>CP025651.1:13718060-13774519 GCA_003576665.1 Ipomoea trifida | reverse complement strand
CCTTGTCTTTAGTCTGTTAGCCTGTGCACCTAGAGTGAACTCTATCTGTATTCGAGTGGGGTTCAGTCTGGGTGTGGCGGTAACTACTCCGGAGATACGGCATAGCCGAACCGGGGTGTTACAATTATCACTTTCATTATTTTGTAGGGATATATATGTCATTATACTCGTTATTCTTTACAATTCTAAATCCAACCAAACAATGAAATTAATCTTTCCAGTAAATTTTTTCCACCAACCAAACAATGAAATTTATCTTCCTAGTAATTAATTTTACATGAAATTTCAATTTCATTCTCCTTAAAAATATTTTCCGTGAACCAAACACATCATAAAGGATACACACATTTCACAATTACTAAAAAGTGTAAATACTTAAATACTTGCCCAACCCATAAACATGGCAGATGTGGTGTAGAGGTCACGGTCGCAGCATGGGGTTAAATCCATTGGATAATTTATAAAATAATCCTCGGACAAGAGAGACTTTATGCTATATAATTTAAATTCTTCTAAAAAAAAAGGAATTGTACATATATTAGTGATAACTCATCCCCCTTTTCAGTATAGGACAAATTAAAGGCTCCTTAAAATCTTTCCAATTTCATTTTTTCCGAACTTAAGTGGATATATTTTGAGCTGAGAATCAATTTCTTATTCATCCATTATCTGTTTTGATGAGTGTAAAATATATTGTATTAAACCTGGACTCTCACTTAAAATAGTTTAAATACCTTTGACCTTATCCAAATTGAAAATGTACACACTTAGAACTTTGCCTACAAATGATAATTTTAAATGTCAAAGAGGTTATTTTTTCAAGAAAATCACCATTAGTGCTGCTAATACCATTTTACAATGAGTAATTCTATTTGTACCACCCAAAATTCTATTTACACCACCATTTAATAGGTTTGATAGCTTTATAGGTGGTGAAAATAGAATTTGCTATTTACACCACCTTCATTAAAGTTGGTCAAACATTATGTTTTCTGTTTAAAATATTTATTATTTATTATTTATTTATTTATTTATATTTTTAATTGTAATAGAATAATAATTTTGTCTATAATATTTTGTAATTAAATATTTAACATATTTATTTTTATTATTATTTCAAATTGTGATAGTATAATAATTTTGTGTATAATAATTTTTAATTATTTTTTTGTAGTATCTAATGTTTAATAAATTTTCATGATATTCTTTATAACTCAAATTTTTTGTATGCATTATTTTACCTTATTATAATAATATAATAAATTAATTTTCAATAGTTAAAAACAGTATAAACACATTAACATCACAATAATATATAAAAAGATAATTTACATTCCATTTCAATCCAATATAACATTCTCATGAGTACAACTAGAGCGTACATACTCATCGTAAGTATTGATCCGATTCACATATGGAGTAATCCATGCATCTCCACAATCATATTTGAAATAAGCCCATTGTGGAGCAATAGTAGGCATTGGATACCCTCCTGTCAATGTTATCTTAACATAATGATTATTATTAACGTAACCAAGGGTAATTGCTACATGCTCGTACCAAGGTGGTGGGCTAGATCGGAGCGGTAAATATGTCGTACTGCCAGTCATACTCAAAACATGTAGTATCACATTGTATCTAGAAGCAATTAGTACACCCATCTCCGGCATAGTCATCCAATGCTCAACTAGTGCACACCGATCTAATTCAAAAAAATTCAAAGAGTTATAGATGGTATACCATTCTTGAAGTCCGAACATATTGGTATATTCTATCTTGTAAGACTCTAGTTCTTCCATTAAATTAGCTCGAATTTTGAACCATTCGTCCTCCGGAAATCCAAGACATGTAGCTACCGCTCGAAATCCACAATTTCCGTCAGGTCTCACATCTTGCACTTGCATTATGAAAGGATGAAATATAACTGGAAGTTGATGAATATATGGATGCAAAAAATGTCTATCACCTGAAGTTGGTACAACTGGTTTTGATTTAGTATTTGTAAATATGACTATTTTGCAAATGACCAATGGTTTTGATTTTGATCATTGGAACTGATCATTGGTTTTTATGCAAAAAATGTCTATCACCTGGAGCAAATATAACTAGATTTTTTTGTCATTGTCACTAAAAAAATGGTTTTGATTTTGATCATTGTAACTAAAAAAAATTTCTACCCAACCATATATCCATGGCTTATAGATTGTGTGATACATATACAAAAAAGACACATATAATAGAGGGTTCAGTTAGTATTCTCTGCCGCCCAAATTACCAATAATTTCATCTCACAAATAATAATGTTGACTAAGACATTTAATTAAACAAAAGATTAGGTATTGGAATTAGAATTTAAAAAAAAAGTTATTGAAATTAGAAATATTATTAAATTAAATAAAATAAAATAACTATTTAAAAATAAAAAAAAATATTTAAAAAGAAAAACAAAAACAAAAACGGAGCAACCCCTCCGGCGAAGGGTCGCTCTGTTTTTTTTTTTTTGTTTATATATATATATATATATATATATATATATATATTGTTTTTAAAATTTAAATTGTTATTCAATTTAATTTTGTTTAAATAATATTCATTCAATTCCAATACCTTTTTTTTAAAACTCTAATTCCAACAGCTTTTCTTTGTGTAATTAATACAGTTGATTATGGTGGTGTAAATTGCCATATTTATACCTTATTACTATTTATACCACCTATAAAGTTATTGAAATTTGTAATATTTTGTGAATTTTAATGTTATTTGCACCATTGGTGGTAGGAGTAGCAACACCTTTTACAATTGAATGAGAAGGAAAGATTGAGGAGAGGTGAAGAAGGGTAACACTTGTGTGAGACCGTCTCACGGGTCTCAATCCGTGAGACGGGTCGGTTCATATAATTTGGGTCATATTTAGTTTATGGGTTAGTTATGTTTTGGGCTATTTTTTAACAATCAGATATGGGCTTTTTTAGCCCAATTTTATTAATTCATTTTTATCAAATTTTGCTCCATTTTTTTTTGCATTTCTTGTGTTCTTCAGCAGCAGAGACACAGAGTTCCCCTCCATTTTTTCATCCAATTTTCAAATCTTCTTTTCACAAAGGTGCATTTTCTTCACAATCTCAGGTGAGTTTTTGTTGTTGATAGTTTTAATGTGTAAAATTTGCTAGGATTTTGCTATTACACTCTAATTCTTCCATTACTCGTGGCACACTCTGATTCTTCCATTTCTTGCGGTGGTCACCATTATAACAAGAGTTTTGGATTTGCAGCAAGTCGGATTTCGTTAGCCAGAGAAATCTCGTCGCCGACACATATTACTCTCCGTTTCTTCGGTTTAATTTCTCGCGGTTCGCATCGGTAACTGGCTATTACTCTAGACTTCTTCTACTTAATTTCTCTCATGATGTTTGTCATTATAACAAGGAGTTTTGTGTTTACATGCAATAAGTCTACCGTATACTTGTCGCCGGTAACTTTGCCATTTTTGTAAATCAAAGACGGTTGTACACATGTATCTATATTTATGTGATAAAGTATTATGTTTTGTGATATAGTGTTAATCATTCATTTGTGATATGAAGTAGTGTATTTGCCCTATAAAGTATTAGATTTAGAGCTTTAAGTGTTGAGTATTCATTTTTGTTATGAAGTAGTATATTTTGCTATTAAGTATTGTGTTTGATGGTTAAAGTATTAGATTTATGGTTAAAGTGTTGAGTGTTCATTTGTGTTATAAAGTACTAGTTTTAGACTATAAAGTATTAGATTTAATGCTTAAAGTATTGAGTATTTATTTGTGCAATTAAGTAGTATATTTGCTCTATAAAGTATTGTGTTTGATGGTTAAAGTAATGATCATTCATATATATGTGACACCAAGTAGTATATTTGGACCATAAAGTATTATATATATATATATATATATATATATATATATATAATGATGGCAGAATTGTTGCAAGTAGGATTCTAGAGTGGGCACCAAAGGCTAAAAAATGGGGCCATTTTGAAGGACTCTTTTTGGTGACTGCCCCTGTTTAGAGCACACAATGGGGCATTCACTTCAAGACAAGTTATAAGGTACAACTTATTAGAAGAGGTCATAGACAACTTCTATATTTATTACTTCAATGTTTTAGGACATATCAACAGCTAGACAGTACCAAAGGTATCATAGGATTAGATCATTATCTTGTTCACAGAGATGAGCTTTATTTCAATAGTTCAAGCACCAAACCAAGTGGTTTCCTATGACTCATGTTTAACAAATTGTTGTGGTAATGAAGAATTTCTGATCAATACATATGGCATGGTTCCTTGTAATTCATACATTTTTTTTCTTGATACAAATGAAGGTAAACAAAAAGAGACAACACACTAGTAACTTGATTTTAGGCTAGCAATATTGACAGTGAGAATGTTGATTAGCTAGTTTCATACTGTAATAAAAACATAAATATATTGAAAGATTATATTCTTAGATTTAATGCTTTAAGTGTTGAGTATTCATTTTTGTTATGAAGTAGTATATTTGTGCTATTAAGTATTGTGTTTGATGGTTAAAGTATTAGATGTAATGGTTAAAGTGTTGAATGTTCATTTGTGTTATAAAGTACTAGTTTTAGACTATAAAGTATTAGATTTAATGGTTAAAATGTTGAGTATTCTATAAAGTATTAGATTTAATGGTTAAAGTGTTGAGTATTCATTTGTGTTATTAAGTAGTATATTTGCTCTATAAAGTATCGTGTTTGATGGTACGTTAAAGTCATGATTATTCATTTGTGATATGAAGTAGTATATTTGCACTATAAAGTATTAGATTTAATGAGGTGTGAGTATTAATGTTAGTTGCTAAGGAGTAATTGGTTGTTTCTAAGGTGAACTAGTGTTTGATTTCTTTGGCTTTAGTTAATGTTGTTTTAATGGAATGTTAAAGAAGTTAGCAATTGATGAGGTATGGTTCTGTATAAACTCCCAAGACTAGACTTTTTTACATTTGAACGAATTATAATTCTTTGACATGTCCTCAAATCTACTGCTTAATTGTGTCTTTTTCAGTTTTTGTACTTTTAGATTTAATTGTACAATTTTTCTAAGCATTTATGCAAGGTGTGAAAAGCAAAAACAGAGTAAAACTTTGGGGAAATTCTTGTTCAAGTTTCTGTTTATTGTTTTGTTCTTCTTGATTTGGTGCTGCTATCTTCAATTTCTCTTCTTTTCCAACAATATTTGCTTAAATAAAATCTGAATTTATTTTTTCTATTAATACATGCCTCCAATATATTGTTCTTGATGTATAATATTTGAGGCATGGAAAGGGTAACTCTAATTATTTTTCTGGTTGTTTTGGTCAAATATGTACATCATCTCGGGGTTGAAATGTGATTGATGAGTGATCCATATGTAGATTTAATGGCTTGAGCGACGGAGATTGGAGGAGACGGAGAGCTTGAGTGGAGGAGATGGGAGGAGACGGAGATGGTGAGGGCAAGATGCAAGGATGAGAGGCGTGAGATGCAGAGAGTGAGAAATAGATAGTGTCTGATGCAGCGACTGAGAACAGATAGCGTTGGATGAGATAGGAAAGGGAGAGAGAAACATAAAAATGCACATGATATGCACATGTTGACCCATATAATTGTGTGATCCGACCCGTCTCACGAATGAAGATCCGTGAGACGGTCTCACACAAGTTTTTGCCGGTGAAGAATACATAATACTCCGTATTATTATTTATGCTAGAAAGTAATACTAAATAATCATTTTTATTTATTACAAAGAAAGAAGAAGAAGAGTTGATTAATTTACTAACCACTTAAGCTGGTCAACTAATAAATAACAATAATTGGAAGCAATCCTAGTAGTTGAAAAGTGAAGCAAATGAGTTTGCTTCCTTATTCTCTAATTGTCAAGGAACTTGTGGTCCAGTGGCATCAAACCCTTCCCTTTATACGGGAGGTGGTGGGTTCGAGCCTCAATGGAGTCAATACTGACTCTTGTGCTTCAATAGGTTGAGAAAGTAGTTATGAACAGATACTAAAATGGAATATTGTTGAAGACAAGTTGACGGGGACACAGATTATGTATCTGTAGTTGACACATTCTATAGTTTTTGTACAAAATGTGTTAACTGAAGTTTCAAAATTTTTGTAGGCCCCACTAAAACACATAGGTGCAATACTTTGAAATTAAACATGCGCAGCAAATTTAATTTTAATCCTTAAAATCAAATACTTTTTGAGCCTACTGAAACACAAAGAGTCAACAGTTTCCACTCCCATCCATGTGGGAGTGTAAATCGAAACACCGGGTGCCACTAGACCACAACGTCTTTCTCAATCAAATACTTAGTATTATGATTGTTGTTTTCTATATTAGAGCATTTCCAATAGTGCTAAAAATTTGTGGATCCAAAAATTTTCTAGAAATGTTTTAAAAGTTTTATAATATTTTATATAAATGACTATATAATCTATTTAGTGTATCACACGGGTAAAACACGTGTAAGATAAATAGACTATGATTTTCATATAAAAAATTCTAAATTTAATTTTGATTAATACTTTCTCAGCCGAAACTACAATATTACACAACAATCCTTTATCCTTATACAATGGACCAGGGTTCATAGTGCATTGTGGACCGTGGTACATCTGTATGTGTTTTATATTATGAGTTTTTGTGTTTTGTGTTATTAAATTTTGTACCTTAATATGACCTTTGGTTCGAGAGAATTACAATTTTATTCCCACTTAATTCCCATCTAATTCCGAAGGCAACTAAATTCCTTCGTTTGGCCGGAGGGAATTAAAATCCCATGTCCCCCATCCCCCTGAGATTTTAATTCCATGAATTTTAGGAAGAAAAACATAGAATCTTGAGACAAATTACCTCTCCATCTTTTAAATCTAAACTAAAAATTGATGCTTGACCTTCCCTTTTAGACTATAGCGTGTATTATTCTTCGACTACTATCAACATAGAACGTCGTTCCTGAGCAATAATCATTTTAGGCCAACCTTAATCAAGTATGCTTTTTCAAAACTCTCAAGTATTTAAATTTGATATGTGTATATAACGTATTTGCCTAAATTTTGAACAACAAAATTTTCATTCTGTGCACGGATGATGGATGTGTTGTATAATGTTCATTCTGTGCGCCGATCTATGCAATAGTGAATGGCATGAGTTGTGTGTTTGTTAACTTTGTTTATAATATCGAATGAATTCTTTATTTCTATGCAATATATAGTGATTGAAAATTTGCATTGTTTATAAGATTAATAATAGAGTCATTTCCATTTTTGGTCCTACTGTTAATGTGGCATTGGCAATTTTGGTCCACTTCATTAATTTTTGCCACATTGCGACCACTCTTATTTAGTCATTGCCACTTTTAGTCCACCGTTAATATTTTCGTCAAATGGTCGTCCAGAACAGGGGTATTTTTGATATTTTCATGCTTTGGTCATCTTCTTGACCCTTTGCAGTGGTTTTCCTTACACATTTTCATCCAATGAAGAGGTCCGGTGAAAGCCATATGAGCCACATTACAAAGTCATGGCTTTCGCCGGACCTCTTCATCGGACGAAAATGTGTAAGGAAAACCACTTCAAAGGGTCAAGAAGATGACCAAAGCATGAAAATATCAAAAATACCCCTGTTCTGGACGACCATTTGACGAAAATATTAACGGTGAACTAAAAGTGGCAATGACTAAATAAGAGTGGTCGCAATGTGGCAAAAATTAATGAAGTGGACCAAAATTGCCAATGCCACATTAACAGTAGGACCAAAAATGGAAATGACTCTTAATAATAATAGTAATAATAATAATAATAATAATAATAATAATAATAATAATAATAATAATAATAATAATAATAATAATAATAGTAATGGGCACTTTGGACTTTATACTACTTATTCCCTTTCAATTCTCATGTATACCAAACATTGGAATTGAAATTCATAGTAATTTTATTCCTGCAAATCAAACATTGAAATTTAAACTCCTACTTTATTCCCACATTATTCTTTTCCCATGGAATTGCAATTCTTTTCCCACCCAATTCCTTCCCTCCAACCAAACGTATGGATTATGCACCTGAAACAAATTAGTAGTTGTGTCTTATCACTCTTATGTTATAAATTTCTGTGTCATGTGTTTTGAAATTCTGTGCCTATGAACACAAATTTTGTACCTAAATCAGATTTGAAAAATAAGTAAATATATAACATGTGTATGTGTCTTGTGTAGGTGTGTTGTGATTTTTTGTGTATTGTGTTACAAAATTCTGTACCTTACGCGTATGAATTATCTATTTCGTCGTTTTGATTATATTTAAGGTTCATAATGCTATGTGAACCCTGGTCCATGATATAAATTGCCACTATACAACGGCAATTTATATCACGGACCAGGGTCCACATAGCATTATGGATCATGAATTGAAACTACAAGGTACGAAATTCATACTCATAAGGTACCGAATTTCATAACACAAAATACAAAAAATCACAACACAAGACACATAACATAAGATTATGGACCCAATTGAATTGAAAAGATGAGGTACACCATTCATACACGTAAGGTAAAAAATCCCATAACACAATACACAAAAAATCATAGCATAAGACGCATACACAAAGCCACACAAATTCATAACACAAGACACAATTACTAATTTGTTCGAAATATAAAATTCATACTCATAAAGTATAAAATTTTAGTATGTAAGAGTAAGACGCAAAAAATCATAACACAAAACACAAACACATGAACCGATATCAATATTGCAATCTAAACCTTAGTCCATGGTACAACAATTGTTACCCAACAACTCCCGTTCTTGACACACAAGTATACCCGGCCCACTATAGTTTTGGTATCGGAGCTCCGACTCAGCTATACATACACAAAAGCGATCTCTATAATTAGAATTCAGAATATTTCGGGGAGTAATATATCAGCGGTCAGCGGATAGTTGTGTTCGCTTATTATATGTATCTGATTTTGAAGAAAATAGTGTACTTTTAGATCTTGTTTGTGATTGTGATTCGACAATGTCGAAATCTCCATGGGGAAACATTGGCGCATGGGCTGCAGAAGCGGAGCGAGCCGAAGCTGAGGAGCGCGAGCAAGCCGCCGCCGCCGCCGCAGCAGCAGCGGCGGCGCCTCCCTCCGTCGCAGGCGGCGGTGGCGCCAGCAGCGACTCTCAGAACTACCCTAGCCTCAGGGAGGCCACCAGCACCAAACAGAAGAAGAAGGCGGCGAAGATGACGTTGCAGGAGTTCACGATGCAGGGGACCTTCGGCTCTGGCGGCTCCAGTAGCCGGCTCACGCCGGACGAGATGCTCCGCCTCCCTACGGGTCCCAAGGAGCGGTCGGCGGAGGAAATGCAATCCGGGAGGCTTGGTGGAGGGTTTTCTAACTACGGGAGCAGGTTCATGGGCCCACAACCGGGTCGGGGCCGAGATCGAGATACCGATGGTGAAGGCTCTTGGGGGAACAATCGGAGGTCTTATGGGGGTTTCGATGATGATCGGAGGGGGGCTCCTCAATCTAGGGCTTCGGATTTCGATCAACAACCCTCGCGAGCTGATGAGGTTGATAACTGGGCTTCAACGAAGAAACCCTTGCCCTCATTCGATTCTAATTCTACTACTGCTAATCCCGCTCGTTCAAGATATGCTATGCTCGGAGCCGGCGGCGGAGCCTCTAGGGCTGATGGCGATGATAATTGGGCGGCTTCTAAGAAACCTATTGCTCCTCAATCTGCCAGATCTTCCAGTTTCGGTTCAGGATTTAGAGACTCGAGGCCCGAACCTGAGCGCTGGACACGGGGTGCGAGTCAGCGATTGGTTTTGGAATCTCCTAAGAGCGAACAGGGAAGTGAGGATAATGTGATCGAGGTTACTGCTAAGGTGAACAAGCCTAACCCATTTGGGGCGGCTCGGCCTCGGGAGGAGGTGCTTGCTGAGAAAGGTCTGGACTGGAAAAAACTGGATGTAGAGATAGATGCAAAGAAGGGGAATAGTCGTCCAACCAGCTCACACTCGAGTAGGCCTGAAAGCTCCCAGTCTGCCCGCTCTGACGGGCAGGCATTGCTGCAGGGTGTGATAGAAGGGGTGAAGCCCAAGGCAAAGGTAAATCCTTTTGGAGATGCCAAGCCCAGAGAGGTTTTGCTGGAGGAGAAGGGTCTGGATTGGAGGAAGATTGATTTAGATTTGGAACAAAAACGCATTAACAGGTTTGCACCTTTCTCATTTTACAGTTTGGCTTGTGCTTGTTCTGGCTTTTTATTATCTAAAGTAGCCTTTCATTTAGTTGTCACCACATTAGCTCTTGCTTCTGTCCATTTTGTGCAAAATATCTACTTCATGGCAATACTGTCTTGAGAATGAGTCATTTTCCAGCCAATGTGAAAAACAACAGAAGAAGATACTATTCCAAGAAAACTATTTTATTGTTGGGGTGACTAGGGAAACCCGCGGTCACTACCCTAGGTTGTACATTGGGTAAACCCGTATTGTGACCTTAGCCGTCAAAGGATCACAAGAAGGTAAGCTGGCCTAGGTTGCCCATAACTTACGGGCTCAAACCAAGAGGGCTGGGATTTGAAGTCGTGACCATGTGGCAGTGTTGCAAAACTCGCTAGGGCCGCTTAGGCGAGGGCCTAGGAATTAAAAAAAAACATGGCAAATTACAGCAGCAGCAGCCAGACCAGCACTCCCAAGCTCCCAGCAGCAATAAAATTCACACATTTTTGCAATGCATTTTATTTTTAAAAAATAAATGCAAAAAAAATAAAAACTAAAAGCCAAATTACCTGCTGGCTGCTGCTGGGAGCTGGGACGCTGCTGCTCGATGGCTGGAGGTGGGCGACAGCAAGGGAGACCAGCGATGGCAATGGGTGGAGGTGGGCGACGTCGTGACCTGCTCCTGCTGGGTGGGAGTCTGCTGCTGTGTGTTTAGAAATTTGGGGTTGGGGGCTGGGGGCTGGGGGCTGGGGTTGATTTCATTAAAAAAAAATTGGGATTTTTTTTTTCTTTTTTTTTTTTTTGTCCGCTCGAAACGACGTCGTTTGGAGTAGAAAAAACCAAATTAATAAAAAAATTGCCCTGCCGACTTGGTGGCTGGCTGCCTATTGTGGATTTGCCTCGGCCAGTGGCCGCCTAGTGCCTAGGCGGCGCGTTTCACAATATTGCCTTGTGGTTATAAGTTTATATTCTTAACCATCTTAGCTGGGGTTGGCCGGAGGTGGGCGACTGCGAGGGAGACCAGCGACGGCAACGGGTGGAGGTGGGCGACGTCATGACCTGCTCCTGCTGGGTGGGAGTCTGCTGCTGTGTGTTTAGAAATTTGGGGTTGGGGGCTGTGGTTGATTTCATTAAAAAATAAAAATTGGGATTTTTTTTTTCTGCTTTTGTCCGCTCGAAACGACGTCGTTTTGAGCGGAAAAAACCAAATTAATAAAAAAATTGCCCCGCCGACTCCGCGGCCGGCTACCTATTGTGGATTTGCCTCGGCCAGTGGCCGCCTAGCGCCTAGGTGGCGCGTTTCACAATATTGCCTTGTGGTTATAAGTTTGTATTCTTAGCCATCTTAGCTGGGGTTATCCCAAAGAATATGTTATTGTTGTCTCCAGTAGAATGCGATCATGGACTTTCTTTAATACCAGGAAAAAAATGGCAACTATTGATTTTTACCATCTATTAGGTGGTAGCACTTCGTAGTCATATTTATAGCTGCTGCTCATTGTTTCTAGTGCTAACTTATATGCTGAGTCACGATTCAACATGTTTCCATTAGAATTAAGGTGGATCATATTTCTACAGGATAGATATCCTCGTATCTTATAGCATGTTTTTTCAAGTTCTGGATAGGTTCAGCAGGAGGGTTAGTTCCTGTTTTGATCAGTGATGTGATCTAGTAAGTTTGTTCTGTTTGTCTATTCTTGTGTATAATTAATTATGATCCTGAAGATTACAAAGTGTGGGTTTCGTAGCGCACGTGCACACACACACACACATCAGTTTAGAGTAATTGCCTTAGTCTTATTTGCAAAGTCCTTTCAGATGTCATAAATGCAAATGCAATAATTTAAGGTAATATTGTACCCTTATCTCATGACAAATAAACCTCCATGTCTATATCAATTCTCTCATCCAATTACTGTTGTACCTCAGTTCACTATAACTCAGGTTTTTTTTTTGGACTAAAAACAATAAATGAGAAATCAGAAATAGAGCAACATGATCAGACGATCAGTAGAAGACAACAGGAAAACACTCAAGTTTGAATTGCACACAAAATAAAAAAGACTGGATAGTGTTGCATAATATATTTCAAGATATTTTTGGAATGAAATTGGTAAGAATATTTGGCACATTGTTTCCTATTGTGGAGGAAGCTCTGTGCTCTTTGATGTGTAAGCCATTTATTGACCAAAGGAAAAGCAGCTTTCAATAGTGAGATTCATACTTTTTAGGGACGTTTGGTTCATGAAATGTTAGATTACCTTAGGAAATGCTATATTGTTGGGAATGCTAAATTACTAGGAATGTTAGATTCTTGTGTTTAGTTAAAACTGAGGTATGTAATATTAACCGTTTTGGTTTAGGGGTTATCTTTTATGTTATAATGATTTTTTTTTGTTTTTACTTTAATACCTTTAACATATTTTCATGTATTTCATAACTTCTAACATATATAAGAGTACATGAACTAAACATGGGAATGTGACATTCCAAAGCTTACATTCCCTTGGTTATATTGTATAACTTGAACCAAACACCCCCTTAAGGTTTGCCCCTTCATCTTTTTACAAAGATAACTGAAATATACAGTGACAAGTAATATACTGACATACACCTTTGTCTACAGTCTACACAAAACATGCCTTAACTCTACTAGATATAATTACTTACCAGTTCAACACAACTTATAGATATAATGGTATTGTATACAATCACATACTTGTTGGTCCTGTTTTATTTACTATTTGCTTATATGACTGTGTGATAAGTTTCTTATATGATTTGATTATGAAAATTCAACCTCTCTACTCCTTCAAAGGAAATAAAGTAGGAAAAGGAAGTTGAAATAGAATATCTTATTGATGGATAAAAATGCTTCAGGCCTGAGACAGATGAGGAAAAGAATTTGAAAAAAGAAATAGAACAGCTCAAGAAAGAAGCACTTGAAGATGCTGGTGAAGATCAAGCAGCCACCCATGATTTGATAAATCAAAAAGAAAGGGAATTGGAACTGCTGATCCGTGACTTGGATGACAAAGTTCGTTTTGGTGAGAAAACAACTGAAAGGCCAGGCTCAGGGTCGAACAGAGGAGTTACAAGCCTTGCTGAGCGTCCCCCATCCCGGCCAGGATCTGTTGATGAACATAGAAGTGGTGAGTTCATGGATAGGCCTAGATCACGTGGTGCAGGAGATGCTTGGACTGGGCCAGTTGACGATAGAAGAGCCTTCCACGGTGGTAGGCCAGGTGAGGACAGAAGGGCTATCCAAGGTGCTAGTCCAACTGAGGACAGAAGAGGTTTTCAAGGTGCTAGGTCTAATGATGATAGAAGATTTTTCCAAGGTGGAAGGGAGAGAAGATATTTTGGTAACAGGAACATGGAGAGGTACTCTCACTAACTCTCTCTTTCTCTCTTCTTTCCCACCTGTCTCTCTCATGCATGCTTATTCAACACATGAAACTAAATATCTCCCAAAATATATAAAAAGTCGATTATCTTTTGCAACCTGGAGGGATATGTTTTAGAGATCAGTTGTGAATGACATACAAGTTGGGTAGAACATTGTTAGTGCAATTTATATCTTCAAATGGCAATTTTGCATGTTCTTTGTGTGGGAGGGACTAGGGAGAGAGGAGGGAGGAGGATGATATGTTAAGCTTTGAGAGCATGCTGTTGAACTTGATAGTTGATACAGAAACTTTATCTATGCAGTCTTGTGGAAGGATTAAAGGACTTGAACAGAATAAAAATCATAGAACAATTCTTTATCCTTTTTATGAAATCTAAAACTGTTCCATTAGTTAATATAGTTGTTTACGGTTATGTTTGACTACAGGTAAATTACTTCCTTTGTTGTTTTTGATGAGTGAAAATTTACTGCCTTAGTGGGCTTCCTATGGGTTCCTTTTCTCATTCTTGATGGATTGCTTTCCTGAGCTATTACCTGAAAGTTCCTCTGAACTTGCTAATAAAATTCTTGCAGAAATTTTGTGAAAATGGGAACAATATAAAATTAATAAGAGTAGTATATAACTCTGTTGTCTCAGATTCTTTTTGAAGATCTTGTCTGTGCTAGTGTATTAAAAGTTAAAACACCCATCTCCCCCCGCCCCCTTCAAAAGAAAAAAGAGAAGTTTTCTTATTTTTGTAACATGTGCCTCTGTTGTGATTATTTCTTTAGAGGGTCAACTGTAAATGTGGTGAGAGTGTAGAAAGCCGAGGTCTGCAAGCCTGTGGAAGGCACCTTAGGAATTTACATTGCCCTTGGAGTGGGAATGACACTGAATTATTCAGATTTAGAATCTGCATATCATGTTACATTGCATAGTAAGAAAAGAAACCTAGGACTGTACAGAGTACTATCAATAAAGACCGAATCTTTACTGTTAATTGCATGAAAGTGAGGCTTCTATGAAATTCACATAACGTTCATCATCCTCGTGTCATTTTGGCAGGTCAAGATCAGATGACAGATGGTAAATTGCGACAACTGTGGATTCTTTGATCTTCTTTTCTTTGTTCTGAGTTCTGACGGACAGATTGATTGGATGAGAATAATATTGTCAACTTCTGTTGAATTGCATCTTAAATTTTGCTGTGAGAATTGGAGCTAGAATTATTGATTAGCACCAAGTACATTAATTGTTGCATCTTGACACTATGTAAAATTGCATTCTACCCTTTTCTTCTCATCTTATAGGCAGGCAGCATGTTTGCTTGGTTCCAAACACTATTGTAATGAACATTGGGCCATGATGGTCATGTTTTGGCTTACTTTCTGTAGCATCATTTATTAGTGTTTGTTTGTTTGTTGGAATTTATGAGACCTGTAGTTGATTGATTTATTTATGAGAAGATTTCACTTTTGTTCTCCTGATTGTTGTACATGAATTGCATTTGATCCTTAACTATTAAATTTTTCTAATTGGGTGCATGACTATGTAATTTGTATTACATTTGGTTTTGCCATTCAATTTTCTGACTAACACTGCATTTGCTTCTTTTGGAACGTGCACTTTGGCAATAGTTGGTCAGAAAATTGGACAGCAGGACCAAATGTGATACAAATTACAGTCATGTATCTAATTAGAAAATTTTAATAGTCAAGGACCAAATGTGATTCATGTATAATAGTCAGAGGGACCAAAAGTGAAATTTATTCTTTGTTTATTTATTCCTGTTTGAGACCTTTTGAAGACATTTTTTGAGTTAATTTAATTTTTGAACCTAAGTTTATAGGTGAGTTTAATTTTATTTATTTATTTATTTTTTACAGAACATTTTTATTTGGCTTTAGTATTATTGTGACATGATTTTTTTAGTCGTCTGTTAACAAAATTATTTAAATGTTGTGGGCATTTCGATCTTAAATTAATATTTTTAAATATAGTGGTCAATCCATTTTGTATAAAAAGGATCGAAATGTGCATGAATTAAATGATGTTTCAAAGGTTTTGTTGACGGAAAATAAAAAATAATTATGCCACAGTAATATTAGTACCAAAAAAGAGATATTTTGGAAAAAAAATAATTAAAAGTACATTTTCATTTATTAATTTAGTACCAATTACTTTTCAGGGCACATCACTTGCATTATTCTCTTGCGTCCTAAATTTATCTTTTGACAAATTATTTTGTATCACCAGACGTCCAGAAGTATACATGTAAAAGGTACATTTTTCTACTCCATCATAACTATATTGAACGACTTGGATACTGGATATGATGAGTTGAAGGTGTATATTAAACATTAGTGTTTTTGTCCCGCGAGGGCGAAATCTTCAAGCAACACTTGAGTCCGTCCAAGATATTCTGTCATTAATGAATTCCCCTGACGCAAAGTTTGTAGTTGGCTGAGAAGATTCAGTGCATAGGAAGAGGACGCCAGAGCATGCTCAATTGAATCCCAAATCTTAGCTAGGCGCATGACCTCCTCAGACATGGAGGAAATAATCAATGACATTGCTTGATCCTGTTGCACCCAAACACCATAGGGTGGATTCGGTAATAGAGAAGCCGATGAATTGCTAGTCGGAATGGTGGCGGAAGCCGGAAGGACAGATGATAGAACTATCTACAAAGCCCATCAGATTCTGACCACACAAAAAAGGAACTAATTGCGTTCTCCAGAACAAAAAATCTGTATTTTCAACTTGATACTCACAAAATGGTGAGCAGTGAACAAGGAGTTCGTAGGAGTAGGAGATGAGGACACAACAACATCTGACACGGTCTGTTCAGAAGAACCAACAGATCCGTCATAAGTAGAAAAGTGATCAACCATGGGAAGAACCCTAGCTTACTGATACCAGTGTAGAATTGAATATTTTGGATTGATTAACAAAGTAACAGAATACAACAAATAAATACAATACAAGAGTTACAATATGACAAAGACACATAGAGTCCTAATATTTTTAGCGAATTTGAATGTCCATGGTAAATTATAACCAAAAAAAAAAAAAGAAAACACACACACACAACAAACAAACAAAAGCACCATATAGAGTAGTAGTATTTAAGTGCAATTAATATTTTTTGATAAATAGGAAACCCATAACTACTACTTGAGAATATGCATTGGGTAAACTCTGTTACTACGTAATAAATTAGTAATATTTTTAGTAATTATGAAACTAATGAAAAAAGAAAAAGAAGAAAATAATAACACACAAATAAGCAAAGAGTCATCTAATAACATTTAGAGAAATTACAACTAAAAATAGAAATAGGTTGTGGCATTTTTGTGTATAGAAAACAATCATTTGGCCTATCAATTATACTCCTGGTATAAAATTAGTTCATAAGTTATTGAAAGTGTAAAATTAGCCCCTCAATTTTTGATCAAGGACGTTCTTAGTCCTACTTGATGGAAATTATTATTTAAAAAAAAAATGTGAGTCATAATTTGGCATGATCTTTTTTGTTATTCTCGTATTTTTCTTCATCCTTCAAAATGGCTTTGGCTGACTGCTTGACCCACTTCATCTCCAACTAAAAAAGTGAGAAACTGTTCAAGATTTAATTGATTGTTGCATTTTTTTTTTTTAAGCTAGGAATGAAGTGAGTTAATTAAATCATTTTGAAGGAGGAAGAAAGTTAGGCAAATGACCAAACAAACCTTGCCAGATCAGGGCTCAAGCCTTCTCCCACGGCCATCAAGTTGTTAAAAGGTTTTATTGACGAAACTAAAAGCATATATCACTTGGAAAACAAAAACTAAGGGGCTAATTTTACACTTTCAATACATGACTTATTAACCCTTTTAACCCTGTAAACCAAATTCAATACAACAGAACTAGGCTTATTAATCCTTTAGTAGAAATTATGAGGATTTTCCTAATTGACAAGCAGTACAAAGAGAATGAATGTTATTTAAGGTTTTTGGCAACATATTTTCCCTCTCTGGCGACCTCCATCTGGATTTTGTTGGTGGGCTATGACAGTCTTTCCCAACATGTAAAAGCTTGCCATTTCTCGGTTGAAATTTTTTTTTTTTTGCAGTCTTTTTGGTCAACTCGGTCTGTTTGGAGTTTAACGACAGTGTTCTCCGACGATCTCAAATGCGATTTTTGGTGGAAGTATAGTCTTCTTTGAAGCTAGACGTGAGCTTGGCTTTCTGGATGGTTTTGCACATTGGCTAATCAACTTGGCAGTCCAGTTCCGGTGGAGAAATCTGGTGGCATTCATCTTCTCTGAGTGATTTTTCTCTCTCCCCGTCACAAGTGGGACAGTGAGAAAGTGTACGTGTACTTCCTTTTTCGTCCTTGTTCATGCATTTAAGTCTTGAAAACTTTCTAGCAGGATTTTGGTTTCTAGTAGCAGATTCATGGAGGTATTCGGTGCTTTATGTGTCGGGTAGAATGCCGAAGGTTCAACCGTACTCTTGCGAGGTTTGTCTTTGACTATTAATCGACCTATTTGTTGTTGTTATTTGGTTAGTTGTTGGTCTAGACTTCCCGGTGGTTATTGTCTTTTTTTAGAATGTGCGTTGTCTTGCTGAATATATTTTGAAAGCTTGCTACCAGACGGTTTTTTCGACGGCCTCTCTAATATCTTTGGCTCTTTGGAAAATTGTGGATTTTGATATATGTCGTGTATAGAGAGGGGAACAAAAAGGAATAAGACACTCAACAGATGAAAGGACAATTTTACCCCTTACTTTAACATCCAAATAACGACCAAGTGATGGAAGGACTAATGTTGGAAAGATTTTGATAGTCATGTGTCAAATTTGTCCAAATTAAAACACAAGGACCAAATGTGGAAAACCACCATAGTCAAGAGGACCTTTGCTAGAATTAACTCATACTAGAAATATTCAAACATGTGTTATTATCAACTCGAAGAGTATTGTTCCCTATGTATTTGAGGGAGTTGGAGTAGTATGATTGGTGGCAACACTAGTGTTTGGGAACTAGTTATAAAAGAATGGTGCAGTAGCTAGATCGTTGGAATAAGTCACGTGTGTTTGAGGACTGGTTACCCCTAAATACCTCCTTTAGCATTGTAAAGCAATATGCCCAAAATTGTTGCAAATTTGGCACTTCGAAACATAGATATGGTCACGAACACAACCCCAACTTCCTCTATGTCCACAACTATAACCATAGGGCCTCTAGGCCGGCAAGTTGCTTCGATCGTGAAACAGTAAGTGGTCTATGTTGAGCGACGAGCTGCATGTAGCTGTGGAGAAGCTAACAGAGGAAACTGATGGGCAATGAGCTAGTCATTGAATTCATCAACTGTCACAGGTTCTTTTGTGGTCAATGAAGAGACCATGACACGATACTCAGGGTGGAGGCTTTTAAACAAGTATAGATTATGCTCATCTAAACCAATTGGTCAGTCAGTTTCTGGCTTTCTACAAGTAGTCCAATTAAAATCTTGACTTTGCCAAGATATACACTCATAGTGGAATCACCTTAGCGCAACGACTGTAGTTGACTAAGGTGACTCAAAGTGTGTGCATGTGAGGGGGACCAAATCAATAGTTTGTCATCGGGCCCAGGACGTGTCATGTCCCACAGCAACATATATAGCTTCATTGAATAAAGACAAAATAGATGAATTCTAGCGGACCCTTTTGTTTTGTTTTTTTTTTTTTTTTTTTTTTTTTTTTTTTTTTTTTGTCGTAGGCTTGGCTATAATGGAACACCCATTTGAAGTTTGAACAAAGGAAGCAGGAATGTGCCATCAACGTATCCATTGAGATTTTGATTGCGGATAAAATGAACAACTTGAGTTTTCCATAATAAATAATTGGAGGAGGTACGTTTGAAGGAGATAAAATGAAGTGTTGTTTGTAAGGTATTTATTGGGGCTAGGGTGGGTTAGGAGCCATAAATCGTTTTGGTTTACTAATACCATATGAGAATAAGTATTTCTAGATAAAGTTTTATTATTTGATCAATCATATCTACAAAGTACATGAAAGGGATGTATTTATAGGGATACAAGAGATAGTCTTAGCTAGATCATAACTAATAAAAGTAGGGTTAAAATAATATTTAGAGATGGAATAGGAATACAGAATCCTCACCTAGACTTGTTTCTCATTTATTACTTCGTTGAGCTTTGGTTTTTGAGGAGGAACAAAAAACCAAGAGGAGAATAGTAGCAAAAGTTGGATTGATTTAAACATACATTTCCATATTGCTTTGACTAGACATTGTATAATAACTGTAATCAGGTTTTTCTATTTTTTTTTATAGATTTTTTTTAAAAAGTCAGAAACTAGTTGCTAACCAAAATTTCATACTTGTTGTTCTTGATTGTTAGGGTTACAAGGTGAACTCGACTTGCAGTGTACCTTCAGATAGCAATTGCGAGCTTTTGTATAAATCAAACTGAAAAAGATTCGTGAATCTTGAATGCAAGAATCCTACTTGGTTCCTACTTAATTTTAATCAAATTAATTATTTGAGTTACTTTTTGTGTCAGACTCAGAGATTAATAAATATTAATAACAAGAATACAAACAAGTAAAAGAAGGGAACCAAAAACACAACAAATTGGTACAGTTTAGAGAAAATCTCCTAAGCCTACGGGCCTACTCAACGTGAACCCAACTCCACTAGATGATCACTAAGATTACAAATAACGTTGTACAGATTTATCCATACACACTATGGTCTAATCCAACAACTCAATATTCATCATCTTGAGTTGGTACGTGCAAGCCAAAATAATAATATTAGAGAAATATAGAGTAATGTAGATGCCAATTAATTCCCATGACTTGTAGTGCAAAATAGGTGATGTCCAAAACTTAAACACATCTCCTTTATATAGCCAAAGCCTTGATGTAACAACCCATAATTTTAGGTGCAAGATCTCTCCAAAATAATGTGAATCATTCACTAAAATTCTGCCAAAAAAAACTTTCAACCATGTAAATTAGTTATAAAATTTAGCACTCCTCTGCGCATTGAGCCATGCACAACGTCTTCTAGGCAGACACAACATTCCCTAATACATCCTAGTAAAGAACGTAAAACACTCATCCTACCAAGTCTAACAATGTTTTGACACATAATTAACTAACATGGACTCCTAACATGTGTATCATTTGTACACTTACACAAACCATTTTGTACCACATGGACTCCTATGGACTCCTAAATCGTACTCTCTAAATTTTATTTATTAATGTGACGGACACTGATAAATTACTTTTTTCATATGGGTCTCAATACAAATGTCTAAATCAAAATTTTGTTTGTTAGAGGAAAACTAGAAAGTAGAAAATGAGAGTACAGATAGTATTTTTCTTTGTGTTCAAATAAATTAAAGTAGTACATTAATACGGATTTCTTTGTAATATAAGCAGAGTTGTAATAGGGAAAAGAAAACTAAAGCAACTTAAAACGAGTTTAGCTCCCACCTTTTCCCTCTCTCTGCCTTCAACATGATCTTTCTCCTCAATTCAAAAATTCATCACGTTTTCCTTTCTCCCTCCCATTTCTTCTCTCTTCGTATGCGCATACATATACATATCATATAAGCATAAACACAAATTCAGTATAGTTTGTAAGAGGTTGTGCGTATGTAATCCTTGAAACTGCTAAACCCACGTTTGTTTTCCTGGAGAATTCAGTGGCAAGTTGCTGGTTTTTGTTTTTATACTTATTCTTCACTAGGGCCCTGTTTGGTAAATAATCAGACTATCAGCCAATTTTAGCTTATTTGACCACTATTAGTTGTTTGGTTAATAAGCTTTTTGTAACTCCAAAATGCTAAAATTCAAAAGGTTTCAATTAGCTTTTTGAGAAAATAAATTATACCAAATACAATTTATCAAACAACTTTCTATAATCAGCTAATATTATCAACAAATCGTACATTCTAACCCAAACAGCCAACCCAATCAGTTAACAGCCATTTACCAAACAGGCTCTAGATCATTGCGGGGTACTCCTTATTCTTCTCAACATATCTCTGATCTGTATTATCCAAACGTCGTACGTGTTTATCTTTTATCTCCCATCTCCACTTTGTTATGTTATGTATGTTTATGGTTTGAATGTTAGTAGAAACGATGTCGGAGAAGAACCCATGAGCCTAATATCTGTTGTTGACTACAATAAATTTGTTACTTGCTGCTGACTGTGGAGGACACAAATGTGTGTTATCTAATTGGTTTTCTGAATTATCAGTTTTGGCATTTAGGGTGTGTTTGGTAACCCGGAAAATGATTTTCGGAAATCATTTTCCGAGCTTTTGGTGTTTGGCAACGTCCGGAAAATGTGGTCAACGGAAAACATTTTCCGTTGACCATGGAAAATGAGCCCATTTTTCCGGAAAATGACTTCCGGACAAAAAATCCGGAAGTCATTTTTCGGAAATGGAAAATGGCTTCGTGCGACCTTTTTTTTTTTTGTAAAAAAAAAAAAATATTTCTAATAAATATTATTAGTTTATATATTTTTATATTTTAAATAAAATAATAAAAATATAATTATACATTTCTACTCATTTTCCGGAAAATTAACCAAACACATACATACAGTTTTCCAGAGTACATCCAAACACCGAAAATGAACTCATTTTCCAGAAAATGATTCATTTTCCAGAAAACATTTTTCAGAAGTCATTTTCCTGCTTTCCAAACACACCCTTAATTTGATGTGTTTCAGTATATGCTTTTATTTTTTTTGGTAAATCCACGAGGTGTTTCGGGCCCGCCGACTAATCCCTCTCCCGGGAGACACGGGAGCTGACCCAAGGAGAATCGTCACTTGTGAGAATCGAACTCGGTTCTCCCAAAATTCTTTCTCAAAAAAAAGATTGGAGCTCACTTGTTACTTAAGCTACCTCATTGGGTTAGTATATGCTTTCCTGCTTTTCAGCAACATTGTTAATGTAAGATGGGCTTTTTTGGGTGACTAGGGAAACCTCAGTCACTATTTGAGAATGTGTAGGGGTAAACATCGGATCATAGCTGTAAAGGATCATAATGAGGTGAACGGACTTAGACTTAGATTGCCTGACCCAAACTAAGAAGGTCAATATCTACCTTGTGACCTTAGCTGCAAAGGATCACAAGAATGAAGATAAACTAGATTAGATTGTCTGGTCCAAACCAAGAAAGTTAATAGACTATTCCCGTTGAGAGCAGAACTTGTAACCTTCTAGTTACAAGTCAATAGTTTGAACAACTTAATTGGGATTGCCGGTGCTTATTTTATTTTTGAAATTTAAGTATGCTGAAAGTAAATTAGGAATGGATGCCATCAACTTAATTGCCCTTTATATGAAGGGAATAAGAGCTAGTTCTCTCTGTTCATTTACCTTTCTTCTAACTTTGATTTTTGGCAGCAAAATGTACTGAGATTAACCCTTCTTTCCATGGGTTTATAATATAGTCCTGCCATGCACACAGCTAGTTGTTAAGTTAATCCCTTGCTGTGTGGTGGCTACTGAAAACTAAAAACATATATATTCGATTCTAAAAATAAAAAAAAAAAACATATATATTTGAATCCTGAATGGTGCACAGCTGTTATAAAAACCTTTTTCTCAGAATCAGAGAATCTGATACCATTCTTAACCACATGAAGAACTTTAAACTCTGATAGGATTCTCCAGCCTATGTTTGACATTAATATGTCGTCTAAGGTCTTACATTTGTTCCATAGTGGAAATGGTAAAATGAAATACGAAACGGAGAAGTTTATTGTCACAATAATCATTGGAGTCGCCTTTGGGTTCTTCCTTGGAGTGTCATATCCATCACTGACATCAAATAAGGTATGTAGGCCTGCTCAAGCTTCTTGATTCAATTCTTCTGTATTACATGGTTTTTTTTTTTTGGTAAATTCACGGGGTCTTTCTCCGTCCGTTTAACGGTCCGGATCCAGGGAGAATCGTCACTTGTGGGAATTAAACCCGGATTCTCCCGAAATTCTTCCCCACAAAGAGAGCTCACTTGCCACTTGAGCTACCCATTGGGTTTGTATTACATGGTTTAGTATTATGCATAAATGACAAATTTTGTGATCTCTATTTTGGCAGCAAATTATTACAACAAGTCTTATTCCAGCCCAAGAGTATGTGGTTTCAACTGAGGAGGAGACTTGCAACTCTACAGAAAATCAAGCTCAAAATCAAAATGTTATGGATTTTACAAAGGTTAGTTAGTTTACCCTTTCTTGAATTGGCCTGGTAGTCTACTAGTCTGAACATACTGGATTGCCTTGCGAACATATTGAATTGAGCGTGCTTTAGGTCTGAGATTATAGGGGTGTTTAGCAAATGGTTGATATATATATGATTAAGTTAGCGGATAGTTGATTGAGTTAGATGGTTTGACTAGCTAATAGTATTATTTGGTTGAAAAGTGGTGTTTGATAAATTAACTGATTGGATGTAAAATGACGTACAAGAGCATCAACATATTGCGCTAAGTTATATAGTACTCTGTAATTCTCAAATTACTTTTACAATTATTATTATTATTATTATGAATTACAATAATGAGTGAAATGAAAAAGAAAGAAAAGCATTATTATTGTTGTTATGAAAACAGAAAGTAGAAAAGGACAAGACAAATGAACAATAACAATAGAGACATAAAAATTAGGAATGATGAAGGTAAAACGGTAATTTCATAATTGAGGTCAATCACTTAACTAAAAACTTTTACTCTTTTTAGCTTTTTAGATTTTGACTTATTGCTCTAATAAATTAATGCAATAAATCATTTTATCAATGGTCACACTTGTGTGACACCGTCTCACGGATCCTTATTCGTGAGACGGGTCGGGTCGGGTCGGGTCAAAGCACTATACAAATGTCATACTTATATGTGCAAATGTCATACTTATATGCTCAAATGTAACACTAATCAAGAATACAATTTTTGTTATTTATAAGAGAAAAAGTAATACATTTTTCATAATAAGTAATGTTGGCAAGTGCCTCTCACTTAATAAGGGCAAATATAATACTTTTGAGGATAAATGTAATCCTTTTAAATGGAAATGTAAAAGTATTATATTTTTCCTTAAAAGTATTACATTTACCCTAATAAGTAACAAAAATTTTATTCCTAATTAGTATTACATTTAAGCATATAAGTATGACATTTGTGCACATAAGTGTTACATTTGCATTTTGACCCGACCCGACCCGTCTCATGGTGAGACGGTCTCACACAAGTTTATACTTAGTAGTAGTCCATTGACCAGTCAAATTAGTCAAAATTGGCTTATCATTTATCAACTATATTACCAAACACCAATGAAGATTGAAAGGAAAAGAAATAATTAAATTCATGTTCTGTATGTGTTGATCAGATTTGGGTTCCATCAAACCCGAGAGGAGCAGAAAGATTACCACAAGATATTGTTGTCTCTGAGTCAGATTTCTATCCCCGACGGTCATGGGGAAAGCCCAGTGAGGTAAGTGTTCTATGAGGCCTTTATTGGCTTCTCAAAATTGCTTAACATTTATGAATTGCAGGCATTGTTGAGTGTATGTTCTTAACTTAGGGCTAGATAATGGTGAAATTCTTGAAATCCAGTTTGTGATTTAACAATGGGAGGCATGTCAAAAGGGTGCCATTGTAATAAACAATGAGTATTTGTTCAAGGTGCCTAGAGGGCAGGCCGGATTTTAGGGCGTGCAAGATGTGCGACCGCACAGGGCCCCAAAATTTTGGGCCCCTAGTCCAGCCCTGGCCTAATAGTTAATTAGTATATATATTTGGGATTATATTGGCCCAAAATTAATTTTTTTTGCATTTTTCTCTTTGCAATTTTTCTTCAATTCGTAGTTTGTTTATACTTTGATAGGGCCTCACACTTGCACGGGGCCACGCAAATAAAAAAAAACCGGTCCTGACTATAGGATTGTTGGGCAGAGGGTTGAAGGGCCAAGTCTAGCACTATGTGGCTGTATAAGAAAATAAAATTGTGTCTTTCGTTATGAGCCATTATAACTTTTAACATAGTGTTAAGTGTTTGATCCTAACAAGTTGTTACAGTTTTAGCACCTAAGAGGGATGCTAGGAGAGCTAAAATAACAACCATTCTGTTACTTACCTTTTTGCCAGCAGGCAAGGAAGATGACTTGTGGTAAATACAAAAATGAGCTATTACACTCAAACTAGATGAATGATAGATAATATAAAACCTAAATCTTTTCTGTTTATGATAGTGTAGAGAAACAAGATAATGATTTGACTAGGGAGTGCTTGTCAATTGGTTGTTAGCTGATAGCTGAAAGTTAATTGGTTTAGCTGATAGCTGATTGTATTAGTTGGTTTGATCAGCTGATAGTATTAGCTGGTTATAGATAAATGTTTGGTAAATTAACTGTTTACTTTTAACTAATTACATATAAAATGGCGTATAAGGGCATAAGTATATTGTGCTATTGACGTGGTATCTGCAGGACCTGACTAGCAAACCAAGGTATCTGGTAACATTTACTGTAGGATATAACCAGAGGAAGAACATTGATGCTGCTATGAAAAAGGTTGTCTTCTATTTTCTGCAGATCCCACAGGCACCATCAGAGCCTCCGATCCCTCGTCTAACAGCCTGTTCGTTATCCTGCAGTTTTCAGACAATTTTACTATCATCCTGTTTCATTACGATGGGCGAACATCTGAGTGGGATGATGAGTTTGAGTGGTCGAGGAAGGCCATTCATGTGAGTGTCAATAAACAGACAAAATGGTAAGAAGATCGAGTTGTTCGTTGGATGAAATTATTGATCGAATGAAGCTGTTCTCTTGATTCATCATATCATAACAACTAGAATCGTAAAAATTCGTTTAAGGTGGTATGCAAAAAGGTTTCTGCATCCGGACATTGTTGCGCCGTATGAATATATATTCATCTGGGATGAAGATCTAGGAGTTGAGCAGTTTGATGCTGAGGAGTAAGTGATAATAATCTATCAGTCATGAGATTTTTCATCTCTGGCTAGCTGTTCTTGACCATCATTATCTCAAACTCATCTTTCTTTTAATTTGGTTTTGCCCTCCAATTTCAGATACATTACACTTGTGAAGAAGCATGGATTAGAAGTTTCACAGCCTGGTTTGGAACCCCACAAGGAAGTTGGGATAACATGGCAAATGACAAAGCAGATCAAAGGCAACAGTGAAGTTCACAAGTAAGAATGTTTGTTGGAATATATATTGTATCATCATGATCTGAGCTGCAACCTTGCTTCTATTGAAAGAGTCATATTCCAACTGTTCTGGAGCATATAATATATAAACATAAATGTGTAATTCAGCTATCAGTTTAGACTTTTAGTCGAAAAAAGGCACATGTGTTAGGGTCAAGCACTTATTACTACGCCAACAGTTATAGCTAGTAAGGTAAGACACAACTTTATTTTCTTATAGACTGCCCTAACATTTTCGAAAAGTAGGGTGTTGGACTTGGTCCTTCACCGACCTCCCCCAACAATTTGCCTAGTCATCAATTGATGGACTTGGCCTTTTACCGGCCTCCGCCCAACATGCTTCAATTTGGTATCGAGACCTGTCAAAAATAACTGGCTCACACATAAAGTATCAACTTAGACTTTTAGTTGAGATAGAGCAAATACTTCAGTTTCGATCAATGGAATCTGTTTTGTGGATATTTTGACCTTTTTGGTTTCTATCTTTCCTTGATTAGAGAAACAACAGAGAGACCAGGCTGGTGTTGGGACCCTCATCAGCCTCCATGTGCAGCGTAAGAAAAATAGTTAATTGTGCTTTTCATTGCCATTTTTTTTTGGTACTGTCTCTGTAAATTGATTTGCCATTGCTGTTTAATCTGATTTTAGGTTTGTTGAGATAATGGCTCCTGTCTTCTCTCGAAATGCATGGCGCTGCACGTGGTATATGATTCAGGTACACTCACTAAGAGCAACCACAATAGGAGGATTTTCAATGGTTTTTATAGTCTTTTTTGTCATGTGGAAGAGAGAAGAGTGAAGAGAGAAGGTCAAGATTGCCCTTTAAGAGCTTGATTTTTTGTGGGTCTCGTAAGAGAGAAAGTGAAGAAGAGAGCCGCAGTTCTGCACGTTAACTGCACAAACAGTGTCTAACCGGGTGCGCGTGCAGTGTAAGCGTCGGCTGGCGCGTTAACTAATTTGCATCAAACGTGCTTTTTATATTTATTTTTTCTCTTTTTCTTTTGTCTTGTCTTTCCCTCCTGTCTCTCCTAGTTGACATCCCAAAAATTACAAAAAAAATCATTTCTATTAAGGTTGCTCTAAGTGTTTGTCCTTTCTTCGTTTTCATCTTCTGCTTCACCACAGCTAGCCATAACAACCTTAATTATTTGTGTCAATCCTAGAATGACTTGGTCCATGGTTGGGGTCTTGACTTTGCAGTTCAAAGATGTATTGAGGTTAGTTTTTATTCCATCATATGCCAGATAGTCTCTTTGTTTTAGACGCCAAAAAATATGAATTAATGACCGTTTTGGTTACAATACTATGCTGTAATTACTAAATTGGTCATTGACTATGAATTTTGATCAATTAAATTCCCAACTATTAATTTTACAACCAATTTGATCCTCTGTCATACTTATTGAGGAATTTGATTTGATAATTACGGAGGATCAAATCTGTTACGAAATCAATAGTTAAAGATTTAATTGGTCAAAATTGATAATTGAGAACCAATTTAATAATTACGGTATAATCGAAAGTTCAAAACGGTCATTAATTTAAAAAAACATTTATGTTGCATGATTTGTAGCCGCCTGCGCATGAAAAGATTGGAGTCGTCGATGCTCAACCCATTGTTCATCAAGGCATACCTTCACTTTCGGTAATAAAAGGACTATGGAAAATAATATAATATGTATGTACAATTCCATGCTTACATTGCTCATAGTTATTTTTCTTTCTGCAGGGGAAAAACTCAGAGAATGGGAGATCTAAACGGCTAGAGGTATGCAATCACTAATCAGATTATATATTATGGTATGTACATTGTTGGTCTAAGTCCAATTGGTAGCTAGAAGATTGTTGGGTGTGATCGGTGAAGTGCCAAGTCCAACATCCTAGTAAATTTTTATGTGAATCATGATCTACACAGTATTGTATGCACCATAAACAAGCGCATTTTTAATACATTATATTTTTGTACTCAGCGTACATTATACAAAATAATGTACTTTCAGTACTCAAATAATGTTTTTTCTCTGAATATAATGTACTTTTTTAATATACTAAAAGTACATTATTTGTGTACTGAATATATATTATTGTGAGAAGGCTCAAATAGGCCTTCAAACTTTACCGTCAATTAGGTACCTAAACTTTTTAATGGTGCAATTAAACTCTTTAACATTATATTTATTTTCAAAAAAAAAAAAACTTTAACATTTTATTTTTGTGCAATGAAGTCCAAAAACATGTTAGTGACATGTGATAGCAGGTCACTATGATTCAAGCATATTTTTCGATTAAAAAATCGACTACCGACGACAGGCTCTGGTCGCTGGCGACCAGACCAGAAATGGTCGCCTTCTTCGAGAAGTCAACCATTTTCTGGTCGTATTCCCCAAGGTTGATGATAGTCTAGATTAACCGCTGAATCAGCAGCTGATATAGATAGTTTATCTAGACATACCGGTGATATAGATTGTTTATCCATGTTTACTACTGCACATTATATTGAAGTTCCCTCCAGCCCTCAAGTTTGCTATGAAATTGCATGTTCCTCTTTGCAGGTTAAACAAAGGAGTAGAAGAGAGTGGCAAATGTTTCAGGAGAGGATAGGAAATGCAGAGAAGGCCTATTTTAAGTCAATTGGAGTATAACATTAGCGAATATATAGGTTAGATACTAAATAGGATAAGCGAATCAGGCAGCTCATATACTAGCTAGGCAGTCTGTTTCTTTGTTGATTATTCAGAGTGGTTTTATAACTCTCTCAACTTCCTTTGTAACGTTCTTTCGATGGATATGAATTAATCATCTTTTCTTTCAAAAAAAAAAAAAACTAAATAGGATCATGACCATATATGTTTGTGGGTCCTTTATTCTCTCTTTAGATCATCATGTGTTAAAATGCCAAATTAAAGGTGACTTTATACCAAACAAATGTTCTCAATATATCTCTTTTTTGTTATTTTTTTTTAGGTGGTCGGATGAGTAGAGCATAATTCTTATATTAAAATATCACGAGCTTGATTTTTAATAACATCTTCTTGATCACATATTATTTTAATTAAAAAGTTTATAATTATCAATTAAATTAAATTTTGGTATGTTTAATTTACTCAAAAAGTATACTTTTAATTACAATCACAACAATTTTAAAATGATACTCCCTCTGTCACATTTTACCTGTCCTATTTACTATTCATTGGTCAAACCAATTCTTTTTTCATTGCTTATTTTCTTTAGTAATTTATTATTATTTTTAAATTTAATTTTTTGTGTTTAATAGTACTTTTAATGTAGTTTCTAAATATATCAATTTTATATATTAATGCTAAACTTAATATTATGAAAAATTGGATTAAAAATAACTTCAGTCAACCTTCGTTAAACGAACCAGACAACCAAAATGGGACGAAGGTAGTAATAAATAAACAAATAATGAAAGTATAATTTTTGTTGATTGGTGGATAAAAAAAATATTGAAAAAACTCAAACTATTTAGGAAGAATGGTTTTTGAAATTGAGTTCTGTGTTGAGGTGGAATGCTGGGGACCACAAAAAATTTGAAAAAAAATTTCAATTATTGAGAATAAATTTTAAGTTACGTTAAATTTTTTTGTAAGACCCACCAAAAAAAATACAAATTGAGCCCGTGCATGTTGTGCAGACTAACAGTGCCCAGTGGATGTTTTGGCAACCGCTATGAGCATTTTTTTTTTTAAAATTTTTTTTTTCCTTTGTTTATATAGTCATCTATTCCAAGAAATGGTGCAAACGGATCACATAAAATGCACCGCCAACATTAGCCAACCAAATTAATCCATCAATAGTTATACCATGGATCCTGGTACACTTTGCAAGGTATACCCATTACAATTTACATACTGAATATTCACAATTCAAATTGTGAACATTCAACATATAAATTGTGAACATTCAGTATGTAAATTGTGTATTTTAGACCCGGGTTCACCTTGCAATGCGGACCCGGGTCCACAGTATAATTTGCCATTAATCCACCTTTTCAAATGATTATTAATTGGATTACATGAATGTTTAGACACCAACCATATTAATGGCATTTACATTGGTTGCAACCATTGCAATAGCAAGTAAACATTCAAGAAGGCAAATATTTTCATTGCCTATAATGTGGTTCTACACATTCGAAAACCATTAAAAGGTCAAATAATTTTTGATATACAATATTATAATGACAATTTAAGATAACTATACACCTAATAATGTAGCAATTCACAGGTTCAATATAATATTTGAGATATTTGACTGAATTGGAAGAGCTGAAGCATATATTTTTACATATGACTTTACAACTGCCCAATAATGTGGCAATTGACATTAAGTACTAGAAGAGATAATATGAAAAATAGTTACTCAACTATCTCATAATTTTCAATGTGATTCTCAACGACTACAAATTCATCCAAAATGATTCTTTGACCATACAAAATTTTGCTCAATTTATTCCTTAGTATAAGTAACAGAGGATTAAAGTGAGTAAAATTTTGAATAGCTAAACAACCATTTCGTGTAAATTAATAATTAATGACCAATTTGAGAATTATGACATAGGTTGGAGATCATTTGAATATTAACTGTACTGTCAGTGAAAATTAAGAAAACACACACACACACACACACACACACACATATATATATATATATATATATATATATATAATGTATGTATATATGTATATAAAGCAAAAGAGTAATACCACACATACTCTCATTTTTTACGCCTTGCTTACATGACACACTTTGACTCATTCAAGAAAATATAGATGACAGTTTTTATTACTTTTGTGGTCCTTTGCCGGCTAGGGTCACAGGGAGAAAAAAAAAAAAACATAGATAACAGTGTTTATTACTTTTGTTTCTTCTCACTCCAATAAAAAACAAGATATTGGGTAGGAGTTTTACTCCCTTGCCGTACATTTATCAATTTCGAATGCAAAATTGATCTGCAACTCAAATCCATATTCATGATTCAAAATCATCATATGCATCTTTTTCAACTCAAAACCCACCCCCACCAACCTATGAAAGGTCCCTACAAAAGCTTAAACTTGACATATCTATATATAGCAAAAAATCAACTTCATGTCGATGACAATCCCCTTCCCCATGGTCCCTATTTGACTTGAGTGTATTATGGCTTGCAAGCCAATTTTTTTTGGGGTCCCGTTCTTATAAATAAATGAGACCCTATTAAAAGTATAAGCGCAATCTTTAAAATTAATATGTAAAATATATGATTTTTTATTTCAAGTTATCTCTGTAGATTCAGGGCTTGAGACATCATATGTGCGATCGGGAAAACATAATGGTTTCGCCATGCTGTGATTGGGATAAAACTGAAGTGTTTTAGGATTCATTGTAATTTTATTTTTTTTTAAATTTCTTAAGTAGCTATGTCAAAAATAAATATTGACCCTCTAAAAATTGAGGCCCTGTGCTGTCGCTCATCTTACACGTCCTAAAATCCCACCATGATGGCTTAATTTTATTCATCTGATCTGCTCAACACAAGTTTGTCTACCCAGGCTAGGATTTTTATGAGCCATAAGATAGATCGCAATGTTATTGCTTATAAAAATCTTAAAACAAAGTTAATATATACTCACAAAGGAGGAAAAACACAGGCAAGTAGTGCACACATATGTAATTTATAATGTTATTCAATTCAAATGGACATATGAGTGGGGAGACAATAGAAATGAGATTTTTTTTTTCTTTTTTGAGCCAGTAACAGAAGTGTTATCACACTATTTAGTAGTTGGCACAATAAACTCCCTTTATTATTTCATCAGAATTTTAATTATCGTTTTATGCATGCTAGCGTCATGACTTACTAAAGTCTTCAATCATCCAAATTCTTCAGCTGAAAGTAGTGCACTACATGGCGGCGGTCGCCGGAGTAGTCCTTGGTTTCATGCTTATTTGGTGGCATAACAACATGAGAAGGCCTTCCACTACTCACCAACCTCTCACTAGAGAACATGGTTGTCTCTTGCACCATATGCCCATCCCCATAGTGGTGCTTCTCTTTGTAGTCATGCACCTTTTCTTTGTTCAAGTGTTTGTGGCCATGCTCATGATGGCCATCATGATGATATTTTCCGGCGAGGTGGTGGTTGTAAGGTGGCTGAGGGGTACCGGAGGAGATGCAAGTAGGATTATTAGGCCTCACCATTTGCATGGTTGAGCCATTGTTGGTGTTATAGTAATTCTCAGTGTACATCTTTTCTTCTTCATGAGAGTAGCTCATTTGCTTGTAGTCACCCCAAGGGTACATTTCTGTTTTGATGACCATTTTTGGGATTGGGAATTGGTGATTTCAAGATGGTTTAGTGTTTGTTGGATTAGGCTAAGGGTGTTTGGATGGGTTGGTTTCTTGGTTAAAAATTGATGTGGATGTGATGCATTTATAGGGTTTAATTTGCAATGTGATGATTCCAATTTGATAAGAAATAATGGGTTGGCTTTGATTCTTTGTTCAAAATTTTAAAATATTTGGGAATATGGAGTACGTGGAGCATATAATAATTGGTGATACCACAATGAATGGGCATTCAAATTAATTAGAAAGTTAGCGACCGAATAAGATTCTTCAAGCTTTTTCTTGATTATATTCCCAATGGCAACTTGTACATAGAATTTTTTTTAACGTTTTTTTAAAAAAAAATTGATAATTCAATATGTGGGATAAATGTAGGTGTTTTTTTTTTTAAGCATGAAGAATCCCCACAAAATTTAAATCTGTGACCTCTCATTTGGATAGCCACAAAGATGTCATTGAACTACAAGCTAAGCTATTTGGCAATTAAATTGCAACTTATTATTATTATTATTATTATTATTATTATTATTATTATTATACATTGACTTTGCACACAAGAGATTAATCTTTACATTTTTATTAATTTGGGGAGCCTACCTTGTAATTATTGGAGTAGTGATTTTATGTCAAAGTGATCTACTACTTGAGCTACCTTCACGGAGCAATGAAATTGCAATTTTGTATGGGTGCATGTGCTCGTGACTATTGTTTCATAATGTCGTAAAGGGAAATTCTCTTTTATATACATACATACATACAAGTAGTGATTTTATGTCAAAGTGATCTACTACTTGAGCTACCTTCACGGAGCAATGAAATTGCAATTTTGTATGGGTGCATGTGCTCGTGACTATTGTTTCATAATGTCGTAAAGGGAAATTCTCTTTTATATACATACATACATACATACATACATACATACATACATACATACATACATATATATATATATATATATATATATATATATATATATATATATATATATATATATATATATATGTATGTATATATTATTTTATTTTTCTGTGCTAAATTTATTGGTGGTAGTCCACTTTTTGTTTGTTCTTTTATTTATTTTTTTATAGAACATCTCCATTTGGTTCTAATATTATTGTGGCATGATCATTTTTTGTACTCCGTCCACAAAATCGTTGAAATGTCATTAAATATAAGGTATTTCAATCTTTCTTTTAAATACAAAGTGTGTTGACCCGCCTATATTTTTATGTTTTTTTTTTTCAAATTACATAATTGAAGACCAAAAGACTTTTGTTTTTAACAATATTTAAATTATTTTGTTGATAGAGGACCAAAGTAGAAAAATCTAAGACCAAGAATAGTACTATGATCAAATGGAGATGTTCAGATAAAAAATACCTAAAAATGGACTGTCAACTATAAATATAGGACCAAAAATAGAACTAAGTATATATTGTCCTCTTGTAAAAACTGAAGACTAATCTTAGCCGTTCATCAGATTCATCATGATTGAAGGTTTTAGTAAAAAAAAAAAAAAAAAAAAAAAAAAAAAAAAAAAAAAAAAACGAGTTCAATTTCATAATTATTAAAAAATTATAAGAGCGAGGTTTTTTTTTTATAATTTTTTTATTATTACAAACATAAAAGTTTTGTAACAGTTGTTGGTCCCGGTATGGTTGGGGAGTGAGTCTAGAGGGAGGGTGGGGGGGGGGGGGGGGGAAGGTGAATAGACTCACTGGATTTTGAAAAATTCTTTGCAAGTAGTCAAGTTTACCCAGGGATAACCTTAACCACAAATTCAGAGTTTATGCACAACGGAAATGATATTTGCATGATTGTAAGCCTTTTAAGTTCTATTTGCACGTTAGTTTTCTTGTAAAAAGTTAGACACGTTTGATGAAATGCAGTATGTAAAAACTGTAAATATGAAGAGAGAGAGAGAGATTTTTACAGTCGTTCAATTGTTAACGGAGCCTACTTCATTCTTCTTCACAACATGTGAAAGTTTGCACTAACACGTGAAAGTTTGCACTAAAACTCCTTAGTACAAAATTACCACCAAATCCTTGAACACAAATCCCGACACAAACTTGCACCACTAGGTTTTCAACTTTAACAAGTTTACTCCGCCTCTTTCTACTTATCCAAGTAGAGAATACAGGGTTGAAGACATGTGTTTCCTTCTTTTCTCCAACTTGAAATCTTGTCTTCTTTGGATTTAGATCTTCGCAAGTTGAAGCAGCTCAAGACTTCTTGAAAAATATGAATTTTTGCGTTTAAGCTTTTCTCTCTTTCTCAACACTGATTGCAAGTACTTGAATTTACAGAGTTTTTCTCTTACTAGAATTTTAGAATGACCAGCACATTCTTCAGTGAATGAAAATGGTATTTATAGCCGTGAAAGACAGTTCCTTTGGAGGGAAAACTAAATTTCAAAAAGCCTATGGACCAGCGGGTAGAGACTGGTGGATAATTCGGAGGGTAGGTGAATTGTCAAACTTTACAGCCGTTGATTCCTTAAAGTGCGCTGAACATTTGCGTTTTGTTCTGCACAAGTTGTCGGGGCATTTAATGAACATCGACCTTGGGATATGTTCATAGGACTCACTTTACCTTAGGACATATTTACTTCACCTTTTTAAGGTTTAGGACTGTTACGCTCATAGAATGTCTTGAGCAATCCTATCGAGTAGTTAACTAAGTTAACGTCTCGAGCCTTAGGTCCTCTCGGATATGCATGATTGGTTGACTTTACCAATTATCCCTTAACTCCTTGAATTACCTTTCTTATCATTAGGTCTTGATAATGAACAAGAGGTAGACCCTTCCACTATTCAATCATTGCAACTGCTCGGTCTTGAAAGTCTTCGTCTACGAATCTTCTGTCTTTAGTCATTCGTCTCTAATTACACTTCATTACGAGTCATTGAGAGATGACCCCTCGGGTTAAGTCTCGATCCGTTGTCTTCCTTTGGTCAGTTAACCTCTTAGGTAACTCCTCGATTTGAAACTTGACCTCCTCAAGTCTACATTCAGTTGAGTACATTTAGCCATTCGAGTAACCATGCGGTTAAGATTCGAATATTGAATAGACGTATCCTATGTCTAATAGATAAAAAGATTGGGGTGGGGGGTGGGGGTCTAAACTCCTAAGTTTGGTATCATCAAAATCTATTACAAAGTGTTAATAACAACAGTAAAATCTTAGCATTTGATTTTTCAAGATGGATGGTGTGAATGTGTTCACACTTTTTACATGGGGAAGAGTTCTCGCTTGAATCTTCATATATATATATATATATATATATATATATATATATATATATATAAAGGCGTAGGCTCTGGTGCAGTGATGGACGCAGGTGAAATGTGCGGTGGAATCTTAGCCATATATCAACTCATCCTTTAAAAAAATTCGCCATATACGATCTATAGAAGGCACAATGATGTGCTCTGGAAGGCATAACAATATGCATTGTAAGCCACAAAAATATGCAACAACTATTGAAAAGACTAAAATTAATGCATGATTTCCAACATAACTCATAAAAGATCACAATGTTCAACCAAAATTAGTAATTAGTAATTAATAATTCATTCAAGATCAAATGCTCTTTATATATATATATATATATATATATATATATATATATATATATATATATATATATATATATATATATATAATACCTACGAGCTAAAAATTGGAAGGCACAACAATTTGCAGTGCAAGACACAACAATGTGCTTTAGAAGAAAGAATAATGTGGAGTTGGCATTTCGTAAGAAACTTCCCAACGATTAATGTGAGAGTATGTACATGGATGGGATGTGCTTGGAAATAGTGGGCCAACCTTTTTGAAGAGGTGACCGTAGGAAATACCGTCTTCTCCACCACAGTGGACTGTAGTTTCGCGTCATGCAAGGCTTTGCTTACATAGTAATTGGGGCGCTGAGTCCCTCTTTCCTCTTTGACCAGCGCGGAGCTGATCGCACCCTGTGACACACCCAGGTATAAGAGTAAGGTTTCACCCGCCTCTAGCTTTGCAAGCAAGGGCGGGGATAACAAATATTTTTTCAACTCATCAAAGGCCAACTAGCATTCTAGAGTCCACTCAAACCCCTTGCTCTTCTTCAATATATAGAAGAAGGAGAGGGACCGTTCGGCCGATCTAGACAAAAATCGACCCAAGGTCGCAAGGCGACCATTGAGCCTCTGGACCTCTTTTATGGATCGCGGGGCTTCCATGTCAAGAATGGTCTTCACCTTTTCTGGGTTTGGTTCTATTCCATTTCTGGTAACTATAAAACCCAAGAACTTGCCCCCATGAACTGCAAAGGTGCATGTTTTTGGGTTCAAACGCAAATTAAAGTCTTTCATAATGGAAAATACCTCATTAAGGTCTTCGACATGAGAGACGGATCTGCGGCTCTTGACGATCATGTCGTCCACATACGCCTCCATGTTTCGCCCTGACACTTTTCTAAATAATTTGGCTACCATCCGAGTATAAGTGGCGCCTGCATTTTTTAGGCGGAATGACATAACCAAGTAGCAGAATACGCCTTATAGGGTGGTGAATGTAGTCTTCTCGGCATCTTCCTCATGCATGGATATCTTATGGTACCCTCGAAAGGCATCCATGAAGCTCATCAACTCACAACTTGTCGTCTCGTCCACCAACTGGTCTATGTTTGGCAGTGGAAACCGGTCCATGGGGTAGGCTCTATTGAGGTCTGTATATCTCCACACATTCTCTAGGTGGATCCTTTTGGGACTAGGACTACGTTGCTCAACCACTCGGGGCAATAGATTTCTTTAACATACCCAGCATGCGACAACATGACCACCTCCTTCTTCACGAAGTCCCTTTGTTCTACCGACATGTATCTCTTCTTTTGCTGTATCGGTTTCTTGATGGGATCCACAACCAATTTATTGGTTATGATGTTTTTGTCAATACCTAGCATGTCCTCTGGACCCCATGCAAACACTTCTTTAAATCGTCGGATGACCTCTACTATCTAGGCTTTTAACTCTGGTGCTAAATCGGTGCCAATTTTTACGACTCTATCCGACCACGCGGGATCGATCACCACGTCTTCCATCTCAGATGCAGGCTCGGCGCAGGGCCATGCCTCCTCTTCCTTCAACACTCTTTCTGCAATGGTGTGGACCTGCAAATCTTTCTGCCTAATCTTTTTACAAGCTTTAACGTAACAGCTGCGAGCTGCTCTCTGGTCCCCTCTTGCAACTCCTATCCTATTCGGAGTGGGGAACTTCATACACAAGTGCTCCATTGAAATTATTGCCTTGAGGTCCTTCACAACCAGCATCCCTAGTATGATGTTATGTGCACATGTGAATCTTACCACGATGAACTCCATGTCCTGCTGACCAAACCGCTTGACAAATTGTTTGAAATAGCCCCTCTGGCTAAGCTCTTCGATTTGGCGCTTTAACACGTTGCACTCATCTGTGTCGCGACCGACCTGCCTATAGAATCTACAATACTTGGTCTGGTCCACGTTTGGAGAGACTTTCATGCATTCTGGCGGAAATTGCACGATCCCCATTTCCTCAGCTTGACTCAGGATTACGCTAACCGGATGAGTGAGCGGTGTCAAGTGTCGTAGTGGGACGAGACGAGACGAGGTCGCTCGTCCCTTCCCTTCTTTATGGATGGTTTGTTTGGGTGTGGTGCTTGGTTGGTTAAACCAACTTTATCAGGTCGCCCACCCTCCTGCCTTCCTCTTCATCTTTCTTTTTTCTATTAGCCTCCTTTGCCTCAGCATATCGGATGGCTGTCCTCATTAGCTCCTCAAAGGAGCGTGGATGGTGGGCGTTCAGCTGCTTGTCGAAATCTCCTGGCCTCAATGCTTGGATGAATATGAGGATTGCCGCTTTTGAGTCGAAATCATACACACTGTTGACCTCTGTTTACCATTTGCTCAAGAAATGTCGCAAGCTTTCCCCTCTATCATGCTTTACTCCACAGAGATGCGAGAATGGTTTTTTATGTTGTATATTCTTAGACAACTCAGCAAAGGTCTGGATCGAACCATTTGGGATGGTATTGAACAAATCCTGCGTCGTTCCGTCCAAAGTAGACAAGAACGCTCTGCACATGATGGCGTCACTTGCCCCGATCATCACCATATATAGTTGTTTTGTATCTAGTCATATGGACACGCGGGTCAGAAGTCTCGTTGTAAGCCTTGATGGTGGGCAACCTGAAATCCTTTGGGAGGGTGCCTCCATTATATTCGAAGAAAATGGAGCATCCATCCTCACTTCTGGGTCTGGTGAATGCTCTCTTGCTTCTACTTTCTTTTCTAAGTCTTCTGTCTGCTTTTGGAGTTTCTCAACTATGTCTTCCTGCGGGGTTCTGTGTCTAGTGAAGTGACGCGGACCCAGTCCACTAGACTCGCCTACCCTTTCCCCGGGTGGTTGCCTAACCCTACTTCCCTATTGATGTGGGCCTCTATTGGAGGACCCTTGTACCCCTATCCGATCCAAGACAGATCTGGAAGCAGCTGGTCGCTGCTCAGGGCCCCTTGGCTGAGGACCGCCTTCTTCGTGCCCCCTTTCATCTCTTGCACCAGTACGAGGCCTGGGGTGGGTTGTTTCTTGCCGTTGGGTTTTCTCTCTTCTTGGGGATTGTACCTCTATCTCCTGCGGAGGCGGTGATGGGGCCTGGCCGTGCATCCCCGTAACTAGTTGGGTCATCGCCGCCGCCGCCGCCGCCTGTTGAATGACCTTCACCGCCGCTTGGAGGTCTGTGGCTTAGATGAGAGCGGCATTCACCGGGAGGGAAGCGCAGCCTCCATCACGATTGTTGTTGAGCTGGTTGCCCATCACGATTGTTGTTGAGCTGGCTGCGAAGATCACCCTCGCGGCGATATCCCGCACGATTACAGTTGAGCTGCTCTCGAAGATCGCCCGAGGCGTGACCATTGTTCACCTAACGGGAAGTATGGGAGCTGTTGGATCCTGATCGTGCTATCAATTAGTGATAGAATAAGGTGGGTGTTTGTAATGTGTGAAGCTTGCTTGAGATTTGATCTCAGATCTCAACAAGAGCACTAATGACGATAAATATTGTTACCGGAATATAATTTGTATTATTAGTTGAGTGCAGTGAGTAGTACAATAGTGTTGTGTCTAGTAGTTTTGCGTGTCCATTTCCTACAGCATGATTCTTCTTTTATACTCATGAGTGCAACGTGATGTAGTGTGAGTGGGGGTGTGAAAATGGGTGTAAAGTCAAACCACGGGGATTGGATTTTATGGCACGCATGGAGTAATCGCCTAGACTCTAGTCACCAAGGTTTTGAAACTCATAAGGATCCAAGCAAACCATATTTAGGAATTAGGATTAAGGTGTAACAACTAAGAAATATTTTTGGAATTTTGGATGTAAGGAAAAAACAAGATTAAACTAGGATTAAATTCTATTAGAAAGGATGGGTTAAATTAGGTGTATTACTCTATTGATACATATACACTAGGATTGGGGGATGAACAATGACCCTAGGTTCTTAAGGCTAGCACAAAGAAATCCAAGTTCCCAAGGATTAGAACAAAGGTTGCCCCATTTACATGGTGTATCAACCTAGGTTCTTGAAGGACAAAAGCTATGTAAGCCCCAATCTACCCCTATTTCCATAGAAGGGAAATTGGGTTTGATATTGGGATGGCTCAAGTCTCCCATCCAATTTCCATTGAGATGGAAAACTTTCCAAAGACAAACAACGATTAGCGCGCATTAACCATTGAAAGATAAAACAAACCCAATTCAAACTTAAGGACCCTAAATGGGTGTTCATCCCCTTTTATGCAATAATTAGAGAGAGAGTCTAAACTAGCTAGGGTTCAGAATATCCCAAAAATACAGCAAAAACGCGCATAAACAGAACAGTACAGACCGAAACGGGCAGGGGCATGGTCGTGTCATGGGCCGTTTCGGTCTGTGACTTTTTTCGTTTCTAGGCCGAACTGAAACGGCCATGGATATGGCCGTGTCACAGGCCGTTTCCCTTCATTTTCCAGCTTTTTCTTTGTTTCTTGCTCCATTATGCGCTCTGCTGCTCCTCTCCTTCCTTGAGTGGAATCCTAAGCTACCAAAAATTGATTCGAAGCATTCAAATGTGCTCCCTTTTCTACTTGTTGCGGAAGAATAGACCTTTAACACAAAATCACACAATCAAGTAACAAATTCCACTCAAGTGACAATACTTTACTATAAAAATAAATGGGAAGTGGGGCAAAAATGCATTTAGAAATAGAGTCATCACAACGACTCTTTGTGAATGTAATAGATTCTTAATGCTGTACTAACTGTGGATAATAACACCGAGGAGCCGTTGGAGTAACTCCTCCTCTTCAATGTGTCATGCTGTTGTAACGGTGGTCGTTTGACTTCTCCATGCACCCGTTTATTTGCCTTTGGGTCCATATATATATATATATATATATATATATATATATATATATAGGATTAGGCTTAGGCTTTGGTGCGAAGAAGGCCTCATGTGCGAAAGTGAGGAAAAATCTGAGCCTTTTATATGTTCAGATCAACGGCTTTAAGAAAACAATAGCGCTTCTAATCTACACAACAACTTCTTCTCCAGTAAACCATCTCTAATTTACTATCTTTGCATTTTGTTGTCAGGAAAACACAAAATCGTCTCCTAGAATGCACAGTAGTGTGCTCTGGAGAACACTACAATAATGTGCTCTGGAAGGCTCAAGATCTGAAGGGTACAATATTGTGTGCTCTACAAGAAGGAAAAAAATGCACTGAAAGACCAAAAATAAAAAAAAAAAAAAAAACTTACACAAAATTTCCATAATGTCACCACATTTTTTTAAAAATTTAAATAGGTTTATTCTAGACCCTTGATCTGGACTGGATCAATGGATGAGATTAAACCCTAAGAAAATTATAAGAGTTAATTTCATTTTTTGTCCTATATTTATAGGTGACAGTCCACTTTAGGTCCTTTTTTATCAAAACATTCACTTTTTTGTCCTAGTATTATTGTGTCATGACCATTTTTGGTCCTTCATCAATCAAATAGTTTAAATATCGTTAAATAAAGGGGCATTTTGGTCTTCAATTATGTATTTAAAAAAATAAACATAAAAGCTATAGTGTTTCAATCAACTTTGTATAAAAAAGATTGAAATGTTTTTGTATTTAACGACATTTTAACGATTTTGTTGATGGAGGACTAAAAATGTTCATGCCACAATAATAGTAGGACCAAATGAGGATGCTCTAATAAAAAGGACTAAAAGTGGATTGCTACTTATAATAAAAGTGGATTGCTACTTATAAATCTGAGACCAAGAATGAAATTAACTCAAAATTATAATATTAACATGATATGATAATATTACCAGTCACTAATTAAGTAGACTTCTATATATATATAAAGAGACAAGTTTTTTGGTAAAAAAAAAAAATTTTCAGTTTCCCGCCCAATGGAAACTACGCCGTTTTGGCACATTTCATGGGAAACCGATCGCATTAACTATTTTGCGGCTATATTCTGTATTCAATCATTTGTTTACATTTTAAATTTGAACCTAAGTTATTTATGGATACAACTCTTTGGCTTTCCAATGACAGGCGTGACTCTTCGGATACAACACATTATAATTACATAACCCTAGCGCTACCAATATATATACACCAGCAATGATCAGCTCGAAATTAACAAGCAAAGCTACAAATCTATTCTATTTTCTGCCTTCGAAATCAACTCTATGGCTCCAATGTATGTATTAGTTGAAGAGTTGGATAAGGACCGTACTTCAGTTGCAATCCGATTGAGGGCTGTGCGAACCTACAATGTTTGGCACAGTAGGGGAAGAGATCAAATCAAGAGCAGAGAGTGTGTCTTCCATGATGAAGTTGTAATCTATTATTTTTTAGATGTCTAAAACATTGTAAACTGTAAAAAATGCAGTACAAATAGTGCTATAATTTCTATTTCATATACACTGTTTTGTTTTGTGTTTATAGGGTTCCTACATCCACCTACATATTCCAGGAAGGAGTGTTTCTCCTAAGAATGATTTTGTAGAGGGAAATGTCTACTGCATCAAAAATTTTCTCTTCGTTGCTCATTACTATTGCTATAAGACATGTGAAGGAGAGTACATGATGAAAGTTTTTTCTGAAACATTGATCAAACCTTATAAAGGTTGTGATTTTCCAAGGTATATGTACAGACTAAAGCCATTTGAAGTTTTGAACACACTGGATGCAAATATTTTGGTTGGTAAGTTCAAAAATATTCCATTTTTTCATGGTTTTGAGGCAGTAAGGCAGTACTATATACTACTGATCTAATATTTCTTTTATTTTTGTAGATGTCATTGGCCGTGTAGTGGAAATATATTCTCCATTGGAGAAGCTGATTAATGGGAAACCCTCTCGGTTGATAGATTTTGTTATTGAAGATTTGAAGTAAGTTTTTACAAAACTCAAAATCTTTTGTTTTACAGTTTGAAAATATGCATCTATTTTTTACAAATAAATCATGCAGGGGTAATCAACTGAAATGCACAGTCTGGGATGACCATGTAGACAAAGTGAAGGTTTTTTTTCAAAGTGATCTTTTGGATCCAGTTGTTGTTCTAATTCAGTTGGGTCGGATTAAGGTTGTCGAAAAATGTAAGTGTAAATTTACATAATAGTTACCTCTTTCTTCCTTTAGAGCTTTGTTTTGGTGGAATGTCTACCTCTTTCTTCTTGAGTATTTGCAGTAGTGTAAACAGAGTATAAGTAATCTGATAATGTTTGTTTGTTCCTTATCTAAGTTCTTACCTCAGTTTGTTTGTGAATTATCTGTTGCTGCAATCACATAACTCAGATACAGTGTTGTTGTCTTTTGTTCCTGCAATACATGAGTATTTGTTAATCATTATGCTTTGTTGGGCGTCGGCAAGGTTGGCCGAGTTCAGCCCCTGCTCGATTCGAGACGTGACGCTGTGGCTTACCATGGAGGGATGTTGTTAAATGGTATTAGTCCACCTACCTATCACCAATTGGTTTTAGGAAGGATATGGCAACCAGTTAGCCAAAGAACTCTGTGGTTAAGCGTGCTTGACTTCCGGCAGTCACGGGATGGGTGACCCCCTGGGAAGTAAGCATAGTGCTGAGATCCATCAATTGGTATCAGAACCGAGGTCACGGGTTCGAATCGATGGCGAGGCGAAAGTCGAGTCCAATCCCTGGTGATCAAAGGTTGATGCAGGTGCTGGGAGGGGGATTGTTGGGCGTCGGCAAGGTTGGCCGAGTTCAGCCCCTGCTCGATTCGAGACGTGGCGCTGTGGCTTACCATGGAGGGATGTGGTTAAATGGTATTAGTCCACCTATCTATCACCAATTGGTTTTAGGAAGGATATGGCAACCAGTTAGCCAAAGAACTCTGTGGTTAAGCGTGCTTGACTTCCGGCAGTCACGGGATGGGTGACCCCCTGGGAAGTAAGCATAGTGCAGCGCTGAGATCCATCATGCTTTTGTAATTTTGTAATTTATATTTCTGTTGCTGGAGAGTATCTGCAGTAGTGTAACTGTTGCTGCAATCACATAACTCAGATACAGTGTTGTTGTCTTTTGTTCCTGCAATACATGAGTATTTGTTAGTCCTTATGCTTTTGTAATTTTCTAATTTATATTTCTGTAGCTGGAGAGTATCTGCAGTAGTGTAAACAGAGTATATGTAATCTGAGAATGTTTGTTTGTTCCTTATCTCAGTTCTTACCTCAGTTTCTTTGTGAATTATCTGTTGCTGCAATCACATAACTCATTTCCAGTGTTGTTGTCTTTTGTTCCTGCAATACATGAGTATTTGTTAGTCCTTATGCTTTTGTAATTTTCTAATTTATATTTCTGTAGCTGGAGAGGTCAAAATTTGCAGTTCTTATGATGCTACAAAACTGCTATTCAATGAGAACACTTTGGAGTTTGTTGAATTCAGAAATAGGTATGATACATTTCTTTAACATATCAATGTTACATATCTCTAAAACCTGAGAACAGCATATTCATATTTGGTACATTTCAGTCTATCTATGCAGCAGCAAACTCCTTTGAAGAGCATTACATCCAATTCAACTTTCTCATATGGTACTACAAGTGGAGTGGAAAGCAGTTCAAAAATGAAGATCACAACATTATCTGACATTTTTTCTAAAAGAGAGGTATCTATTTCTTAATAATCTAATGTAGTTATCTGGCAGATTGGTGATTTTTGGGTACCATGCAAGATCATAGGTATTGAGTCTGATCCCAATGATTGGTACTACGACTCTTGCCCTAAACCAAACTGTAATAAGAAATTGGAACTCAACTCTGGAATGTATGATTGTGGCAAATGTGGTGGTCGGTTTGTTAAAGGTACCCTAAGATATAAGCTTAAAATTCGTGTTGTTGATGTTAATGGGACTGCTCCACTGCTTTTATAGGACCGGGAAGTTCTTGATTTGTTGTGCTTGAAGGCAGATGAATTGAAGGCTATGCAGCCATCTGTAAGTTCACTTATTTTTAACTATCCTTAGATGTCTAATTAGTAAAATGCCTTAACCACTAATGGTCTTTTTTTCATTTTTATGTTTTAGGTAATGACAAAGGTTCCTAAAGACATCAGGAATCTAAAAGGGAAAGGTTTGTTCTTTAAGATCTCAGTGAAAAGTGAAACATTTGATAAACTGGAGAATGCAGTTCCAATACTGCAAGTCAAACACTTTCCTGAAATGTTTGAAACCTACTGTCCTGGGCTAATCCAGCTTAATGATGATGAATTCTCTTCCAAGCTACAACTAACACAGGATGATTCTGACTCAGATGAGGTATTTATAGATATTATTTTACTGAAATAGGCTTTTGAGTTTCACTAGCAGTAGATGCTTATCTGTTATCTGTTCAGGGTTTTTTTTTCAGATGATCCTACAGAAAGTCCTATTGCTGCTACTCCTGGAAAGCAGGATGAAGCTTGCAATGAAACTGAAGCAGTGAAGCGAAGTCTGCTGGATGAATTCTCAAGTACACAACCATCAAAGAAAAAGAAAGATGTTGTAGTGAAAATGGAGGATGAAAAAGAACAGGGTGATGAACATTGAGTACTTTGGACACTATGTATTTTGGACAATGGTTTTGGGACAATTTGTTTGGTCCCTGGTCCCTTGAATTTGTAACCCTAATAGTTTAGGGTTAACAATCTATTTCTTTTGTTATTTTACAATTCAAATGTTTTGTGATATTTCCTAGAATTATTTGCATTGCTGAATCTGAATTTATCTAATTAAGCAGTAACTGTACTGCAAAGTGTTATTTTCTGTATAGATTTGTCATTTTACAGGTACTTGATGATTAAGTTGTAGCAGCAGGCAGATAATTTGAGCAGCAGTCAGATAATTGCAATACAAGGCAAACAAGAAGGACTAAGTGGTACCAGCAGGCAGATAATTGGAGCAGCAGGCAGATAATTTGAGCAGCAGTCAGATAATTGCAATACAAGGCAAACAAGAAGGACTAAGTGGTACCAGCAGGCAGATAATTGGAGCAGCAGTCAGATAATTGCAATACAAGGCAAACAATTGGAGCAGAAGTTAACAAATAATTGATTTTGCAGTCAATTATTTAACTCAAGTTGTAACACAAGGCAAACAAGTGGAGCATCAGTCAAAGAATTGCACTAGGCATGTCATTAGGCATCCATTGTAACTACACATATATAATCTTATAGGAATACATAGATTTACAGTTTTGTGATATTTGTTTGTTTACAGTTTTTATCAATTTCTAAAAATGTAATTGAGGCAATATTTTAAAGATTAATATAAAGTATGCTTATCTTTATAGCCATAATGAAACACTAACAACTTTCAGATAATACACTCTCCATACTCTACCTTGAAGACCCTCTGCATACTCTACCTTGAAGACATGAAGAAATTGACCAGATCTACAGTTCTAGGAACCAAAAGGAAAGGCCATTCAGAGAATAAAGGTATGTAACTCAATCTATATATCTCAGTTGTATATACTGTAATGTATTTGATATTTGTAGTACTTAATGAGTTTTTTGAAGATTAAAGAATACTTATCTTTTTCCATTATAGTTTCATTGACTTTGTTTACCTGCAAAAGATAACAAATTGTAATTAAGGTTAGGGTAAACTGTGAATGTAGTAAACAGAATTAGATTGAAGCTAAACATTATTAATGGAATGTATAAAATGAGAGGTACTTATCTTTTTTCGGCCTATTTGTTTTCTTCCATTAATCTGCATATAGCATACAACCAAAGAACCCTAGATTAAAACATTGTGAATCTAATTGTAAAACAAACAAAGTTTTTCTTCGATTAGGAAACCCTAAGTAGAAAAACAATCTAGATTGCGTCCAATGTTTGAATGAATTAACGAGATTTCCAAAAACTGAAAACAATAGTGAACTACCAAAAATTAACTCGCCCAAACCCTAAATAGATTCACTTACTGCCAAAAATTAACTCGCCCAAACCCTAAATAGACTCAGTTACTGCTACAAATTTAATTTCTAACACAGAAATCTTACCCTTGCACTCCATCGTAGTTTGAATTGTCGAGGTTAGTACCCATTTTTCTAGCACTGTGGTTTCCAGAATCAAGGTCACCGTCGCCTCTAATTTTTGGAGTAGGAACCTGTAGGTAGGTCACAGATTCGTCTTAGTAATCTACGATGTTCCGGTCTGTAACCCCTCGGTTTTTCCGATGAAACTAAGATTCGAAAATAGCGATATAATTTTTTTTTAAGCTGTGACAATCAAGAGAAGACTGATCGGTGCTTGAAATAATTTTTCGTTTAAGGATTTATTATCGATAAGCTGCGAACTACGTATCGGTTGCGAACCGAGAAAATTTTAAGGACATGGATTCAATTCGGATTTTTCAGAATTGGAATTATTGGGTATCATACGATTAGGCCTGAATTTTAATTGGTTCAAGAGAATTTCTAAATGGACCGTAAGGGATAAATTGTTACGGACTCTGAACCTAAATTTAACGGACTATCGGAAAATTCCCAAAATTGGTAATTTGCGACGGTAATATTTTTACGATAATTTTGGTATTAGAATTTTTTCCGAATTAAGTTATAATCCTCCGAACATTCATCTGATTTAAGCTTAAACTGATCAAGTGAACTAATATCTTCTTAAGGGATGAATGGGGTGTTGACATGTGGCATTAAATCCTAGAATGAGATTTTGATCTTGATTGGGCATTTAATGAAGCATGGTGCATTGTACTTGTTTCTTGATTTACAAGGATAATCTAACCTAATCCCATCACCTCACTCCATCACTCCTCCCCTCTCCCATTCGGATTACACTAGAAGAAAGAAGAGAAAAATAAAAACTTAAGCTAGCAAGGTGATCTTTCCCTCTTCTCTCCCCACTCCAAATTTTCGAAAATCCCAAAGAGAAGAAGAAGAAAAAATTGGCTAAGTCTTCATTGTGATCTAAAGCTTCCTCCTACTATTTTCCTAACTCAAGTAACCAAGTCGAGGTAAGACTTTAAGCTTTAATGGTTCAAACATCTCTAGCATTTAAGTGTGATATTTAATACAAGAAAAATGTTGTTATTATGGTGACATTTCTTTAGGATTTTTGGAGGAAAAATTCCAAGGAAACCCCCTCAACTTCACGGTTTAAAAATCCTCTACCAAGGTAAGGATTCCCTTAAGTCGGTTCAATCGCTTGGAAATAGGCAAATGCTAGGAAAATTGCATGCTTAGAGTTTTGTTCATGAAAAATGTGTGTTACACTTTAGATCTATAAGTTGACTCAAAAATCTTTGCTTTGATTTTTGATAAATTTGTTATGCATGTTCATAGCTATTTTATGCATGTATATGTTGTATTTATGTCCATATAAGCTTATACTTGTGGAAATAGAGAAAGGAAAAATCAGGGTAGATTCTGGCGGTAACTTCCGTGAATTTTTGGGAAAAATCGGTAAGGTATTTTGATCCAATTTTTTTTATACATGTGTTCTATAAGTTTAGAGCTACATATAAAATTTCATATTTTTGGAGTAGTATAAGTATGTTTCCAAATTATTTCCGAAACTGGTCCAGAGAAGAAAAATCCGGACAGCACACTGCCAAGGGCAAAAATGTAATTTTCTGTGCAAATTCGTGAACCTAGGTGACCAAAACTTTTTATGAACATTAAGTACTATGAGTTAGGGTTCTACATAAAAATTTCATAATTTTTGGAGTAGTATAAGTATGGTTTCCAAATTATTTTCCGAAACTGGTCCAGAGAGAGAAAAATCCGGACAGCACACTGCAAGGGCAAAAATGTAATTTTTGTGTAAATTCGTGAACCTAGGTGACCAAAACTTTTTATGAACATCAAGTACTATGAGTTAGGGTTCTACCATAAAAATTTCAAGTGAAAAAGAGTTCGGGAACTATTTTTACCGGCTCAATCTTTCGGACTGCGCCAAGCTGAAATTTTCTGAAAAAAAAAGAATGGTTAGAAACAATTTTGACAAATATTACTTTTTGTGTATTATATTAACGTGGAAAATAACTATGTATTGAAATTTATCATGACTCTATGCTTGAATATTTTGGTATGTGTTTAACACTAACTAAGCATGGGAGTTGGAAAGGTGGATGTGTTGTGTACCCCACCGAGATCTAAATAGTAGATGTGTTTCGTACCCCACTCGTGAACTAATCGTGGATGTGTTTTGTACCCCACGTGAAATTGGAAAGGTGGATGTGTTGTGTACCCCACCGAGATCTAATAGTGGATGTGTTTCGTACCCCACTTATGAATTTAAAGGTGGATGTGTTTCGTACCCACCGTGAACTATTCGTGATGTGTTTTGTACCCACGTGAGAATTGGAAGGTGGATGTGTTGTGTACCCACGAGATCTAATAGTGGATGTGTTTCGTACCCCACTTATGAATTTAAAGGTGGATGTGTTTCGTACCCCACCGTGAACTATTCGTGGATGTGTTTTGTACCCCACGTGAGAATCGGAAGGTGGATGTGTTGTGTACCCCACCGAGATCTATTAGTGGATGTGTTTCGTACCCCACTTATGAGTAAGACGAGAATTGTGTACCATGGGCGACGTGTAAGAACTAACTACCGGGTGAATTAATGACTGAGTTAATTGCCCTAATTATTGAAATAAAGTGAAATTACTTGTTAATTATGTTGTTGCAGGTTGATTGCGTTGTGGGTAATATTATCTTACCTTGTTCTCATTGATTGACTATTTTGAAAACCTTTGTTTATTTTCCAGTGATAATGGATATCCTTACTTAGCCGTCGCGCTAACTGCACTTCATTGTGTTCTTAACAGATGTCTAGCGTGGGTTCTTGTAGCCCACCCGACTCGGATCCATCCGAGCATATGTTCCCTATTTATGATTATGATGACTATATTCAGTACTTATCTGACGACGACCCCTATGGCCCTGGATTCGCGCCCGATCCGCCCATTCTGATTGACACGCCTGACATCGCTCCTCTTCCGAACTCGCCGGAAGCTCCCATCTGGACACCCCCTCCTGTCTTACCCTTGTGCCCGTTCGATGCTATTCAAGCTAGTTATGGGTTTTACCCCATAGAGCTAGTCCCGGGTAGCAACCCACCTGAGTTTATTGTGCAGTATCCATACCCATGGGACCCAAGTCCCCCGGAGTATCTAGAGGAGTGGATGATGACGATGGATACTTGTCGGTTCCTCGACCACATGATGTGGCACGAGGGTGAGTGGAGAGAGGTCTGGGGAACTTACACGGGTTCCGTGTATCGTTCCCTCGACTACATAGACTCCGTAGGGGAAGGGTGGGGAGTAGTCTAGTTTTTGTGTAAATATATCTTTTGTAGAGGCGCTAATCCAAACAGTCGTCTAACCAAGTCTTTCTCTTTCTAAACATTTCGAATGGGTGATATTATTAAACCCAGTTCGTTTTGTGTAACTTCCTAGTTACACTTTATAATGCAGTTTTATCCTAAAAGTTGTCTTGGATTTTGACGTTAAGAAACGCGATCCTTACTTTTGTGGCTAGCCTGTGCACTTAGAATGAATCCCGCCTAATTAAGGTTGGGCCGAATCTAAGTGTGGCGGTAATTACTCCATTGGTTCGGTATAGCCGATTCGGGGTGTTACAAGTTGGTATCAGAGCACTGTTTCGAGTCAAAATTCTAAGTCAAATCCTTTGTTCGAGTCAGCTCTAATTCGAGTCAACCCAGTTTCAAAGTCAGCCTAAGTTTGTTAAGACTGATCCAAATCATTGTTACGATTCGGCGATCAGAGCGGAGCTGGAACCTTACCCCGCAGAATCTTACGATTCTGATAGCGAAATGATATGATAATTATCTGTGTTTTCTTGCATGTGTTTGCTTAATCTTTCATGAATAGACATGCTAGCATAACGCATTAGTTATTGGTTTACCTCGCCGAGACCCTCGCTTGGAGGGTGTGATAAAGGCGAAAGTTAGGAAGAACTATATAAAATTTGAGTAGGTGCTATATTAACTGCTTAGCTAGCTAACTCCGAGAAGACTTTCATACCTCGAATACTAACTTGGAATCATCGTTCAGCAAGATGCCACCAAGACGTAATGCACCTGCGGAGAATGAGAATAATCTCTCGGCAATAGATCGAATGGTTCAAGCCATGGAGAGGATGGCTGAGCTGATGCTGGTTCAGCAAGCTCAAAACCAGAATCAAGCACAACCGAGAGTAGACTATGCCAAGGCAATAACCAGCCGACAACCACCATCCTACGCGGGCGAGAAGGATCCGGTAATTCTGGAAGAATGGATCCGAACCTTCGATAAGTTACTCAACGCGGTGAACTGCCCTACGAACCAGCGAGTATCATCGGCTGTGTACTACTTGACGAAGGCTGCCGACAATTGGTGGGCGACAGTTGGACCAACTCTCCTGCAAGACCCAGCTTTCGGTTGGGAGGAATTCAAGGTGGAACTAAGGGAACAGTTCTACACTGAGCGCATCAAGGGAATTAAATGTGAGGAATTCCTACGACTGAGACAGAAAGGAGCAACCGTCCAAGAGTACTACGACCAGTATGTCGAGCTGATGCGGTTTGCCCAGGAGATTGTGCCGGATGAGGCGAGCAAGGCAAGGAGGTTCGTTCGTGGATTGGACTGGAGTATACGAGGAATGATTGCGCCTTTCATGTGCGCCACGTTGAAGGAAGCCTATGACAGGGCGTCGGACCATTATCAGGTTTACCTGGACCAACAGGAAGCCTATGGCCGAAACAAAAGGAAAGCCGACGACAACTCTCGGAAGTTTCAAGCGGGAAACAAGAAGGCCAATCAGGGTGGCTTCAACACAGTGCAAGGGAAAGGAGGATTCGATAAGGGGAGACGATCTAATTGCCCGAGGTGTGGAAGAGATCACCCCGGTGAGAATTGCCAAGGGATAAGGACCAGATGTTATCAGTGCGGCAACTTTGGGCACAAGGCCGCCCAGTGCCGAAGCCAGGGAAACAGTCCCCAGAAGCCTCTGCAAAATGAGAATCAGGGGCGGAGATTTAACGGGAACAACGGCTGGAACCCCGCAGGAGCCGGAGGTCAAAAGAATAATTTTCCATCCGGGAACTCGATGAATGCCACACCTGGTTCCAACCACAAGGGGAAGCAAGTGGTTGGAGAGAGCAGCGGAACGAAACAGGGCAGGATCTACGTCGTCAATAGCGCTCAGGCTCAGGCTAGCGACGCCGTAACTGGTACATTCCCCATAAACTCAGTGATCGGCTTAGTTCTATTTGATACTGGGGCTACCAATTCCTTTATATCCTCTGCATTCGCTGATAAACTAAAGTTAAGGCCTACGACCAAGTTAAGTCTCAACGTCGCAACAGCTTCAGGAGTAGTAGTATCCTGTAAGGATGGTTACGATGACGTTGCAATAGAAATAGCGGGATTTAACTGTCCCGGAAACCTCGTTCGTTTTGAACTTGAAGGCCTTGATGTCGTACTCGGAATGGATTGGCTGGACAAGTACAAGGCTCAAATCGTGTGTAACGAATGAAAAGTGGTGCTTCAAGGACCGAAGGGAAAGAGAATATCCTATCGAGGAGCTGACAAACAACCCGAGCCGCAGTTGTTGACGATGCAAGGGTTAAGGAAATGCGTTCGCCAGGGGTGCGAAGCATATCTCTGTTTGATACAAGGCGCCGAGGTGGAGGAACTCGAAATAAATCAAATCCTAATAGTGCGAGAATTCCCTGACGTATTCCCTGACGACCTCACCGAGATGCCACCAGAGAGGGAAGTGGAGTTCACCATCGATCTCGTACCAGGCACCTCACCTATCTCAAGAGCACCTCACCTATCTCAAGAGCACCGTATCGCATGGCTCCCAAGGAAATGGAAGAATTAAAGGCGCAGTTGGAGGAGCTGTTGGAAAAAGGATTCATTAGACCAAGCGTATCACCTTGGGGTGCACCGGTGTTGTTTGTGAAAAAGAAAGATGGAAGCTTGCGATTGTGCATCGACTATCGGGAACTCAACCGAGTCACGGTGAAGAACAAATACCCGTTGCCCAGGATCGATGACTTATTTGACCAGTTGAAAGGAGCGGGTGTGTTCTCAAAGATCGACCTACGGTCGGGATATCACCAAGTGCGAGTAGCGAAAGAAGACGTACCTAAAACCGCATTTCGAACAAGGTACGGGCACTACGAGTTCACAGTCATGCCATTTAGAGTGACCAACGCTCCAGGAACTTTTATGGATTTGATGAATCGGATTTTCCTTCCGTACTTGGATAAATTCGTTGTCGCTTTCATAGATGATATCTTAGTCTACTCTAAGACCACGGATGAACACGAGGAACACCTCAGAACAGTGTTGCGAACACTGAGAGAGAGGAAACTTTTCGCAAAACTCTCGAAGTGCGAATTTTGGAAAGGAGAAGTCGCATTTCTCGGTCACGTCATCACCGAGGAAGGGATAAGGGTGGATCCAACCAAGATACGAGCGGTAATCGAATGGGAAGCGCCCAAGTCAGTTACCGAAGTCCGCAGTTTCTTGGGTTTGGCAGGTTACTATCGACGATTCGTTCAAGACTTCTCAAGGATAGCAAGACCACTGACGAGCTTGCTCAAGAAAACAACTAAGTACAACTGGGATGAGGAATGTGAGCGGGCATTTCAAGAGCTCAAGAAGAGATTAACCACCGCTCCGGTGCTGACTCTGCCTGTCGGAACAGAAGGCTATGAGTTGTACACCGACGCGTCTCACAAGGGACTAGGATGCGTCCTTATGCAAAATGGAAGAGTAATAGCATACGCTTCTCGTCAACTGAAAACCCACGAGGCTAACTACCCGACGCACGACTTGGAACTAGCAGCAGTGGTTTTCGCTCTCAAAATTTGGCGGCATTACCTCTATGGGATTACATGCAAAGTTTACACCGATCACAAGAGTTTAAAGTACATCTTCACTCAGAGAGATCTCAATTTGAGACAAAGGAGATGGCTGGAACTAATCAAAGATTATGACCTGGAAATTCAATATCACGAAGGCAAGGCAAACAAAGTGGCTGATGCCCTAAGCCGAAAGACGAACTATGCTCTTTGGATATTACCCGAGCAACTATGTAAGGAGTTTCAAGGACTCAATCTGGAGGTGAAGCTAAGTGGTCAAGAAGAGCGAGAGGGGAAATTATATTACATGACGACTACTCCAACCCTATTTGAGGAGATTAAGCGAGCACAAGAAGAAGATAGTTGGACGGGGAATATCAAGGAAAAGATGGTCGACGGAAAACATGGGCCATTCGAATTACACCCCGATGGAAGTGTGAGATTCCAAGGTAGATGGGTAATACCAAAAGGGTGTAAGAAGATAATGGAGCAAATAATGAAAGAAGGCCACTACACGCCCTACTCAGTGCATCCGGGTGGAGATAAGTTGTATAAGGACTTGAAACAAAACTTCTGGTGGTCGGGCATGAAGAATGATGTAGCTAAATTCGTGGCAAAGTGCTTGAACTGCCAAAGGGTCAAGGCGGAGAGAAGTAAACCCAAGGGATTGTTACAACCACTGGAAATCCCGCAGTGGAAGTGGGACTCAATCTCAATGGATTTCGTGGGAGGATTACCTAGAACCAAGGCAGGAAACGACCAAGTCTGGGTCATTGTCGATCGATTAACGAAGACCGCGAGATTCATACCGATGAACAAAACGTGGTCAATGGAGAAACTGGCAAGGGCGTATGTGAAGAACGTGGTGAAGCACCACGGGGTGGCGCGAGATATCGTTTCAGATAGAGACTCATGGTTTCTATCTCGTTTCTGGGAAGCGTTACAGGCGGCAATGGGTACTCAACTCAAATTGAGTACGGCTTTTCACCCCGCCACTGATGGCCAAACAGAGCGAACGATTCAAACGTTAGAAGACATGCTCAGAGGTTGCGTACTAGACTTCCAGGGTTCATGGGATGAACAGTTGGATCTAATAGAATTCTCGTACAACAATAGCTACCATGCGAGTATTAAGATGGCACCTTATGAAGCATTATATGGGCGAAAGTGTCGAAGCCCTTTGTGCTGGAGTGATAAGAGTGACATCGTCACGCTTGGGCCACAATATCTTCATGAGACCATTGAGGCCATCAAGTTAATTCAAGGAAGGATGAAAATCGCGCAGGATCGACAGAAGTCATACGCCGACTTGAAACGTCAATTCACAGAATATCAGGCTGGGGAGAAGGTGTTACTAAAAGTTTCACCTACTAAGGGAGTGAAAAGGTTCAGGAGAAAAGGGAAATTAAGTCCTCGATATATAGGACCTTATGAAATCCTAGAAAGGGTCGGAAATCTAGCCTATCGACTGGCTCTACCAATCGAACTCGACAAAGTGCATAACGTGTTCCACATTTCTCAACTCAAGCGGTATGTACCTGATGAGTCCCATGTATTGGAACCAGAGGAGCTCGAGATGGATGATTCATTGACCTATGAGGAAAAACCAGTCCGGATCTTGGACTCAAAGACGCGAGAAACAAGGCGAAAATCAGTCAAAATGATCAGAGTACAATGGTCGAACCACAGTCCCGATGAAGCTACATGGGAATTGGAAAGCAATATGAGGGAACGCTATCCGGAATTATTTAATTCAGGTTAGTAGAATCGACCTAA
>CP025651.1:13629144-13711977 GCA_003576665.1 Ipomoea trifida | reverse complement strand
CTATATGTCGTTGGATAGGGTATCCAAGCTTATTCATTACATTTACATGTAACCCAAAGTGGCCGGAAATCCAACGATATGTTCAACTAAGAGGTTTGAGAGCCGAGGATAGACCAGATATTGTTTCCTGAATTTTCAAAATGAAGCTTGATTCATTAATTAAGGAATTCAAGGCAGGCCAATTATTTGGTCCGGTCAAAGCATGTAAGAAATAAATACAGTTCAATTTTTTTAATGTTGAAAGTTATTGTTCTAACTTATTAATTTACAATTTTTTTTGTGTTTTTACAGTGATATACACAATTGAATTTCAGAAACGTGGATTACCTCATGCTCATATACTTCTTTTCCTTGGGTTGAACACAAGTATTCCATGTCAAACTACAATGGACTCAATAATCTCAGCTGAAATCCCGAGCGAAGAATTAGATCCTGAGTACCATCAAGCAGTCGAGGAGTTTATGTTTCATGGTCCTTGTGGTGTTGCTAGAAAGAAATCTCCATGCATGGTAAATGGACGTTGTTCTAAACATTTTCCAAAGAAATTTGTTGAAAACTCAAATTTTGATGCAGATGGTTACCCAATATATAGAAGACGCGATGATGGGAAAACAATTACCAAGAATGGTATACATTTGGACAACAGATATGTGGTGCCCCATAGCAGATACTTGCTTTTGAGATACAAGGCACATATGAATGTGGAGTGGTGCAATCAATCTAGATCTATCAAATACTTATTCAAGTACGTGAACAAGGGAAATGATCGCGTTACTGCTGAATTTTATAAAACAACATCAGATGCAGATGGTGTACAGTTAGTCGATGAGATCAACATGTACTATGATTGTAGATATGTTTCTGCATCGGAGGCTACTTGGCGTCTACTCGGTTTTGAGATTCAATGTAGAAACCCGCCAGTTGAGAGGCTTAGTTTCCATCTACCAGATAGCCAAACAGTCTTCTTTCAGGATGATGAGGATGTTGAGACTGTACTGAACAAAGAAACTTTGGGCCAAAACATGTTCACACAATGGTTTGAGGCAAACAAAACTTTCGAACAAGCCAAACTGCTAACCTATATTGAGATGCCGAATAAATTTGTGTGGAAGAAAAATATTCGTCAGTGGCAACCACGTAAAAGAGGTTTTTCTATTGGCCGTATCTTTTATGTTCCACCGGGTACTGGGGAATTATATTATCTCCAATGTTTGTTGAACATAGTCAGGGGCCCAACAACCTTTTCTGACATAAGGTCATATAATGGAGTACAGTACAATACTTTCAAGGAGGCATGTTATGCGCGGGGTTTATTACAAGATGATATTGAATATGTTGATGCAATATTGGAAGCTAGCCATTTTGCAACTCTCCACTCACTAAGAAAGTTGTTTGTTACTCTGTTGTTGTCAAATACAATGGCACGTCCTGAAATTGTATGGGAGAAGGTGTGGACACACATGGCTGATGATGCTCAACATACCCGAAGGAGATTATTAAACTTGCAAGGTATTATTATTTGAGTGTTAAAGTTTGATTTACTAATTTTTTATTTAATTGTATTTACAAAGCCTATTTTTTTTTTTTACAGATGTATTTCTAACCGATGAAGAGAAAAAGGATTTTGCGCTAATGGAATTGTCAAAGCTTTTATTAGTGTATAACAAGACTTTGAAAGATTTTCCAAACATGCCGGTAATTAATGAAGCAAGTCATGTTCATGTCGAAAACCGGTTGTTGTGGGAAGAGTTAGCATATGACCGTGCTAGGGAAAACGAGGAGAGTCAACGGCTTAAAGACATCCTTACAGAAGAACAAAAAGCAATATATGATGCCGTTATCAATGATATTCATTCCAATAATGGTGGACTTTTCTTTGTTCATGGGTATGGTGGTACAGGAAAGACATTTCTGTGGCGTGCGCTCTCTTCTTATATCAGAGCAAAAGGCGAAATTGTTATCAATGTGGCATCGAGTGGAATAGCATCTTTACTTCTTCTGGGTGGAAGGACTGCACATTCAAGGTTTTCAATTCCAATCTCCATCAATGAAGATTCTACCTGCAATATAAATCAAGGCAGTCAATTAGCTGAACTCATCATTTGTGCAAAACTAATAATTTGGGATGAAGCACCGATGATGCACAAACATTGTTTTGAGGCGTTGGATAAAACAATGAGGGATTTGTTAAGGTTTGTTAACAATGAAAGTCAAAACAAGCCTTTTGGAGGAAAGACAGTGGTTCTTGGTGGGGACTTTAGGCAAATATTACCAGTGGTGCCAAAGGGTTCAAGACAGGACATTGTTTCTGCAACAATTAATTCTTCATATCTTTGGAGACATTGTAGAGTTATGCGGTTAACAAAAAACTTGAGATTAACTACAATGGAACCTCGATTGAGCAGAGACAAAGTTGAAGAATTTGTGAACTGGCTAATTTCAATAGGTGATGGTAATATTGGGGTAGATGTTGATGGTTACGCTGATTTTGATATCCCCAGTCATTTGTTATTAAAATCAAATGGTGATCCTATTTCCTCTATTGTGAAAAGTACCTTCCCCAACTTTACTGGAGCAAGCAGTGATGGTAGTTGTTTTAAGAACAGTGCAATTCTAGCACCAACGTTAGAGGTGGTCAATGAGGCCAACCAATATATGTCTAACTTAACTCAGGGGGAAGGAAAGACATATTTGAGTTCTGACACAACGTGTAAAGGCGATGGGTCCAGTCCAGTTCTTGCCGATGTGCATAAACCAGAATTTCTAAATACCATAAGAGCATCCGGCCTTCCAAATCATTCTCTGACTTTGAAAGTGGGGTCTCCTGTAATGTTAATGAGGAACATTGATCATACTCTTGGTTTATGCAATGGAACTAGGTTGGTGGTAACAAGATTAGGAAATCATGTTGTTGAAGGAAGCATATTAGCAGGTCCTAATGCTGGGACTAAGGTATTAATTGCTAGAATGACTATCACCCCATCGGACCCGAGATTACCTTTCAAGTTCAACAGAAGACAATTTCCACTTATGTTGTCATATGCAATGACTATTAACAAGAGTCAAGGGCAGACGCTCTCCAATGTTGGCTTGATACTGAAGAAACCAGTTTTTGTGCATGGCCAATTATATGTCGCCGCATCAAGAGTTAGTCAACCAGACGGACTGAAGATTTTAGTATGTGATGAATCAAAAAAAGATTGTAATTCTACTACTAATGTAGTTTACAAAGAGGTCTTTAGTAATTTATAAATTATTTCATGATGAATATAATTTTATCTTCTTTTTGTTTTCGGTACTATTTAATTTTCACTTGATCTATTTTCATACCGTGCATCGCACGGGCCAACTGCTAGTAATAAGTAAATCAAATAGGCTTCATTTCAATTTTATACTTCAATTCAACCATAAATTAAAGAATGGTTTGTGATAAATTAAATAATGATGATAATAATAATATAATTTCAATTTGTTTTTACCAAAATCAAATTTGACCTGCAGACTTCCCAATCAAGACAATGATGTACAATGAAACAATATAATGTTTAAATTGAACATTTTACAATACTATAAAGAATACGTAGATTGGGAGGTCAATCTGGTTACACGGGTCAGTTTCAGACTAACCCTATTGGGTTTTAGACTTATCAGCAGGTTCAACTAGAACTTTTTGACATTTTTAATTTAACATTATGAACTTTCAATTTTAATAAATTAGTGCATTTACACTAAAATATAAACTTATATATCATTCAATCAATATACACCTCCATTTCTAAATTCCAACTAAATTTTTTTTAATATATTTATACTATAATGTAATAACTAAAATAGTTTTTTTATTTAAATTTTATACAAAATATTTTATTTTGTAATAAATCTATTATAATTTTATTTACAAATTTAATTAAAATTACTAAAGATGAGCTTAATTTCATATAAATTCTTTATATATTTTGTTCCACATCCCTTGTGAAACGAAGAATAATTTTAAATGGTTTAGGCTATTGAACTACTCTACTAAATTTCAAGTTGTCAATTTCGATCATCAGACTTATCAGGTTAATCTATCGATTTTAAGTTAAAGATCGATATCCCTAATTTATTCTGTTATACTTTCTTACATTCAATATAGTTGCAATCGCATTGAGAAATACATAGAAAATTCCAAAAATGACACATTACAAGTATATGTAAAATAAATAAATAAATACGAGTAAATAAAACCAGTATTTAGCAAAGAGCATGATAGGTTATGTCAGAAGTTGGGTGATAAGACCAAGTCAAGTCAATGCAATGGTAATAATTGATACGTGTTGACATTCAACAATACCCATTAATCTTTTTTTTTTTTCTTTTTTTCTTTTAGCGATCACTTAATTTTAAATCTCCCTTTTTCTCTTTTTATTTTTTTATGTGACTAATCTTAAGTCTCTAGAATTCCTTGTTAGATTAATTTTAAATCTTCGAAACCTCTGTCTAAGAGCACTAGATGAAGTAAATCTCGAGTCACTCAATTTAGAACCTTTGCTAGACTAATCTTAAGTTTCCAAAACTCTATAAACTCCTCGCTGGAATCTATAAACTCTTATAACTCTTAAGAACTCAAAAGCACCTTATGTAGACTCTAAGGTTACGATCTTTATATGTTTTGGCCACGTCCATTTCCGCTCCAAAGAAGAAGGTTTGGATCTTTCAATCTTATGTCGTGAGGGATATGACCTATGTTAGGTCCATAAGATACCACAGCTTTTGGTGTTCTATGATTCACCTCCGAATAATAAGTAGGTAGTTCGATCCTTTTTATTTTTATCTTCCTAGTAAATTTTTGGGGGGATGCGGAGCAATAAGTCGAATTACTATATAAAGAAGAGTTGTCAACTACAGGATTGTCCAAGCATTATAGACTAATCTTAAGCCTCTAGAACCTGTGCCCAAAACGCTAGAGGAGATAAATTGTGAGTCGCTCAATTTGGCTTCAGTTTTCATCATTGCATATTTGCATGTGCATTCTATGAGCATGACTTCAATAATTGGTGCTACCAAATGAATAAAGCCCCAAGGCATAGCTTAATGGTCAAAAGTAAGTGTAATTGTAGTGCCCAACAATTACCCACCAGATTCAAATGCTCGATGGGAGAAGATTTTTGTCTAAAAAAAAAAACACTCAGACCCTGCCTTACTCTTTACAGGCTTTCATTTTTAGAGTCTAAACCTAAATGCACACTCAACTCTAAAGTTGAAATAGCAACATTAATGAGAGGTTAAAAAACTTGAAGGGAAGACCATCAAAATCATCAACATTAAGGAACAAAATTGACAAAAACTTGTATACAAAAAGCAGCAGCCCTCATCATCCGAACGCCTAATTCTATGCAGACATAACAAGTTTCATATACTCATTCGACGAACATTCTCTATCAATCATCAATGTTATATACAACTCTTTTGTTCGTTCACAAGTCAAAGAATTCATCAATACATTCCACACTATCCTAGAGGATGATACAGCAGAGGAGGAGTTAGGTACATTGTGGAGTGGAGTCATCTATGCTGCCAAGAAAACTTCACGAGAATTTTTCAAGTACTCTCATGACTCTCGCGTTGATCATCATCCGCTTTCTCTCAAGCAGTTCCCGGGCAAGAGAAATTTGTACGTGTTAGGATCCTGAAAAAGTTGGGCTGGAAGATGAACAGCAGAATAGGAATGGGGAATCGGTCCCATCTTCCCGATGATTTCCTTGAATGTGTACTCCTCTGGTAGCATATCGAATAAATCATCCCCCTGGCAAATAACTTTCTGGACCCTTTTCGGGTTCAGAAAATGAGAAAATCTTACTCGGTCGCAATGGCTATATGCTTTCATCTTGAAGATGAACTCACTAATTCGACGGAAGCAAAAGCTACAATGCCACCCTGCATCGACCAAAATGTCGTCCGATTGTCTATAATGAGCGTACCTTGTCTTCCCGGATTGATATCTATGGATTGAAGCTCTCCAACTATTATTATCAACGAAGAACTCGAATGAATAAAGATAGTTTTTCAGTCGAAGATGCAGGACCGAAGGTATATCATCACACCACCTCAAGAGGTTTATAGTGTGTCGACTAGGTATTTCATCAACATCGGACATAATCAACAAGTCATCATCCTGAATACCGGCTTGCTTGAGAAGATAGTCCAACGCCAATCGCTGGTAAGCCTCCTCAACGAAAGGATTCTCTCCCCTCTTAAATCTCCCCGGAACTTGGCCATAAGTTAGCCGTGGCTCAACAAATGTAAAATTCTTTCTGTTCCTAGCAAAATACAACGGCTTTGGCAGTCCAGTGAATGTTGAATTTGATTCGAGCAAAACAAACTCTGTCACATAAGGGTACAACTCCTTCCATCTTAGGTTAAGCATGTCCACCTCGTTACTGAACAATACTGCATCATAGACACGCCTTGGGAACTCTCGAACTCCCCAACCGTGAAGTTTACAGAGCTTCTCCATCGACACATTCTCATCGTAATAGTGAGTGATTTCGTTGAAGGGCTTAGGCGGTTTCTCCCATAAAGGTCGCAGAAAGTAGGTGATTTTCTGCCCATGAACATAGATTCCAAAGACACAAGTAGGTACCAGCACAAAAAGGAAGATTAAAACTTTCAAGTCCAGGCCTCGCAGAAAACATTTTAATCTTGACACGCTTAATCCACGACCCGATTCCTGCAGATAGTGACGACTGTTAGATCTTAAGAAGGAACAACCACCAGCATTCAACAAAAGCGTATAGTGACTACATACATAAGAAAGGTCATTCCGGATTTCAAATAGGAACAAAGATTTAAAGATTCAACAAGAGCATATGGAACTGCAATTGCATCTAATGAAGCAGAGATTATTATAAATGAATAGACAATCCAAACCCAATATAAAAAGGCACATAACACATGATTTCGATACATCAATCTATGAATGAGATGGAATGAAGAATTCCAATGGAAACAACATAGGACTCCAAAATTATGCTGTTCTTATTTGCCAACTCGAAAAAAGTATTCATATCATGTGTTTCATCCCAAGTAAAAGTTGGATTGCACATTTATGTATTTATGTTTATATATTATATATGCTGGACAAAGGGGAATGGCCACATATCATTATACCACTTCATTAAAAGCATAATCCAAAACAGCAACATTCAATGAAGAAAAACTATATCTCAGAACAATGAACCCCCCTATGATGCCATACTAACCCTCTGTCTGCAAGCAAAATTAGTTAAGCAAATCCCAGAGAAATTCAAAAGCTCGAACAGAAACATCACATGATTTGTTTCAATTTTCAATATTTAATTTTTAAATAAGATACCACAACAAGATAATCAGAAAAACAAACCCAAAATCTGATCACAACCCATATATATAGAGAGAGAGAGCGAGAGGAGAATAAAAATAAAAGGTTGAAACTTCACAAACATCTAATACAGGGACAATTGTGAAAAAAGAGCAAATTAAACAAATCTCAAGCCTTACCCCGCTGCAGATATCATCCTTCTTCTTGGAACAGTAACGAGATCCCCCTTCAACCATCTTCATGTAAACTTTTTCCCAAAATCTAGGGATGCTCATCCGCCCCCTTCTCCTCCCTCTATAACCAAAATATATTCCGCTCCCTACCGATTAACAGATCAAACCCGAATCAATCAATCAATCGACCCACACTTGCAATTGCAATCGCAATCAAACCCACAAACTAATCGGCTAAACTGGAGATAACCCAGTCCCGAAGAAGGAAAAATTTGCCCAGAATGTGGAGAGATTATTAAGAAGAAGAAACAAAGGAATTGGGGAAAGTGGTTGAATGATGAACAAGAGGAACGCCTGGAATATAGATGATTGGAGCCTCCCTGGTGAATGGGTGGCAGTTCTGATTTCTGAATGAGAAAAAATTAACAAGAAAGCCGTTTCTCTTGTCTTCTACCCCACTTCTCCAGCCTATTAATATGCATTTTCCTGAATTTTCAAACTGGCAGAATATCCCTTTACTCTTTGACGATATTACCCACCCATGCTTTGATTGGGTTCTCCGTATAAAAAAACTGGACCTTTCCAGTTTCCCCTAGTTTAAACGCAACTGGTTCATCGTCTAGCTTAAAGGTCATGATTAGTGGTCATAGTGTACGTCCGAATCCCACTAAATTTATATATGAAAAAATGGTTTACTGATAATGGAAGATTAGGATTGGATCCCTTGTAAGCACATAAAGACTATAATCTGACTTGCAAGATGAATTATGGTCCACACAGCTGTGTGACATTGTATATTAAAAATTTACATTTTGTATATTAATAATGTACATTGTATTCATGGAAAATATATTATTTTGTATAATTTACATTCAATATACGAATAATGTACTTTTAGTATATTAAAAATGTACTTTTGTAATGATCCACACAATAATTTATCATAATTGAACGATTCATGATTTACCTCCGTAGAAGCTTTAGAAGTGGGGTCATGTGGATTTCGAATTAGTCTAGCGAAACTGAAATCAAAATTAAAAGAAAAATGAAAAAAGAAAAAAAGCAGGACCCTTTTTTGTCATTTCCCCAACGTTAAGGACATATGGCCATTTCTTGTCGCCAAACGCGTCCATTGACTGGCTCAAGACAGCTTTTTGTGTCTGTCTGTGTGTATATTTTGATTTTTATCAACCTTGGAATTAGCAATAAATGATTCTTTTAATGATTTTGATTAACTATTAATTATTTGGCCGAAAAATAAATGCCACAATTGAATATCTCAACTTCAAAACTATTAGTCTTAAAAGAAATTTCAATCATGAAAAATTTTCATGTAATAACACTGCATATTGTTCTGTCAACATTTTTTAAAATTAATTCTGAACTCACTATATTTAAATGAATCATTATGTCTAACCAAAAAATAATAATCATTATGTTAAATTTGGTACTTAATTGACAAATTTTGTTAAAATTTAAAACTACTTGCACTATTTTTAGTTTATATTTTCATTAGAGCGATGGTAGACCAGAATACCCTATTTAATGTGTCATTATTTTATTAGATATTGTTGATCAATTTATGAGTAATTTATGAAAATAAAGTCTTTTTTATTTATATCTAATCAATTTCACGTCATATAGTGAATATTATGCAATGATAAAATAATTAAGAGCATCCTCGTGAAATATAGGTTTTTTTAAAAGGTTTTGTCAGACCACATAGAGTGGAGAGGGGAGAGAAAAAGAAGAAAAATGTCTTGTCTTGCTTGGTAAATGATAGATCTGCAACTTTCAGCGTTTTAACCAGGTCTAAATGCTAAAAAGACCGCTTGGTAAACAATGGGTTGGAGCAATTCCATTGCTCCAAATTGTTGAAATTTGAAATGCTGCAATTAGCAGCGTTTTAAAATGGCGTTTTTGTGAAAGATTTTTCTTTTTCCAAAACGCCATGAGATATCTTTAAAACAAAAATTTTAGGAGCCTTAGGTTCATTTCCCTTTGCCCATCCGATGATCCCACATCGGATGGGTAAAGGGAAGACAAGCGTTGAGCTCCTCTTTATAGAGTAGCTCAATAACTCTCTTCACATTTTTTTTCAATGTGGGATCTTCTAATATCCCACATCTCTTTGTTTTGTTGTTGTTGTTGTCATCTTATTTTTATTTTTATATAATAATAATAATAATAATATATTTTTATTCGAATGTCCTTAAAGGTCTTTTTACATATTAACAACTAATTTTTTTTTTGTGCGCAAGAGGGTCGAAAGACCCCAAGAGGATTAGTAGATTCTTCTCGTGGCAATGTTGTTGGCATCACGATCGATGATAGACTTAACTTTGTCAGGAAGATGGTTCAAGATCGAGGTGCCCCACTAGCTGTCTTGGCCCATGTTCACAAGGTAGTTTGCACATTGATTGCCCTCTCTAGAAACATGAGTGATCACGCATTCTGGGAATTGCTTCATGATGAATTTGCAATCCACAATCAATGTGTCAGCTTCAGGTCTGGAATCTGAGTCTTTATTCAAGGCCTGAACCATCGAATAGGAGTTAGTCTCTGCAATGATCTTACTGAAGCCTCGATTTTTAGCAATAAGAAGCCCTTCCCTAAGGCCCTATAATTCCGCAATGAAGTTATTGGTTAGGCCAATTTTTGAGGTGAAACCCACGATCCACTAGCCATTATGGTCCCGAAGAACACCTCCAACACTAGCCATCCCCAAGGTAGCATTCCTAGCGCCATCTGAGTTATAAATGCGTGTTGAGGAGGGGACCAACTCACCCAAATTTGTTTCCCAACAGAGAGCCCATAACGTTTAAGGAGGCACTCGTGAACATCTATGGATTCGCTAGTGGCACTTCTTATGATATCCCTTGCTGGAGACGGGATGTTGTTAAAGATGAAACTATTTCTACCTTTCCAAAGATTCCAGAGTCTGTGAGTGAAGAGAAGCTTCCAACTAATGCCGCGCGGAGGTTTGCCTTTTATCGTTACAGTTGAATTGAATCCAATCTATTAGGGGAGCATGAGACGTCGCATTGAAGCCAGGAGGAGCATTTGAGATACTCCAACAATCCACCGCAGTAGTGCAACGCCTGAAAAGGTGGTCCAACGTTTCATCTCCATCGTCGCAAATCAGGCATTCCCTAGACTCAATCAATCCACGCCTCTTTCTCTCTGAATTGACTAGGAGATTGTTCTCTAACACCTTCCACATGAAAAGTTTGATTCTCTCCATGTATGTAATATCCCAAATCCAACTATGGTTAGAAGCCTCGTCCATATGCCCTGCGATAAGAGAATAAGCAGATTTAATAGAAAAAATTCTGGTACCTGAATGTGTCCATGATCAAGTATCGCCCAAGTTGGGGTTAAGAGAGGTCGGAGTAGCCCGAGTAGAGTTGAGAATGTTAATCGGAAGGACTGATTCAAAAGCGTTAATATACCAACTTCTATCCTGCATATTAAATTGATTGACATGCATGCCATCCATGTTGTGCGGCACCACCAAGTTCGGGACATTAGCTAGTGGCATCTCTCCCATCCACCAATCGTGCCAGAAATTAATAGAAGTGCCTGTACCAATTTTCCATTTCACACCCTTTTCAAGAATTGGTTTTCCTTTCAAAATATAGCGCCATCCCCATGAGCATCCGTAATGGGGTTGGGCGTTGAGAAAATCCACCTCCTTGATATATTTCTCTTTAAGGATTTTTACCCACAATTTGTCCTCATTAGTAAGGACTTGCCGGGCCATCTTAGTGAGAAAAGCCAGGTTAAAATCCTTAGCTTTTCTAAGACCCAACCAAACCTCCCAGGTTTCGAGGTTTACAGATTTTTCTACTATCATCTGAGTGCCCCAAGAGGAAGTTTCTACAAATCTTGTCAATATCTTTGCATGTACTAGACGGGAGTGCCATAGTTTGCATGGTGTAGGTAGGAATCATGGCAAGCGATGATTGAACTATGACTCTCCCCCCGACCATACTAAGCGAGCTAGATTTCCACTTGGCAAGTTTTTCGTCTCATCTGGTCAATGATAGAGTTGAACATGTCTTTGGACACCCTTTTCTTGAGAAGTGGAATCCCGAGATATGAGTCAAGAGTAGAAGAGAGAGGCATGCCCAAAACGTCTGCTATACGTCTCTTTAAACCTGTACTAGTATTAAGTGAGCAATAAATATGAGATTTAGATGAATTTACCTTAATCCTTGAGACCTTGCCAAGACGGGTAAGGCAATCCATTATCCTCTTGGCTTGGTGTTCTGAAGCTTCCCCAAAGAGCATGAGATCATCTGCGAAAAAAAGATGGGAGATACCCATACCCCCTCGCGAAATGTAGATTGGTTTCTACGAGCCTGTCGACACTTCATGCTGAATATCCTAAGCAAGCCTTTCAATTACAAGATTAAAAAGATAGGGGGATAATGGGTCTCCCTGTCGAAGGCCCCGACCAGGAACAAAGGAAGGGAGCCGGCCACCGTTCCACATGATGGAGATGTCACTTTCTTTTAGCCAAAAAGAGGTTGAGGTCAATGATCCTTCTCGAGAAGCCAAATATGTCAAGGGTCTCCGACGCTATCATAAGCTTTTTGAAGGTCGACTTTGACGATCATGAGACCTTTCATCCCCTTTTTTCTATTCATCGAATGTATGATTTCTTGAGTAAGGATCACATTGTCAAGCGTGGACCGCTCCAAAAGGAAATTATTCTGGTGAGAACCAATTAAACTGCACATAATGGGTCTCAACCGATTAACTAAGACTTTGGAGATCACCTTGAATGCAACATTGAGGAGCGTGATTGGTCTGAAGTCCGCAGCTGATTCTGGATTGGCCTTCTTTGGGATTAGAGTCATAAAGGCTTGGAAGAGGGACTTATGAACAGAGCTAGTACACAACGCTTGATTGACCATGTTAGTCAATGATAACCCAACTTCTTCCCAAAAATGATGATAGAAGGGGCTGAGATCCCATCAGGTCTGGGGCTACCAAACTTTTTCATACCAAATACCGCTTTCTTCACTTCTTCAATTGGAGCTCTACGAGTCAGACTACTAGCTTGGGTATTGGAGATTCTATTGAATTTCCCTACCATTGCCATTGTAATCTCTTCATCACGCGCAATCCTGCAAAAAAGAGATGAGAAATAATCAATAATGTGGTTAGACACGGTCGTCGGGTCATCAAACCATGATCCCTATAACTTAAGAAATCTAATGCAGTTCTTATTTCGTCTGATTAACGTTGAGTTGTGATAGAAGCGAGTGTTCCTATCAACGTCTTTAATCTAATCCATTCTAGATTTCTGAAACCAAAGGGCCTCCTCTTGATTAAGAACCTTGTTAAGGTCTTTTATGCGCCGTTGTTCAAGCACCTGAAGATTCCTGGATGAAGCATAATCGGATGCTTGTTGGACCCCAAGGATCCTCGCCTCAAACTGCCTTTTTCTTTTAAAGATATTGCCAAAAACATTACGGTTCCATAGGAAGCTTTGTTTGGAGACATCAGTAATGATTTCTTCAATATTGCGATCTCTTGAGCTAGTTGCCGCACTCCAGATTTCCCTATAATCATCTCTAGTTAACCATGCAGCCCCAAAGCGCATGGGACGGGCATTACTGGGAGGAGGAACATCCGCCTCATCTATGAAAATGATAGGATTATGATTTGAGTACAGACGAGGAAGAACCACCGTCTTCGGCTCAGGGAAAGCCAATTGCGCCTCAACATTCCATAGAACTCTGTCCAATCTACGCATTTGAATAACACGGCTGCCAACAAATCGACACCAAGTGAATTTAGAACCTAATGTGCCAAGATCCAGTAGGCCACAACTACTATAGGCATCAACAAACCGTTGTAGACTGATATTAGTAATCATGTCACTTCCCCATTGTTCAACAATTATGTCAGTCCTTGATTGAGATGGACTCGAACCTAAGACCTTTCTTATGGAAATCAATGAGTATGTTAAGAATAATAAATAGTTAACGGAATATTCACTTACTAAAATTTGTACATAAATAGAAAAGTAAAAAATTAAAGGTGTATTTTTGCGAACAAGTTTTATCAAGTGCAATAGCAAGCTAGCTTACAAGAATCATCTAGTTGACTAGTGAAGAGAAATAATGCTCAAATTCAAAACAAGAGCAAGAGACTACGACATCTTCAAGAAAATCTCAAGCCTAGTCGAGAAGTTGGAGATTAAGAATATTTTTGTTGTTAAATCTAACTATCTCTACTTGGATAAGTAGAAATTAAAGAAGCACAGTAACAACTGTTTTCTGTTTTCTAATTTTTCAGTTTTCATTCTCTGTTTTCCATTCTCTGTTTTCTGTTTAGAAAACTTGTTTACTAATACTTATTAAGTTCATATAAAATTTAGTTTAGATAATATTAATATTTTTTGAGCTAATATTTAAAATATGTTTGGATATATTCATTTGAATGACGTGTATATAATATATAATTTTTATTTTGAATTCTAATATAGTAATATATGTGAAATTTCGATATCCGATATCTGGACCAAACTTGTATCCGATATGACATAATTAAAAATATCCGAACTAATAATCAATTGAGTTCAATCAAATATAAAACGTGGTACAGATTTCAAATTTTAATTTTGATAATGTGAATGATGTATAATTTTAAGAATAATCAAATAAGTTATGTTTAAATAAGTAATGCAAGTAGAAAAGATAGAAGATGATGATAAGTAAAAGAAGATGATAATAAATGTAATCATAGTAATGAATAAATATGTAAGTAGCTAATGGTGAGAATGTGGTTATAGTGACATATAGTCTAATAAATGATAGTTGATTCTGTTTTCCATTTAGAAAACAGTTTTTTATAGTGTTTCAGTTTTCTAGAAAACTGGAAAATTATTTCCTGTTTTCAAAATGGAAAACTGTGCTAGTAAACATGTTTTCTATTTTCTGTTTTCCAGTTTTCTAAATTTCTAGAAAACTGAAGAAAATTTCCAGTTAGTAAATAGGCGTAGAGACTTGTTGCTGTCTTCGTAATCCAGGCACAAGTGCTTTTTTATTGTACTAATGTGATTAGTGCAAGGAGTTCTATGAGAAGTATATGCTGAATTTGGCCGAACTAATTAAAAATCATTTCTCTCTTTCTCTCTCTATATTACATACGAGTTAATTCCTTTTTTGGTCCTAGACTTATGGTGGCAAAGACAATTTTAGTCCTCCATAAAAAAAATCAGACAATTTATGGACACACTTATTGTGACAAGGACAATTTTGGTCCTCCGTCTATATTTCTGTTTGATGGCCGTTTGAGAGGGGGGTAATTGTGTCATTTCACGATATCTCCTTCTCTTTATTCCATCCCAGAGTATTTTGTTCTTGGTCGCAGATTCACGAAGTTGAAGATAAGTACAGATTATATGTTTTCTGAAGTTTCAAAACAAAACTACAGTGAGAATTGAAGGAAAGGGGAAAATGAGATTTTAAGGATGAGGATTGAATTCACTAATCAATAACGTAAGTGTACAGAGATAATATATCTAAACTATGGAAGTGAGAGGTCTAGTCTAATACAACAACTAGAGTCCTAACACTCCCCCTCAAGCTCAGGGTTGTGCAATCACCTTGAGCTTGGCACGCAAAAAAGTAAAACGAGAAGACGAAAGAGGCTTAGTAAAGACATCAGCCAACTGATCTTTTGTGGAGATGAAGTGAACCTGCAGCTCCTGTTTGGCCACCTTGTCCCGCACGAAGTGAAAATCAATCTCAACATGCTTCGTGCGAGCATGAAAGATAGGGTTGGCACACAAGTACGTAGCTCCTAAGTTGTCACACCACAGGCGAGGAACCGAGCGCACAGGTAACCCAATTTCCTTCAGAAGAGACACAAGCCAAGTCACTTCCGCAGTCACATTCGCAAGCGCCTTGTATTCAGCTTCAGTCGACGACCGTGCCACCGTGCGCTGCTTGCGACAGGACCAGGAAATCAAATTATCACAAAAATAAACTGCAAAACCACTCGTGGACTTCCGATCATCAGGATTACCAGCCCAATCCGAATCCGAGAAAGCATGAAGGTCGGAAGAAACAGACCTCGTAACATGAAGACCATAGTGCATTGTCCCTTTAACATACCGGATTACCCGCTTGAGCATACACCAGTCAGCAGTCGAGGGAGCATGCATATGCTGACACAGTAAATTAACAGCATAAGACAAATCCGGGCGAGTCACCGTAAGATACTGAAGAGCACCTGCTAAACTGTGATACTGCGTAGGATCAGCATACGGAACCACCGGAGCATCTGCAGACTTCACAAGAGAAACCGGGGTAGACACCGGTTTACAATCAACCATGCCGGAGCGTTTAAGAATGTCAGACATGTACCGACGCTGAGACAGAAACAGACCATCCGGCACCGAGACAGTCTCAATACCAAGGAAAAAAGTCGGAGCACCCATGTCACGCACCTTGAACTCCAGAGCCAACTTAGGCACAAGATCAGACACCCGAGCCGAGTCCGACCCCATGACCAAGATATCATCAACATAGACCAGAAAGTACAACTGAACGGCATCACGGGAATAGATAAATAAAGAAACATCAGTCTTTGATGTAACAAAACCAACAGAAAGCAGGAAAGTGTGCAACCGAACAAACCAGGCACAGGGAGCCTGCTTAAGCCCATACAAGGACCGCTGAAGTAAGCAAACATGAGTCGGTGCAGCCTCGTCTTCATACCTAGGAGGCTGACGCATATAGATCGTCTCAGCTAGATTCCCATTCAGAAAGGCGTTATGAATATCCAATTGACGAATAGACCAACCTCGGGAAACTGCCAAGGAAAGAAGTAGACGCACAGTCGTCGGTTTAACCACCGGGCTGAAAGTTTCAAAGAAATCCCGACCGGCAATCTAATTAAAACCCTTGGCCACAAGACGAGCCTTGTGACGCTCAATCGTGCCATCCGCTTTCCGCTTGGTACGAAATACCCATTTGCACCCGACAACATTCATACCAGGAGTGTGAGGAACCAGGCGCCAAGTGTGGTTCTGAAGCAGTGCATTAAACTCCAAATCCATGGCCTCACGCCAATCCGGGTAACGCACGGCCTGAGAATAACATGTCGGGTCAGGCGACGCAACGGCAGAGAGAGCAACATGCTGAGTGGGTCCCTGACTACGAGTCGCCATAACATGAGACCGAGGAGGAGGAGGCTGCTTAGGACTCCGGCCCCGGCCTGAACGAGGAGCTACAGTAACAAGACGATCATCCGTAACAGTGCGGTCTTCGGACTCCAAAGAAGTCGTAGGAGGAACAGCAGTAGAAACAGCCACCGACTCCAGCGGAGTAGGTAGAGCAGCCACTCCCCCAAGGCGGAGCAGGAGACTGAACCGGGGCCTGCACAGAAACAGAAGCAGCAAAAGGGAAAGCAGACTCATCAAAACGCACATGGCGACAGATAAATACCTTATTAGTGTTAATGTCTAAACAACGATAGCCTCGGAACGAATCAGGATATCCTAAAAAGACACACGGAGAAGACCGATACTGAAGCTTGTGGCGATTGTAAGGACGAAGAAGAGGAAAACACAAACAACCAAAGACCCGAAGAAACGAATACGAAGGCGGAGAACGATGTAAACGGAAGTGAGGAGAATCATTATGTAAGACACGAGTAGGCATTTTATTAATAAGATAAACAGCCGTCTCGAATGCATAGTCCCAAAAACGAGAGGGAACTGATGCCTGAGCCATTAAGGCAAGCCCAGTTTCGACAACATGCCTATGCCTACGCTCAACCCGACCGTTTTGTTCATGTGTATAGGCACATGACTGCCTGTGCCGTATACCAAGAGAAGATAAAGTGTTATGCAGCTTTTTATATTCTCCCCCTAAGTCCGATTGGATAGAAAGTATTTTAGAGGAAAATGACCGTTCAACTAGTGACCGAAACCGCTCAAATATGGAATATAAATCAGATTTCGCACGCATAGGGTAAAACCAAATGTAACGCGTAAAGTCATCAACAAATAACACAAAATATTTGTAACCATTAGCAGAAATTAACGGCGCAGGGCCCCAAATATCAGTGTACACAAGTTCTAAAACACGAGTAGTAGAACTAGAAACACGAGATAAGGGAAAGCGGGAAGACTTTCCCAACTGACAAGCAGAACAGACACTAGACAAATCACTAGATTTAAACGAACTAGCAGAAGACTCTAAAATCTGACGTAAGACCCGCAAGTGTGGGTGACCAAGCCGCATGTGCCAAGTAGAAGGAGATGCACGAGCAGCGACAAGCGCAACCGGAGACCTCAAACTCGGCCATGTGTATAAGCCCCCAGACGCACCCCCTCTAAAAAGAATCTTCTTGGTGGAACAATCCTTTACAAAGAAACACGAAGAATGGAATTAAAAAAACACATCATTATCTTTCGCAAATTTTTGCACAGACATTAATGACGAAGACAGACCGGGAACAAGTAAGACATCATTTAATTTAAACAATCTATCAGAAGAGGCTAACGAAGTAGAGCCAACACTAATAATAGGAAAACCTGCACCATTGCCGACCCGAAGCGTGTCCGGGCCATCATAGCCACCAGTAGACGAAATCACCGAAGAATCAGGTGTGGCGTGATTAGTAGCCCCGGTGTCTGGAAACCACTAATGCGAGCCAACAGCACTAGCACCATCTGACGACACAGCCATGTGTGCCTGCGGACCCGGGGTGTCACTGTATCGCCTAAAACAAGAAACAGCAGAGTGACCAGACCCATTGCAAATTTGGCACCGCACGGTTCCATTCCGCGATCGACTAGCGTGCCCTCGGCCGCGATTCCAGCGACCAAGGCCACCGGAGGATCCAGCGCGATAGCCACCGCGCTGCTGCTGCTGCTGACCGCCAGTTCGTCCGCCACCACGCCGAACTGCCATAGCCGCCGGAGCACCAAGGTCAGCACCTTCGTCCGCACAGATATATTCCTGGTGCACCAAGAAATCAGCGATCTCGGCTAGAGGCACCGGATCACCACGCGTTAGAGAAGCCACCAACGGCCGAAACTCAGGCCGTAATCCACGAAACACGTATAAATTTTGGTCGTCCAGTGAGATTGCCCGCCCGGCAAGAGACAAATCCTCAATGAGAACTTGAGCCCGATTGATGTAATCGGTAATGGACTGACCACCTTGGCGCAAACCCTGGAACTCTCCTAGCAACCGCAGCGTCCGTGACCGAGTAGAAGAACCGAGCGACCGCTCGATGGCCAACCACAGCTGACGGGAAATGGATTGGTCGACAGCAAGATGCATCGTCTCCTCGGACATGGCGGAAATCAGGAGGGAGAGCACTGCCTGGTCTTGACGGAGCCAGTGCAAGCGAGCCGCAGTAACCGCAGCAGCATCACCACTGTTTGCTGTCGACGTCTGCGCAGCCGGAACCGTCGAAGTCGCTGCTGAAGCCGGCGCTGCTGGGCAGGGAATTGTACCGTCGACGAATCCAAGGAGCTCCTGGCCACGGAGGAACGGAAGCAATTGGGTCCTCCAGAACAGATAATTGCGTAGTGTCAATTTAATGGACACATAATGATGTGCCGATGAAAGAGAGGAGGTGACCGGTGGCGGTGCAACGGCGGGGATGGCAGAAACAGTCCGCTCGGAATCACGAGCAGAGCTGTTGTGATTGTCAGAATCTGCCATGAGAAGAAAAAACCTAACCTGAAGACTCTTGATACCAGATGAGGAATGAATTCACTAATCAATAACGTAGGTGTACAGAGATAATATATCTAAACTATGGAAGTGAGAGGTCTAGTCTAATACAACAACTAGAGTCCTAACATTAAGAACTCAATCTGATTTATGCAAATAAGATTTGATCTATCTCAATATATTTTGCAGCTTTCTTAATACAACATAATCAGGTCAAAACAAAACAAAAAGAATTGCAATAAAAATCACATAAGAATTCACTATGTACCTTCCCAATCTCAACAGAAGAACTGAATTTTTTACCCTTCCAATCGTCACGAGGCAGCCTAACCTGAGCGTCGCGAGTTCCGAGCAAAAGGATGTTATGTTCTCCTCAATCCTCACAATCTTCTGTTTTCTTCTCGATTTTGGCTGAGGATTTGGGGACTCATATCTAACAGCAGCGTGATGAAATCAAACATTATCTCCGAGCTCAAGTTAGGGGTTTTTTCGGTTTATTAATTGTGTGGGGGATTTTCTTCAATTTTGATTGATTGATTGTGCGTTGAATTGAATTTGGGCGAGCAATTGAGGCGGACATTGGAAGAGAAGAGGCAGAGGCACTACTGTACGCTGCTAGGAGCAGCGGAGGAATCGTTGACGCAGCAACTGGGGGAGAAAGAGGCGGAGGTCGACAAGGCCACCTGGCGCTGCTGCGTTGCTCGCCGGAGGGCACCGCTGCACACCAGTCACCGTCGACGAGAAGAAAAGCTCCACCATAGCTACTGCGTTGCTCGTGGGAAACAGGGGAGGTAGCGTGCCAGTCGTCGTTCTGTCCATCGCTGCTGCTTCGTGGAGCTACTACCAGGGTTGCTGGAGTCTCACCACTACTCACCGAGAAAACATCGTCGTAGCCTCAAGACCAGGATCTAAGCCGCCGCCGTCGCACAAGAGGAGAAGGGGAAGAAAATTAGAATGAGTTTTGCTGAATTGACAGAAATGCCCCTCATTTAGACGGTCAACTAACGAGATAATTGACGGAGGACCAAAATTGTCCTCGTCACAATAAGTGTGTCCATAAATTGTCTGATTTTTTTATGGAAGACTAAAATTGTCTTTGCCACCATAAGTCTAGGACCAAAAAAGGAATTAACTCATTACATACAATTTATCTTTCCATAAACCAACCAAATCTAAAATTTTATAAGATTAACATACATGCTAAATTAAAAAAAAGGAGTAAATCTCCGATGCACACTCTTTTACAGAAAATCACTTTTAAAGTTCAAGCTTTGCATTGAATTTAACTTTACGTAAAAGTTTTTAAAAGGCTAAAGTGTCATCTAGCACCATGAACTATATCCAATTATTCATGCCGCACCCTGAACTTTCATATCGTATATATCGAGCCGCAAATCAAAATAAAAAATTCACCTAGAACTTTTAGCAGGTTTCCAGGTCTTCCAGCTGACATGGCGCATGTTTTCAAGTGATGTGGCATTTCTTTTAACCTTATGTTGTCCAGGTAAGCATTTACATATTAAAAATAATTTTTTTTTTTTAAAAAAAACAAAAAATACAAACAAAAAAAATTAGCAGTTCTATAAATTTGAAAAATTGAAAAAATACTAAACAATAAATTGGCCAAAAAATATAAATTCTGAAAAAAAAAATTTGAAACATTGAAATTGCAAAATTGAAAAGTATACATTATAAAAATAAAGAGAATAAAATTCTGGTTATTTTAATATAATAATTTTATTTTTTTTAATTTTAAATATGTAAACGGCTTACATGGACAACATAAGGTTAAGAGAAATGTCACATCAGACGCCATGTCAGCAAGAAGACCTGAAAACCTGCTAAAAGTTCTAGGTGAATTTTTTATTTTGGTTTGCGGCTCGATATATACTATATGAAAGTTCAGGGTGCGGCATGAATAATTGGATATAGTTCATGGTGCTAGATGACACTTTAACCTTTTTAAAATCATACAAGTTTATTCACCCCACCGGAGTTGTAACCTAAACCCCTCAGACCAACATAAAGTTATTATCTTGAAATCTCCTACCTTCTTTGAGGTTTGAAATGATCTTAATAGCTTCTGCTGGCACCCTAAGAAAAATGGTACCAAAGCTAGTAAACGGAGATAATTGATGACATCAAATTTCAATAAATTTGGACTAAATAAGTATATTAAAGCAACAAAACCTTTGATAAAACATGATGAGAAGGAATTGAATTATTAGATGAATATCTTACTAGATATAATAATTTAGGTGTTGACAAATAGTTGTTAGTTGATAGCGGATTATTGCCTTAGCTGATAGCTGTTAGCGGATTGGGTTAGCGGGTTTGACTAGCTAATAGCATTAGCTAATTGTACAAAGGTGTTTGGTAAATTAGTTGTTAACTAATAGCGGATTACATGTAAAATGACTTTTGGGTATGAGTGTATTATTATTTTAATCTATAATAATAATAATAATAATAATAATAATAATAATAATAATAATAATAATAATAATAATAATAATTATTATTATTATTTTATTATTATTATTATTATTATTATTATTATTATAGAATTTATTAAAAAATAAATATATATTCACATGCTTATTAGGAAGTCCGTAAACAATTATCACATGTCCTGTTGCTAATTACCTTCACGATACTAGGCAACGGGCTTATGAGCCCCATGGCCCCATCAACGGGCTCAGGCACCCCATTGCCTAGTATCGTGAATAGACAATGAGAGTAACGAGACTGCTGAACTCGTCTGCACATTCTCGTTTAAAAAGAAATTATTAAGGGTGTTTTTAGGAAAATAATTTATTTTTTCAAAAAGCTTATCGAAAAAGTTACTTTAAACAACTTTTAGAATTTTAGTGTTTTAGAGCAATAAATTGTTACAAAAAATTGATTAACCAAACACTCATATTCACTGTTTGACTAAGTCAAACAGTTAATAATGCTGAAACCAGCCAAAATTGGGTAATCAGCTATTTTACCAAACAATACCATATATTAACAACTATATATTTTTGACTAATTCTTGACTAATTCCTACGAGTCTTTCGTAAAGTTTTAGAGAGTGTTTACATTCTACTACTTTTTCTTTATAAAAATCTATTTTGTATATATCATTTCAGTTGGTAATTGGCCAATCATTATTGCATGGACCATGGTCCACACAGCTGTGTGGACCAAAAATAAAAAGTACATTATTTTTGTATTGAAGGTACATTATTTTTATACTGTAGGTACATTATTTTAGGGTACATTATTTTTGTAGTGAAGGTACATTATTTGATACATACTGTCAAATAATGTACCTATAGTACAAAAATAATGTACCTTCAGTATAAAAATAATGTACTTTTTATTTTTGGTCCACAAAACTGTGTGGACCATGGTCCATACAATAATTTGCCGTAATTGGCATGATAGCACATTTATTACTCCATAATTATTCCATGGACCATGGCCCAGACATATGTGTGGATCATAAATAAAAAATACATTTTTAATATACTAAAAATATATTATTCGTGTACATAAAGTACATTATTCGAAAGTACATTATTTGAGTACTGAAAATATATTATTTCGTATAATATCAAACAATATACATTTAGTACACAAATAATGTAGTTTTAATATATTAAAAATATACCTTGTATGCTAAGACCTTGTGATCTAGTGACACTTGGTTGTACTCTCATAGTCTCATATAAAAGGGCGTGGGTTTGAGCCTCAGTGCAGTTAGACCTGACAATTCGTGTATACGGGTTCGTTAACGGGTCGACACGATAACGACACAACACGATAAGGTTAAACACGAATACGACAGGTTAAGGTTAACGGGTTCAAATTCTTAACACGAACACGAACACGATTAGTTAACGGGTTAAACGGGTTGACACGATAGACACGTTTTGTTAACAGGTTTCGAGTCGTGTCGACACGATATGACACGAAACACGTTTAAACCCGCTAAACCTATTAATATTTTTTGAAAGAAACAAAAATTTAAAGTTAAGTTATATAAAAAAGAAATAAAACCTACAATTCAATCCATCAAACAAACTAAAAAAACTAAAAAGAAAATTCAATTTATAACATTCATAAATGATAAAATAACATCCAACAATCATAGTTAAAGACTTAAAGAAGTCCATACTAATTTTTAGAATAAAATTGAACACAATAAAAATTCAATTTTCAGATTGTTGGACATCAATAATTGGTGTAGGATCTTCGCCTAATGTATAAATTCATCGCTAGTCATGTTCATGACATCTTTTGTAATTTCATTCATGACAATAGTTCTTACCTAAACGACAATGGCTCTTATCGAGTTATAAATAGGTCTGTGTAAACGGGTTCGTGTAAATGGGTTAACACGATAATATTAACGGGTTAAAAGGGTTATTAACAGGTTTAACGGGTTGACCCGTTAAGACACGAAACATAACGGGTTCTTAACGGGTCAACCCATTAAACGACCCGGAATATGTTAAGGCTAAACACTAACCCGTTATTTTTGTGTCCGGTCTCGTGTCCTGTTAACAGGTCGTGTCCATAATTGCCAGGTCTAAGTGCAATAGGTTTACAGATTGTAATGTTTGAGTAATTGACTTGATCCATGGTACGGTCTGCATAAATGCTTTTTAAATAATAATAATATTTCATTTATTTATTTTAATTTTCAATTTTAGAATGCATTACAATTTATCCTTAAATTAAATATCCAAAATTTCTTTACTTTATAAAAGTTTCAACTTAATTCATTTAATATGTTTTTTTTTCACTAAATTAGAACTTAATACATGATTAATTGTGGAAAAATTAAAATCACTAATAAAAATATAAATGATACAAAACAAAATGAAATGAAAAAGTAGCAATTATTATATATCTATATACAAAATAGTAATTTGAATTCCTCAAGTGGTGATAGAGTATTATTAATCCTTCAATTTTTCATAACTTGATTGTTTAATTTTGCTCCCTAACCTCCCTTGTCACATGATTTGCACCAAACGTATGATGTTTGCTAGTGAATATATATAAGAATAATATTGTAATTTGCATATTAAAATCATAAATAAATATGATTGACAAAGTACAATCATCATAATTGTAACCTCGTAAAAAAAAGGATCAAAACCACATCATCCTCTTTTTTTTTTTTAATAAAGAACATAATGAGCAACCATAATAGTAATTTTTGCTCAGTTTTTTAGGAGAAGCTGATGTAGATGAGAGAAAAAATTTGGAGACTTCCTGCAAAGGGTTGATTTTTTATCGATCCCACAAGAGAGAGAAAATAGGAAAGAAATGCGCAAGCTTGCACATATCGCACACAGACAGCACACTGCACATGTCCACTAGCGCCCGTGTTAACTGGCTTACTTTTTTTTTTTTCCTGCTTTTCGTCAAATTTGCTTCTTCTTTTTTCCCTCTCTTTTTCCTTCTTCTCATTCCCTCTTTTTTCTCCTAATTGGGACCTCAAAAACAAAACATCTGTATTGAGGATACCTAATAGTCATGTTAATTATTGACGAGGAACTGAAACTACTAAATACAAATATACAATAGCCAAAAATCACTATTTACCCAAATAAAAAAGTAGGATGCCGATATTCCTTAGTCACACGCTTACACATTAACACTACGCGGTAATCTACATATCTAATGGCATTATTGACCAATTCAATTTCCACTATAAATGATTATTCTTCATACATGGACCATTTTTTTTTTCCAAAATTTATTTATTTTTGCGTTTACTTTTCACATTTAAGCGTGTGAACTTAATTCTATGCATACACGTTGATGAAAGAGAGTTTTCCCTTTTGTTTCCACGAATTTTCATTCCATTTTGATTTCTTCTACTCTATCACTTTCCACGAAAGTTATGCCATGCTAGCAGATAGAAAGTACAACATTACGATACAAAGCCATAAATAATAATAATAATAATAATAATAATAATAATAATAATAATAATAATAATAATAATAATAATAATAATTCAATTTAGAGACTAAAGAAAAGTTAAGAGTATAGATAGTTAATACTCCATATAAGCTTAAAAATATAATTATTATAGATTATAGTGTTAACTTCAACAATGGTCCTCCAACTATGTTGATTTTTTAAATTAGTCCCCGACTTTTAATTTGGACAATTGAAGCCCCTTGACTTTCAATTTTTTTTTCCACTGTTGGTCATTTCGTCAAATTTTGGTTAAGTTGAGGTCAAATGAAGGGGTAAAATTACCCGTTCACATGTTTAGTGTATTATTACTTGTATTTTTCTTATCCTATACACTATATATATGAATATGATCTTAGTCGAAATCTCTTCGACTGAGATTATATGGCTTCGATTGATATTTTGATTTAGATTATATTCATATATACAGCGTATAGGACATGAAAAATACGAGTAATAATACACTAAACAGGTGAACGGACAATTTACCCCTTCATTTGACTTCAACTTAACCAAAATTTGACGAAAGGACCAGCATTGGAAAGAATTTGAAAGTCAAAGGGACCTAAATTGTCCAAATTAAAAGTCGATGACTAATTTTAAAAAATCAACATAGGCAGAGGACTATTGCTAGAATTAACTCTAGATTATAGATATAGTGTGTTACCATTAGCTAATTATATAAGTAATCTAATATCCAAGATATTCATCATCATTTGGTTGATATTTAACTAGTTGTCAAGTCCAGTGGCATCAAACCCTTCCCTATATACAGAAGGTGGTGGGGAGGTGGTGGGTTCGAGCCTCAGTGGAGGCAATACTGACTCTTGTGCTTCAATAGGTTGAGAAAGTAGTTATGAACAGATACTGCATTGTAATAGTGTTAGTAGTATTAAAAAAAAAAAAAAAAAAAAAAAAAAAAAAAAAAAAAAAAACTAGTTGTCAAGTCTTGATTGAGATTACTCGGGGATAGCCCTCTGTATGTATATATGTACATTTAGAGACAATTCTGATCTCCTAAAGAACACATGGCTTTGACTTTTAAACACATTTTAAAACTATTCAAGTTGCTCTCATGTATTTAAACAATTTAAGTCTTACTCATTAAAATAGTGCTTTTGATTGTAACCTCCCTTTTCAAGATAATTGTTGGGATGTGAAATATGTAAATTCCAAAATCTCTATGAATGGCTACAAACCTGTACTTGGTCCATTGTTGTGAATTTAGCATCCAGTCTTGATTAGACCTAGGAAGTGTTGTAAGATGTGAACAACATATTGAATACTTATTTTGCAGATTAGAGACATTAGGTAAATTGTTGATAGATAGATTATTAAGTTTTCTCATTCTGTTTTTTTTATTTTTCAAACCAAATAATCATGGAAGAGATATAAATTTCTTAACTCACATAATCCAAATAATTAGGATAGAAGTATATCAAATTCAAAATAAATCAACCAGAAGAAATTTTTCAACAAGTTGTGTCCATAGTATGAATACTAGAGCCAAATCACCCAAAGTTTTGGAGTTGAATACTTGAGTGAATCTCTCTTCTAGTTCATTTGTCCAATTATCCACTTATACATGATTTTCTATAGTTAGGTTAAAGTCTAGAGGGGGTGAATATACTTTAAAAGCTTCCAATATTTCAATAATATAATATGAATAAAAATTCATCCTAGGAGATATTGGTTATTTTAAAATAAGTTAAGTACGCATCGAAAAACTATTGGTTTTTCAAGAAATGACTTAAGTAAGAAAATATAGTGCTTAAAGGCAAGGGGTTGAAGTAAGAGAGATAAGTAATTTTATAGTGGTTCGAAGGTAGTGTAACCCTTCCACTTCACTCTTCTCCTAACGTCCAAGAGGAACATTATAATCTTCTCCACAAAATTACAGTGAATACAACACCTAATCATGTTTCTTTGATCATCAAGTCAGCAATTGATTTGTTAAAGTTTTCACAAGACACTTCTTATTAATCCCCTCTATCAACTCAACGATAGAGAATACAACTTTCAACACGCAACTACTTGATGGATTTTCAACTAAGAGATTAGCTAAAGTATTTCTTTTAGAAAATTAAATCTCTTGTATATTAGATGAAAGGCAAATTATAGCACTATTTTGTTTTTAGAATATGATAGTATTTGAGATCTTGAATATATCATCTGTGTCTCTTCCTTTGTGAGATTTTCTATTTATAGCAAGGTTTCGAATATTTCCATTGGAGAGAACCATCTTCGAATTTAATGTAATGGTTTGACTTTTAATGTGTGTTGGCCAATGGTTGCATGAAACGTACCGTGTGATAGGTGCCAAAGATACCTAGGTTGAAGGTCTAATAAGGAGTTAATTCCAGCAATGCTCTCCCGACTATGAGGATTTTCCAAAATTAGTCATCGTCTTTTAATTTGGCCGAAAAAGACACTTGCCTATTGAATTTGTTCCAACAATGGTCCTTTCATTTAACTTCAGTTAGTTAGGTGTTAAGTTTGGGGCTAAAATGGTCTTTTCATTAGCTAGTCTTCTTCTTCCTCATGTTAATCAGTATATGTATCATAACTTAACCATAGCTTTCTTAACATAATAAATCTGTCAGAACAGGGAAGAGGAGGAGGGGAGTCGCTGGTCTACGTCGCTAGTTCGTTGGACTAACTCCGCCGCCACCGTTGCTCGTCGGAGAGAGCTCGCCACCTCATACCAGGGGAGGAAGTCGCTGGAAGAGAAGGGAGGAGAAGAGGAGTCGCTGGCCAATGCCCAACGCCGCCAGACCTGCTCACGGCTCATGAAAGCCCAACTGCTCTCTCTGTGATAGTCCCTTGACACCAAACACAGTCGGTCTTCCAACATGTCTTCAGGATTTAACCACAAGGAAGCTGTAGCTTTTCACCTTATATAACACTCACTCTACAACCTCTCTACTTCTACAAAATCGTCACCCTAGTAACAACCAATTTCTTATTGTCCTATTTACAGCAATCAGTTGTAACAACGCAATGTGGACGTCTCCATAAACTTTGTCTCTTCTCTTTATCGAAAAGAGAGGGGAGTAGTTACTTTCTCATTGTTGCAGGCTCCCTCGGTCCCAAGAAACAAAAAACAACACCACAAACATTACAGAAGTACAAGAAAGATTAAAGGAGAGCAGAAATTTAAAAAAAAAAAAAGTTCTATTTCAAGAGATAATTACAAGTGACTGAAAAGCAGGTGGTACATTGATTTCTGGAGGGAGAAAGGCAGAAAGCTTCACTTTCTGCCATTGTTGATCGACAACGAAGAAATGGGTCTTTCTTCTTTACTCTTGTATCTTGCTCTGTTGTTCACCGCCCTTTGCTGGGCGCCATCTGTATGTGGAAATGAAGGCGAGTCTTGACCCGCAAAACTCATTGCTGATGATGCCGATGGTGGGACGGCTCGAGCACTTGACGGAGTGTACTTGCACTTCAGAATCACAAAAAGATGATAACAAATCCTAAGCACAGATTCACCACCAATGACGACGCCGCGGTCCGTCCTCCGCTCACTCCTCCTCCTCTTCCCTCTTACTACTGCAATTCCAATTTCACGGCGGCCGGACCTCCGGCCAGGGACAAAAAGGTGCTCCTAGGATCCCTTCTTCTACGAACTTTGCTCACCAAGGTGAGTCTCCAGAGAACCAAATCAACCGCCGCCGCCGCTACACCACTCCCTAATCTACTCTGCGTGTTACATATAATGAACAAGAGGAAGAAGAAGGCAATAAAATGAAAAGACTCATTTATCCCCAAACTTAACACCTAACTAACTGAAGTTAAACAGAAGGACCATTGTTTGAACAAATTCAATAGTCAAGTGTCTTTTTCGTCCAAATTAAAAGGCGAGGACTAATTTTGGAAAATCAGCATAGTCAAAGGACCATTGCTGGAATTAACTCGTCTAATAAGGGGGTGAAATTGTGTTATTTGGTACTCTTTTGTGGTTAATTTATGGGGTTATGTGCTCTAATGTGCTAATCTTTGCAAAGCTCTATCAATTCGTGCACTTTGAAAGGTTTTGAAGGTGTTGATCTTGAGGAGAAAGTATATGGACTTGACAAAGAAATAACCAAGGAATAAAGCTTTTCAGGAAGCATCCACGTGAAGCCCCCAAGCGTGGACAGCTTGTGGGAATGGAATAGAAAGTTCTACGCCACTAGTCCACGAGTTGGGAGGTGGCGTGGGTGGAATAAGTAACCGGTCTAAAGAGTGCAATTAGAGGAAAGCTGTAAAAAGGCCTAGATTAGATATTTTAAAGAGTTTTTTTAGTTTTGATTTTTTTTTTTTTTTTTAGTTTGGGAGGAGAGTTTTAGAGAGAGTCTTTTGATCATTTTGAGATTTTCTTAGATTATAGAGAGAGAAATTGTAATTGAATATCAACATTGAAGTCAAATTGTTTTTGGATTTTGATTGCAATTACTTAGGTAATCTCTAATAATCTTTATCTTGACTTACATTTCAATTTACTTTCAATTGCATTTCTCAATTGGTGAAATTAGGTTAATCTTGTTTTCAATTTCAAGTATGAGTAACTAAGTTCTTTTATAGGAATTGAGTTGAGAAGTGAGACATGATGCTAGTGTAGATCTTTAATTCTTAATTGGAAGATTGAAAATGGCATTGAATGGATGAATCGCTCTTGTCATTTAATTTGTTGGTGAATTGTATGCTTCTTTGAGGGCGGTCATCTCTTAGAATGTTCAAAGGCATTAATGCTAGGCAAGAAATTGCTAGGATTAATGTAGCTCCAATCAACAATAATTTCTTACTTTTAGACCGAAAGGTAAGAGTAGAAGATGTGGTGAAGGCTATGTGTTTGTGAAAATGTCCCTTAGACCTTTGGTTACCTAAAACGTACTCCAAAACTAAGGCAAGCCTAGTAGAACAAAAGAAGAATGATATTGGCAAAACCTCCCAAGAATAGCCATCATTGCAATGCAACTACCTAGGTCATAAGTACACTATGATATGATGCATCATGGCTCACTATCAACTCATTTCCTAGCCTTTTCTATTTCAAACAACATTATTTGCATTTGTTTACTACAACATTGATTCAATATTCTTTGATTCTTTGGTGACATGGCATATGAGGATCATGCAACCTATTCCTTTAATTGAAAGCATGTCAACGTCTCCAATTTGTCTTCCCTAGAGACCGACAAAACCCAGGGTTTGCCCCAACAATCTTTGATATCAAAACACCGTACCCTTGCAAAACGTGTAAATCACCATGTCCTTGAAATCCGACTTTGAAGTGTATTAAAGTGTACTTAAAAACAACACATACACCAACATCAACGGTTAAATAAAAATGTTGTCTAAAAAAAAAAAAAAAAAAAAAAAAAAAAAAAAGCAGGCGCACAAAGACAGCGGTTTCAATAAACCGTTGTCTTTGAAGTGTTGTGTATTCAAGTGGGCTTAAAGACAACACACTGACGGTAATAATGTGTTTACCGGTATGTATTTGAGTATTATTTGACTGAGTATGTGAATACAATGTTGGGTATTTGAGGGTTTCAATACAGAGTTGAGCGTAGTTCTCAGTGTACAGGTGAGTGTAATATCTATTGTCTAATAAGAAGTGTCAGAAGTGTAAGAAGTGTCCCCCCTCATTACGTGGTTGTGAGTCTTTTTATTCCTTTCAACTAAGTAACGGAGCATTGATGAGGAGTTGAATGTTGGACATCAATGCTTGAGGAGTTGAATGTTGGGCATCAATGCCTGAGGTGCTGAATGCTGAGGAGCTAAACGTTGGTCATCAATGCTGAGGAGCTGAACGTTGGCCATCAATGCTGAGGAGTTGGACCGTTGCGCATTGATGCTGAGGAGTGAGGTGTCTTGGGTAGTTTGAACGGCAACTGTCTTGCTCATGCCAACGGTTCCGGGTCGGGTACTGCTAGCCTGATTACTCTGTCACACACAAACGACAACAATTAAATAAAACCATTGTCTTTTTTAAAAAACAAAGGCGTGCAAAGACAACGGTATTAAAAAACCATTGTATTTCTGGTGTTGTGTATTCAAGTGCGCTCAAAGACAACACACCAACGACAGTGGTTACATAAAACTGTTGTCTTTTATTAAAAAAAAAATGCATATATAAAATCGTTGTCTTTGGGGTGTTGTCTTTTGACAAAATGCACAAAAACAACACACTAAAGACAACGGTTTGGTAAAAATCGTTGCCTTTGACAAAAGTGTTGTGTCAAAGACAACGGTTTTGGACAAAACTGTTGTCTTTTACACAAAAGACAACACTTTTGTCAAAAATTGTTGTCTTTGTAGTGTTGTCTTTGTGCATTTTTTCTTGTAGTAAATGGTGTCTGGAATGTAGAGTGAGTGTCAATATCTATGTAGGTAAGGACCAAGTCTAGCACAATGTGGCTAGGGGGATTGTTGGGCAAATGTTGGTAAAATGGTCAAGTTCAGCATCCAGTCTTTCAAAAATGTTATGATAGTCTATAAGGAAATAAAGTTACGCATTTGTTCATTACTAGCTATAACTTTTAGCATTGTGATAAGCACTTGATCATAACACTACTGAAGATAAATTGATTTGGCTTGGGATAAAGAATATCCTCAAAGTGACCATTGTTTCATCCAAAGGTAATTGCTTGTGTTATGGTATTCTCTCTGTGTCTCTCTTACATGTTTACTCATAATGCATCAAAAGGCATTAACTTTTGTGTGTATGATTGGGATTTGTTGGAAAAAAATAGCTAAAATGACATTGCTAGTGGCTATTTTGTGTTACAAATATATGTGGAGTTCAGATCAATTCACTTTTGATTTGGGCCAGGTTAAAGTAGATTCGAATTTATCGTAATGAAACGAAGAGATCGATATATTGTACACTCAAAATGGATAATGGGTAAGTGAGAAATTGATTCTCAAAGTAGATACATTTGAGTTGGAAAATAGAGATAGAAAGGCTTGTAAAGAAACACTTATCTCACATTGGAAAAGGAAATTTGCATGAATATATATACAAGAGCCTTTTAGGAGGAATTTGAATTGTATAATATAGAGGCTCTCTTTTGCGTGCAGATGTGCAAATCAAATTTCAAAACGAACCTTGTGCTAGTATTTTCCAGAAATAATATTTTCGTAGTATTATTTCCTTCTCAGAATTTATTATAGAGGTTATGTTTTTTGTGTCTATGCAAGTAAAATTTATTATATGATTGTTTTGATTATGGGGCTAGCCCATATTGATTTGAATGCATATAATTTATCTTGTGCAGTAACTATAGCTTATGCAGTTGCTCGCTAGAAACAAAGCCACAATAATATTTTGTTTTTCTTCTAACTAATTCTCCTAGCATGCTAGTGATCCGTGTCGTTCATACTCATAATTGTGTATTTCATACATTATTGAATTCAATAAGATATATATAATGAGAAATCATTATCAATAATAATCTGCACAATCATATATGATATATATATAATAATAATAATAATAATAATATTGTACGGTGGGTACAGATGTCGACTACATTGTAAATTTTCTCTATAACTTCGACCCCCAAATCAATTTTTCTGCCTTGACTCCTACTTTTAAGTTGGATTTGTTTATGATGAGATAATATGCCTAGGCTCAACAACATATTGAAAACCTGAAGGGATGTGATGACTTTTAGGAGCCCTAGTGAAACCAAATGGTCCCTTGACTACACCAAAATTACTCCCTCCCTCACCCCTCCCTCCCCCCAACTACACCTCACTTTGTATCCCAAGTTTGCTCCTTAGATCTGTCCTCTTGTTACTCTCTTCGCTCCATTTTATCTGTCACATTTACTATTTATAGGTCAACTCAACTCTTCTTTTTTTTTTTTTGCTTATTTTTTAAATAATTTTTATATTTAATTTTTTTTGTTTAATAGTACTTTTAATGTAGTTTGTAAATATATAAATTTTATATATACTAATAATAAATTTAATATTATAATAAATTAAATTAAAAATAATTTAGTTAAGTCTCGTTAATCGAATTAGAAACAAAATAAGATAGTAGGAGTATTATTAATCCACACCAAATCACAAATCGCCCAACCCATGGCTTTGCTAACCGACCCAAATACTTGGGCCCAAATCCCAACCCCTATCATCCTTGGGCTTACCCTAGGCCCATCAATATAAAAAATAGATTAAATTCAATTTATTATACTTTATAATAAAAGAAAGTTGCTCTTAGAGCTTATAGTAGTTGGTTCGTCGCCAAACATAAAAGGTCAATGATGTGGACTTACGATTTATCTGTAAGATCACCTAAGTTTAAAAATAAAAGGAAGTTTTGTAAACTCATTCTAATTAGTTGAGAAATGAGTGGTTAAATTTTTTTAAAACAAATTATTTAAAATTTTAATTGTAATTTTAATTTTAATAAATTTATATTTCTCTCCCTAAATTCTTTTTCTTTTCTACAAATAAAATTAACATATAAAGATAAATCATTTAAAAAAAATTAATTGAGATTTGTTTTACTGCCACCTATATTGATATTTATTTAAAAAGAAAAACACAATGGAATATGTTATAAAAATATTTTTACTGTAAAATTCTTCATGTAGAATCAAGAGGAAAATATATACATGTTTATCGCCAAGCATCTTGTGCTCAATTGGCATGTAGTGGCCACCCTCAGATGGAAGGTCATGAGTTCGAGTCTCAGTGGAAGAGATCTCGAAATTGGCTCTTTGTGCTTCAACAGGTTGAGAAAAGTATAGATGAACAGATACTACAATGTAATAGGGTCAGTTGTATTCAAAAATATACATGTTTATCTTTAATACTAGTTTTATACGCGCATTGCGCGAATGGGTTAATGCACAATGTTTATATTTAAATAAATATTTAAAAGTATATCAATGCAAGATTATATAGGAGAAGTTTATACATGGGTAATTGAATGTCGAATTTTTTTATTTAAAAATCTAACTCAAAGTATATGAATCCAAGATAATATAGAAAATTCATTATAATTATTACTAAAATAAATGTTTGCAACCTTGTAAAATCGATAGTCTAAATATTTGGTCTAAAAATGATAGTCTAAATAAATACTACTTTTAATTTGAATTTTTTTAAAGTGTTCTTAAATTCTCTTTTAAGTAACATTGTCATTGTCTTCCATCTTTACTATTTGTTCTCTTCCTTTTTGTTGGTAGTGTATTATTTGCAATTCGGTTATTGTTGGTAGCATAGATGACAACGTCATGCAATGAGATTATGATATAGGAGCTATGGACTTTCCTTTAGGTGCTCTGCTTTGGGTTCATTTGGTTCAACCATTATTGTTGAATGAGTTATTGTGGATAAAGAAATCCATAGTTTAAGAAAAAAATTAAATAAATTAATAAAAATTTGAAAACTTAAAATATTATGTATTCCAAAGATATTAAAAGGTAGTCTCTCGCTTCAATTTGTTGGGTAATGGGTTATTTGAGTACTTTCATTGTCAACAAATCTCCCAAGTAGTTAATATGCTTGGTTTCAAACTATTTTTATTTTTTATTTTTTTCATGGTATTAAAGAAATACATATGTATCATTTTTTGGTGTAACTACTAATTTATTTAATTCAATAAGAGTAAAACAGAGTGATTCCGCTTCAATTTGTTGGGCTATTTGAGTACTCTCTTTGTCAACCAATCCCGAAGTAGTTAATATAATTAGCTTCAAATTATTTTTTAAAAAATTTCATAGTATTAATAAAATTTTTGATAAATAAATATATAACATTATTTTGTACTATAACTTTGATATTTAATTACAAGATATTGTAAAAATAAGATAATGGACAATGTAATGAATATCAATTGGTAAATTTGAATGTAAAGAATCTTTACACGAGATAAAATAAAGACAATATAACTAATGAAATTATTTCTCTTATTTAATTTAATTTTTTGATAATGAATAATTTTTTCAAATAAAGGAATTGTAGACACAGAATTCTAAATTAAAGAAATACATATGTATCATTTTTTGTTGTAGCTACTAATTTATTTAATTTAATAAGAGTAAAATATAGTGAAAAACTTAATTATGTTAAATTTGATTGAGATGAGGTTCGAACCTATGACCTTTCTTATAGAAATTAATTTGTAAGTTAAAAGTTAACGTAATATTAAAAGAGAAGAGAATATTTAACGGAAAACTTAACGGAAAATCATAAAAGTAAGGTTAAATTAGGTAATCTCTATGAATAATATTAATCTGAATTATCTTAGCCATCTATTTGATTAAATAATTCATCTGAACCGTCCATTTGATTACCGCCATTTTTTCTACCCATTTTAGGCCTAACTCTCTTTGGCTCTTATTAGTATAGTAGATTATTTACTACGTATTTAATTATAATTTAATATTTATATTTAATTAATTTAATCATAATAATTTAATTATAAATATATCCGAGCTAATTTAATTTATAAACATGCACTATACGTTAACTGGATTCGCAAGCTAATTAAAATAACAAATTAAAGTTGTGACTTGAGAAATGATGCATATCAAATATTTTATTATTATTGAGAACATTGGACAATAAAGTTGTGTAACACATTAATCGAACAAAAGCATTTGTTATCATATCCTTGGCTTTTTGGGTGCAAAATCCAAAAACTCAGAATGAAAAGCCGCACCATATGCATCAACCTTTTCCATTGGCCATATCATATCAAAGTCAACTCAACTGAAAAAAAAAACAATAAATAAATAAATAAATAAATAAATAATAATAATAATAATAATAATAATAATAATAATAATAATAAGAGTTAATTCCATTTTTGGTCCTAGAATTATAGGTGACAACTCACTTTTAATTATTTTTTATCAAAACATTCACTTTTTTGGTCCTAGTATTATTGTGACATAATCATTTTTTGTCCTCTATCAACAAAATAGTTTAAATTTCATTAAATACAACGGCATTTTGATCTTCAATTATGGATTGTTTCAAAATAAAAAATAAGCATAAAAAAATATAGTGTGTCAACCTACTTTGTATTAAAAAAAAAAAAGATCTAAATGTCCTTGTATTTAACAAAATTTCAACAATTTTGTTGACGGAGGACCAAAACTGGTCATGTCACAATAACACTAGGACTAAAAGTGAATGTTCTGATAAAAATGACTAAAATTGGAGTGTCACCTATAAATCTAAGACCAAAAATGAAATTAACTCTAATAATAATAAATAAATAAATAAACAAATGAAAAATGAAAGTTTTACTCCATCCCTATCGTATTTTGTCATAGATCGAGCTAATTCTTTTTATTAATTTTCTTTACAAAAATTATTTTAATTTTTTTATATTGGTCTTGTTTGGTAACATAGTTAACTTATCAATCAATTTTGATTTGTTTGATCATTATTAATCGTTTGACTTGGGTAAACAGTCAATACGAGTGCTTGATTAATTATTTTTTTGTAACAGCTTATTGCTCTAACAAGTTAAAATTCAAAAAGCTTCCCAAAATAGCTTCTTCAATCAACTTCTTGAGAAAGTCATTTTGCATATAATCACCTATCAACTAACAACTAATTTACCAAACATTTTACTACCAGCAGCTAATGCTATCAACTAGTCAAACTTACTAACACAATATAATCAACTAAGTGCTATCAATTATTTACCAAACCCCTATGTTAATATATTCTATAAATTCAATTTACCTCTTATGTAGTGGTTTAATTTGTTGAGCTATGTTCAGGAGTATGGTTTACTTAATTTATACTTTTAGATAATGATTGTGAATTTCTCTTGTTATTATAAAATTTTGTTTAACCAATGAATAATAATAATCAAATAAGACAAGTAAAATGAGACATGAAATTAAGTTTCTTTCAAATAATATAAATATGTAGTAATTTTACACCATGAAATTTAATTGAAGCACCAAGTAGGTATTTTATCAAATGTTACAATATAGTGGTAAATTATACTTTTTCCGATAATATATATAAGTTGAAATTGTATTATCACTCTGATCTCATCTCTTACCAAAGGTACCCAAAAATCAAGCATTCTATTTGTGTGTATTTCATTTTGCCCTTATATGCAAAGTGAACTTAAATTTTAACTTATGAATATAAATCATCTAAAATACTAAAATTATCAAATGAAATATATAGCATCAACGTGAATATATGTTCAGTGACTCACCTGTGAAACCATCTCACAGATCATTATCTGTAAGACGAGTCGGATCAAGATGAAATTGTAATATTTATACAGAAAAATGTAATACTAACATGAATAAAGTGCTTGTTTTTTTTTTTTTTTATAAATAAAGTGCTTGTTAAGGAAAAGTATTATACTTTTAAAGAAAAATGTAATACTTTTAAATATTTAAAAGTATTATTACATTTTTATTAAAACTATTACACTTTCTCTTATAAGTAACAATAAACAATATAATTACTTTATTTGTGATTAGTATACATTTTTGGCATAGAGTGGCTCTCTTGTGAAACCGTCTCACCTATCATTATCTGTGGAACGGGTCGTGCCAAGATGAAAATGTAATACTTATATTGAAAAATTTAATACTAATAAGAAATAAAGTGTTTGTTACTTATAAAGAAAAGTGTAATACTCACAAAAATGTAAATACTTTTAAATTAAAATGTAAACGTATTACATTTTTTTTTTCAAAAGTAAGTAACAATACAAACACTTTATTCTTTATTAATATTATATTTTCCAATATAAGTATTACATTTTTCATATTGATCCAACTCATTTTACGGACAAGAATCCGTCAGATGATCTCAAACAAGTTTTGTGTTTGCCATATATGTTATACTTGTTGTGCCTTTGATGATATTCGTAGAAATGGAATGTTACGTTATAAACTCATATAGTTGAACTAGAAATTCCAAAAAATGGAATAAATAAATAGAAGAAATTCTTAAATATGAAGAACTGAAGAGTCTAAGAAAGTCTGGTGAATTTCATACAAAAATGGAATAAATAAATAGAACTAAAAATTGAAAAAATAAATAAAAAATAAAAAATTCACAACTAAGCAAATTATATGGATCAGGAACCACCTTGCATGGTGGGCCATGGTCTAAATGATGTCTATCTTATATTAAGTGTCAACTAGTACGGTTATGTTTGGCAAACCTAGCTGAAAATGTAGCTGAAAGCTGAAAAGTAGCTGAAAATTGAAAAGCTATAAGCTCGAAGCTGAAATCGGAATAGCTGTTAAGCTAGTTGTTATGTTTAAAAGTGTTTGGTAAAATTAACTTTTTGATAAGCTGATAAATGTAAAAAGACTAAAAAGGACATCTTCATACATTTAAATAGCTTAAATTTAAATAGGTTTGTTTATATATTTAAAAATAAAATAGTGAAATCAATATATTTTAATAAGATATAAGGTAAGAGCATATATTTGAAAACATATAAAGTAAAACAAAATGTTTATAATTCATAAAATTAATTCATACAAAAATCAATGTTCAAACAAAAATGTCAAATTGAAATTACAACTAAACATATTGAAGAAAAAAAAGTCAAAAAGGCTTAGTCAAAAAGGTTTTAATTGGAAAGGGTAAATGATGTCATTTATTTAAAATAATAAGGTTAAAGATGGAAAAAAAGTTAGGAAGCTACTAGCTTATTCTGAAACGCTACCTAGGATAGCGTTCAAAAATAAGCTCTTATTTTAAGCTATTAGCTTATTTTAGGAACATTACCAAACAGAGCTTATAGCTTATTAGTAGCTTAAAATAAGCTATAAGCTCTTAAATAAGCTCTGCCAAACAGACTCTACATCATATTTAATAACATCATTCTGTATTTATTTATTTTATATGTTTCATAAATATAAACTTTAATGTCCATAAATACTAAACTAGATGTACATTATATGTAATTCCGTTCACTTTATAGTAGGTATATTCTTTCTATACATTCATAAAAACAAAGTTTAATGTTGATGGACCAAGAGGTGTTTCTGGAGCAAAAAGGGAAAGAGGTGCACCTATGAAAAATTATTGAACCAACGACTTTTTAAATGACTACACAAACAACACCCAACCAAGCTAAGCTACCTTAACCAGCCAAAGACCTTGTGGTCTAGTGGCACCCGCCACCCGGTGTCCCGGTTAACACTCCTACATGAATGATGAGAGTGGGTTCGAGCTTCAGTGGAGTCAATTGTTGACCTATGAACAGATACTACATTGTAACGGAGTCAGTAGTACTAAAAAAAAAAAAAAAAAAAAAGCTACCTTAACCATTGTGCAAATGAGGAAGGTTAACCACATATTTTTGGGATACTATATAAGGGTGCCCCTATTCTCTCATCAATCAAATCTTCATTCACTTACCTGGTCTTGTGGTTTCTTATCAACACCTTCAATCGTCCAACATTATTCCTAGTTCGATCATTATTCGGGCTCAATTATGTATAATTTATTTATTTCTTGGGTCGTTATCACGAGTCTTTGTACAAACTCTTTTCCATCAAATGTACATAAATTTTATATTACAAGCGCATCATCATGTTTAATAACATTCATCATATATTATGTTCATAATATTTGTTCTATATGTTCATAAACATACACCTTATTATCCATAAACACTAAATTAAATGTACATATATATATATATATATATATATATATATATATATATATATATATATATATATATATATATGTATGTATGTATGTATGTATGTATGTATGTATGTATGTATGTATGTATGTATGTATGTATGTATTTTCATTCACTCTATAGTAGCCTTAGTAGGTTCATAATGTTTCTTCTATATGTTTATAAAAATAGAGCTTAATGTACATAAACATTATACTATAGGCGATCATGTTTAATAACATTCATCATGTACTATATTCATAATATTTGTTTTATATATCCATAAACTCAAACTTTAAAGTTCATAAAGACTAAACTAAATGTACATTATATATATTTTCATTCACTTTATAGTAGAATCATAATGTTTCTTCTATATCTTAAGGTACATAAACATTACACTAAAGTACTGAGCTTATGTACGTACCTATAGATTTATTGGTGTTGTATTTTCCGTCCCTAAGTTATATTAAAATTGTAAATTTCGTCCCTAATTTTATTAGTAAATGGACAAAAAGTAGTGCAACATCAATGATAACTTAGGGACGAAAAGTGAGTATGACTAATACATAGGAATGAATTATACAATTGCCCTATAACTTAGTACGAGAAGTGCAATTTTCTCTTAATTTTATTTGTATTAAAAGAAAAAGATAAAAATAAATTTAATTTGAAAAAATATATATATAAGGAGAAAATAAGAATGTGTTTGGGTGCATATATGTTGCTACATGCATCCTGCCCGCGATATAACTATTGAAGTATAAAGGACCCAATGATTTAATTCATCAAATGAAATAAATATCATTTATACGGAATCACATATATATGGGTTAACTTCATATGAGACAACACCTTCCCGTGAGACAGCGACAACGTAAGTACACATAGTCTACTTGACGAATGCACACACCCTAAACTGTGTGCACTCATGTAGGCTAAGTGCACACACTTTAGGCCATGTGCATCCGTGTAGTAAACTATGTGCACTCACGTTGTCGCATATCTGTCTCACGGGAAGGTGTTGTTTCATATGATTGTAATTCATATATATATATATATATATATATATATATATATATATATATATATATATATATATGAGCATGTGTGTAAATGATATTTTTGGCACTATAGCTATTCCCAAGAATTTGTAAATAGCTAATATTAGGGGACCATAAGAATCACTATTTCTCTGGTAAATGGAATAGCTCATTCCCATAAATAAAAGGCTCAGATAAATAATGAAATATGTCTATTTTCAAAAATATTATTTCATTCCCAACATATTACATATGTACTACTACAAGTGCACATACTATTTGATTCAATATTTAACACTCCATTCTCCATCTGGTGAACTCAATGGTGAACTCAATCATGTCCAAGTAAATGTGTGGATACTTTCTTTTCTTTTTAAAAAAAAATATTGCAACAGTAACTACAATATATTTTCAATGAACAAACCTATCAAACTTAATATCTAAATATCTTAATTTTTTTTCTAAAAAAATTATCTTAATTTTATTATCCAATAATTTACACTTTCAAATAATGACTGCAAGCTTCATTGCTAAAAAAAAAAAATTTCTAATTCAACTTTGGATTTGATAGCAAACAAAACTAAATTAGTTATTAAAAAAAAAAAAAAACTAAACTAAATTAGCAAAACCTTTATCAAGTGAAATAGCTCTAGTAAGATTGACCTACTTTGATTGGCTATTCTTCTAAGTATCATAGGGAGGAAGCAAAGCATTAACAATGACAACGCAACGGCGCCAGCATATAATCATGCATATTCATTTCAAAGTACAAATGAAGGAAATTTAGTTTAGTATTTCAAGATTCACAATTCAATTCCTCCGATCCTCCATTACTCTCATTAATTTGGACGGTAATCATAATTACATTGAAAAGCAAAGACCAAATTAATTCTCTACAACATAAAAAAATTAAAGTTTTGCAACCTTAATAATTAATTACATTCTTCATGCATTTTGCAGCTTAGCAGTCGTCCTCCGCTGCAAACTAATCCTCAAAACATAACGGCAGATGCAATTTTGTTAGATCAAAGACTTATTATTACCCTAAAAATTACTCCCTCTGTCTCATTTTACTTGTCATATTTACTATTCATTGATCAATCCAACTTTTTCTTCATTTTTCTTTATTGTTCATTTTCTTTAGTAATTTTTTATTATTTGTAAATTTAATTTTTTGTGTTTAATAGTATTTTTAATGTAGTTTCTAAATATATAAATTTTATATATTAATGTTAAACTTAATATTATTAAAAATTGGATTAAAAATAACTCCAGTCAAGTCTCGTTAAACGAATCATACAACCATTTTGGGACGGAGGTAGTATAATTTATAGTGAAGAGGTAACTTTATTTTTTTTATATTAACACACATTTTCGAGATACTGAGCGTTGAATTTGACGCTTTTAAACCATTTATCAACTTCCACCTAATACACATTTTGACATGCCCTCCACCGAACAATCCTCTCCTATCACCAACTATAGTGCTCTGATACACGGGTTAAATCAAACGCTTACTATTACACCAAAAGTGATAACTCGTAATGAAGGTGTAATTTTATTTTCTTATACTGACACACATTTTTTAAACGTTGGGTGTTAAACTTGACCTTAAGCCCTTTACCAACCTGTGCCTAATAATCCTTAGCCATCCGTGTTAGACTTTCCCCTCGCCCCAAACTGGCCCTTCTGATCAAAACATTTCTTTGCTTTGCTTGCATTATCATTACTTATGACTAACTGGCTTAGATTTTAGGGCTTCCATGCATGCCGGCCGGAGCTTGGGGGAAATGATGAAGTAGATGAGATGAGATGAACAAGAAGGAAGAAGGAAATGAAGGAGGTGAGCGTGCGGTATGAACCGTGGGGCCGGGGCTCTGGCAGGCAGTGGTGGGAATGACGGTGGCGGCGCATCTCTTGGATAGAGGAGGATGAGGTCAGAAGAAATGTCTACTTGTCTGTGAAACCGTTTAGCCTCTTGGAAACAGTTGGGTCCCGCCCTATAACTTTCATCTCCCATCATATGCTTTCAATTCGATCTCTTCTCATCTCATCTGTTTATTTCATTTTCTTCTTTATACTTTGTGTGTGTTGTGAAGAGATAATCCATGAAATGCCAAGTAGGAATAGATTCAAGAATTTTTCTAGGTGAAGGCAAAGTTTAAATGAAATCTCTATCCTCATGCGGATTGGAGAGTTAGAAAAAACTTAAATAAAAGGGAATGTTACGTTGTACTGTGGTTTCATAGCAGACCATATGATATTATGTTTTTAAAAACAACCAATTAAGTTACCTAAATTTGTAGTAACTTGTATATGTATTCTATTTTTATGTATAAATTATTAAATTATCGCTAGGTAAGAGTGTGGGGAAACACCCTAGATCTGCTCCTAGGGCTAAGTTCAACCCTTAATCACTAGGTGATTGTTAAACAAAAAACAGAGAGTGAGAAGTCAAGTTTAGCACCTTGTCTCCAGAAAATATAATAATATAAGAAAATAAAGTTATATATTTCAATATGCGTTACCAAATATAGTTTTTGACAGTGTAAAGAGAATAAAATTATGCTTTCAGCTAGTATAATACTCACTATATAATTTTTAGTGTAATGATAAACGTTTGATACTAACAATTTGATATTTCTGAAATTCTTTTTTTCAAGCTAAGCAAATCAAAACATTCATCATCTAACCAATCCAATTAAAGCTTGTTATGAATTTCACACAAAAAAAAATGGAATAAATAACTTAGAAGGTTTTGTTTCAAAAAAAAAAAAACTTAGAAGGTTTTCCAATTCCCAAGAAGCATGAAGGACCTAAAGATGTAATTTGATGTACGTACAAGATCGATCAGATCAAAATCGATCCTACCTTTTCTGTTCAAATCAACTCAACGTAAAACTAATTAAACATTTTTTTACAGAAGAAAACTTAAGAAGTATGAATAAAAATTTCAACCAACGATTCCTCCTGTGCCTCTCGGAGCGAACGTGGGTGGACTCAGACCGTTAAACGGACGAAGAAAGACCGGTGAATTTACTAAAAAAAAATGAATAAAAATTTCAAAAAATTTCATTATGAGACATAGGTTAGGGCTTGTATTAATTAATAGGCTATGTATACCTAGTATGAAAATATTGAAATTCAGCTAGGGTTGAAACTTGAAAGCAACCAAAAGGTCCAAAACTAAACAAGCAATTTAACGTACGTACTGTCATTGGGAAGAAGCTAAACAAGCAGCACATTAATGACGACAACAATCAATTAAGGATAATATATATAATCATATTTCTCTCAAAAGTACCAAGGAAATGTACCAAGTATTTCAAGATTCCCCTAATTAATCCATAATCATAATTTATCATCATAAAACAAACACAAATTCCCATCATCCTCAACAACATGAAATTTAAGGGCACCTAGGTTTCCCATTCTTGCATTTCGCAGCTTAGCAGTAAAATTACCAAAAAGCCCTGGATAATTGAACGCCGGCGGCATCTCCAAATACTACGTCATCCACCGGAAGCCCGCCGGAAAACCCATTATTATTGTTGAAGTTCCCTAACTCTCCGGCGGCCTCGTCAATGCAAATCCCAAACTGCCCCTTCTGATCAACGCTCTTCTTTGCGTGGGAAGTGGACGGCTCTGATGATTTGGGGGCTTGTTGGGGCTTGGGAAAAAACCCATTTAACACGTCTCCAAGTAGCCCAGAATTTGGCGGCTGAGACTCGAAGAACTCCATGCCGGAGTTGCTATTATTATCTGCAGAAGTCGGAGAAGACGACGAAAGGGTAGTTTGGGGATTAAAAATGGAACCACTAGTGCGAGCTTGTAGCGCGGTAATTTCATTCAAGAAAGAGGACCCATTGTCGACGTTTAACATTAACGCGAGTTGATGATCGCACAGAGACATAGGATTATTGGGGGTTTGGTTCGACTGCGACGAAAAGCTCGGAAACACCGGCGGAAAAAAGGCGGGAAAATTGGAAACAGGGAAATTGCCGCCGTGGACGGCGGCGGGATACGGCGGCGAAACGGGATAAACGAAGTTGGTTCTGGCTTTAACCCCACGCATGGCCCTCGCGGCGGCGTCGTAAGCGCACGCGGCTTCCTCCGCCGTGTCGTACGTCCCAAGCCACCGCCGCTCTTTCGACTGAGGGTCTCTGATCTCCGCCGCGTACCGGCCCCAGGGGCGGCGGCGCACGCCTCGGTACTTGATAATTCCGCCGCCGCCAGAACCACCACCGTCCCTCGCCGACGCCGCCCTCCGGTTGGTGGCGCTGCTCCCAGCGGCGGCGGCGCCGCATCTCTTGGGAAGTGGAGGGATGAGGTCAGAGGAATTGTCCGTGAAACCGTTTAGCCTCTTAATCGCATCCTCCATTTTTGAAGAGAATAAGGTAATTAATAGGTAGTTTTAAGGATAGGTTTAAGTAGACAAATGAAGAGAGAAGGCCAGCGGGTAGATTTATAAGAAGAATTTGCAGCTTAAATCCAGTGGAGAATGGAGATGAGAGTAGTATATATAGGGTATTATATTGGCATACCGGAGATGACACTTGAGAAATAAATACAAGCTGCCCTTTCAATTTTAGGTCATTTGTGTGAGATTACTTTATGAATCTTTATCCGTGAAACAAATCTGGTCGAGTCAATATGAAAATTTAATATTTGTCAAAGATCTTGTGGTCTAGTGACATCTGGTGTCTCAGTTAACACTTCCACATGACTCTTTGTGCTTCATTAGGTTGAGAGTCAGTAGTACTCAAAAAAAAATGAAAATTCAATATTTATACTAAAAATTGTAATACTAATTGTGAATAAAGTGTTGGTCATCACTTATAAAGAAAAAAAGTAATACTTTTACATTTTGATATAAAAGTATTATATTTTTCATTAAAGTATTACATTTTCTCTTATTAGGGTTTATATTGATAAGTGTTTCTTACTTATAAGAAAAAATATAATACTACCTCCGTCCCATTTTGTTTGTCTGATTCGGTTAACGAGGCTTGACTGAACTTATTTTTAATTCAAATTTTCATAATATTAAGTTTAGTATTAGTATATAAAATTTATATATTTAGAAACTACATTAAAAGTACTATTAAACACAAAAAATCAAATTTAAAAATAATTAAAAATTACTAAAGAAAATAAGCAATGAAGAAAGAGTTGGTTTGACCAATGAATAGTAAACAGGACAGGTAAAATGAGACAGAGGGAGTACTTATTAGAGAAGAATTTAATAGTTTTAATTCAAAATATAAAAGTATTACATGTTCACATATAAATAATAAACATTGTATTCATGATTAGTATTACATTTTTCAGTATAAGTATTATATTTTTATCTTGACATGACTCATCTCACATATAAGGATCCATGAGATGGTCTCACACAAATTTTTGTCTTCAATTTTATATTTATTTGCTTTAAATGGGAATTTTTTTTTGTTCTAGTTTTTATTGTAGCGGGAAAAAAAGTTGAAATGAATACAAATTATTGCATACTATTTTCTTGATTAATTAAATTAAGAGTCAAGTTAATATACATTCTCTTTGTCTCATTTTATGTGTCTAGTTTGATTAATGAAAATTGATTGAATTTATTTTTAATTCGGTTTTTCATATATTTAGTTGAGTAAATCTCCGGTGAAATCTGTGAGACGAGTCAAGTTAATATGAAAATATAATTAATAATTATACTGAAAAATATAATACTAATCAGAATAAAGTATTTATTATTTATAAGGGAACATGTATTACTTTTGTGAAAAAAGGTAGTACTTTTAAATCAAAATGTAAAAGTATTACACTTACCCTTATAAACAACAAAAATTTTATTACTGATTAGTATTACATTTTTTAGTATAAATATTACAGTTTCACTTTGATCCATGAAACGGTCTTACACAAATTTTTGTCAACTAAATTTAGTATTAGTATATAGAATATATATATTTATAAGTTGTACTAAATGTATTATTAAATACAAACAATCAAATTTAAAAATAATTAAAATTGACTAAAAAAATAAGCGAAGAAAAAAAGAAGTTAATTTGATTTAATATTACAGATAAAATGAGTAAAAGAAAGTAATACAAAATGATAGCCCAAAGTTAGAAACAAGCAAGAATGGGTTTATGAAGACAAAATGAGTAAAGTCAAATCAAAACTAAAATGTTGAATTTAGCATATCAAATCAACCTTTAACATTATAAATTCATCACTTTATCTAATTTTTAACAAAGAAACTTCAACCTAACGAACCACTAACAAAAAAATAATCAAGGGTAGTAACAGGTATACTAAAAATAGTAAGGAATGTGGAATATTTTTAAATTTGACAAAAATTAAAATTTTTGTTGTGAATGTATTTCATAATCCCTTATTATGTTGCAACATTTATTTATTAATGTTATATTTAATTAAATAGTATTAATGTATTAAACTTGTGATTAATCTTATGTATAACATTATTATACGAAAAATATTAAATTTGAAGAATGAAAAAAGAATTAGAGAAAAGAAAAATAAAGAATTGAAATAATTAATCATAAATATACTTTTTTTTTTTTTTCTGGAATGAAATGATAAAATTTTATTTTGGGAGTTGAAAACGGCGTCTATATCTCCCTAGCTTTGTGTGATATAGAGAGAGAGAAGGAGACAGCATATCTGTGGAATGATTACATTGGCGGCGCTCAGAAATTGTTCCTCCAACAATGCCGTCTATCACTGTGATTAATACTCATATTTACTTTTTTCTTTTCCAATTAATTACACAACAATTTGTAAAACTATCATACATATAACCACACCGTATACTTAGTAAATTTACATTATATGCTTCAACGTAGGCTTCCATGGCAGAATATAACATTTTTTGTATTAGTTGATAATTCCTATAAATTTTTGTATGAATTAAAAGATATACCTTTTTAGGGATTATGATAAAATAGTGATTATAAATTTATATGCAAGGTTTATATTTCGGAAGTTATAATGTCTTTTGTTCCTCAATTCTAAATCTCTTCATATGAGTAGGGATGGCAACGGGGCGGGGGCGGGGAGTATGCTCCTCGTCCCCGTCCCCGAAACCCCGACTCCATCCACGTCCCCGCCCCCATCCCCGGCGGGGAATGGAAAATAGTCCCCATCCCCGTCCTCGCGGGGAATTAGGCGGGGACGGGGAATCCCCGTCCCCGGTCAATTCTTAGTCAAATCTTAAATTAGTGTAATTTTAATTTAAAAAATTAAGATTTTAATTTTAAAAACTATATATATATATATATATATATATATATATATATATATATATATATTAATTATTTTTAATTATAATAATTATTCGGGGACGGGGCGGGGCGGGGAGGGGTATCCCCGTCCCCGTCCCTGACGGGGATTTACATATACTCCCCGTCCCCGTCCCCGTCCCCGTTCCCCGAAAATTTTCCCCATCCCCGTCCCCGTCGGGGCGAGGATCAGGGATCCCCGTCGGGGACGGGGCACATTGCCATCCCTACAGATGAGTTTTAATCTATACATATAAAAAATGTTTTGTTAAAAACAAAATGTGATAATTTCTCTTCAGATGGAATATTTTTTTGTTAAAAATGTTAGATATAATCCATCCAGCTTCTTAGATAAAATCCTAATTCTATGCATTCATTCACTTCTTTATTTTTGAAATTTATTTATAAAATTTATTATTCATATTTGTGATGATATAATATATTCATTGCATCGCACTGGTCAAATTACATCGCACTGGTCAAATTACTAGTGTGCATAATGCATATAGTATTTGTGTGTATATATACCAATATATCTAGGTGTTAGCTTAGTATTATAGATAGCTTTTAAATTTTAATTTTATTTGTTTATAAAGATAAATTTTATGAAAATTGTTTACATTATTATTAAACGAAAATATAGATCTGATCTTTTCATTTTTTTTAATCTATCTATATGTTTTAAATATGATAATTAAACTTGACCCCTTTAAGGAATTACAAAATATAATTTGAACTAAAAGATTTTTAAATTTTATTTATCAATATTTTAATATAGGGCATGAATTTTCTTGTAGCGCGCATACAAAATGCTAGTATTAAATATAAAGAGGAGAATATAATAATTCACAAATTGCAAATGAAAATATACTTATATATTTTAATATTTACCCAAAATAATATTATGTATAATACCATAGATTTATCAAAATGAAATTAAAATATACTTACATACGACTCTCCTTTTTCTATTTTAGCAAATTATTAGCATATGTTATGTCAATAAAGATTAAAAAAAAAAAATTAAAGTGAAAAGTAAGCATGTGCACATAGTAGTATTACTTGCTCGGAAAATATATGTTGGCTTTGTAGAATTAAGTTAGCCGTAATTAGGTTGTCTAAATTAAGTTGTACTTTTTGGTATGATAAAGTGGTGAATTCAACTTTTCTACTTACCCTAATTCAATCTCCTCTGGCTGATTTCCCTTTTCTGATGAAAATAGCAATATTTTCTTAACAAGATACATATCATTTTTTAAAATTAAATTTATTATTTTTTAATTTCATTTGAATAAGATGTTAAAATTACGGAACAACAAATATCAATATATATATATATATATATATATATAGGCATAGATCCCATTAGAAAATACACCCAAGAAAAAACTTAAGAACAAATTTTAGCATTACATTATCGGTAAAAATCAGACAGATTAGATCAATTTTAATTTTTTATAAGTACAGTGACATTTTAGTAATTATCGTCAACTCCACTCTGCAAGCTTGAACACTTAAATATGAAATATGTAACAACTAAATATGCAAACCAGAATATATTTTAAAAAATCAATGAAAAAGCTAAAATTTAAATCTAAAGCATAAATGCTAGACTTTAAGCGGTAAATAGTGAACCACTAAACCAAATAAAACTAAAATGGTAATTCTATTCCTACCACCCTAAATTTTATTTACACCATCTACTATACTAATAAGAGCCAAAGAGAGTTAGACCTAAAATGGGTAGAAAAAATGGCGGTCAAATTATTTAATCAAATGGATGGTTTAGATGAATTATTTAATCGAATAGATGGTTAAGATAATTCAGATTAATATTATTAATAGAGATTACCTAATTTAACCTTACTTTTATGATTATCCGTTAAGTTTTCGGTTAAATATTCTCTTTTCCGGTAATATTCCGTTAACTTTTAACTTACCCATTAATTTCTATAAGAAATGTCTTAGGTTCGAACCTCATCTCAATTAAATTTGACATAATTAAGTTTCTCACTCTATTTTACTCTTATTAAATTAAATAAATTAGTAGCTACAACGAAAAATGATACATATGTATTTCTTTAATTTAGAATTATGTGTCTACAATACCTTTATTTGAAAAAATTATTCATTATCAAAAAATTAAATTAAATAAGAGAAATAATTTCATTAGTTATATTGTCTTCATTTTCTCTCATGCAAAGATTCTTTACATTCAAATTTATCAATTGATATTCATTACATTGTCCATTATCTTATTTTTACAATATCTTGTAATTAAATATCAAAGTTATAGTACAAAATAATGTTATATATTTATTTACCAAGTATTTTATTAATACTATGGAAAAAAATTTAAAATAATTTGAAACTAATTATATTAATTACTTGGGGATTGGTTGACAAAGAGGGTACTCAAATAATAACCCAACAAATTGAAGCGGAATCACTCTATTTTACTCTTATTCAATTAAATAAATTAGTAGTTACACCAAAAAAATGATACATATGTATTTCTTTAATACCATGAAAAAATAAAAAAGAATAGTTTGAAACCAATCATATTAACTACTTGGAGGATTTGTTGACAATGAAAGTACTCAAATAACCCATTACCCAGCAAATTGAAGCGAGAAACTACCCTTTAATATCTTTAGAATACATAATATTTTAAATTTTCAAATTTTTATTAATTTATTTAATCTTTTTTCTTAAACTAGGGATTTCTTTATCCACAATAACTCATCCAACAATAATGATTAAACCAAATGAACCCCAAGCAGAACACCTAAAGGAAAGTCCATAGCTCCTATATCATAATCTCATTGCATGACGTTGCCATCTATGCTACCAAGAATAACCGAATTGCAAATAACACACTACCAACAAAAAGGAAGAGAACAAATAGTAAAGATGAATACAATGACAATGTTACTCAAAAGAGAATTAAGAACACTTAGAAAAATGCAAATTAAAAGTAGTATTTATTTAGACTATCATTTTTAGACTATCGATTTGTTGTTGGAGCCCATCAAAGTCAATCGGCCCGCACACGTGAAGGGGTTTGTGTGAGCATAAATATAATATAAACATAAATGTGTAGTCCAACTATGAGCTTAGGCTTTTAGTTGGATGCATGGAGCACATGATTCAATTATTATAATGAATTTTCAATATTATCTTGGATTCATATACTTTGAGTTAGATATTTAAATAAAAAAAATTCAACATTCAATTACCCACGTATAAACTTCTCCTATATAATCTTGCATTGATATACTTTTAAATATTTTACTTAAATATAAACATTGGGCATTAACCCATTCGTGCAATGCGCGTATAAAACTAGTCCGATAATAAGTTTGATAGCTTTATAGGTGGTGTAAATAGAAATTACTATTTGCACAACTGCACCAACTTCATTAAAGTTAATCAAACATTATGTTTTATATTTAAATTATTTATTATTTATTATTTTTTTTTCAAATTGTGATAGGATAATAATTTTATCTATAATATTTTTAAATACTTTATTTAAAATATTTATTATTTCAAATTGTGATAGTATAATAATTTTGTCTATAATAGTTTTTAATTGTTTCTGTAGTATCTAACGTTTGATAACTTTTAATGATAAAATTAATTTTTTTTGTTATTCTTTTTTTTTTTTTGGTGAGCAGGAGGGACCAAGCGGTCTCGAGATTGTTACCGGTATCTACTACTAGCCACACCTGAGGCGTCACGCATGAGAAGATCATCTAAACCCTTAGGAGGTTGCTCCCAGGATCGAAGTGCCCCAAAGAGCACTTTGGCTCATATTAGATACGAAGTCCGCACATTGGTTGTCCTCTCGGAATATGTGAACGATCTTTGCAGTTTAGAAGTGACTCAAGAGCCTCCTACAATCTTCCACAAGCATCGAGGCAACTTCAGTGGCCTCCGCGCCTTTTGTAAGGACCTGAACCATGGCTTCGGAATCTGTCTCGGCAATGACTTTGGTGAATCCTCGTTTTTTTGTGATGAGGAGGCCTTCCCGAAGACCCCAAAGCTCCGTCCAGAAACTGTTTGCGTTTCCGATGTTACAAGTATAGCCCACCACCCAATCAGCATTGTGGTTACGGAGAAGACCACCGACCCATTTATAGATATTTTCCACAGAAAGAGCTTGATTTTTTTCCATGCATGTGATTCGCCAAATCTATGAATGGGAGGTGCCCAAACCTGCAGTCCCTACAATAAAGGAGAAAGCAGACGAAACGTAACCATACCTGACTTTGAGTGGGGCCACGAATGTTTGTCTTCTTGATCGGGGTTGATGGAAATCGGGGTTGCACAAACCATGTCCACCACATTCGGCGGAGAATGTGACCAAGGGCGGCTGCATCCCACTTTCTTTTATCAGTTATAAAGTCGTTTACCTGAACATTCCCTGAGACAGATGGGGTATCCGTATTAATGAGAGAGGACAAAGGTTTATCACCGACCCACTAGTCGTTCTAAAAATTAATATTTTTACCATTACCAACATTCTATTTGAGCCCGTCCACAAGAACCTGTTTTCTTTTCATGACACTTTTCCATCCCCATGAGCAGTTCGAGACATACGGGAGGTTGAGAAAGTCAGCATCTTTTACATATTTCTCCCGAAGGACTCTGACCCAAAGCTTGTCTTGATTTGAAAAAAGTTGCCACGCCATCTTAGTGAGGAACGCCATGTTAAAGTCTCGAGCCATTTTAAGGCCCAGGTCTCTCGCTTCACGAGGCTTGCATATGTCAGACCAAGTGATAGTGTGGATTTTCTTAACATTATCAGCATGCCCCCAGAGAAAGTTATTGCAAATTCTGTCAACCTCCTTGCAAGTGCTTATCGCCATAGTCATAGTTTGCATGGTATAAGTGGGGGCAGTGGCGAGAGGCGATTGAACTAGGATCCTCGGTCCTGCCATGTTGAGGGAGCTAGCTTTCCATGTGGCGAGTTTCTTTCTCATTTTATCAAGGACCGCATTGAAAGTGTGTTTAAAGATCCTTTTATTCAGCATTGCGATACCGAGGTAGGACCCGAGACTGGATGTCACCGGGATGCGAGCTTTTTCACCTATGCTCCGCCTGAGACCTGCATCGACATTAGGAGAATAGAAGATAAGGGATTTCGAAAGGTTTACCTTGAGGGCCGAGACATTGCTGAAGGAGATGAGGCAGTCCATCATAATTTGCATTCGTTGAACCGAAGCTTCACCAAATAGCATGAGATCGTCCGCAAAGAAGAGGTGAGAAATACCAATACCACTTCTTGAAATGCGGATCGGCTTCCAGCTACGGGCCTCTACTTTGCTCTGGATGTCATTGGCCAGTCTTTCCATCACAATATTGAACAAGGAGGGCGCTAGGGGGTCGCCCTGGCGGAGGCTACACCCTAGGCTGAAGGGAGGAAGCCGCCCTCCATTCCAGAGAATAGATAAGCTACTCTCACGTAGCGAGAACAAGATGAGATCAATGAACTATCTTGGGAAGCCAAACTCTTCAAGCGTACTTTCCAGGAAGGCCCAGGAAACACTGTCAAAGGCTTTCTGGAGGTCAACTTTCATAATCTTCAGTTTTTTCCTTTGTTTTTTATTCTTCATGTTGTGGATCACCTCCTGAGTAAGGATTACATTGTCCATCGTAGACCGGCCTGGAGAAAGCTGTTCTGATGGGGGCCGATTAAATTGATCACGGTTGGTTTAAGCCTATTAATAAGCACCTTAGAAATTCCTATGAAGGACACATTGAAGAGAGTGATCGGTCTAAAGTCGGCGACCGACTCCGGAATGTCTGTTTTGGGATGAGAGTCATTAAAGCTTGAAGGATGGAAGTAGGTGTACTCCCACTGCTCAAAGCTTGATTGACCATATCTGTCATTGCCACTCCAATCTCATTCTAGAAATGTTGATAGAAGACTGTCGGGATCCCACCAGGTCCTGGGCTGCCATGTTTCTTCATATTGAATACCAATTTCTTGACTTCATCTAGGGTGGCTCTGCGCATAAGACTATATGCATGAGTACGGGGAACTTTCAGGTTCTCTGGGATCGAGTGAAGGTGCCTGGTGCCCTTCTGATTCATCCTGCAAAAAAGAGTTGAAAAGAAGCTAGAAATGTGGTTAGACAGCAAATCAATATCATCTGACCAAACACCTAGATTTTAAGGTACTAGATACAATTTCTATTCCGCTTAATTAAGGCAGAATTGTGGTAGAAATGGGTATTCCTGTCACCATTCCTAATCCAGTCTGTTCTGGCCTTTTGGAACCAAAAGGTCTCTTCTTGGTCCAAGACAGTATTAAGCTCGGTGATCAAATGCTTTTCAAGGGCCTGGAGAGAGCGAGAGGAGCTATAATTCGAAGCACTCTGAATCCCTAAGATTCTATCTTCTATATGCGTTTTCCTTTTGAAAATGTTACCAAAAACATTTCAGTTCAAAATGATGCTTTTCTGGGTAACGGAAGAAATAATCTCTTCAAAGCTAGAGTTTGCCCTAGCTCCTGCGTCTTTCCAGATCATTTTATAGTCATCACTAGAGAGCCAAGCCACTTCAAATTTAACTGGACGAAGGGTTCTATGCGGGGGATTCCCGGCCAGCCTCATCTAAAAAGAGGATGGGATTATGATCAGAACACAACCGGGGGAGAACAATAGCTTTGGCCTCCGGAAAGGCAAGTTGAGCCTCCATATTCCACAAGACCCGATCAAGCCTTGTCATTTGAATAACTCTATTACCAGCATGGCAGCACCAAGTGAATTTAGGCCCTGTAGCTCCTGGATCAAGGAGACCACAACCACTGAACGCATCAACAAAAGTCTGAAGATAGGCATTGTTAACTGAAGAGCTGCCCCACTGTTCATCCGTCGACGCAATGTCATTAAGGTCGCCTAGGGCAATCCAAGGGGCCTGGGTGGAATTAGCAAGGGTATTGCAGTAATTCCAGAACCTGCACTTAGATAAGGGGTTAGGTCTAACATAAGCAAACGTAATAAAGCACTTATCAAGCCCACGACTCACTTGAGTGTGAATGGCTTGGGAATTATAACTAACTACCTGGAGGTTAATAGACCCCTAATTCCAGAACAGGAGAAGTCCTCCCGCGAAACCCAACGGGTTCACAATAAAATGATTAGTAAAGCCCAAATTAGAGGCTGTGTCTATCATTTTCTCCGCTTTTGGAGAGTGAATCTCAAGAAGGCAGAGGGCATCAACTTTGGACTTCGTGAGGAGGTCATTAACGAACCTCCTCACGCGAGCATTAGCAATACCCCTATTATTCCATGAGATGATCTTCATGGGGAAACCGCCGCAGATGGGAGAGTTTGATTAATTCCTACCCCGGGTGTAAAGCTATTAAGAGACACCGACCCCGGAGGTGGGTCCCTACTATTGGTCTGAACAGGAGGGTCCAAAGACGTGGCCCCAAATGAAAAACACCATTTAACCCGTTAGAGTTAATCGAATTACCGAACTCAGCTGGATGCTAGTAGCTATTAAAACTACTGCGACCACCTCTCCTGCCTTTTCACCCTGGTTGACGAACTTCGACTACCGCGACCACTAGTCTCATGGTTCTGCAAAGAGCGGTTAGGCTCACGCAGATTGTGGGAATTAGAGCGGTCAGGGGTTTGCAAGGGCTGGAGTTATTGGGAGAAGAGAACTTACCTCTAGAGCTTTCTCCATGCTCCCTAACGAGTTTTTCCTTCCCTTTGCGCCTATTGGGATGACCCTCCACGTCAGGATTGCCAGCCAAGGCATCAAACCGGTTGGCATTTTTAGGGTGTATAGCCATTTACTTTATAGTTTGCTGAGGTTCCTTCTGCTTATTTGAATGCTTCTTGTTAGATACCAACATCCAAGTGCCATATCTACGGGACTCCCTGGGTTTAGCACCTGTATTTGACTGAGGCTCTGTTTGGGGAGTTGATTCTTTCTTCGCAACCAAAATCTCATTGATGTCAATGTTGGTTGGATCCGACTCTTTGGCTTTAGCTTGAGGGCAAGCATGTTCTCTGTGACCTACAATGCCACACCCAAAACACACTACTTGGAGTCCTTCATACTCCACAATTTGAACTTTATTTCGAACCCAGATTTCAGTAACCAACCGCTTGTTCGAGCAAAACGTCCTCTCTCCCTTGCCGCAGTCGTGTGATCAAGCCTCAGTGGCTTACCAACGTTTTACAATATCGATTTGATAATGTCGTCTCTGAAGTACTCCACATAGAAGTCTAGAAGCCGGACCCAGACAACCATCTTTGCAATCTTTGCTGTCCTAGGATTAAATTCTGGTTCCTAGAGTTGCGTGATCAAATAATTGTCAAATAGTTTCCACGGACCATCCAATAAGACGTGGAGGTAGTCTTTCTTCTCCTCAAAGCGGATGACGAAGCAACTATAGCCTATATCAATAATGTTGCATCGTCCCTGGAATTGCCATATGATGGTTAAACGCTGGTTCAGAACGTGAAAGTTGACGTTCTTCCCAAGGTATTTAACTATCATCGCCATACGCCATTCATGGCAAAGTTCCTTACGTAATTCCTTTGAAATTTTCACTAAGGGTCTGCCATCAGATTTGTCATGATCATCCATCTCCGAATCTGAAACCACCTCCGGATCCTCAAATGCCCAATCAAACTCATCGGACTGGGGAGTTTCTTCCGCATTGAAGGTGGCCTTAGCGGAAACTGTATCCGCGAATGATCTTTTCATGTACTTGAACTTCCTACTGGATCTCTGAGCCAGCGCTTCCTCCGTTATTGGCTCATCCGGTGGTGGCACCACCGGCATTTCTGAGGTTATCCCCATCGCCACCCGGCGAAAACGGCTAGGAGGGGCGAGAAAACTTTCGTAAAAAAAGTCTGTTAAATAAGACAGTAGAGTGAAGCCAGCGAGAGAGAATATTCTCTCAAAAACTTTTTTGATGGCTTGAGTTAGATTTTTTGTTATTCTAATATTCTTTATAACTCAAATTTTTTGTAGCATTATTTTACCTTATTATAATAATATAATAAATTCATGAGTACAATTAGAGTGCACATTCTCATTATAACCATTGATCCGATTCACATATGGAGTAATCCATGCATCTGCACAATCATATTTAAAATTTAAAATAAACTCATTGTGGAGCAATAGTAGGTATTGAGTACCCTCCTGTCAATATTACCTTAACAAAATGATTATTATTAACGTAAGAGTTTTTTCCCAAAATGGTCCTTCGACTATTGCTCATTCTCAATTTTGCATTTCGACTTTCAATTGCACCTAATGTGGTCCCTCGACTTTAAAAAACTCACCCAATTTGGTCATCCGTTACATATTCCGTTAAATCAGTGTTAAAATGGAGGGCATTTTCGTCTATTTACCTATTGTTAGCCTAATAAACATTTAGAAATAGTTGATGGACCATTTTGAGAATAGTCGAGGGACCATTTTGAGAATAGTCAAGGGACCATTTTGGGAAAAATTATTTTATTTATTTCATTTTTGTTTATTTTCATTTTTTAGACTCTATAAAATTAGAATTTCTTTACATTTTTTTCTTACAAATATAAATAGTTAAAATCCCGCAATACAACCTCAAAATTTTTAACTTTCTTTACAGACTTTTCCCCTCTAAATATACAAAATATTCCTATGAAGTTTTACAATAAGTTCCGTAAATTTCATAAATACTCATATACTTTTTTTTTTTTTTATGTTCATAGACAATCAATCACTATGTAGTATCACATTAAATATTACTTTTACCATTGAAAATAATATATTTTTTTTCAAGCGTAGACACCCAAAGAGTGTAAAATGTAAGGAAAATATTGGACAGAAAGGTAAGTTTTTCTAGTAAACTTCTCAGGTGAGCCGAAAAGTAAAATCTCGTCAATGTTTCCTGCAATATTTTCTGTATTTGATTTCGAAGTAATTATTAAATTTTATATTAATTTACATTATTTAAGATATTGTATGACATCTTTTATATGTTTTCATCTTCGTATTTTTTTTATTAATTATTAATTATTAAGGCAAGTATAATTTATTTTGTAATGTGGACACACTATTTTTAATAATTTTGATTTAATTAAATTATACCTTAATTATAAAAATCCTAACTAATAATTTTAGTATATTACACGGGACACAATAATTATTATAAATAATGTTTAATAATTGTCAATTTGTATTCAACAATAAAATTTATATTTAATTTGTAAGTTAATCATAAAATCTTTTGTGCTGTGGGCACATTATTTTTAATTATTTGAGTTTAATAATATTATATCTTATTTATAAAAAAAATCTAAAGTAATATATTTAGTTCTACAGATGTCACTAAGAATTATTTTAATCGGTGCTTAAAAAATGAGTATTTATAAAATTTACGAAATTTATTGTAAATCTGCATAGGAATAGTTTGTATATTTAGATAGAGGAAAAAATTCTGTAAAAAAGTTAAAAAATTTTAGGATGGATTGCACGGTTTTAACTATTTATATTTGTAAGAAAAAAAATGTATAGAAATTCTAATTTTATAGTCTAAAAAATGAAAATAAACAAAAATGAAATAAATAAAATAGTTTTTTCCCAAAATGGTCCCTTGACTATTCTCGAAATGGTCCCTCAACTATTTCTCAATGTTTATTAGGCTAACAATAGGTAAATGGACGAAAATGCCCTCCATTTTAACACTGATTTGATGGAATATGTAACGGAGGACCAAATTGGATGAGTTTTGAAAGTCGAGGACCACATTAGGTGCAATTGAAAGTCGAAATGCAAAATTGAGAATGAGCAATAGTCGAGGGACCATTTTGGAAAAAAAACTCTTAACGTAATTAATTAAATAAAATAACTATTTAAAAATTTAAAAATAAAATATTTACAAAAAAAAAAAAAAACAGAACAACCCCTCGCCGGAGAGGGGTTGCTGTTTTTCTTTTTCTTTATATATATATATATATATTATTCAAATGTGGCCGCGCCTTCCCGTGCGGAATATACCACTATGTATACGAATATACACCACCCAATGTTAAAAATGCACCACAATAAAAATACAAAAAAATACCAAAAAACACACCACACACCCAAAATAATGTACCGTAACTCACTTGTCCCTAATGGTGCATTTCCTAACACTGTGTGGTGTATATTTACATACCCAGTGGAGTGTTTTTTGGTGATGCGTACCTAACGGTGCATCTTTGTGTGGTGCATTTTCTAATATTGAGTGGTGTATATTTGTATACATAATGGTGCGGCCACACTAACTGCACGTTAAGACACGACCGCACTAACCGCACGTTAAGACGCGGCCGCAGATTATGACTATATATATATATATATATATATATATATATATATATATATATATATATATTCACAACATACAAATATACAATATCTCACAATTGACACCACTCACCTCAGAGGTTTTTTCAGTCAACGAAAGGTTAATACTAAATTATTCACAAATTAAACCTATAAACACCCGAAGAAACTAGTACGAGGGCGGAGACCTATGTAAACAGAAGTGAGGAGACTGATTATTCAAGACACGAGTAGGCATTTTGTTAATAAGATAGACAACCGTTTCGAAGGCATAATCCCAAAAACGTGAGGGAACTGAAGCCTGAGCCATTAAAGCAAGCCCAGTTTCTACAATATGCCTATGCCTACGTTCGACCCTACCATTCTGTTCATGTGTATACGCACAGGACTGCCTGTGACGTATGTCAATAGAAGCAAAAGTAGAATGAAGCTTTTTATACTCTCCCCCTAAATCCGATTGAACAGAAATAATTTTAGTGGAGAAAGATCGTTCAACTAGTGACTGAAACTGCGCAAATATAGTATATAAATCGGTTTTTGCACGCATGGGATAGTACCAAATATACCGCGTATAATCGTCAACAAACAGAACAAAATATTTGAAACCATTCGCAGAAAGTAATGGCGCAGGGCCCCAAATATCAGTATAAACCAATTCTAAAACACGAGAAGTAGAAGTAGGAACACGCGGTAAAGCAAAACGGGAAGATTTCCCTAACTGACAAGCAGAACAAATACTAGACAAATCACTAGACTTAAACGAACAAACAGAAGACTGCAAAATCTGACGCAAAACCCGTAAATGTGGGTGACCAAGCCGCATGTGCCAAGTGGAGGGAGATGCACGAGCAGCAACAAACGCAGTAGGAACAGACTCCGAACTCGAACTCGAACTGGGCCATGTATAAAGACCCCCCGACGCACCTCCTCTAAAAAGTATCTTCTTGGTGATAGAATCCTTCACAAAGAAACAGGAGGCATGAAATTAAAAAAAGACAGCATTATCTTTGGCAAATTTCTGAACAGACATTAACGAAGAAGACAAACCGGGGACATGTAACACATCATTTAATTTAAATAAACGAGAGGAAGAGGCTAACGAAGCAGAACCAACACTAATTATAGGCAAACCTGTCCCATTGCCGACGCGGAGAGTATCTGGTCCATCATAACTGCCAGCAGAGGACATCACAGAGGCGTCGGGTGTCGCGTGATTAGTAGCCCCCGTGTCAGGAAACCACTAATGAGAAGCAGCAGTGCTAGCACCATTGGACGAAACAACCATATGAGCCTGCGGCCCCGGGGACTCGGCATAGCGGCGGTAGCACGTAACCGCGGAATGACCAGACCCATTGCAAATCTGGCAGAAAATAGTGCGAGACCTACCTCCACGGCCACGGTTGCGAGACCAGCGTCCTCCTCGACCACTGGACGAGCCACCGCGAAAACCATCGCTGCCCCCACGCTGCTGGCGACCTCCGCGACGAGCACCTCCACGACTGGCAACCATTGCCGTCGGCGCACCGAGGTCTACAACATCATCGGCGCATATATACTCTTGATGCACCAAAAAATCAGTAATCTCCTCCAAAGTCACGGGATCACCACGCGTGAGAGACGCCACCAGCGGTCGAAATTTAGGACGCAGACCGCGGAAGACATAGAGATTCTGATCGTCTAGGGATACCGACCGGCCGGCGAGCGCCAAGTCCTCAACTAGGATCTGCGCTCGATTAAGGTAATCGGTGATGGAGCGATCACCCTGCCGCAATCCCTGTAATTCGCCGAGCAGCCGTAACGTGCGCGTCCGTGTAGCAGAACCAAGCGAGCGTTCAATAGCAAGCCACAAGTTGCGCGAGGTAGACTGGCCGACAACGAGATGCATCGTTTTTTCGGACATCGCCGAGATCAGCAACGAGAGCACAGCCTGGTCTTGCCTGAGCCATTGCGCACGAGCAGTAGCCGCAGCAGCAATGAGACCACTCTCCGCCGTCGAGGCCTGCGCTGCAGTAGACGCCGCTGGCAGGGCTGGAACCACCGGACACGGAACCGTGCCGTCAACAAAACCTAGAAGCTCCTGACCACGAAGGAATGGAAGAAGCTGAGTCCTCCAAAAGAGGTAATTACGCATAGTCAGTTTAATGGAAACTGAATGATGCACAGAAGGAAGGGATGCGACGGGCGGCAGAAGAACCGTAGGTGCAACGGAAACAGTCCGCTCAGAATCATGAGCAGAACTGTTATTGTTTTCGGAGTCGGCCATTAGAAACGATCGGAAAAAAAAACAATAAACTTGGAGACTGCTGATACCAGATGAGGATTGTATTAATCAACTAATAATGTAGCAATACAAAGATAATATAAAGTAATGATCACTTCCAGGCTCATGCTGACAGGTGACAAAGCTTGTAGTATGCGTGGGATTTGGCCAATCTAGAATAGCCTTCACCTCTCCCCTATACATTTTGATACTTCCATGGCTTATAACATGCCGAAGGAACGTTATCGCACGACTACAAAATTCACGCATTTCCCTCTTCACATACAACTCGTGTTCTCTTAGCCTTTGAAACACCTTTCTAAGATGCACAACATGTTCATCTAAGCTCTCAGAATAAATCACAATGGTTACCTTGTTCAGCCCCCGATAGTTCACACACATCTACATGTTACTTCCCTTGATGCTCTTGAAAAGAATTGAACATGCATTATTACTGATTTGCCAATTGGTAAAAGATCTGTGGGTTGCAAGTGGATTTTCACCATAAAGTATAAAGCAAATGAAACAATTGAGAGATTCAAGGCTCAACTGGTGGCTAGAGGATTTACAAAATCCTATGGGATAGATTATCAAGAAACTTTTTCTCTTGTTGCAAAACTTAACACTATTAGAATTCTTCTCTTATTAGTTGTCAACTAATATTGGTACTTGTAAAAATTGGACATAAAAAAATGTTTTTTTTTTCTAAATGGTGACCTTAAAGAGGAAGTCTACATGGAAGTCCCACATGGTTTCAAAGGACGTATGATAAAGGATCAAGTTTGCTAACTCAAGAAGTCCTTGTATGGCCTTAAACAATCCCCCGAGATTGGTTTGATAGATTCACAAAGGTGATTTTGAAGATTCGCTATAAACAAGGTCAGTCTAATCATACTCTGTTTATATATTAAGAAATTTCATACATGAAAAATTGCTATAATGATAGTCTATGTTGATGATATTATTCTATCTGGGAATGATATGGAAGAATTACAGAATTTGAAGAAGTGTTTGTCAAAAGAATTTGAGGTTAAAGATCTTGGAAATCTAAAATATTTCCTTGGGGTGGAAATGGCTAGATCAAGACAAGGCATTATTGTTTCTCAAAGGAAATACATTTAAGATCTTCTCAAGGAGACCGGCATACTTGGATGTAAGCTGGTTGATACTCCTATAGAAAGTCAAAATAAACTTGGCATTAAGAACGAAAGTGCACCTATAGATAGGGGGATGCATCAAAGACATGTTGGTTGCTTGATTTATCTTTCACAAACTCGACCAGATATTGGTTTAATTTTACAGTGAGTGTTGTGAGTCAATTCATGCATAGTCCTACAGAGAAACACATAGAGGCAGTCTATAGAATTCTTAGATACTTGAAGATGACACTAGGGAAAGGCTTATTTTTCAGAAAGACAAAAAACCGTGACATTAAGATGTACTCAGATGCTAATTGGGCAGGAGACATCATTGATAGACTTCTAGATATTGTTCTTTTGTTTGGGGTAATCTTGTTACATGGACGAGTAAGAAACAATCAGTGGTAGCCAGAAGTAGTGTACAAGCTGAGTACAGAGCACTAACACAAGGAATTTGTGAAGGGATTTGGATAAAAAAGGTTCTCAGTGAAGAAAGATAAGTGAGTTCATCTCCTATTCTAATGATGTGTGACAATCAAGTAGCTATTAGCATAGCAAAGAATCCTGTTCATCTGCATAAGACTAAGCACATTAAAATTGATTGACACTTCATTACAGAGAAGGTGACTAGTGAGACTATTAAAAACAACTACATTCCTACCAAGCAACAAATTGCAGACATCCTCACGAAGGCTCTACCAAGACCTAACTTTGAAGACTTAATTTGCAAGTTGGGATTACATGATATATATTCTCTAACTCGAGGGAGAGTGTTGAATAATAGGGAGTCAAAGTCAGGGAATTTATTTTAGGAAAATATGTTACGAATAATGGAGAGATTGAGGGTGATTATTAGTATCTCCTATAAATCAGTTTCTTGAATTTTAGTTACCAGATTTTAAGAAAAGAATTAAGCCAATTAGTTCTTTCCTTTATTAGAATGGGTTGTATATATGTTGTTGTAATCTCCATTACTTTAATGCAAGAATTTTCAGAATTTCTTATTCTTCTTCTTCTCCTTCTCCTTCTCCTTCTAATAATCATCATTATTATTATATGTATATTTGAGTAAATATTCATAATATATATCATTATAATTAAAAATTTTAATTTAGATAATGATATATTGATTTTGAAAAGTGATTTTTCAATGACTTTAAATTTTAAAAACAATATTTTTCGAGTGCACAAGTCTAAAATTGTTTATAGCGGAATTATAAAATTGCAAGCCATAATTTTAAAACATAAAGTAATTTGTAGTATACTTGGTATTGTCATTATCTATCAACGGGGGCAGATCTAAGGGGGGCAATGGGGACAGTTGTCCCACCCTCACCCCACCCCACCCTACCTCGTTATATGTGTGTGTGGTAGTAGTAGTAGTCGATGTTTTAATTAAAGTAAATAATATATTATTACACAAAATATTACCATAGGTTAAACGTAAGAGTTAATTTCATTTTAAGTCCTAAATTTATAGGTGACAACTCACTTTTAGTCTTTTTTTATTGGGACGTCCTCATTTAGTCATAATATTATTGTGACATGATCATTTTTAATTTAGTCTATCTTCAACCAAATCGCTGAAATATCGTTACATACAAAGACAATGAAGGCCCTTTTTGGTAAATAATTAGCCTATCAGCCAATTTTGGTTTATTTGATCACTATTAGTTGTTTGATTTGGTTAAAAAATCAACTCCAAAATACTAAAATCAAAAGGCTACTCAAAGCAGCCTTTTCAATTAGCTTTTTGAGGATAGAAATTATACCTAACAGCTATCAGCTAACAACTAATTTATCAAACAACTTTGTACAATCAGCTAATATTATCAACTAATCATACCTTCCAACCCAATCAGCTAACAACCATTTACCAAACAGGGCCTAAATCTTTTTTTTTTTTTTTATACAAAGTAGGTTAAACCACTATATTTTTTATGTTAATTTTTTTTTTGAAAAAAAAATCATAATTGAACACTGAAATGTTCTTGTATTTAATGATATTTAAACTATTTTGTTGATAAAGGACCAAAAATGGTCATGCCACAATAATACTAGAACTAAAAGTGAATATTCTAATAAATAAGGACTTAAAGTGGATTGTCACCTATAAATTTAGAACAAAAAATGGAATTAACTCTTAAAGTAACTTAGTTGGTACTAGGTATCTCATTGTTTGAAGGGATCAAAAGTTTATTGACTACATTTTAATTATTTAAAGTCTTCATTTTTTATATTAATTGTGAGATTTATAATGGTTTTGTGTGTTAAAAATTATTTAATTTTATGAATTAATTGATCAAAATTTATTGACAACATTTTATTTATATTAATTTCATATTTTTTTATATTAATTGTGAGGTTTATAATGTGTTATGTGTGCTAAAAATTATTTAAATTGATGAATTAATTAATACGAAATATATTTTGTAATTCAGTTATGAAATATATTTTAAAAGAAAATATGCGTTTTATAAATTATCTAGTCAATGTAGTTTAAAAATTTGTGTGTCATCATATTTAAATGAATCTAAAAATACATAGATCAAAGTTGATATAATTAAAATAAAAAGTATTTATAATTAAATATCATATTAATAAAGATGATATGTATTTTAATCCATCCATTTAATATTTTACCATAATTATATTTTTCATCATGTTTTAAAAATTTTTAAACCATCCTTTCTCCTTTTATTTTCAAACAATCATTAACCGTTAATCTACTTAAATAAATGGTTCAGATCAATTATCACTATTTTTGTGGAAACATTTTCTGCCCTGAATACTTCCCGTGTGTGTACACACACGAGACCTCTGCAAGTATGCAGGTTGGTGTTGGGAATTCGTACAAAAGCATATCCATATGAATTCTAAAGGTGCAAAAAGAAGAAAGTTCAGTGTACGCATTAATTAAATATTAACCCAATAGGACCAACCTATGCGTTCCATCTTTCTTGTCGTGCCTCTATTCCACCCATTATCATAAACCTACCTAGTCCCTATTAACTACAATAGCTAGCGCATATAATATATATATATATATATATATATATATATATATATATATTATATATATAGACGCACACACTCAAATGACTCAATCCGTCCATTTTATTTTCCTTTACCCTTTGACTTTTTTAAAATTTCTAAACAATTAATGAAGTACGTACAATTGTACTTTTTGTATAAATGACACCTACTTTTGATGAAAAAAATTAAAAAGTTAGTAACATTTGTTTTGTTGCATTAAAAATTGTGTAAAAAACAAATGCGACAAACAATTAAGGACAGAGGTAGTATATAGATACTGGATCAAATGCGAATAGCGCAGCCCTTCTCACGCGATCATGCACCATTAGGTGTGTATAAATACATCACAACGTGTTCAGAAATGCACCAAGATGAAATGTACATATGGACTACAAAAATGGACAACACCCTAGGACGTGCAGTCATGAACCACTAGGTATGCATAAATGCACTGCCATGTGTTCATAAATGCAATAGGGTGAAACCTACAAATGCACCACACTCTTGTGCATTTTTTAACACATGGTGGTGCATTCTTGCATACCTGATGGTTATATATATATATATATATATATATATATATATATATATATATAGTTTTGTCAGGGCTGGGTCTACCCATAATTGGATATCGATGTATACAATAGGGGTAGGAAAATAGTAATTTTATTATTCGGCGTGCTAGGCTGTAAGGGTATGTACAAAGCCCAAGAGATTGACCCAAAATAAAAATAAATAGTACAAGCTAAAACCCTAGTGTGTGGGTTAAAGATTAGGACCACAAGCCACTAAGCAATGCGCATTGTAATGATCCAAGAGGTGATGTATTAAGAGTAAATAAGGGTGCTTATTTGTAGTGTAGAGGCCCCTCCAAATGCTCGACAAATATCGGCTTCTAGCTTGCCTTCATTCTTTGCCATACACGCGTCCCCCAACTACTATACCTCGATGCCAACGATCTTCACACGGCCAAATAGAGCGTCCAACATTCTAATACATGATATCTTGAGTGGCTTGGGTGGTTGGTGCTTGTTTTGTTATCCTATAGGGCATATGTATAGGTTTGAATGTTGTTGGTTTCACCTCCTTAGCTTAGCATTTTATTCGTTCCTTCTTAGAAATATAAATGGACCCTCCCTTGCTTCAAGATCTTATCAATAAAAATGGGTCAGGGGTCCCATGGTGCCATCACGAGTTCCCAACTTTTTTTTGGTTGTCTTTGACGGGCAAAGAAAGTATAAATGCTCCCGACCTTCTACACGTCTTGACCCTCTCGATTCCTAGTCTGAAAGGTTCTCATCTTTTTTGGATAACTTGGTGCTTGGTCCCTATAGCCTTCCCTACATGCGGTTCGTCAGGATGACTTAGCTCTCACACTTACCTTGCAAGAAAAAGGGGAGAGATTTTTGCCACCTTCCCTACTTGAAGGCATGTTGGGCTGCCTTCCCTCCACGTAGGTCCAATTAGGATTTTTCACCACCTTCCATCGATGTAAATTTGTTGGGTTGCATTCCCTATACGCAGGGCCAACTAGGGATTTTTGTCTCATTCCCTACGTGCAAACTTGTTGGGCTACCTTCCCTATGTACGGGCACAACTAAGATTTTTCACCGCCGTCCCTATATGGGGACCCGTGAACCGCCTTCCTTTCTTGCATGCTCCTTGGGCTGCCTTCCCCACATATAGACTTGTATAACTCTTTTTTTTTTAGGTGCGATGCTTTCCTCCACAGTCGTTCCTACATGCAAACCCGTTGATGAATGTTTGACTACTATCCTTACTTGCGAACCGATGAGCCACCTTTCTTACATGCAGGTCTGTTGATGATTATGCTTGACCGCCTTCCCTACATGCGGGTCGATAAGTCGCCTCCCCTTCTTGCAAGCTCCTTAGGTTGCCTTCCCTACATGCAGACCTATATGACTTGTTTCTCGATCTCTCTCTCTTTCATTTTTGTGGCGCGATGCATTCCTTGATCGCATTCCCTACATGCAGACCTGTTGATGATTATGCTAAGTTGACTACCTTACATGCAGACTGATATGACTACTTTTTTTTTAGGCGTGATGCCTCACAAGACCCCTTCCCTACATGCGGACCTGAATATGATCAATCGCTTTCCCTACACGCGGGCTCGTTTGTGTGTTGTTTTTTGTTCCAATGCCTCTTATCTAGCATGTGGAGCCTCTAATTCGCGTTGGCATTTTGCTTATCTTGCAAGCCCAACTAGAAATATGTTAATGTGTTTTCAATGTAGAAATGTTTTTTCTTACCTCCCCAAGATGCTTGCAAGCTTACGAAAATGCGCTTTATATAGAGTTTTGAAGGGGACACATGCTGAGTGCTTGACATGCGCACTACGTGACGTACATGCATGTCTCAACAAGGGCGACCTAGATAGGTCCACATGGGAGGAGATTACTAACTACCGCATTATTAGGATATGGTCGGGGTGGTGAAGACGGCTCGGGCTTGCCCCTGAGATAATGAAGGTGTCAGCTCGGGACAGTCATTCCGGCCATGTGAGGTCCGTCGCTGAAGCTTGAACACGAGGGGTAACTAATAAACTCTCTACGACTATTCCATGACATTCACTTGGGTCGAGTTAGATCTAAATAGGTCGGATGTGCTCTAGAAATGGTCATCTCAGCCCTAAGTGTAGATACTGAGTACCCAAAGGTGTATATGAGCTAAGTGTATTTTCCATCAAGTAGCCTCCCTAGATTGTGTCCCGAGGATCGACTAGTCCTACCGGGCTCGGGCTAATTGGTCCGAGTATTATCATTGGCTAAAAGTCCATCACGCAGAGATCGTGTAGAGCGCAGGCCTACGATGGACTATAAGGAACTGCCGCTCGTGTCACACTTTCATTGGCTGCCTAGGGATTCATTTTGGAATTTCAATTTTTCCCGCTTCGTTACTCTATAAATAGGTCATGGTAGTGGGCCAAACTCACACTTCTACCAGTGCAAATATGAGAGCTTCCTAATTTGAAAATAAAGGTTTCCTCTCAAATCGAACACGTCAAGGTTTCCCGATCGCTTTTATCAGTAAGTCCCTGCTTCTTGTTTCAATATTGTCTCTTTCTTAAGTTTATGATATGTTCTTCTTGGTTAGTTTCCCTTGCTAAATGTCCTCCACTTTGTCTTCCTCCTAAAGTAGGCAAGGTGTTAGTCCTAGACAATCAAAACATTTTTGTTCAGGATTACGACGACGATATTGAGGTCGACTCCTTCTCCATGTTCACGTACGATTCAACCATCCAGAAGATCGACCAATTCTCATCGGTTCGGGAGTTTGAATGTGGTCATCAACAGGGAAGTGATTGGCTCGACCGGTCAGGGCAACTATTAAACTTCCACCTAACTTGGTCCAATATCACTCTATGCAGTTCTAAACGATACTCTTAGAGGATTTTGATGGCAGCGCGGGTTTGAGGCGTTGCTCTCTTCCAACCCTTCCCAACGGTCTGCAGACGAGTGGTCGAGGGACAAAAAACTCAATCTTAACCTCTAAAATTCAAACCCTAAACGCAATGCAATTTCGCATTTTTATAAGTGCAATATTTTAATATTCACATTTTTATAAGTGCAATATTTTAATACTAAATGTGCAATATGTTAATACTAAATGTGTATTTTGTAACAACTAAATGTGCAACCTTGAAATATTTTGAGAAGTATAGATTGTAGTGTTCAAGTTTGAATAGTAAATTTGATAATAATTACAAAAATATCACAATATTTTTTTAAAATTTAATTTGATTTGTTCGATTTTTTCATATATAAGGATGAGATTGGTTCTTTAAAAAAAAAAATTATTCTCATATCATCCAATACACTCCTATATATAGAGTTATGAAAATCCTACTCGGTATGTAATTAGAGTTTACAGCTATTCAGCTAACCCGTATGAAAATATCCAAGTTCACCTCGACTATATGAAGTTCGAAAGCAAACAAAACTAAATTAACAAAAAGAAATTAAATTGCTTTCTCAAAAAAAAAAAAAATGCAAAACATTTATCAAGTGGCACAGCACTAGTAAGATTAACCTAGTTTGATTGGCTATTCTTTTAACTAGCTATCCTAGGGAAGAAGCAACGCATTAATGACAACGAAAGGCGCCAAGCTAGATATAATCATGTACTTTTGTTTCAAAGTACAAGGAAACGTAATTTAGTATTTCAAGATTCACAATACAATTTCCTCCTTCGTTACTCTCATTATTTTGGACGGTGCGTAATCATAATATATCAAAAAGAAAAGAATAAATTAAATTCCCATCAAAATATCCTTCTCTACAACATGAAAGTAAAATTTGCATCCTTAGCTTAATGATTAGATTTCCCATCACATCAAGATATTCTCCATGCATTTTGCAGCTTAGAAATAAAAGCCCTTCTTAGCATTCGTTATCACTTGTGACTCTAGTAGAAATTATATTGTGGACTATTAATAAATATTAATTGTTAATGAGAAAAGGATCAATTAAGTTGTAATAAAACATATTAATATTTTATTTTGGAGTAATAAGCCCAAAACATCTTAGTGACTTGTGATACCAGTTCACTTGAAATCTGACATAATTTTCGACCAAAAAATCGACCGCCACCGACACCTTCTTCAGCGACATTTGCGATCGAACAGGTCGCCTCAACCCCCCCTCCCCCCAGAGAGAGGCGACCAGAACTGGTCACCTCCCCCTCCGGAGAGGGGCAACCAGATCTGGTTGCCTCTCTCCGGAGGGGGAGGCGGCCAGTTCTGGTCGCCTCTCTTCGGAGGGGGAGGCAACCGCAAATGTCGCCTGAGAAGGCGCGTCGGCAACAAGTCTGTCGTCGATAGTCAATTTTTTGGTCAGAAACGATGTCGGATTTAAAGTGATCTGCTATCACAGGTCACTAATATGTTTTTGATCTTTTTTGCTCCAAAATAAAATGTTAATGGGTTTAATCGTAGGTACTTAATTGACTTTTCAGTTTTAGTGTATTGAATGTTGATTATATTTAAAAAATGAACTTTAAATATATTAAAATAACATTTAAATAATGAATATTTAGTAAACTAAAAATTAACCAATATATCAGTGTTTTATATTATAACTTATATTAACGTATGTAGCCGTATGGTCGGTTGTAGTAGATTAACAAGAAAAAAAGGATGTCGGTGATGGCAGTTTAACATTGGTGTGGACAAAATATTTTAAGGCAAATTATATCATAGACTAGGGTTTACTACGTATTGTGAATCTTGGTTTAAAATAGTATTAATATGATGTGTTCGCATTTAATAATATATTATGTGTCGGTTGTTAACCACTGCAAATAAATTGAGAAACACATAATATGTTAAATTTAGACGCATAATTTTTAAGTTAGAGTTTGGGCCGTCCTTATCCCTGAAATGATATTACATGCAAGATGATGCAGCATGCTTATGTGTCAAATAATTTTTTAATTTAATTATATATATTTGTTTATTTTATTGAAAGTGAGAGAATCATAAGGATGTACAATAAATAGTGAAAAGAGTTTATTACCGAAATGGTCCCTCGACTATTGCGAAATTACCAATTTGGTCCTCGACAATTTTTCGTGCCCAATTTAGTCCCTCGACTTTGAAATTTTTAACCAATTTGGTCCTCCGTTTATTTACTGTTAAACTTCCGTTAAATCGGGACCAAATTGATAATTTTGCTATAGTCAAGGGACCAAATTGGTAATTTTTCAATAGTCAAGGGACCATTTGAGTGAAAAATTAGTTACCAATTTGGTCCCTTGACTATTGAAAAATTACCAATTTAGTCCATTGACTATAGCAAAATTACCAATTTGATCCCAATTTAACGGATGTTTAACGGTAAAATAAACGGAGGACCAAATTGGTTAAAAATTTCAAAGTCGAGGGACTAAATTGGGCACGAAAAATTGTCGAGGACCAAATTAGTAATTTTGCAATAGTCGAGGGACCATTTCGGTAATAAACTGTAGTGAAAATTTAAAAATTTGATGATGTGGAGTCTTGGAGGGGGACCTATTTCAAAAAATGAGAGGGATTCGAAGGGATACCATAATCCAGGGTATAATTATTAGAATTAAGTGAGTAGGCATTGCAAAATTAAGGTTTCAATAACATCTTGTTCAAAAAAAGGTTTCAATAACATCATATTTAATTTAATTATGTAAAAAGTACAAGGAAATGTACTTGCATTGGGTATTTCAAGATTCCCAATTCCCAATTCCCGGCTTTCTTGATTCTCTAATTAACTTGGACAGCAATCATAACATGTCAAAAAAGCAAAGAACACGAAATTCCCACCAAGGCATCATCCTCAAGATTTCTTCACTGCTTAAAATTACCAATTAAAATGCTCCGGATAATTGAACATGTCATCCGCCGGGAACTCGCCGTTGAAATGAAGCGGCGGAGGCGAATCAAACCCACTTCTGTTAAGATTATCAAACTCTCCGGCGTTCTGATCATCATCATCATCATCAAGACTTTTCTTTGCGTCCACACACATGGGTGTGGACGCCTCTGATTTCGCGGCTTCGGGCTTAGGAAAAAACCCATTTAACACGTCTCCAAGTAGCCCGGAATTGGGCGGCTCAGACTCAAAGAACTCCATGCCGGACCTCCTCTTTGGACAATCCCCATTATCTGCACAACTGCGAGGTTTTTGAGCAGTGATTTGAGTCAAGAAAGAAGAAGAGCCAGGAGTGCCATTGTGGTTAAACATTAAGGGCAATTGATGATCGCCCAGAGACATTATAGGATTGGTAATTTGGTTAGTAATGTGGGACGAAACTATGGTGGGAAAGTTGGAATTATCGACGCCGTGAAAAGCTGCGGGAAAAGGCGGATAGATGAAGTTGGTTCGGGCTTTAACGCCACGCATATTCCTAGCGGCGGCGTCGTAAGCGCACGCAGCTTCCTCCGCCGTGTCATACGTCCCAAGCCACCGCCGTTCTTTCGACTGAGGGTCTCTGATCTCCGCCGCGTAACGGCCCCACGGGCGGCGCCGCACGCCTCGGTACTTTATAATTACGCCGCCGGACGCCGCCCTTCTGGTGCCGGAGCTGCTCCCGGCGGCGGGGGCGCCGCCGCATCTCTTGGGAAGGGGAGGGATGAGGTCAGACGATGAGTTGTCTGTGAAACCGTTTAGCCTCTTGATAGCATCCTCCATTTTTGAAGAAGAATTAATGGAGTATATATATGTATTAGGTTGCTTGAAGCTAAGGGTAGGGTTGAGTAGAAGAAGAATTTGCACCTGAACAAGTGGAGATGAGAGTAATGGGTATTTATAGTGGATTAGTGGGGACTGGGATTAGACTTGAGAAAGAAATAAAAACTGCCCTTTCAATTTTATTGTTATTATTATACTTAGGGTAATTATATGTTGGTCTAATTAATCCTAAGCTCATAAGACTCTTTTCTAGAATTATTGTAGAGATAAATTGTAAGTAGGGCCATCAGTCCATCTTTCAAACTTTAGTATTCCTCATACATACATACATAAGAGATGCATCCACATCTTTCATTATTCTGAGATTTTTTTAATTTCTTGTTCATGTTTTCGGCGAAAAACATTAAATTAAACCACTTCCTTCATGTTGATTTCAATATTAATGATTTAATGGGAAAACTTTTTTTTTTTAAAAAAATAATTGAATAACAAGTGAAAATTTGTAAGTTTAAACATTAATTGCATATCTTGATTTTATTAAATAATAATAATAATAATAATAATAATGATAATAATAATAATTTTGAGCAGATACTATGTATAGGGTTAGATTGTAGTACTCAAAAAAAAAAAAAAATAATAATAATAATAATAATTATTATTATTATTATGGCCTAATATATTTTCTTTATTATCTATCAAAATCATGCATGTCAAGTGAGTAAAAAATAAAATACATATAATATAACACAATAGTGTATTGCTTTTGAAATCGACAGGAAATGTGTACTGCTTGCTCAGGTATTATAATGAGATTGAAGTGAGAAAACAAGTAAGAACCATCAGACATCGATCAGTCATGCTTATGAACAAAATTTGAGTAATAATGCTGCGTGTGGCTCAAATTAAACTAAAATGTTGAATTTAAATTTAAGGTTGAACCTGCAACGTTATAAATTTATCACTACTTATTCTAATTTTTCAACCAACATAATAATTAAATATAAAAATAATAATACCCAAAATTAAAAGAACTGTCAGCTAAACCGAGCTGGAGCATCATTTTCTGAGCTCGATCGAGGTCGAGCTTAGCTCATTGACTGTGAATCATCTCGTCTCTCAAATAATAATTGTCCAAAAAGAAATGACCAAAGTGAAGCATGATTCTCAATTACCACTTAAGATGATAAAGGATTTCAGTGAAATTTTTTTGTTCATTCCTTTAAAAAAGTTAAAGTAATCGCATGTATATTTTCTTGAATGAAATAAGAATTTGTTTTGGGGGAAATTGAAAACGTCTATATCTCCCTAGCTTTGTGTGATATAGAGAAAAGGAGACAGCATACCTGTGGAATATATGATTGCATTGGCGTCTCTCAAAAATTGTTACACGGGCAACTCAGTTGATTCTTGTATGATAAATTGTTGGTATGGACGGTCCGGACGGAGGATTATCGAGTCCTATTAACTGCACTGTGAGAGTTTTACCATTTTATGGGAGTGGTTCCTTGTGGGCATCAGACACGTACTGAAACTCTCACTTAATAAACCGTTGAGTCATTGTGATTTACTACTCTACAATGTTGCAGGGACCTTAAGTACATTATAGGCTTGATATGCACTATATAAACATGAGTGCAATGATTTAAGAAAGAATTAAAATCTACTCAAAATATTATTCTTTTAGATATAGAATTTTTAGAGTTCATATTAAAAAAAATAAAATTATATGCACATTCCTTAAGTATTTTTTTTATAAACCCATAAAAATATTCCAAATTATATTTTAACTAAAAATTATTACACGCCGCAGAAAATCGTCTCATAAATAACCTACTCATCTGACAATAATTGCGTTGGTATTCAAGGAAATGTTATGTATATTTTTAAGAAGTATTATTCTTGCAATATGTTTTAATAATTAAAATTTTTGATTTATTGAACACAAAACATTTTTTAACAACTCTAATTCTAAATTAAAAGAACATATTATTTTATAACTAAAAAGTTGAAACAAATAGTTAGACCATAATTAATTTAATTATTAATTTATATATGCAGTATAATTTATCTTAAACATTGTTAGGGTTCGCCCGGGTTGGCCGAGTTCAACCCCTGCTTGATTCAAGACGTGGCGTTCTGGTTTATCATGAAGTGATGTGGTTAAATCGTTAATATTCACCTACTTATCACCCATTAGTTTTAAAAAGGATATGACAAAAACAGATCGACAAAGAACTTTGTAATTAAGTGTGCTTAACCCACTGAAAAGTAAGCATAGTGTAGCGCTAAAATCCATCAAACATTCATCTCATTATTGGAAGAAAATGAAAAAAATGTTATTATGTCAAAAAAAAAAAAGATTAAAAATTAAAGTGAAAAGTAAGAATGTGTGTAGTATAGTAGATTACTTGCTCGGAAAATATATGTTGGCTTTGTAGAATTAAGTTAGCCGCAATTAGGTTGTCTAAATTAAAGTTGTACTTTTTGGTATGACGATAAACTAGTAAATTCAACTTTTCTACTAACCCTAATTCAATCTCCCTCTTACTGATAACGAAAATGGCAACATTTGAATTCCTTAGCAAGAATGTCGTTTTTTATTTTTTAAATACTTAAATTCTATATTACTTAATTTGATGTGATTTATTTTGAACTTTAAATAATACGGAGTATATTAGAATTAACAGCAAATATCTAACTAGTGTGAGTTTGAATTACTTTCAAAATTTTTGTATTACTTTTTCATTTAAAATTATTATATCTTATTTAAAGAGTTAGTAGATTTCCATCACTTTTGTTTGATCAAAAATTTCTATAGTAATTGATATATCTTATTATATCTTACTTATAGTACGGAGTAATTGATATATATATATATATATATATATATATATATATATATATATATATAGGGGTGCACTCTCGTGAGAACTCTCGCCCAGGTAGGAAATGAGAACGCTCCACAGTCGTCCACGTGTCCAGATCAACGAATCAGATGCAATTTTAAAAAAATGACGCGGTGGCATTTTCGTAAATAACTGAAACTTTGGTGCACCTAGTTTCACTTACAAGTGCACCTAGTTTCACTTAAAAGTGCACCTAGTTTCACTTACAAGTGCACCTAGTTTCACTTACAAGTGCACCTATTTTCGCACATATTTTCACTTACAAGTGCAAGTAATTTACCTTATTAATATTCATGCACCTATTTTCGCAAATACTTTCACTTACAAATGCAAGTAATTTACCTTGTTAATATTCATGCACCTGGGTGCAACCTAGGTGCACCTAGTTATAACATAGGTGCACCTAGTTATAACATAGGTTGCACCTAGTTATAACATTAGGTGCACTTAGTATTCATGCTCACTGTACAATTCACTTGCACCTGTAATACATTTTACTTGCATCTGCAATACATTTTTCTTGCAATTGTGCAAGTAATTTACTTTGTTAACATTCATGCACCTGGTTGCAACGTATGTGCACCTAGTTATAGCAATAGGTGCACCTAGTTATAACATTAGGTGCACTTAGTATTGATGCTCATTGTATAGTTTACTTGCACTTGTAATACATTTTACTTGCCCGTGTGCACCTATTTTCACTTGCAGGTGCAAGTAATTTACCTTGTTAACATTTATGCACCTGGGTACACCTATGTGCACCTAGTTATAACATGAAGTGCACCTAGTTATAACGTTAGTTGCAACTACATTCCGGACACGTGGCGCGCTGTGATTCGTCCGCAGTTCTCTCCTGGGCGGCCAGTTCGCACCTGAACGCGATCCTATATATATATAAAGAGAGAGAGAGAGAGAGGGGATCGCGTTCAGGTGTGAATCACCCGCCCATGAGAGAATTGAGAACACATGTCATCTGTCCACGTGTCCAGATCTAGTTGCACCTAACGTTATAATTAGGTGCACCTAGGTGAATTAATGTTAATAAGGTAAATTACTTGCACTTGTAAGTGATTTTACTTGTAAATTTGCACCAGCTACTTGTACCAAATTTCGAGTTATTTACGAAAATGCCACCACGTCATTTTTTAAAAATTACATCTGATTCGTTGATCTGGACACGCACGTGGATGGCTGCGAAGCGTTCTCATTTTTTTTTCTAGGCGATGGTTCGCACCTGAGCGCGCCCATATATATATATATATATATATATATATGCAGGGAAGTGTTCCTGTGCGGTTACGCACCTTAAGCACACAAACAAAGCACTTTAAAAACACGAACCACATGCACCTAAAGTACACAAATCACGCACCTTAAGAACAAAAATCACGAACCTAAGGTTTTAAAATGGCGCACCTTAAGTTTAATAACTCACGCGCCTTAAGTATACAAATCACGCATCTTAAGAAGGAAAACCACGCACCTTAAGCTTTAAGTTCACTAACCTTCAGTTTCATCACTAGCGCACCTTAAGCACACAAATCACAGCACTTAAGAAGGAAAACTACGCACCTAAAGCCACCGCACAACTGCACCAGAGAAGGCGAACCGTACATGAAGTCATATATATATATATATATATATATATATATATATAGGGTTGACTTCATATGAGACAAGCTACTTAAGTGAGACAGTGCGACAACGTGAGTGCACATAGTCTACTTCACGAATGCACACACCCTAAACTGTGTGCACTCATGTAGGCTAAGTGCACACACTTCGGGCTGTGTGCATCCGCGTAGTAAACTGTGTGCACTCACGTACTAGTTCGCATTTCTCACCTAAGTAGCTTGTCTCATATGATTATAATTCTATATATATATATATATTGTAAGAAATAATGTTTTCTGTGTTGTTATTAATTTGGCTTTAGGCTCATATATACAATTTTGAGCAACGGTCATATGCCTAAATTAAGGCAAAGAATAATACAACAAATTTGCAATATTCTAAGCATAATATTGTTTATATATTTATATAATTTCCATAATCTAATTGATAAGTGCAAAAGATGCCACACTTATAAGGTCGTTTTAGGATCATATTGTGCACAATCGACGGCTTTTATGATTGATTTGACCCTTAATTGCATTAGAATGCTTGTATTGCCTTTAGACCCCGCTCCACGCTTTGTTAATGGTTTTGTAGGTAAAAAGATGTGCAAAAAGGTGGAAAAAGGCATGGATTTCGGAGATAGATTCACTGGACAAAGTTGGAGCGAAAAATAGGCTATGGACGCGCCTCTGGACGCGCGTCCATGCCTGCGTCCAAAATATTGCCCGCAGAAGTTGGAAAGCAGAACAACAGACCACCTTGGACGCGCTGATGGACGCGCGTCCAAGGTGGCGTCCATCAGAACACTCTCTGGACTTTGAAGTTTGGACGCGAGATGCACCCTGGACGGGCCAGTGGACGCGCGTCCAGCCCGGCGTCCGTCGCAAAGTTTGGCGGTTTTCGTAATGTTTAAAAGGGAGATTGAGCCAATTTTCAGGACACTTAGACTTAGACACACACACTTCCATTTTAGATCCTCTTAGAATATTTCTCTCTCTAGGATTAGCCTAGAGAGATTTCTCCCAATTCACTTTACATTGCAATTCTTAGGTTTAGATTAGAATTAGAGAAGAATTCAATTGTTGCAAGATTGTGATCAACATTCAAGTTCGAGTTCAAAGTTCAATTGCAAGTTAAGTCTTCATTTGAATTTCTTGTCATTACTTTTGCCTTTTGCTATTTCAATTCCAAGTATGAGTAGATAGATCTTTGTGGATTTGGATTTAGCAATGTTGTATGTATATTCTTGAGCTTTGAATGGATCAATTAGGTTTTGCAATTGTTTGATTATGAGTTTGATTGTGTGAGTGGTGATCTCTTTGACTCTTGTGTAGGGGTGACCAACCTATATGAGAGGTGTTTGGAGAAGGAGTCTTATCTACGAGAGTAGAGTTACTCCTTAGCCTAGCCTAGCACGTTTCCTTCCCACCTTCGAGAGAAGGGGGATTGGAAGGCAAATAGCACACCATGTGTTCGATAATTTGCCTCATCTAGCCTAGTTCCCATGAGAATAGGACTATGGACTAGATGATAGGCCAATGACCACGAGAGTGGCGTTGGCATAGTTGCCTTGCCTCATTTTCATTGTCTAAGTGTTGCTAGCCTAATATCTTAGGAAATCAAGGATACCTATATGAGTTGCAAGATCCAAATCCTCTTTTCGAATTGATTGCTTCCAACGTTTGTTCTTTGTTTTCATCATTTTTCATGCACATTTCTTGCTATGCTTGGGTTAGCTTTCAAACACTAAACACTCTTGTGCTTAATCCCCTTACCGCTCAAATTCCCTCCTTGCCATCCTTTGAGAACGATACTCGGGAACTTCTTCCCGTTTTAACACCTACCTCTTTCCATCCACCACGAAAACTACATTCATCACTAATTCACCCCCGTAGTCGAAGCGGGATGTTTATGGATGTTGAGACTATCTCAGAAGTCATCAAAGAGTTGTAGTGAAAGACCTTTAGTGAATATATCAGCAATTTGATAGCGTGAAGGGATGTGTAAGACACGTACTTGTCCTCGAGCAACTTTTTCACAAACGAAATGTATTTCCATTTCAATATGTTTCGTGCGTTGATGTTGAACCGGATTGCCAGAAAGCTAAGATATATCGCACTAATATTGTCACAATAGACCAAGGTCGATTTTGTCACCAGACAATGAAGCTCCAAATGTAAGTTTCGGATCCAATGAGATTCAAAGACAACATTAGCCACTCCGCAGTATTCTACTTTAGCACTCGATAGGGATAAAGTATGTTGCCTTTTTGCAAACCTTGATATAAAGTACGAAATGATAGAAAGGTTGAATATACATGAGATTTGTTTGCAATTGGAAAAATCCATAGAAAATTTGTAAGATCATCAAGAAATAAAACATAATAACGATGTCCACCCGAACTTAGGGTAGGTGACGACGATAGGTCATTGTGCACAATATCAAAAGGAAATGAAGTCAAAGATAATGAGTCATAAAAAAGACAATTTAACTTGTTTCCCATGTGAACAAGAATCACAAAAATAATTTTTTGAAAATTTATTGCAAATGATAAAATTATTCTGGCGTAGAGAGTTTAAAACAAGAGTTCTTGGATGCCCTAGCCGGTTATGCCATAATCTTGTAAAGGCAAAAGTAAAGGGTGTTGATGTTTCAAAATATGATCTTGTAGTAATCAGATATAAGTCTCCTGTGTGTAACAACTCATTAAATGCATCCCTGCCTGAAAATCCTTCACAAAAAATACACTAGGATCAAATTCAGCTATGACATCATTATCTGTAGTGATTTCCTTACGGAGACTAGATTTTTAATTAATTTTGGAACATGCAAAACATTATTTAAATGTAAGGAAGGATGGAGAATGGGTAACAAAGCATTGCCACAACCACTAATCGGAATAGTATCATCACTACCTACAGTAATATTTAGATTTTTATTCATATTGAAATAAGATGTAAGGTAACCTCCATTTAACGTCATGTAAGATGTAGCTCCTGTATCCATATACCATTGATCATCAGGAGGAGCAATTGAGAGAGTATGCATAGCCTGTTGAATATCAGTTGGTGTATACGAAGATTGACCCAACTTTGTTGTTGTCAAGTGGGCTTGAGATGGTCTTGGCCCAATTATAGATTGTGAGGTTGGTGGTGGTTGATTTCTTTGCCACTGGGCTGGTGTGGTAGGATATGGACAAGGTGGAGTAGCCTAATGTTTCCATGACCCATTCCATGTAGGTGAAGAATCTCAATTTTGTTAAGAATAAGTAGAATTATACCAAAATGGATTGTGCGGCTGAGTTGGATGTTGTCTACCTCCTCGGTTTCCTATGCTCCTGCTGTTAGATTGTCGATTGTCGATTGCTCCTTCCGCCACCGCGATTTGTGGAGTGGCTGCCGCGAAAACTAAAGCTGCTGCCGCAACCAGAGTTGTCACCACGTGAACCAAAGCTGCTAGTTCTACCACCCCGACCTCCTCGATGTTTTCCAAAATTTCTGGCTGACTAATATCGACAGACGCGTGAAGAGCAATGGAATCGCAAGGGATCGTGGCTGTAACCCCTCGGTTTTTACGACAAAGTTAAGATTCGAAAATAGCAATATAATTTTTTTTTTATTATTAAGCTATGACATTTAAGAGAAGACTATTCGGTGCTCGAAATAATTTTTCGTTTAAGGATTAATTATCGATAAGCTGCGAACTACGTATCGGTTACGAACCGAGAAAATTTTAAGGACGTAGACTCAATTCGGATTTTCCAGAATTAGGATTATTAAGTATCATGCGATTAGGCCCGAATTTTAATTGGTTCAAGAGAATTTCTAAGTGGACCGTAAGGGATAAATTGTTACAGACTCTGAACCTAAATCTAACGGACTATCGGAAAATTCCCAGAATTGGTGATTTGCGACGGGAATATTTTTACGATAATTTTGGTATTAGAATTTTCCCGAATTAAGTTATAATCCCCCGAACATTCATCTGATTTAGGCTTAAACTGATCAAGTGAACTAATATCTTCTTAAGGGATGAATGAGGTGTTGACATGTGGCATTAAATCCTAGAATGAGATTTGGTCTTGATCTTGCATTTAATGAAGCATGTGCATTGTACTTGTTTCTTGATTTACAAGGATAATCTAACCTAATCCCATCACCTCACATTTATCACCACTTCTCTCCCTCACTCTCCCATTCGTATTACACTAAGAAGAAGGAAGAAAATAAAACTTAAGCTAGCAAGGTGATCATTCCCTCTTCTCTCCACTCCCATTTTTCGAAAATCCCAAAGAGAAGAAGAAGAAAAAATTAGCTAAGTCTTCATTGTGATCTAAAGCTTCCTCCTACTATTTTTCTAACTCAAGTAACCAAGTCTAGGTAAGACTTTAAGCTTTAATGGTTCAAACATCTCTAGCATTTAAGTGTGATGTTTAATACAAGAAAAATGTTGTTATTATGGTGGCATTTCTTTAGGATTTTTGGAGAAAATTCCAAGGGAGCATACTCAACTTACGGTTTAGAAATCTTCTACGGAGGTAAGGATTCCCTTAAGTCGGTTCAATCGCTTGGAAATAGGCAAATGCTAGGAAAAATTGCATGTTTAGAATTTTGTTCATGAAAAGTATGTGCTATGTTATAGATCTAAAAGTTGGCTCAAAAATCTTTGCTTTGATTTTTGATAAATTTGTTATGCATGTTCATAGCTATTTTATGCATGTATATGTTGTATTTATGCCTATATAGGCTTATACTTGTGAAAATATTGAAATAAAATCAAGCTAGTCTCTGGCAGTGACTTCCGTGAATTTCTGGGAAAAATCGGTAAGGTATTTTGATCCAATTTTTTTTTACACATGTAGCTCTATAAGTGTAGAAGCTACCATAAAAATTTCATAATTTTTGGAGTAGTATAAGTATGGTTTCCAAATTATTTTCCGAAACTGGTCCAGAGAGGAGAAAAATCCGGACAGCCCACTGCCAAGGGCAAAAATGTAATTTTCTGTGTAAATTGGTGAACCTAGGTGACCAAAACTTTTTATGAACATCAAGTACTATGAGTTAGGGTTCTACCATAAAAATTTCAAGTGAAAAAGAGTTCGGGAACTATTTTTACCGGCTCAATCTTTCGGACTGCGCCA
>CP025651.1:13558751-13628786 GCA_003576665.1 Ipomoea trifida | reverse complement strand
AGGTGGGTGATGTGTTCCCCACGTGTCAAAGATGGGTGATGTGTTCCCCATGTACGAATTAAAGGTGGGTGATGTATTCCCCACGGGTGAATTTGAGTTGGGAGTCGTGTACTTCACGGGCAATGTGTGAGAGCTAACCGTAAAATGTTCTAACATTAGAGGTGGGAGTTGTGTACCCCACGGGTGAATTAATGATTGTGTTATATGTTTGAATTACTGAGATAAAGTGAAACTCTTTGTTGATAGAATGTTTGCAGGTCAATTGCGATTGATGAGTAATGTTATCTTGCATTGCTACTACTGAAAACTATTTTGAAACCTTTGTTTATTTTCGAGTGATAACGGATATCCTTACTTAGCCGTCGCGCTAACTACACTTCATTGTGTCATCTATTAGATGCAATCTAGCGTGAGCTCTGAATAGGATGGAAGTCGAGGTTGAAGACTACTCTGACCTAGAATAGACACCCTGGAGGATTATTTTCATATGTACATATCTGGATGTTGATATGGTTATTTGAGGTTGTAAGTTTAGCCTTAACGTTTAGGTATAGGAAAGATACCTGAGCGTGGCGGTAACACCCAGTTATCTGCTGGTTAGACGCTTCCACAATGTATTGTAATATTAGGATTTTGTAATAAATCCCAGATGTGAAAATTGGGGTGTTACAAATTGGTATCAGAGCCTAAGGTTATAAGATCTTGGAAGATAGATCAGGACTTAGGATATGAAATCCTTTTTGGACAGTAGAGCTTGGTACGCTCTGTTACTGAGTGAAAGTCGAGAGCCTAAGGTTATGAGATCTTGGAGATAGATCAGAGCTTTAGGTTGTGAGATCTTTGCCATGGGCAATAGAGTTTGGTAAGCTCTGCTACATAGTGTAGTTCAGAGCTTAGGATCTGAGATCCTTGCCATCGATAATAGAAGTGGTGAAGCTCTGTTACAAAGTGGAATCTATCAGAGCTTAAGGTTATAAGTTCATTGAAACAGAGTTCGGTACGCTCTGTTATAAGTTGGTATTAAGGCGATTCGAATCTTTGGATGTTAGATTGGGACCTAGGCTGTGAAATCGTTATAAGATGTGACACCTTTGTTATAAGCTTAGGATTTGAGATCATTGTTATCGATGATAGAGTTTGGTACGCCCTGTTGCGAGTAAGATTTCATGTTCACTAAAATTATTATTTACCCCATATATATGTATATTGATTATGATATGATATGATATCAAAATTATGTGTTTTGCAAGACTAAAATGTGTATGATTCTCGAATTATCGAAAATCGATTTTCACGGGTCAAACCCGTGTGTTGAGTAAATGCTTGGCTTGGAATTTTGGTGTTATGTACATATATGTACTAAGACACTCTTGGTGGCAAAAAAACTCTTGTTCCAAGTAAAGTGCCCTTGAATTCTTATTGTCTAAAAAAATATCCAGTAGCATGTTCCACGCGAGTTCTCCAGTTGAATCTCGTTCAATAATTGTATGAAGAAGATCTGCAAAAATTGTGCCATAAATCCATTGTAAAACAATGGCGTCAACCCGTGACCAGAGTTCATGATCCGTGCCTTTGAGAGATGGAGAGGAATCCGATTTCGCTACCTCCTTCGATGGAAGGATGTGGTCTAGAACTTTATATGCTTTAGCATGTATTTTAAATAGTTTTGACTAGGTAATTTATTGGCCTTTTTCAATATCAAGTGTGACCTTGATGAAACTATTAATGTTAGAAATGGTTAGCACCGGATGAAGTAATGAAGGGGAGGGAGGAGTAGGTTGTGGTAGATAGGAAATGAGGATTTTTGGCCAATTGTATTGTCTGCTATTGATGTATACTGCAGAGCAGGGGAAGGAAGAAAGAAAACTTAGAAAAAAATAACTTGGGTTACTCTAATACCATGTACGAAATAATGTTTTCTGTGTTGTTAATGATTCGGTTTTAGGCTCATATATACAATTTTACAATATTCTAAAAATAATATTGTTTATATATTTCTATAATTTCCATATATATTGATAAGTACTTATTTGTTTATATTTTTCTCTATTTCACTAAGTTATTTTGTTTTTAGGTCATTCCAAACTTCATGAGAATTAGTGCTTATTTGTCTTATTTTGCAAGGAGTATGAGTTGGAAAGCATTGGAAGCAAAGACGATGACTTTCATGCATTTTGGATGCATTTGGAGTCAATGGGAGTCAAGGAGAAGCTATGGAGATGGGTGTAACACTTCTAAGCGAGCCTAAGAGTTGTATTTTCAATGGTGTTGGTTATTTGGGAAAAATCCATAATATGACATTTTGAAGGTCAAAATACACGGCCAAACACACACTCGTGTAACTGGCAGTGTGCTTTTGGCTGATTTATAGTGAGAAATGCAGTTTCTGGAGAGGAGGCACACCGACACGCACAAGGTCGTGGGCCACCTACTCTGCTATTATTTAAGTTCGTTTGGAGCATTTTGAACTCGGTTTTGACGCATGGTTGAACCCTAGACACTCCCATTCACTTCCTTTCATATTTTTATGTTAGATTAGGCTTTGATCTATGTTTTTTTTTAACACTTTTGGAGCTTGTAATATTGGATTTGAAGCTTGGATTTCAAGATTCTACCATCCATTTCAATACAGAAGCTTTCTTTCCCTTATCTCTTTTCTTTTGCAAGTTTTATGTTTATTACGTGTGTTTTTGTGTTCTTTATGTTATTTAATCATGAGTAGTTAGTTTATGTGCTTAAGTTAGGGTTGTATTATCTATTTTGATGTTTAAGTTGTGATTATTGTGAAAAAGGGGAAGAGCCTCACCTAGGGTTCTTGAGTTTGAGTTGGGTCTTTAATCTATCTTGCAATAGTTGATACGCAGCAATTGTTGTTTGTGTTTGGAAAGTCTTTCATCTCAATGGGAATTGGATGGAAGATTTGAGCCTTCCCACTCTCGAACCCAATTTCCCTTCTATGGAAACATGGGTTAATTGGGGCTTAAATAGCTTTTGTTCTTCAAGAACTTGGGTTGATACACCACGGGAATGGGGCAAACCTTGTTCTAATCGTTGTCTTGACTAGGATTTATTTGTGTTTGCCTCAAGACCCTAGGTAAAATGTTCTTCCCCCAAACTTAAGTGTTAAAGCATCTAGATGGTAATAATGCCCCTAACTTAAGTCCTATTTCTTTATTTTGTATTTATCTATCGTTTATATGTGTTTGTTCTACCTTATTGTCGCTTGCTTAGCTTCTTGTTGATTTCCTTGTGCTAGTGCCTAGTTTTGTGGTTACATATTGCGTGACATAACTCTCAATCCTCAGTGGAACGACATTTCACACCCGTACACTCATCATCACTCATTTTTTCTACACATAAAAAATTGGCGCCGTTGCCAGGAATTAAAAATTTGGTGGTTCTATGTTTTTGCTAGCATTAGAGTTTAATTAGGGAGTCTTAAGAGACGAAGTTTTTTCTTTCTTTTTCTTTGTTTTCATTGTTGAAAAGGGCTAATTATCACCTATCTCATAGGAAACCCCCCTCCCCCCCCCTATATATATATATATATATATATATATATATATATATATATATATATATATATATATATATATATATATATAAAATACGGTTCAAATGCATATGGTGTGCTCAGGTGTGGTTGTGTGGTGAGAGAAGAGCCATTGATCATGCCAAAATCAACATCTAGAATTAACAATGATTAAAAAAATGTGGTTAAAATTTAAAATTTTTTCGTATTAGTCAAACTTAAGGTGCGTGGTTTTTCTTCTTTAGGTGTGTGGCTTATGTGCTTAAGGTGCGTCACTTCTTTAAATAGTGAGAACTTAAGGTGTGTTTTTGTTGAAACTTAAGGTGTGCGATCTAAAGCTTTAGGTGCATTGTTTTACTTCTTTAAGTTGCGTCGTTTTCCTTCTTAATGTGTATGGTTTGTGTGCTTAAGATGCATCAGCTGTTGAAAGTTAAGGTGCGTCGTTTTAAAGATTAAAGTGCGTGGTTTTCCTTCTTATGATGCGTGATTTTCCTTTTAAGTTACGTTGCATTGTTTTTGTTCTTAAGGTGCATCAATTATAATATTTAGATGCGTCATTCTAAAACTTTAGGTGTGTGGTTTGTGTACTTAAAGTGCGTCATTTTCATGCTTAAGTAAAGTTGTGTGGTTCTTCTAGAGTCGCGTTTTTTTTAATTCTCATTGATTTGAGCCGTTGATCTAGATTTAATCAACGACTCAAATCTAACCCTATTTTTCACTTGGGAGCATATCCACACTAGAACTCATCCATATATATATATATATATAGGGTCATGTTCAGGTGTGATCGTGCTCTCCTGTGCGGCCGGTGCGGTTCACACCACTCAATGTTAAGAAACACACCACACAAATATGCACTGTGGTGTGTTTATTAACATTGAGTGGCGTATTTCGTAACATTGATTGGTGTGTGACCGCACGACCGCACGGGAGAGCACGGCCGCATTTGAACCAAAATCTATATATATATATATATATATATAATTCTGTTAAGATGGTTGTAATGATAGATTTTGATGATGCTATATACTTTGTATAGGCAACTGACAACCCAAAAATATCATGTAATTTTATATTTCTTAAAAATCATGTAAAAACCAATATATTTGGTTATTGTAATAGAATTCAAAATAGAGAGAGAATAGTGCAAATGAAAAGTTAGGGGGGGTGGGGTGGGGTGGGGGGAAGGGGGGAAATACTCTTTCATTCAACTGTGACAAGATACAAAGTATATACTTTCCTACAAACTAGGAAACTAACTAACTACTAGTGATAATGGCCACATGACTAAATCTTCATCGTAACACTCCCCCTTGGACATTATCTCCATGTGATCGTGCCTCGTTAAAAACCTTGCTAGAAAACCCTATAGGAAAAACCTAGTCAAGGAAAAGAGTACGTGATATATATATATATATATATATATATATATATATATATATATATATATATATATATATATATAATCATGTGTTACAGTGGTTGTCACAAAAACTTTAGGCTATGAAAATCCGTTGGAAAAAACTTAGCTAAAAGAAAAATACAACCATACACCAAACATAAACCTTCAGGGTATAATAGATTTTGGGGTTTGGTTATTTAAATATTTATTTGCAACTTTCCCCTTTTGATATTATTATGTTGCGCTCATGTCTCGTTAAAACCTCACTAGAAAAACCCAATGAGAAAAAACTAGTTAAGAAAGGAGTACATGATATACGTGTATTCATGTGTTGCACTAGCTACTGCCTCATTAAAAACCCTTTAATCAAGAAAAAAGTGTACAATTGTTGGTCTCCAAGACCCAATCTTCACAATTATTTAAGTTCAATCTTCAAGATTGATTCAAGTGTAATCTTCAGGATTGATTCAAGTGAATGACACTTATTAGGGATGTCAGTCGGGCCAGCCCTGTCGGTTTCGGGCTAGCCCTGTCAGGTTGTCGGGCTTACTAGATTCGGGTTGTCGGTTAATTATTATTTTAATCTCGGATTCGGGTTAGCCCTAACTCTAACTTTCGGGTTGTCGGGCTTATCAGGCGGGTTAGACTATTTGAACTAAAATCGAAAATGAATACTTACATTCGATAAAACGGGTCAAGTCATCAATCGGATCCGAATTCGTTAGAATGGGTCAACCGGATGAGCATTGAGCACATAAAATTTAACAAATGCAATTGCAACAGTTCGATTTCGGTTCGAATTTAATTCGGTTCAGTTTAACTCCCCCAAATTTTAACATTTCCTAGGCGACAAGACGGTCAAGGGGTGTCATGACTTAACGGGGCATCGTAATAACTATGCATGAAACATCACATAACTCAAATCCAAAATCTAGTATCTAAATATTAAATACCAACATAACAAATTAACAATTTATAGGTGAGTTCATCTTTAGTATTTTTTTTATCACTAGGTACATTTTTAAATAAAATTTTAGTAAATATATAAATATAAATACATATTATATATTATATTTATTTATTTATTTATTAATTATATATAATATGTATTTATATTTATATATTTACTAAAATTTTATTTAAAAATGTACCTAGTGATAAAAAAAAATACTAAAGTGAACTCACCGATAAATTCCAAGTATGTTATGTTTCACATCACTTCTATAATAAAGAATAGTTTTTAATTGTTCGGGCTATCGGGCTAGCCCTTTTCATTTCGGGCTAGCCCTATCGGGCCATCAGGCTAATCGGTTTCGGGCTCATAGGGCTAATATTTTTGTCGGGTTTTTTCGGGCTAGCCCATCAGGTTCGGGCCCGATTGACATCCCTAATGACACTCCCCCTGAAGATAACAATCTTCAAAGTCTACACATTATAGTATAATAAAACACTGCCATATATCATTTGTGCAACACAAGCTTTATTATCCTCATATATAACAGTGGTGGTAAAACAAAGTATAACCAGTTTGGGACTTGGCACTATGGGGATAAAATAGAACAGCAATACCCAAGTAGCCTATTAAAACTATACATTGGTTTTTCACATAAATGTCAAAATCTTTGTAGCTCAAAGATATTGAAGGATATGTTGAACACCATTCCAATGTTTCATTGTAGGAGGATCACTAAATGTTGTTAGCAATTTCATTGCAAATACAATATTAGGCCTGGCGCGATTATGGAATTTCTGGTCCTAAATGGTGCTCCAACTACAATGAAGTAATTGAGTTTTGGTCCCAAAATATCCATATTATGCTCTTTGAGTCTAAACGGTTCCTTATCTACTTCGAGAGATTGAACAATCATTATTAGTGTGACAAGTAAATAATAATTATCCATATAAAAATCTTCAAGGCAGTTTCCAAGTAGGCTAACTGGTGTATAAAACTTCTTCAAGGAAAAGCTAGAGATCTTCAGGTCGAGACAATACTTAGGTTTCCCAAGTCTTTCATTTCAAACTCTTTCTTTAGGTATGAGATAACACCACTAAGCTCTTTATATATTTCATTGTATTTATATCATTCATATGGACTAAGTAAATAGATGAATAACTCCATTAGCAACTCCTTAATGAGCACATAATGACACACATTATCTATATATTCCTTCTTCGATAGGGAAAACCGTACACTTAATCAATTATTTACTTTTAAAGTCATATAAAGACCTTTAATTTGTAGTTCAATAATATACATGTTGAATTTTTCATTTTTCTCATTTTGAGAACTTTAAATCCTTCAGGGACTTGTCAAAATAAATATTAGCTGCATATCTAAATTTGCTATTTACTGCCAATGATATTAAGTAGCAGAACTTAATGCCATTCATTGTGGGAGAGTATATTTGATTAAAATCAATCAAGGGTTTCTACGTGAACCCTTAGCTACAAACTCGCTTTATCATACAACCTCATTATCTTTATTTCTCTTACGTACAAACACCATTTATAACCAGTGGGGTTAGCATTCAATGGTGTACGTGTTATAAAGAGAATTTATTTTAGCGAGTTGATCTATGCCTTAATTGCTCATTTATATGTTAAATAGTCATGGCACTTCTGATGCCTAATTCTAGATCCAGATTATCATATCACAGAGCAATTTGTAAAGGCAATTGTGTTGTCGACAACTATTAATATTTTCATAATTCTGGATCTAGTCGTTCCACATCCCAGTATTATGATTATTCGATATACCTATAAGTTTACTGGGTTTTTCGCCTGCTGAACGAACGTCTTCAAGACATAATTCTTCAAGATATTTCAAAACTGACAAAATTTCTTTACTAGATCTAGTATTATAACTCAATCTTTTACATCGGTAGATCTCCTACACTTCTAGCGTCAACGAGTATCGGTAGATGTATTTAGTCCAAGTTAGGGAAAGTTTACGGGACCTAGTCACTCTTTTATAATCAATATGATCAGTAGATATATTTGGCAGATTGATTATCATCTGAACTTTCATTTTAGTCTAACTAGTACGTGGATTTTAAATAATGAAGATCTTTCCACTCCATGAAATTTCTCGGCATTTCATTAAATTTGAGTTCTTATCTCCCGCTAATGCCGAGAAAAGATCTTCATTAGATATGCAGTCAGCGTACCTAATTATATATTTTCCCCTATCATGGGCTCTCGGTTATCAATATATGAAGGTTTCTTTGATATGATAGCCATTTCAGAGGTACGTTGTGGTGGCGATATATGAAAGTAGATTGCGCACTAAAAAAATAACGCAAATATAGAAATGTTTGTTTTGAAACCACGTACTAGGTGTAAGGGAGTCAAGGCCGGTCCTGAGCACGGGCAGGCTGGGCGACCGCCCAGGGCCCCATGCTAAAAGGGGCCCTATATATATATATATATATATATATATATATATATATATATATATATAGGGTAGAGTTCAGGTGTGGCCTGGTCATTAGGTGTGGCCGTGTGGCCTATTTTCAGCCATTAGATCATATCAACTTATCAAATCAACGCGCAATATATATATGTTACAGAACACACCATTCTACGTACTAAAACGCACCAGAAGACCGATAAAACACACCATTCCACACAATATACCAAATGCGTCTATTCACTTAAAATTCATCAATATACTTAATAAAACACATCATTCTACATATTAAAATCTACCACAACGTGCCTCATGTCAGATTATAAGCATACACTATTTACACATTAATTTACACATATTAAAAACATGTGCTAAAATATGCACAGTTATACGTATTAAAATGCACCACACTTATTAGAAACACATGTGTTAAAATACACACCATTCAATGTATTAAAATGCACCAGACGACGTATTAAAACACACCATTTCACAACACAGTTACACATCATTCTACGTATGAAAATGCACCAACGGATAGATTAAAACACACCATTCTACAACACAGTTAATGCACCAACATACGTAATAAAACGCACCACAGCATGTATTAAAACGCACCACACTATGTACTAAAATGCACTATTCCAATCATGTAATATAAATACTAAAATTACCATAATAACCCCACTTAAACATACGCGAATTTCAGTAAGATTAATGAAATTGGATGGTGCTGATTAGGCCACACGACCGCATCTAAACTACAGTCCGCATATGAGCCAACTTCTATATATATATATATATATATATATATATATATATATATATATATATATATATATATATATATATATATTTATTTATTTATTTATTTATTTATTTGTTTATTTATTTATTTATATTTATATTTATATATTTATATTTATTTATTTATTTATTTATATTATAGTGTTATAATTAGTGTTATAATTATATTAGAAAATTAGAAAATAAAAAAATTAAGAATAGATGGAAGCCTAATCGATGTGGGACTATAGGAAGCTGAGAATCGATGCTTAATTAAATAATTCAGAAATATAATAGATGCAGGAACACCTAATTATCTATTAGAATCGACACCCCCATTCTGAAGCCAGCCTTGACCGAGAAGAAAAACTAAAACAATAACTGGAGGATTTGAAGAAGCGGATTAAAATGATGGATAACACATCACACTTGACCATATTCTAGATGCTGGAAGACAATTTATTATGAAATATGGTCTCAGATTCACGGATGGACAAAACAAAGACAAAACTACCATTGTCAGGGCTTCTGGACCAGACGCAGACGTCCCTGAATCTAGCTCAGCCCGCCGTGGTTATGGGAAAGTATTCAAAACTACATATACCTATAAATGCAATAACCTCATATGTCACTATTGCAGGATGCGATCACACTAGGCCAGAATGCCTTTACTTTTACAAAGATCAAAGGGCTTAAAAATACATCCAAAAACGCATAACTCCGTCCATCAAACAAATTTGGGTCCAAAAATCAGATTATGTGTATCACGTCTCCTTCCATACCAAAGGTACAGCTAAAGCTGAAAAGTGGTACTTTAACCGTGGTTGCTCTTGCCATATGCCCGCAACGCAAAATTTCTAAGCAATGTCAAAGAAACCAAAGGTGAAGTTACATTTGGTGATGTCGTAAAAGGCAAAATCACTGGCATTGGAACTCTGAATGTTACAGGCCTACCAAAGTTACAACGAGTGTTGCTTGTTAATGGACTTTACGCGAACCTTATCAGCATTAGCCAACTTTGTGACCAGAACTGAAATATTTGCTTTATAAAGTACAGCTGCAACGTCCTGGACAACAAAAAATAATGTGTTATGGAAGTTAAGCGCTCGTCTGACAATTGTAACATCTTAACTCATGACATTCTTTGTTGCAGGTCCAGTATAAATGAATCTGAGCTATGGCATCAAAAGTTAGGAAACCTAAACTACAGATCTCTCGACAAGCTTATAAAGACGGAAGGTGTTCTAGGACTTCCAAAGTTAAAAGTCGAGACAATGGGGGTATGTAGCACATGCCAATCTGGAAAGAAAACTAGATAACCTCATTCAGCTCAGAATACTATCAACACCAACTCAAACTGAAAGTATCGAAGGTAGAAGGTAAATACTTATTTGTGTTGATGACTATTCTCGTCTTTCGTGAGTGATGTTTCTTAGGGAAAAGTCTGAAACCCTAGATCTCTTCAAAGCACTAAGTCTAAAGCTTCAGAAAACTAAGAATGAACCAATCATTCGAATTTGAATTCCAGTTTTCCTTCCAATTCGAAATATAGAAAGATAAGAAACCCAATCTGAAATATTTTCACATTTTTTCCTCACGATGTTTTATTTTGAAGGATAGACATCCTACTGCAAAATTTGAGCCAAAAAGCGATGAAAGAATCTTCCTAAGATATTCCTCAAACAGTCATGCGTATCGGGTATACAATAAGGTGACAAACTCTATTATAGAGTCAACTAACATGGTGGTGGATGATCAACCAGACGATCTAGTTGAAAACTCATGTCCTAGAGCAGACCTTGAACATTCAAGTACTCCAAAACCTCCCAACGCCACCTACACATGTGTTAGCCACAACTCCGGAAAATACAGACTCTGAATCAAAATCGGATCAAGAACCCAATGGGATGGACATACCAACTAACGTTCAAAAGAATCATCCAATTAAAAATATTATCTAAGATCCAAGCTCCGGGATTCAAACTAGAAAAAAAACCTATACGTGACAATATTCAACTAGCGGGATACGCTTGCTACACATTGAAAATTGAACCTAAAATTATTAAGGAGCCCTTGATTGATGAACACTGGATCAACGCTATGCAGGAAAAGCTCGGGCAATTTGAACGAAATAAGGTATGGACTCTAATCCCTAAACCTAACAATGTTAATGTTGTAGGTACATAATGGATTTTCCGGAACAAAACCGTCTCGACCGGAAATAGTGCTCGCAACAAGGTAAGGCTCGTAGCCCAAGGTTACTCACAAATCGAGGGAGTTGACTACAACGAAATATTTGCTCCCATAGCACGTCTAGAATCAATTTTCATCCACTTTTATCAGTTGCATGTGCCCTGAAGATCTATCTGAAGATATCTACGTGGCACAACCAAAAGGGTTTGAATAGATCTATCAATTTTCAAACCCTTTTGGTTGTGCCACGTAGATATCTTCAGATAGATATCCGTTTAGGAAAGCCGTTTTGACGTCCATCTGATACAGCTTTATCTTCAGGGCATATGCAACTGACAAAAGTAGACGAATTGATTCTAGACATGCTACGAGAACAAATGTTTCGTCGTAGTCAGCTCTCTCGATTTGTGAATAGCCTTGGGCTACAAGCCTTGCCTTGTTGTGAGCAATATTTCCGATTGAGTCAATTTTGTTCCGAAAAATCTATTTTGTACCGACAACATTAACATTGTTAGGTTTAGGGACTAGAGTCCATACCTTATTTCGTGCAAATTGTCCGAGCTCTTTCTGCATAGCCTTTATCCAGTGTTCATCAATCAAGGCCTCCTTAACAGTTTTAGGTTCAATTTTCGACGTGTAGCAAGCGTATCCTGCTAGTTGAATATAGTCACGTATAGTTTTTTTTTTTCTAGTTTGAATCCCAGAGCTTGGATCTTTGATAATATTCTGAATTGGACGATTCTTTTGAACGCGATTTGGTATGTCCATCCCACTGGATTCTTGAGTTGATTCAGATTCAGAGTCTATATTTTCCGATGTTGTGGCTGGCACAGGTGTAGGTGGCGTTGGATTAGCGTTAGGAGGTTTTGGAGTACTTAAACATTCACGGTCTGATCCAAGACATGAGTTTTGAACTAGATCGTCTAGTTGATCATCCACCACCACGTTAGTTGACTCCATGATAGATTTTGTCACCTTATTGTATACCTGATACACACGACTGACTGTTTGAGGAATATCCGAGGACGATTCCTTCATCGCTTTTTGGCTCAAATTTTACAGTAGGATGTCTATCCTTCAAAATAAAACACCGTGAGCAAAAAATGTGAAATATTTCAGATTGGGTTTCTTACCTTTCCATATTTCGAACCGGAAAGAGAGCTGAAGCCAGAATAGCAGCTAGAGAATCTGGATCGTCAAAATGCTTTCCTTGAGTTAACCTTAAATCCATAGTGCACTTTGCAGAAGGATCCAACAACTTCTCATTTTTATAGGTTGTAAACCTTTGAGATGATAGCAAAGCATAAATCAAACTAGCAAACGGTAGATAAACCTTAGGCCCTTTCTTCTTGGCAAAATCCAAAATATGTTGGAAAATCATATTGCCCAAATTAAATGAAACCATATGCCTCACACGATAGAGTAAAAGTGTAACTTTCTTCTGAACAACATGCGATGATAATGTAGGCAACCAGTTGCAAATAGCCAATTGAAACAAGACTGAATAAACTATAGTGAGTTCCTTAGAAGATAAATCATTCTTCGCCTAAGAGGTGACTTTATTGTGAGACAACATAGCAGCAAGCTGGTACAAACTAGGCTCAAACTCCTAATAGTGGATTTGAAATAACAATAGCTTTTGGATACAAATACTTACCTACAACGCGGTAGCGTGAAAAATTGAAAACATTCAAATCCCTCTAAGGAAAACAGTTGCTCAAGGGAACCTTTAGCTTGAAGAAAAACTCTTTAATTTAGAAATCATATTTACTAAGCTTTCTTATGAACTTAGTTTTAAAGAGAGAAACTCAAGCTTACAAAGCTAGATCCAATGTTCTATCTCCAACTTAAATCTTCTTGATTTAAACTGTCCAAAACTAAATATCTACAACTCTGCTATGACAATTGTTGACTATGCTATACTAAAAGGAGACTTGGAGAAAGATTCTTGCAGTAAAATGAAGGATAGTGAAGGTAGTTACTTGATGATATAGCTATTGAAGGACTATCATTGGAGTTGATCGATCAAGTAATATAGTGATTTAGTGGTAGATCCTTGTAAAAGGCTCTCACTTGTATTTGTAACTAAATTTATAACGAAATTTCTCTATTTGGTTGAGGACAAACAAGACAAAGAGTTCAAGGAGGGATGAGTGAAAGAGATACGATAAAAAAAGAAAAAGGATTAAAATGAAGAAAATAAAGAGAAGAAAAAGGTTCTTGTAATGAAAGAGACATCCAAGGACAGTTCGAAAGATAGTAATTCTTACGTTGAAAGTGAAATTAGGTTATTATAAATTCTGTGCTAAAGTGCCATATTAATATGCAAGAGACAATATGTAATGTATGAAGCTAATGATGAGAATATGAATGATCTAAATAGAATTTAATAGAATAAATATCACAATTATATCAAATTAAATAGTAACGAGAGCAAGAGGCCAGGGGGCCGATATTTATAATGGTTCAGCAACGGCCTAATCCACTATCTAAGAATTCCTTCCTTTATTTAACAATCCACTATACTCCAGTCCTCATTATCTTTGGTGGGCACCACAACCAATTTTTATGATCAACCCTCGTCACGTCGATAAGATTTACACCAAGAATATCGCAATAGTCGCAAAAAGCTACGGACTATACAAGTCCAATTACAATCGCCTTAAGCACATTATCTACGAAATATTTTTAATATTAAATATTATCTACCCAGGCACCGTTCACCGAGGATTAATTTAGAGCTTTCGTGCGGATAAGGTGTTGAATATTGAGATCCTTCTTCTTCACAATTGTTTCTCGGTGATGGTTTCGTTTATATTGGTCAGAACCTCAATTACGTAGTATGTGATAATAGAATAAAAGAATAGGTAAAACATGAACTCATAATAGATAGGAAAATACAATGGGAAATTTTCATTCATTCAATCCCACGTACAATGTATATATATTCCGTGGTGTCGTGAGTGTTTCATGGCATATTTCTTTGCCAACAGATCCCAAATGAGCTTTGTTGATTTGATCAGTCTGTAGCCCTAAATGGGTGGCCTATCTTCTAATAGACTTGATAGAGGTGTATGCGAAAGTGTTCATAAAGAGTCAATCTGATTGACTCATGTAGAACCCGCAAATTCAAGAGTTGATGTGTGAATCTGAGTTCAAAAGTTTTCTAACCAATGTGTTCAAAAGACATCTCACTATTGGAAAGGGAATTACTCAGTGTCACTATATATATATGTTAATTCATGTTCTCAAACATTGACAGTAAGGTCAATTCTTCTGTATTGCTCAAATTTTGTCCATCCCAATCTTTTCAAATTTAATGAGTGGGGGATTGTTGGAAAGTTCTTTAAATGGGAAAAAGTTCCACTTTGCTATATTAAACAGTATATAAGCAACCTTCCCTTCCATTTTCAAAGTAGAATCACTTCACTTCTTCCATCATTCCTCTTCAATCTCTTCTGTTTGAGCATTGTAGTTGAGCAAAGTTCATTTGCATCTATAGGCGCTGTTTAGTTGCAATTTATATAGCTCTGTGTTAACCTATTGAAAATTCGCCAGAATTGGGTTTTAAGGTAGCGTTTTCGAACTTGTCACAGGCTACTCTCTTCTCAACTATTCTCGACACACAAAATCCAGCCTATAGTATACAACGCTTTGCTTCTATGGGACATTGTTTCCTTTCATATTACAATAGTAATACCATTCGTGCATTCAAAGCATTTCTAAAGGTACATGTCAAACATTTCTAAATGCACCATCGAACATTTCTAAATATACTATCAAGTGCACAATCGTAATAACAAAAATTTACAAATGTCACCACATTTTTACCCCTTTTCATTGATTTTTAGCCTTTGATTTTTGGCGTCAACGCTTTCCAAGCACCCTTTCAAATTCTAGGGCCATGATTTCAAACCCCTCCCCCGCCCCTCAAAAAAACCAAACAAAACAAAACAATATATATATATATATATATATATAGGGTTGCACTCTCGTGCGAACTCTCGCCCAGGTAGGAAATGAGAACGCTCCACAGCCGTCCACGTGTCCAGATCAACGAATCAGATGCAATTTTAAAAAAATGACGCGGTGGCATTTTCGTAAATAACTGGAACTTTGGTGCACCTAGTTTCACTTACAAGTGCACCTAGTTTCACTTAAAAGTGTACCTAGTTTCACTTACAAGTGCACCTATTTTCGCACCTATTTTCACTTATAAGTACGAGTAATTTACCTTGTTAATATTCATGCACCTGGGTGCAACCTAGGTGCACCTAGTTTTAACATAGGTTGCACCTAGTTATAACACATGGATGTAGTTATAACATTAGGTGCACCTAGTATTGATGCTCACTGTACAATTCACTTGCACATGTAATACATTTTACTTGCATCTGCAATGCATTTTACTTGCACTTGTGCAAGTAATTTACTTTGTTAACATTCACGCACCTGGTTGCAACCTATGTGCACCTAGTTATAACATTAAGTGCACCTAGTTATAACATTAGGTGCACCTAGTTATAACATTAGGTGCACTTAGTATTGATGCTCATTGTACAATTTACTTGCACTTGTAATACATTTTACATGCACGTGTGCACCTATTTTCACTTGCAGGTGCAAGTAATTTAACTTGTTAACATGAATGCACCTGGGTGCACCTAGTTATAACATGACGTGCACCTAGTTATAACGTTATGTGCAACTATATTCTGGACACATGTCGCGCTGTGATTCGTCCGCATTTCTCTATTGGGCGGCCAGTACGCATTTGAACGCGATCCTCTCTCTCTCTCTCTCTCTATATATATATATATATAGGGTTGCACTCCCGTGCGAACTCTCGCCCAGGTAGGAAATGAGAATGCTCCACAACCGTCCACGTGTCCAGATCAACGAATCAGATGCAATTTTAAAAAAATGACGCGGTGGCATTTTCGTAAATAACTGGAACTTTGGCGCACCTAGTTTCACTTACAAGTTCACCTAGTTTCACTTTGAACGCGATCCTATATATATGCCCAAGAGAGAAATGCGGACGAATCACAGCGCGACACATGTCCGGAATGTAGTTGCACCTAACGTTATAACTAGGTGCACGTCATGTTATAACTAGGTGCACTTGTAAGTAAACTAGGTGCACCAAAGTTCCAGTTATTTACGAAAATGTTACCGCGTCAGTTTTTTAAAATTGCATCTGATTCGTTGATTTGGACACGTGAACAGCTGTGAAGCGTTCTTATTTTTTACCTGGGCGGCAGTTCACATAGAGTGCATCCCTATATATATATATTCTTGGGGCGTCGGATATGATCGTCAAGTGACTGGAGGGGAATTGGGATAGCATACCACTTAGGAGGCCACTGAATATCAATGAACAAAGAAAAGGGATGGGATGTGGGGCTGTATTGAAATTGGAAAGGATAACCATACCCAGGGTTCGTTTCCCTTTGGCCTTATCTAGTTATCTTCAACAAATAATAATATTACTAATTCATCAGAAATAATTATTTATTAAAGAGAAACTATCAAATATTACAATAGTTATATGATGAACCAATAATGCTACTACATGCCGCACTAACACATTCTATTCTTTTTCTTAATGTCTTTTTTCAAATTTATTTATCTTTTTCCTTTTTTTACAAATAAAATTAGTGTATTTAAAATATATCATTAGTCCAATATATTTTAATTTTTTTTAAATAAATCTAATAAGTACATACATGTTTTACTTTAATGTAATGTTTATGTAGATTAATAATGTACATGTAATTTAGTATTTATGTACATTAAAATTTATGTTTATAATCTTATAAAATAAATATTATCAACATGGTACAAAAAGATTAACTTTATTTTTTATGAACATATAGATGAAATATTATGAACCTACTACAGAGTGAATAGAAATAAATTAGTTGTACTTATGTACATTAAAGTTTAAATTTATTATCATATAAGCAAATATATGATGAACGTTATTAAACATAATGCACATATATTGTTATTTATGTCCATCAAACTTTACTTTTATAAATATATAGAAAGAAAAAGCATTATAAACCACATATATTGTTACTTATGTACATCAAACTTTATTTTTATAAATATATAGAAAGAAAAAACATTATAAACCACCTATAGTGTGAATACAAATATATGATGTACATACAATTTGACGTTTATGTACATTAAGATTTTAAGTTTATAAAAAAATTTATTTTGAATCAAAATTCACAATGATATGTAGATCTAATCCACGATATAATTTGTCCGGTGCATGATGCAGACTGCCAGCATCCAAGTTCATAGAATATATGTATTGCATTAATGGGATAAATACTTTTCTTAAGAGGAGAAAAATATCAACCAATAGTGACACAGAATGCCCTCCCTCAACCATATATTTCTTTTTGTATAAATACCTCAACTCACCATATAATAATAACAATAATAATAATAATAATCTGAGTAATTTAGAATATTACTCCATAATTATTATTTTTAACTATCGTAATTTGATAAATCTCATTCTGCCTACATACATCTTGAATGCTACGTGAGTGGAAAAATCTGAGTCAATAGTCACCATATTATGGGGGGCCCTTTTCCTCCCCATCCTAACCAACAGCCCAACGGATAACCTCTCCCAGTATGAACCATGAACCATATTATCAAATAATGTATACAAATAACATACTTTTAATATATTAAAAATATACATTATATTCAAAAAAAATACAATATTTAAGTACTAAAAATACATTATTTTATATAATGTACATTCAATACACAAATAATATATTTTTAATATATTAAATATATATATATATTTTAAAAAAATATATATTAAAAATAGACTTTTTGTTATGGTCCACTGCGGACCATAATTTTCCGGAAACTCTCTTTTCCAATTTTCAGCTATTTTTTCTCTCTTTGTATAATTGTTTTTTAAAATTATTTTTACTAAATTTGCAATTGAAATAAAATTTAGGATGTGACAATGGGGCCCATTTTCCTCCTATATTATGCTATGGGGCCCCTTTTCATCCATATCCTAACCAACAGGGAACCTCTTTTCTTTTCCAATTTCCAGCTATTTTCTCCTTTTATAATTGTTTTTAAAATTATTTTGACCAAATTTGAAATTGAAATAATTTGTCCCTTCAAGCACTAGCTGTCATGGTCCCCCATAAGCTCAAATAAAGGGTAATATATAGGGGGGAAAAGCTCCATTTTTCATATTCCTGTAACGGCCACGTCCAATAATTCCAATTAGCTTTCTGGCATTACATTACAGCTCTTCTTCCCTCCTGTAGTTGTAGTTGATAGAACCAGGGCATCAAATGAACACCACTATCAGTTTAGCTGGCCAATGAATATTACCAGGTTATTTCAATATCAGAAATAACAAATATCATTGCACCAATGAGGAACAGTTAGACAAAATAGAGCCAAGGGGATATCATTATTCATTTCCAAGGTGGTTCAAGGAAAATGGGATCCATTTGGCATGCAGAGTAGACATGGAAAGAATGTGAAAGGGGAATTTGATCCAATGAAAACATATTTTCATTCTTCTGTAGAAATCAATATAACATCCATTTAGTGCCAAATAAAAAGAGAATTGGTGGGGATACACCAGCCAAGATGGCTAATGATACAAACTCGTAACCACAAGGTCACGAGTTCGAATCTCAGCCCTCTTGGTTTGAACCGGTTAGCTATGGACAACCTAGGTTGGTTTACCTCATTGTGGTTCTCTGCCGACTAGGGTCACAAGTCGAGGTTTACCCAATGGGTCACAAGTCGAGGTTTACCCAATGTACACTCTCGGGTAGCGGCTGCGGGAATATAGACTAAAGTCAAAATTCAATTCCAAAGGAATCACTATATATCAAGTGGTCCAAACTAATCCCTATATATCAAGTGGAGCCTATAACTATTCTAAATCAAGGAGTCATCTAGATTTCCTTGGTGTTCACAATTTTGCAAAACTATCAATCTAGGGTTTTTATCCAAAAAATGCCTTCAGTCCTTCACCACCTGCTCAAGGGGAAAGAAATAGCAGTGATTTTATCAAATGATGATGAGTATGAAGGCAGGGTTTATTCTATTGCTAATTTCAGATTCAAGGGTTCTTTAATCGTTATTTATAATGCATCGGCCATTTTGGCCTCAAACCCATGGAAATTCAAATGCAAAACACCTTTGGCAACGAGATATAAACAATATTACAGAAATATCTCACTAAAAAGGTAGAAAGAATTTTAATACCATCATCCTGTATCGTGAAGATCTTGACATAATACTGATTTCCATTGTTGTACGTACCAAAGTGAACTTCAAAACTTTCAAGTGGCTGCAATTCATAAACAACAATTAGACCAAAGAAAATAAACAGTTAAACATGTTGCAATTCATGGAAATGAACATACAAGCATAAACTAAAGCATATAAGGCTAATATCTGGCTTAGACACCAAAAAAAAGTGATGTGAGATCATATAAGCAAAAGCTTGAAAAAGAACAAAACCTATGCTGGAGGACTAAGGATTGATTAAAATATGCATGACACTCATAAAAGTCATGTGATGAGGAGAGGGAAACACACACAAAAAAAAAAAAAAAGAAGTCAAGAGATTTGACAAGTCAAATATAATCGATATGGTAAGAAATAAGCCATAGCTAAGAGGATCACAGAAACAGCATGGATAGTTTTGATAGCTATATTTAATCAGCTTCCAAGAAAAAATGAAAGGAATGCCTGGCAAGAAAATAAAAGGTGTGCCTCACACTAACGGATGAACAATCACTCACCATTACACTTGGGAGATCCCAAAATCAAGTTGGACTCATATTTGATATTTCCATTAATTGCTGGAGGATGGATTAACAAAAAAAATACCAATCCCTTCTTATAGATTTACATGCACTTCTTACATCATATATATCATTATCATCTTCTCATCCTTCTTTTGAGCTTTCTTTTTTTTTCTTTTTTTTTGGATTTTGGGCTCCAAATTTCTTTGATTAGTATGACTTAATTTAGTACTCTGTAGTATATATACTTCAATATCATTTTGCCTCCTTTCTCCACAAGCTTCCATTATTGCCAGTGGTTGCCATGGTGGATCAAATAAATATGGCCAGTGTTTCCAGGACCATGGTGGTAGGCATACTGAGGAAGCTTTGCAGCACCTTTCTCATGGCAAGGGGGAAATACCATAGGGGGCATTGACACCTGACAGGCACACCTCTTAGTACTAGATGATCCAAAGTACCTCGATGCAGAGTAGGACTTTAGTGATAAAGCATCATTGGTAGTAGACAAAGAACCAAATTTAGGCGAAGGAGAGGCTCTTTTGTTGGATTTGGGTGGTGAAAGAAAGGCCCTTATCTTGAAAGAGCATGGTGGAGACTCTAATCGATCGTATTCCTCAATAAGATTGACTAGATCCTCATCACAGGTGATTGACACCAGTGCATCTAAATCTTCAGTTGGCAGTTGACACCTCAGACTAACCCCAGCTCCAAACATCTTTCCGAGCTTCGCCAACAGCTCTGTAACCACACACATCACCACAAACCCAATTCACTCTCAAGAATTTTACTAGTACTAGCATATTTAGGCGTGAATGAGACATTTACACAAACAGATGGCGGGCGTAATTAAAAATGCAAAATCACTCATCAAGAACAGTAAAACCAACCTACCCTAGAATTTAATCAGACCCCAAGCAATCCAAATTACAATACATCAATAAATTGCAGGAAAAACAAAAAGTTAAAATTCTCAAAACTACCTTAAAACGCTTAATCGGATCGAAGAAAACCTACGAAGCGACAAATAACATGAAGCAAAGGATTAAACTAACGAATGAAATGAAGGGTTTTACCTGCAAAAGAAATGGATCGCTCGACGGAAAGTACACGGGTCTCGCCGCCATAGTAACGGAGCTTGCCGTCAGGATGACGGGGGAGAATCTTTCCGCCATAGCTACAGAGGAATTTGATGTTGGTGGGAGAAGGACCGACCATCGTCTACAGATTTTTTGTAGAAACCGATCCGCTTTTGAGAAGAAGACACAAAAAAGAAACCAGAAAGAAGAATTTGAAGAAGAAAAAGGCTCTGAATATGCTTTTTCTTCAGTGGCTTCTTCAAGCCTATGTGAGGTTCGCTTCACAGCGTATTTATAGAATCCCTTGAACTAGACTCTCAACGAATGCGGGCCTCATTTTACGGGTCGGGTCGGGTAAGGTATAGATAGAATGAAAGAAATTGGAGGTGGACCCCAACACTTTTTTCTTTTAATTGGGTTTAGGGTTTAGGGTCAGCCTAGTTTGAACGATAATTAGGGTGTGTTTGGAACGCAGGAAAATGACTTCTGGAAAATGTTTTCTGGAAAATGAGTTATTTTCCGGAAAATGAGTTCATTTTCCGTGTTTGGATGTACTTTGGAAAACTGTCTTTAGGTGTTTGGTTCATTTTCCGGAAAATGAGTGGAAAATGAATAGAAATATATAATTATATAATTTTATTCTTTTATTTAAAATATAAAAAATATATAACATAATAATATTTATTATAATATAACTAATTTAAAATAAAAAAATAAAAAAATTAAAAAAAAAGGGGGGGGGGGGGTGGACGGCTGCTCTGGTTTCCGCCGAAACCAGAGCAGATCGGCTCTGGTTTCCGGCGGAAACCAGTCCGCCGTAGTGACTTCCGGCGACGGCCCTTCCATTTTCCCATGGGGGAAAATGACTTCCGGATAATTTTGGGGGAAGTCATTTTCCCCCAAAATGGGGTCATTTTCCGTGGTCAACGGAAATCAATTTCCGTTAACCACATTTTCTGGGTGTTCCCAAACACCCGAAACCCGGAAAATGACTTCCAGAAGTCATTTTCCGGGTTCCCAAACACACCCTTAATCTAAGTACAATACGGGTTAACACCTCGTGGTCTAATTAAAAAAATGAAAAAATAAACCTCAATGCCCCCATGCTTGTGGGGCGTTTGGTTGGGAGGAAGGAATTAGGGGAGAAAAGAATTGTAATTCGGTGGAATTGCAATTCAATGAATAAAGTAGGAATTGAAATTACAGTGTTTGGTACGCAGGAATAGGAGTACAGGGAATTGAAAGGTAAGGAGCGACAAAATGACTAAAATACCCTTATGTTGTAATATATGTAATAGTAGTAGTAGTAATTCTTTCCAAAATAATAATAATAATAATAATAATTCATTCAATAATAAATATAATATAATAATAATAATAATAATTCTTTTAAAAAAGAATAATAATAATAATAATAATAATAATAATAATAATAATTCTTTAAAATAATAATAATAATAATTTTTTAAAATTTAAAAAAAAATACAAAGGGTACGGGAGGAGGGACAAAATTGTCTTTATACCAACACAATTGCCCCTCCTCTCCACCGAATTGCAATTCATGGGGGGTACCCCATGAATTGCAATTCATCATTTGGAGGGAATTGCAATTCCAAACAGTGTAGTTTGGGAATTCACTGAATTGCAATTCCTACCAAACTGCAGTCAACCAAACAGGCCATTATATCAGATAATAAGATTCCCATTACCATTCCCATTCTTGTGGGGCCATGCTTGGTTGGCGTTAGTAGTTGTGCACTCTTATTTCTTAAGAGAAGTTGAAAGTTTGAACTTCTTGCTATGAAAAAAATTAATTTGACCAACATTTTGTCTCTTAATTGAGCCAGTTTGTTATCAATAAGGATTAATTAGAGTACGATACAGACTGATACCTCGTGATCTAATTAAAAAATAAGAAGTGTACCCCAATGGTCCAATGCTTATGTCAGATAATAAGATTCCCATTCTTGTGGGGCCTTTTGGTTACAATTTATGAATGACTTTCACTATAAACATCCCTACAAAATTATATGAAAACTAAATATATCTGCTACTATAAATAAAAAATAAATCTGTTATTTTATGGCAAGGAATGTGCTATTTTTATAAATATTGATAATAAATTTATTATTTTATTTGTTAAAAAAAAAGTTATCATGCCTTCTTATTTATAATGATTGACATGTAAATTTTTTTAAAAATGTTTTATAACATTTTCAATCTAATATAGTTACATGATACGAAATATTTTTATAATGTTTCAATTCGTAATGTTTTTGAATTAGAATTACATTTATTGAATCTCTTTTGTTTCTCTTGTATCAAAATTTAAGTTGATTATTTTCTAACATTATGTTCATGTAGGGTCTCATTGGAAACTTAAAAAATAATTTTTGAAAGTCATTTTATGAATTTTTTCGTGTTTAGACATTTAAGGAAAATATTCATATTAGTCAATGAAAAACCTCAATAACCACCACATCACCACCATAAATCATTGTAAATTATTTGAATTGTCAACTTCTTAGATTATGCTACAATATTTAATCTAACACACACACATTATATATATATATATATATATATATATATATATATATATATATATATATATATATATATATATATATATGAGTTCACATGCGGTTGATGGTCTTAGGTGCAGTTGTACGGCTAAATTTAAGCCATTAATCTTACATAAATCAACATTCAAGATTAAGAATGATTAAAAAACGCGCGGTAACAATTTGGTCTTTTTTGTATTTAGGTCAAAGTTAAGGTGCGTGAATTTCCTTCTTAAGGTGCGTGATTTTTCTTCTTAAGGTGCGTGAGTTTTGTGTGCTTAAGGTGAGTTAGTTGTTAAAACTTAAGGTGCATGAATTTTCTTCTTAGGTGCGTGGATTTCCTTCTTAAGCTGCGTGGTTTTCCTCTTTAAGGTGCGTGGTTTTCCTTCTTAAGGTGCACGATTTTTATGTTAAGGTGCGTGGTTTGTGTACTTAAGGTGCGTGGTTTATATACTTAAGGTGCGCAGTTTAAAACCTTTAGGTGCGTGGTTGTGTTCTTAAGGTGCTTTGTTTGTGTGCTTAAGGTGCGTGATTTGTGTACTTAAGGTGTGCCATTTTGATGCTTAAAGTGTGTGATTTGTTTATTAATTTTATAAACAATTTCATTAATTCATTTATGTTTTTTGTCATCCCAGGTGCTCAGATGGGGGAGAATGCGTGTTTTTTTTTTTTTTTTTTTTTTTTTTTAATTTTCATTGATTTGAGCCATTGATCAAACTTGATCAATGGCTCAAATCTAACCCTATTTTTACCTGGGAGCAAACCCGCACCTGAATCCTTTTATATATATATATATATATATATATATATATATATATATATATATATATATAGTAGAGTTCAAGTGTGGCCGCGCCTTAATGTGCGGTCAGTGCTGCCGCACCACTATGTATATAAATATACATCACTCAATGTTAGAAAATGCACCACACAAATATGCATCATTGGGTATACATCACCAAAAAACACACCACTAGGTATGCAAATATACACCACACAGTGTTAGCAAATGCACCATTAGGGGCAAGAGAGTTATGGTGCATTATTTTTGGTGTTTGGTGTGGTTTTTGGTGTTTTTGTGTATTTTCATGTAGTGCGTTTTCTAACATTGGGTGGTGCATTTTATAACATTGAGTGGTGTGAACCGCACCGACCGCACGAGAAGGCGCAACCACATTTGAGCAGATTTCTATATATATATATATATATATATATATATATATATATATATATGTAACTTTGCTTGGGATTGCCTCAATGCATATAACATTATCGATGTGAAATTTGGTGGATAATGTAGTCTAAAAATCCAAAAAAAAAAAAATAGTCTTTTTCTTTACCATCCAAAAAAAAATGTAAATTACGTACTTGAGGTTTGGGGAAGCCAGTATCAATATGCTGCCGACGTGGCTCCACTCACCCACATTGTCGAAGCCATGCCATCTATTTTAATTTTATTTTTCCATTGATTTTTTGAATTTATTCTTCTGATAGAGCATTTTCAGCAGAAGCATAATGGGATATCCACCTTTATCTCCTTATCCTTTTGAATAGGGAATCTTGCAAATTGCTTGCATCATTCAATTTCACATTTGGCTTCTACCCACTACCAACTTTACAACTTAGGTTGTACTCACCCCAACAATTATACATACTCGCAATGTGATTCGGCATGCCACATAGATTTCTTCTTCTTCCTCTTTTTTTTTTGTTTTATTTTTTTTCCTATGTGTTTGGGAAGCTTGTTATTCTAACAACCTTGCTAAACACATAAAAAGGCTGTCATTCGGCAACCTTTGTACTTTAACAAGAGCTGCCATAAAACTTTTTTTTTTTTAAATTTTTTTTATTTTTTAAAGTACTTTTTTAAATTATTTTATTTTATATATAATATAAAATGAAAGTGAGACCATTTTTAAAAGTAGGAGAGATTTGCATGGATGTAGAACAAATAGCAAAGAATTTGTAAAAGTGAGAGAAAATTGTTGGGTTACACCAGGTTTAGTTGAAAAAATAGACCTTGAAATGAAATGATGTTTCCGAGAATAAATCTATTTTTTTGAAAACCCGAGAATAAATCTATTCAGTTGTTTGTTAATATTTTTTATTTTTGTGAAGGGAAAATGACATGTTTTTCTCTTGAGTTATATGCTTATAGCACGTTTTTTTCTTGAGTTATTAATGTTTTCACATTTGTCCCCTCAATTATGTTAAAAGTGACAGGTTTTCCTCCTTTTTATGTTAGATAGATAGTTTTACCCTTAAAAATAAGTATTGCATTTACTTTTCTTCTCCAGCAAATTATTGCTTATATGTATGGATGACCACGGTTCATTTCGAACCTAACCGGATACTATAACAACCGAATTGAAACAGTAAGGACGGTTCTGGTTACGATCCAGAACCGGAAAAAATAAAATAAAATAAAATAATTGCTGAATTTAGACTATTTTAAAAATGAGAAATAGAATTTACAAAAATTAATAAATAAATTTTGAACTGGTAGTTCAAACCAAAATTGGAACCTTCCTGAAAGGTTCCCGTTCCGATTTATCATTTCCCAAAATCATGAACCGGAATCGAATCACAGTCATATCTACTTATATGTGGAAAAAGAATAAATGTGAAAATGATCAAACACTATTGGTAAATGTCTAAATGATAAATTGGTTCGATTCAATTCCAGTTTCAGTTTTGAACCGCCGACTCAAAATTTATTTATTTACTAGTTATTGTTATTATTATTATTATTATTATTATTATTATTATTATTATTATTATTATTATTATTATTATTATTATTATTATTGTATAGGAATATTTATATCATTTAAAAATAGATTTCATTTCTATATCTTAAACCAAACAAACACTTGAATAACAATCCTAAAGTATATTACTTCAAAAAAACCAAATAATAGAATAGAATTCATGTTCTATTCATTAGATATTCCATTCTCTATGGAATATGATTTTTATTCGCTTAAAATTCATTCCGTGAACTAAACACAGTATTAGTGTTTTTTTCCTAAGCAACTTATTTAAAAAAAAATTTAACTTATTTCACGGTCCAAACATGACGTCGTATCGGCACTGTTACAATTTATTTTTTCAAGCGACCTGCATTTTCCTCTTCATTGTTTCTCCTCAACTCCACTTATGCAACATACATTTTTATAACTCATAAAGTACATTATTATTCTAAAGCATTATAAAGTACATTATTCTAACTCATAAATTACATTATATCTTACTAGAATGTTCATTATTCTAATACATAAAGTCATTATTCTAACTCATAAAATACATTATCTTACCCCAGAAGTTTCATTATTCTAACACATAAAGTACATTATTCTAACTCATAAAATATATTTTCTTATCCCAAAAAGTTTATTATTCTAACACAATATCTTAGTTCGTTAACTGAAAAACGAATATTTTTAAAAGTCAAAGTGACGTTTGGACCACGGTCCACACAATAATTTACCCGTAGAGTGTTAATATTATGAATATGTTTTTAATTTTCGTCTTACATAGGATTAAGAAATTAGTCAAGTTTAACAAATATCATATAAGAATGAACCATTATCATTCCTTCCTGAGGCATTAGACAAGGTAACCCACTCTCACCCCTACCTCTTCATTATATGTGCGGAGGGTCTGTCGTTTTCTATTCAAAAACAAAAAAAGGGAATGCAGTAACCAAATGCTGCAAAATAGCATGGTCGGGGTACCGGTGTCTCAAATTATATATTGTTAAGATATTAATTATATATTGTGTCTCAAATCCATGAAGAATGGGTCTTCCGCAATTGTCCATCCACATTGCATGCAACATGGTCTCCTTTTTTGCACTTTCGCCGAGATACATGGGGCTTCACGCAATTGCCTATTTTTCCTCATCTTTGTAATGTATAAATAGGATAAGTTTTTCTTTGTAAGGCATCCATCAATTGAATTCTTTCTCCTTTGTCCTTACACTACAAGAAAAATGCACATAGACAACACTAAAAAGACAATAGTTTTTGACAAAAGTGTTGTCTTTTGTATTAAAGACAACAGTTTTGGACAAAACCGTTGTCTTTGACGCAACACTTTTATTAAAGACAACGGTTTTTACCGAACCGTTGTCTTTAGTGTGTTGTGCATTTTGTCAAAAGACAACACCGCAAAGACAACGATTTTTAAACATTGTTGTCTATGTGCATTTTTTTAAATAAAAGACAATGGTTTTATGTAACCATTGTCGTTGTTGTGTTGTCTTTAACTGCACTTGAATACACAACACTACAAAGACAATGGTGTTTAAAACCGTTGTCTTTGCGCGTTTATTTTTTAAAATAGACAACTGTTTTAGTTAACCGTTGTCATTTGTGTGTTGTCTTTAAGCACACTTTAATAGACAACACTTCAAAGACAACAGTTTTTTAAAACCGTTGTCTATGTGCATCCCGTTTTTTAATTAGACAACAGTCTTATGTAACCATTGTCGTTGGTGTGTTGTGTTTAAGTGCACTTGAATACACAACACTACAAAGACGACGGTTTTTTTAAAACCGTTGTCTTTGCACGCTACAACGATTTTATTTAACCGTTGTCGTTTGTGTGTTGTCTTTAAGCACACTTTAATAGACACCACTTCAAAGACAACGGTTTATTAAAACCGTTGTCTTTGTGCACCCTTTTGTTTATTTAGATAACGGTTTCATTTAACCGTTGTCATTTGTGTGTTGTCTTTAAACACACTTGAATAGACAACACTACAAAGACAACGATTTTTTAAAACTGTTGTCTTTAAATGTTTCTTTTTTTAAATAAAAGACAACGGTTTTATTTAACCATTTTCGTTTGTGTGTTGTCTTTAAGCACACTTGAATAGACAACACTTCAAAGACAACGGTTTATTAAAAACGTTGTCTTTGTGCACCCGTGTTTAATTTAGACAACGGTTTTATTTAACTACCAGATTGTATTAGCGGGTTTGACCAGCGAATTGTATTAACGTTTTGTAAAATAATATTTGGTAAAATTAGCTGTTTAGGTTAGCGGTTAACATACATGTAAAATGACCTAGATAGGTATACATAACAATAACAACAACAACAACTAACAACAACAACAACAACAACAACAACAATAATAATAATAATAATAATAATAAAAACAACGTAGTGTAATAGGTTGACCCACTATATTATGTTTATTTTTAAAAAAATTACAATTAAAGACCAAAATACATTTGTATTTAACGATATTTAGACTATTTTATTGATAGATGACCAAAAATAGTCATGTCACAATCATACTAGGACCCAAAGTGAATGCTCTCTTAAAAAATAACTAAAAGTGGACTATCGTCTATAAATCTAGGATAAAAAATATAATTAACTCTAATAATAGTATTTTATAAAATCAAAATTAAAACAAAAAAAACAAAAAGAAAAAAAATAAAAAAAAATAAAAGGGGAAGTTAATTAACTTTACCACTTTTCCCACCGTCCCACATCGGTGGGAAAAGTGGTAATGGAGCCTAAGGAGCCTCAAGGCTCCATTTTTTTCTAATATCTTTGAGGGTTCGATACTCATTAAGTCCAAAATTTATTTATTTTTATTAATTTATTATTAAGGACGTTTTGGAAAAATTATTATTCCTAAAATATCATATGCAAACGTTGCTAAATGTAGCGTTTGTAAAAATTTATCAAATAATAAATTTGACGTTTTAACAACACTAATTTCAACAACACTAAATAGACAATGGTTTTTAACCGTTAACCGTTGTTTTTTTTAGAATAGACAACGGTTAAAAACCGTTGTCTTTGCGTGGGACTTACAACAACACCGACTTCAACAACACTTAATAATAGACAACGGTTAAAACCCGTTGTCTTTTCTAGAAAAGACAACGTTTAAAAACCGTTGTCTTTGCGCGGGACTTACAACAACACCGGCTTCAACAACACTTAATAGACAACGGTTAAAAACAGTTGTCTTTTCTAGAGAAGACAACGGTTAAAAACCGTTGTCTATGTACATGACTTTCAACAACATCGGCTTCAACAACACGCAAAAGACAACGGTTTTTAACTGTTTTCAACAACATCGGCTTCAAAGATGTTGACTATTACCAAGTTCGATATCGAGAAGTTCGACGAGAAAATTAGCTTTTCTATCTGGAAGGTTCAGATGGAAGCCGTTTTAACCTAGAACGGTTTGAAGAAAGTGCTAGCTAGGAAGAAGAAGAAGAAACTGGCTACAATGACAGATGAAGATCGGGAAGATTTGGATGACAAAGCACGTTCAACCATTCAATTGTGCTTGTCTAAAGCGGTTCTACGTGAGGTGTTAGGTGAGACGACTGCGTCAAATTTGTGGTTCAAGTTGGATTCGCTCTACATGGACGAATCTCTAACGAACACGCTGCGCCTGAAGGAGCGGCTATACACAATCCGTATGACGGAAGGTACTTCAATTCAATATCACTTAGATGAATTCAATTCTATTTTATTGGACTTGGAAAATATTGATGTCATAATTGAAGATGATGATCGTGCTGTTTTATTGCTTGTTTCTCTCCCTAAATCATATCAAGCTTTTCAAAGAAATTATGATGTATGGTAATATTCTTGATGTCCTAACTTTCAACAATGTTAAGTCGAACCTATTGTCCAAATAAAAGTTTGACTTAGAAATTAAGTCTGAGGACAAAGGTGAAGGCTTGACTGTTAGAAGTCGTTTAGTTAAAACAGAGAGTAGCAATAAAAAATTTAGATCCAAGTCCAAACGACGTAAGTAAAACAAATCCTGTAAGTACTGCAAGAAGCATGGTCATGATGTGACTGAATGCTTCAAACTGAAGAACAAACAAGAGAGAGAGAAAATAAGTCCGCTGAAGCTAGTGTTGTTAAAAGTGATTTAGAAGGCGATGTTATGTTATCTGTTAGTTCCGGTGACAAACGGAGCGAAATTAAGTGGATTCTAGACTCTGGTTGTACATTCCGCATGTGTCCTCACAAAGATTATATTGGTTCGTCTCTCTAGAACCAGTTGATGGTGGAGTTGTTTTTATGGGTAATGATACCCAATGCAAGGTTAGTGGAATTGGAAGTGTTCAAATTAAAACTCATGATAACGTTGTCAGGACTCTTACCAATGTTCGGTATATTCCTGATTTGAAACGCAATCTGATATCATTGGGCACCTTGGAATCTCTAGGATGCAAGTACATAGCTGAAGGTGGAGTTCTGAAGGTTATAAAAGGCTCTCTTGTTCTCATGAAAGCTTCTCTGTCTAGAAGCTTGTATGTGTTGCATGGCAGTACCGTAACAAGTTCAGTTGCGGTATCCTCATCGGTGTCTTATGCTAATCTCACTCAACTATGGCATATGCGATTATGCGTTTGGGGCATATGAGTGAGAAAGACATGCATATCCTGAGCAAGAAAGGCCTCCTAAGTGGTTCAGGTACGGGTAAATTATAATTTTGTGAGCATTGTGTTTTTGGGAAACAAAAGAGGGTTAGTTTCTCTACTTCTACACACCGTTCCAAAGATGAATTGGAATATACATTCTGATTTATGGGGACCAACTAAAGTCCAGTCTATGAGGGCTGTATTGATGATTTTTCTCAAAAGTCTGGTCTATTTCTTGAAACATAAAAATTAGGCATTTTCTATTTTAAAAAAGTGGAAAATACTTGTTGAGACTCAGACAGGGAAAAAGGTCAAGAAGTTCAGGACAGACAATGTCTTAGAATTTTGTGAGTCGGACTTCAATGAGTTCTGTGCAACAAATGGAATTGCCATACACAAGATAGCCAGGCACAAGACCTTGTCTAGAAAACCCTAGCAGAATGGTGTTGCCGAACGTATGAACATGACTCTGTTGGAGAGAGCTCGTTGTATGCTCTCTAATGCTGGGTTATGGAAACAGCGTGATTTTTGGGCTGAGGTCGTTTCTACTGCATCCTATTTGGTAAATAGGTCTCCACATTCATCCCTTGATTTCAACATTCCGGAGGAAGTTTGGTCAAGTAATCCTCTTGACTATTCTATCTTAAGAGTTTTTGGATGTCCTGCATATGCTCATTCCAGTACGGGTAAGTTAAACCCTAGAACTGTCAAATGCATTTTCCTTGGCTATGCTTCACAGTCAAAAGGATATCGTCTATGGTCTCCTGATTCTCACAAGATCATTATGAGTCGAGATATCACTTTTGATGAAAATGCACTACTTTCCTCTGGAAAAGATTGTGTTGTTCCCAATACAGGTGATATGCAGAGTACTGGAGAGAAGGTGGAGTTTGAGTTCAGGCCTACTAATAGTATTACTACCACTAATGGTAACGCTAAATATGATGCATCTACTAGTACCGCACCTAATGCCGAGCCACAGCGAGAGTACTCTATTGCCCAAGACCGGCCTAGGAGGACAATTAAAAAACCTACTAGGTATGCTAGTGATGATGAATCCTACTTGGTTGCTTATGCTCTTTCAGTTGCACAGGAGGTTGATGGTGATCCATCCTGTTACTCTGAGGCTATTTCCTACGCCAACTCGTCCAAGTGGTTGGTTGCTATGCAAGAGGAGATTGAAAGTCTTCATAAGAATGAGACTTGGGAGCTGGTAGAGTTGCCAAACGGTAAACGCCCATTGAGTTATAAGTGGATTTACAAGAAGAAAGAATGCATCCTTGGGGTTGAGAAAGCACGGTGCAAGGCATATTTGGTTGTTCGAGGTTTCAATCAACGTGAAGGTATTGACTTTACCGAGATATTTTCTCCTGTTGTTCATCATACCTCTATACATGCACTACTTGCTTTTGTTGCTCTTTTTGATTTGGAGTTGGAGCAACTTGATGTAAAGACTGCATTCCTACATGGAGAGCTTGATGAAGAGCTTTACATGTACCAACCTGAGGAGTTTGAGGTTCCTGGGAAGGAACACTGTGTATGCCGTCTGCAAAAGTCTCTTTATAGGCTAAAGCAAGCTCCAAGGCAATGGTATAAGTGGTTTGATGCTTGTATGTTGGGGCAAAGGTTCTCAAGAAGTCAATATGACAGTTCTGTGTATTTTAAAGAATTTTCTAATGGGTCTTTTGTCTACTTGTTACTTTATGTTGATGATATGCTCATTGCTTCCCCTAACATGTCTCTTGTTGAGAAGTTAAAGTCTCAACTAAGCAATGAGTTTGATGAATATCATGGAGATACACAAGGATCGTTAGGCTGGTAAACTTTATCTATCCCAGAAAAAGTATGTTGAGAAGGTGCTTGATCGATTCAATATGTCTAATTGTAAGCTTGTGTCTACTCCACTTGGTGCACATTTTAATTTGTCTTCTGATTCATGCCCTAAATCTAATGTTGATGTGGCTTATATGCACTAGACCTGATTTGGCTTATGCTGTAAGTGTTGTGAGCCGTTACATGCATAACCTTGGTAAGGAACATTGGAACGCTGTTAAATGGATTCTACGGTACCTAAAGGGTACTTCCTCTTTGGGCTTGGTTTTTTATCGCAGTTCTTTTGTATCTATTGACATTGTGGGCTTTGTAGATTCTGATTATGGTGGTGACCTTGACAGACGTCATTCACTGTCTAGTTATATTTTCACTCTTTGTAATTGTGATATCAGTTGGAAAGCTATGCTTCAGTCTAGTGCTGCGTTATCTACGACTGAGGCGGAATATATTGCAACAACGAAGGGTGTCAAAGAAGCTACTTAGCTACGGGGTTTGGTTATGGAACTTGGTGTTTCACAAAGTTATACTGTTGTGTTCTCAGATAGCCAAAGTGTTATCTATCTCACCAAGAATGATACATATCATGCCAAAACCAAACACATTGATGTCAGATACCATTTTATCCGAGATATTGTAGCTGCGGGAGATATTGTTGTCCAGAAGGTTCACACATTGGAGAATCCAGCCGACGTGCTTACCAAGCCTGGCCTCTACCTATTGCTAAGTTCAAGCAGTGTTTGAATTTAGTCGGATGCTCTAATTGTTAATTCCCACAGTGGCTTTGATCTAAAGTGGAGATTGTTAAGATATTAATTATATATTGTGCCTCAAATCCATGAAGAATGGGTCTTCCGCAATTGTCCATCCACATTGCATGCAACATGGTCTCCTTTTTTGCACGTTCGCCGAGATACATGGGGCTTCACGCAATTGCCTATTTTTCCTCATATTTGCAATGTATAAATAGGATAAGTTTTTCTTTGTAAGGCATCCATCAATTGAATTCTTTCTCCTTTGTCTTAGCTATATATTCTCACGTGTGTTCATATATATATATATATATATATATATATATATATATATATCCTCCTTTAGAAATTCATTTGTTATTATATATATATTTCCCTATTATTTAACTTTTATAATTCTCAATTTATGATTATACGCTTCCGCATTATTCCGCTATATTTTTAACAGTTCTTATTAGTTTTATACGCGCATTGCGCGAATGAGTTAATGTTCAATGTTTATATTTAAATAAATATTTGAAAGTATATCCATGTAATATTATATAGGAGAAGTTTATACGTAGGTAATTGAATGTCGATTTTGTTTATTTAAATATGTAACTCAAAGTATATGAATCCAAGATAATATAGAAAATTCATTATAATTGTCAACAAAATAAATGTTTTCAACTTTGTAAAATTGATAGTCTAAATACTTGGTCTAAAAACGATAGTCTAAATAAATACTATTTTTGATTTGGATTTTTCTAAGTATTCTTAATTCTCTTTTGAGTAACATTGTCATTGTCTTCATCTTCACTATTTGTCCTCTTCCTTTTTTGTTGGTAGTGTGTTATTTGCAACTGCGTTACTGTTGGTAGGATAGATAACAACGTTATGCAATGAGATTATGATGTAGGAAGTTATGGATTTTCCTTTAGGTGTTCTGTTCGAGGTTCATTTGGTTCAACCATTATTGTTGAATGAATTATTGTGGATAAAGAAATCCCTAGTCCAAAGATATTATGAGGTAGTTTTCCGCTTCAATTTGTTGGGTTATTTGAATACTCTCATTGTCAACAAATTTCCCAAGTAGTTAATATGATTGGCTTCAAACTATTTTTTTTTAATTTTTTTCATGGTATTAATAAAATATTTGGTAAATAAATATACAACATTATTTTGTATTATAACTTTGATATTTAATTACAAGATAGTGTAAAATAAAGAAGATAATGGACAATATAATGAATATCAATTGATGAATTTGAAAGTAAAGAATATTTGCATGGGAGAAAATAAAGACAATATAACTAATGAAATTATTTCTCTTATTTAATTTAATTTATTGATAATGAATATTTTTTTCAAATAAAGGCATTGTAGACACATAATTATAAATTAAAGAAATACATTTGTATCATTTTTTGTTATAGCTACTAATTTATTATTTTAATTTAATACAAGTAAAATAGAGTGAGGAACTTAATTATGCCAAATTTGATTGGAATGGGGTTGAAACCTAAGACCTTCTTATTGAAATCAATGAGTAAGTTAATACTTAAAGATAAAATTTGAAAATCTCAATGAAAAATAAAAATCTAAACAATTTGAACCATCTATTTGATTTAATAATTTAACCGTCATTTTTTCTTCCCATTATAGGCATACTTTTTTTTTTTTTTTTATCCTTATTAGTATAGTAAATAGATATTAATCCAAATATGTATATGGCACACTATCTACACTTATACACTTATAATAAGAGCCAATAATGTTAGACCCCTAACTAGAAATAAAAAAATGTTGGTGTAATAGTCTGCTATAACATATTGTACTATGTGTTTTTCTTATTGTGCAACCTCCAATTAAATTCCTAATACATCCTAATCGTTTATAATTTTACCAAATTGTTTCCGTTAAATATAACGGAAGTTTAACATTAAATTCTTTAGGCAATTTGTTTCATTATTACAGTTTTCAAACAAATTGACAATATTCTATATATAATACAATTCTGTATAGATTCCTAACTTAAAATTAGAATATTGAAGTCTTAATAGGATTCTATAATACAATTTGGTATAGATTCCTCCCCAAAATAACAGTATATAAACTCCTCCCCTTCTCACTAGTATTCACCCAAAACTAAACCTAACATATTCTGCAACACACTATCTAATTGACATTCTATAGGTATAATTGTCTAAGTATTATCATGCATGCTAATTCTATTATTTGTATTATTTGCACTCATAATGATTACAATTAAAAAAAAAAAACAATGATGGTATACTCATTAATTAGTATAACTTCAATATCGTTATGTAAATATATCTATTGTATAATCTATTCATCTATACTTGTATCCCTTGTACGTAATGTTATAGTTCTCATTATATTCCTCTATAATCTACACATTTTAGTTACTCCTAACTCCCTAATCTATGGTTTTTGTATTTATGTTGTGGTTCTCCTTATACTATTTCATAACATCCTTTATGAACATATTTTCCATGGCGCAAGGATATTAGTCATGATAAATGCAGTAAAGTTACTTGATATTGACACACAAATTAAACTGTGGGCTGGAGTTGTATAGTTCATGTCATTAAGAAAAACGAACCAAAAAACGCTATTGGAACGCTTGAGAAAAAGTATATGCTCATCGTACTTGAGAATGAAACAGTAAGTAAATAGTAAAAAATTTCTCCCTTTATTATTATTATTATTATTATTATTATTATTATTATTATTATTATTATTATTATTATTATCATTATTAGTATTATTATTTTGAAGATGTTCTCATTCACCACCAACATCATTGTAAATGTTGTATCTAAATGCAAGGAAGTCGGGTTCAATCAATAGTGTTTGATAATGACATTGGAATGTATGATATCACTTTACAAACCAACAAATGATACATCATCTCAAATGTCATTGTCAAACCGTCCAGACGAACTATAAAGTACTTGATTACAAATACAATTACACATGAATTTTTAAATGGTCGGACCGGTGTCCAAACAAGTGACAATGATGACACGCCATTTGTTCTCATGTAATTAAGTGGTTTATTTTTTTCTACTTACTTTAGTTGCAATTTAGCTATTTACAATTTCGTTATGTTTTATTAAAATATATAAGCATCGAGACTATTTCTTTGATTTTTTTTATTTAGCATTTTTTTCTCTCATTATTATATGACTACTTTAACCAATTAAGAAACACTAATTTAAAAATATGCATTGGACATTGGCTTAATCGCGCAACGCGTGTGTAATAACTAGTATTTTCATAATCATATATATGTACGTATGAATATATATGCATAACTTGGATTGAAAAAACAAAAAAGACTAACAAAAGAAGTATTTATTATGTACTTCGTTCAATTCAAATTAAACATATATGCATGAATACGACATTGATACGGGACCAATAATAATAATATAATAATAATAATAATAAAAAGACTATGTCCACACATGTCACTTGATTATGGGCGACACGTGTCTAATAACCACGAAATATTTTTTTTGTTCTTGAAGAAAATAAGAGAAATATTTCTGTACTTAATTGAATTCAAATTAAACATGCATGAATACGACATTGATACGAAACCTTAAATTTGGTGTCCGGGTAGTTAGTAAGTTAAACATCTGACTAGGATACACGTAGGGAAGTTTGGCTGAGGCGTTGGATGAAGGAAAACTAAGTATCTTCCCTTTGCTTCCATGGATATTCATACACACCATTTTAGGGATATTGATGCTGACCTTGTATTACATGCATCCATGCCCACATCCTCTAGTGGAACCATGATGTGTGTTTGAGAAGGGTTCAACCTAGATCTCTTTTGTCATTTAATTTGAGCCAAATACCTTATACGTTTAACAATAAGTCTAAAACTTTCCACAAGTATTAATGTTAATTTTGTTCTTATAAATTCATAAGTTCAATTTATTAAACATTTAGTTGTGCAACATATATATATATATATGAAAATGTTGTAACAATATTAAAAAGTTTATTAGAACAAAAGCATTTAATAACCTATATATGGTACATGTCATAAAGATAAATTCTTTAACAATTAATATAGTCTTTATTAGTTTTTTCAATTCAAAAATTGATCGTGGATCATTTTAATTTAATTTTAAGACTCAAAATAATTTTGTGAAACATAAAAGTAAGACTTGCGACGTTTGGGTTATTAATTGAACCTTTAATTAAGTAACTTTGGGGGAATGTTATGGTGTATGTTTAAAGTTCCAAATCTTTGTACTTAGAGTTTTTTTTTTGGGTTTTTCTCTAAGTTATTAGAATGTTCTTTATGATTTAACTATCTTTTGACTATATTAATAAGTGAGAGTGATAGACGTGTCAACTCCAAGCTCTTAGTCATGGGAGATAGTGTTAAAGTTACAAACTAGTCATAGAATATACTTAGCATTATTCTTACATTAAGAGATTCCTACTTAAGGTATGCTTTTAAAATAAAGATTTTAGGGATCATATAGTGTGCATATTTCTTTTATGCAAATTTGGATGATTTCTTTTACAATTGCGCGTATAGATTTTTAGAGAAACATCTATCCATTAAGGGACTAAGAATAAACATAGGCCGGTTTGTTTATAAAGAACCTAAGTTAGGGAATATTCTAAATGCATGCGATCAGGACCGTCCTAATAAAAATTGGGGTCTTATGCAATATCTTAAATTGGGTCCCTTTTTTCAAATATTTTTATATATAAATAATAGTTGTGATAAAAAAGTTGTGTAAAAAATTCAAAATATAAATATTGTATAAAAATACATCTAAATTTCATTTAAAAATTGACATGCGTCGTGCACATTTAGATGCAAAATCATCCACTAAAATTTTGATATCAACTTCTAGAAAATTTATCTTTAGGACCTTTATTTATTGATAAATCTCTTTTAAGACCATCTTTCACAAGAATATCTATAAGTTTAGAATCAATGGTATCCTAATTTCTTGGATCATATATGTCAAATAAAAGCGAATCGTTTGGTTTATCATTGTGAATCTAAACAACTATCAACATTTTTATTATTTTCATTGTCACAATTATACCTATCATCGTTGTGCACACTATCATTTAAATTTTTTCCAATCTCACAATCATCTTGATATTCTAAATGAAGATTAATTAGTATCTAACAATTTTTCCTTGACATCATCTTTTTGCACATCTATTTGAATTTCTTTTATAATGAATTTTTCAAGAGCTCCCTTTTGAGATTGAGTTAGTTGCTCAATTCTTCTTTTCTTCTTACGCTTCTCAAACCTAGATAAATATTTTCTAGAAGACATAATTATAAAATCCTAAAAAAATAAGAATTTATTTAGAAACTTCATGAATAAATAATTAATCAAGAAACAAATTCTTGAATATATTGTTCTAAAATCAAAATTATTAAGTCATGTAAATAAAATAATAAATAAGAATTATGAAATATTTAATAATTTTAATTACCTGTTAAGAGAATTGAAGAACTTGAGCACTCAAGAACAATTGAAGAATTCTAAGTGCGTATACGGTCTATCGTTTACTGCATCAATTGTGTGCGTATTTGTTTTCGTGCTACTGCTTTCGTCGTATGCTGATAATGCTTACATCAATTAAAATTTGCCTAATACCTAACTAGGCTAGTTGTAAGTTATAAGATTTGTGTATATATAAGCTTAGCAATTTGAATTTTGGAAGGGAAAGGATTTAAATAGCCATTAATCACCTGCCGCGTTACCGACTTGCCGCGTAAATGCGTAATGCATAATGCTACTGCCTAAATTTATGTATTTCGCATAAATTAAAGGATTTAAGCAGCTTGCCAGCTAGCCAGCTTGCATGCGTAATACATAATTTTTTTTTTTTATATATATAAATATGGGCCCCAAAATTTGGGGGCTCTGGTAGACATGCCTATGGCCGGGCTAGCATGCGATCATAGAAAATAGGCTAAAGTGTCATCGAGCACCATGAACTATATCCAATTATTCATGCCGCACCCTAAACTTTCATATCGTATATATTGAACCGCAAATCAAAATAAAAAATTCACCTAAAACTTTTAGCAGGTTTCCAGGTCTTCCTGCTGACATGACGCAGGTTTTCAAGTGATGTGGCATTTTTTTTAACCTTATGTTGTCCATGTAAGCATTTACATATTAAAAATAATTTTTTTTAAAAAAACAAAAAATACAAACAAAAAAAATTAGCATTCTATAAATTTGAAAAATTGAAAAAATACTAAACAATAAATTAGCCAAAAAATATAAATTCTGAAAAAAAAATTGAAGCATTGGAATTGCAAAATTGAAAAGTATACATTATGAAAATAAAGAGAATAAAATTCTGGTTATTTTAATATAATAATTTTGTTTTTTTTTTTAATTTTAAATATGTAAATGCTTATATGGACAACATAAGGTTAAGAGAAATGCCACATCAGACGCCATGTCAGCAAGGAGACCTGGAAACCTGCGAAAAGTTCTAGGTGAATTTTTTATTTTGGTTTGCGGCTCGATATATACGATATGAAAGTTCAGGGTGAGGCATGAATAATTGGATATAATTCATGGTGCTAGATGACACTTTAGCCTAGAAAATATTACTCTCTTAAGTAGATGACATATTACTATGGTTCCTGTGTTTGTTCTTTAATAAAGGTTGTACGTGCGTCTTGCACCAGAGAATGTAAGTATCTTCCCACGTATAATATAATATAATATATTGTATATTTGTATTATTAAGTGGTTGTGGTACAAGTATAAATGATTAAGCCAAATAGCCCATAAGTGGTTTAGTCAATTAGGTAATTTAGGATATTCAGTTTGGCTTTAACTGAATATCTGTCTATAATGATGATACGTAGGCTTTTAAGCAATAATATAATGCTCCCATATAGTTTCTATATTCACAATACATACACCATCTAGTATTCATGAGAAAAGCAGTCGTTATACTGTGGACCATGGTCCACAATGTATTGTGGACCATGGGTCATGGTTGATACTGCAGTTGTGTTGAACTGATACTGCAATTGTGTTAAAAGGATACTGCAGTTGTGTTGAAAGGGAACTATAGTTGCGCGGAACAGAGGCCGTGTTATCCATCTGTAACTGCAGTTGTGTTGAACGGATACTGCAGTTGTGTTGAACGGATGAATGACCTCTGTTCCGTGCGACTGCAGTTTCCTTTCAAGACAACTGCAGTATCTTTTAAACACAATTGCAGTATCCGTTCAACACAATTGCAGTATCAGCTATGATCATGGTCCACAACGCATTGTGGACCATGGTCCACAACGCATTGTGGACCATGGTCCACCATGCATATAATTTGCGTGAGAAAAGTGGTAGACAAAAACACTACAACTATGTCGACAGATATTCAGAGGATCTTAAAGTTTCCGCTGTTACGAGGTCAAGTTTCTCGTGATTCAAGTTTCTTAGGTTAGTTTATAATAATATTTGATAGAGTAATACCAGCCAAGGTCCCTCGAGTATAGTGGTTCCGCCATCTATGGTCCTAAACTTTCAAATCAACCATCCACCATCCTCATATTTTCAAATTTGACCTGCCCTAATCCTTCCGTTAGTCTACTCCGTCTGAGCCGTGAAATGTGAGGGCAAATAAGACATTTTACCTCTTGCAATTGCTCATGTGTTTTAGTAGCCAATTCACGGATCATCGCTGCGCTATCGGACTTCCACCGCCGAGTGGTCGCAGAAATTCCATTCCGGTCTCTCCTCCTTGCGCTAATCGATCTCTACCACTCTCAATTGTGAAAATGGAGAGCGCTTGCGAAACAAAACCTTCCCCGACCGTGGTGAAGCTGAAGCCCATCGAAGCTCCTCCGGAGACCTTCCGATTCGAGCAAGTGCTGCAGTACGTTTCATATTTGAGGAATTGAAATTGAGCCTGGTAGTGGGGGTAGTTCTAGATTTGAGCGGTAACCTGCCCAGTAACCCCTTCCAAAATGCAGCCGTGCTGGCGGCGGGAGTGCATGCGAACAGAAGGCTTGTCGTCACCTCTTACCAGAGAGGGAAGCGGCAGCGGGAAGGATCGCGGCGACGATTTATTGCTGTAGTTGTGTTTCACAGCTCGGAATTCTTCTGAAAATGGTGGGAAAATAAGCTCGTGCTGTGGTGGGGATTGGTGGTCGTCTTTTTCTTTGTCGGCGGAGTCGCCGGACTCGAAAGAAGGGTAGGAAGAGCAGCAATAATCGGAGCCAATCTCAGAGCCGAGACTCTCCGTGCAAATTTCGAGGAATTTTCCGGTGAGAGAAGTGGTCGATTTTTTAACCTGAGAAGTGGCATTTTCAAACTTTATGCAAAAGTAGTGCAAAACCCATCAGAAGGCATCCATTATCACAGTTCTGTAAGTTTCGCTTCCCTCTAATCCAGAGTGTTTCAGTGCATTGCTTCACTATCTCATTCCATTTTCAAGTTCTGTTCAAAAAAAAAAAGGCATCCATTATCACACAATCCAAACCCAATTCACAACCCCCAATCTTCAACAACAAGCAGAAAATAATAAAGAAAATAAACCCAACAAATTTCAGAAAATTTCCAACCAATTGAAGAAATTAGGATCTGATATCTGTGGGCTTATAAATAAGAATCGTATTAATTATTATTCTGTGTTCTGATTTTGTATTTACATGGAGATAGAAGGGAAACGTATGAACCTAGGAGAGCAGAAAGAAACATAGATCGGAAGGATTATGTGGTTTATAGAGGAGCAGAGAACCAGAAACGTATGGCCGGTGACGTTAGGACTAGGGCAAAATGTAAAATGTCTCATTTGCCCTTACAGCTCAGACAGAGCAGACTAACGGAAGGATTAGGGCAGGTCAAATTCGAAAATATGAGAATGGCGGATGGTTGATTTGAAAGTTTAAGACCATAGATGGCGGAACAACTATACTCGAGGGACCTTGATTGGTATTAACTCATATTTGACATTTGATGCCCAATTCACATTCACATAATAATAATAATAATAATAATAATAATAATAATAATAGTAATAATAATAATAATAATAATTTATTCAAAATTAAATATTTTAATTTTTTTTAAAGCGAGCTTAGCTTGCGGTCAAGCTTTAAATTTTATTATTAATTACTAGTTTTATACGCGCATTGCGCGTATGGATTAATGCCCAATGTTTATATTTAAATAAATATTTGAAAGTATATCAATGCAAGATTATATAGGAGAAGTTTATACATGAGTAATTGAATGTCGAATTTATTTATTTAAATATCTAACTCAAAGTATATGAATCCAACATAATATAGAAAATTCATTATAATTATTACTAAAATAAATGTTTGCAACCTTGTAAAATCGATAGTCTAAATATTTGGTCTAAAAATGATAGTCTAAATAAATGAGTTAATACCCAATATAGTCATCGACTATAGTGGTGTTACTCAATTTAGTCCTAAATGACTTTTTGTGCTCAATTTAGTCATCGACTTTGATGGTTTTACCCAATTTAGTCCTTTGTTAAAAATTCTGTTAGGGGACGATTAGAAATATGGTCCTAATGGTAATTTCTCATCATTCATCCCATTTGCTTCTTCCCTTTATTAAGATTCGCGCAAAAATGTAAATCTTTGTGCCCAAATATTTGTTTACTCTGTATTTATTTATTTAGGGTTGTAGTTAATTTGGTACGAAATTTACATTTTTGCGTTGATCTTAATAAAGGGAAGAATAAGGAATCATCCCAAATGGGATGAAGGATGAGAAATTACCATTAGGACCCTATTTCTAACAGTTAACTAACAGAATTTTTAACAAGAGGACTAAATTGTGCAAAACCATCAAAGTCGATGACTAAATTAAGTACAAAAAGTCATTATTTAAGACTAAATTGAGTAAAACCACTATAGTCGAGGACTATATTGGGTATTAACTCCTAAATAAATATTACTTTTCATTTGAATTTTTTTAAGTATTCTTAATTCTCTTTTGAGTAACATTGTCATTGTCTTCATCTTTACTATTTGTTCTCTTCCTTTTTGTCAGTTATTGTTGGTAGCATAGATGACAACGTCATGCAATGAGATTATGATATAGGAGCTATGAACTATCCTTTAGGTGTTCTGCTTGTTGTTCATTTGGTTCAAACATTATTGTTGAATGAGTTATTGTGGATAAAGAAATCCATAGTTTAAGAAATACGATTAAATAAATTAATAAAAATTTGAAAATTTAAAATATTATATATTTCAAAGATATTAAAAGGTAGTTTCTCGCTTCAATTTGCTGGGTAATAGGTTATTTTAGTACTTTCATTGTCAACAAATCCCCCAAGTAGTTAATGTGATTGGTTTCAAACTATTCTTTTTATTTTTTCATGGTGTTAAAGAAATACATATGTATCATTTTTTTGTGTAACTACTAATTTATTTAATTCAATAAGAGTAAAATAGAGCGATTCCGCTTCAATTTGTTAGGTTATTTGAGTACTCTCTTTGTCAACCGATTCCCAAGTAGTAAATATAATTAGCTTCAAAGTATTTTAATTTTTTTTCATAGTATTAATAAAATACCTGGTAAATAAATATATAACATTATTTTGTTCTATAACTTTGATATTTTTGAAACCAAAGGAATAATCATATATTAAGCAGGAATATCAATTGGTAAATTTGAATGTAAAGAATCTTTGCATGAGAGAAAAAATAAAGACAATATAACTAATGAAATTATTTCTCTTATTTAATTTAATTTTTTTGATAATGAATAATTTTTTCAAATAAAGGTATTGTAGACACAAAATTCTAAATTAAAGAAATACATATGTATCATTTTTTGTGGTAGCTACTAATTTATTTAATTTAATAAGAGTAAATAGAGTGAGAAACTTAATTATGTCAAATTTGATTGAGATGAGGTTCAAACCTAAGACTTTTCTTATAGAAATTAATGGGTAAGTTAAAAGTTAACGGAATATTAACGGAGAAGAGAATATTTAACGGAAAACTTAACGGATAATCATAAAAGTAAGGTTAAATTAGGTAATCTCTATTAATAATATTAATATGAATTATCTTAACCATCTATTTGATTAAATAATTCATCTGAACCATCCATTTTATTAAATAATTTGACCGCTATTTTTTCTACTCATTTTAGACCTAACTCTCTTTGGCTCTTATTAGTATAGTAGATAATGATCATTTATTGAAAAAATAATAATTGTCTATAGTTTTTGATAACATAAATTGTCCAAAGACAGTACACTATATATGGAGATGTAAATGGATAAAGCGCGGTAGTAGATGAATAGAATCAAATTAAAGTAATTTTATAGATGAGAAGCCTTAATATATTAGTTAGTACCGACCCAATGGGTAGCTCAAGTGGTTAGTAAGTTTGTTTTTGTGGAGAAGAATTCCGGGGGAACCCGGGTGCAATAAAGTTGTACTTTACAATATATTAGACAAACATATCCCTACGGTTATAACTTCCGTTATCTTTTCCACTATTGTTATCATTCACATACATCCATTATTTATTTTCTTATTTTTCTTCAATAATAATAATATATACACATTTTTCTTCAATAATAATAATATATACACATTATACAAGAGACGATTCCCGGAGCGAACATGGGTGTACTTGGACCGTTAAACAGACAGTATAATCTAAAAACATAATAAGTGTGTGTCTTTTTTTTTTTTCCGTTACGTTTTTTTTTTGTACATTATGCTTAAAAGTTGTACTTTACAATATATTGGACAAACATATCCCTACCGTTATAACTTCCGTTATCTTTTCCACTATTGTTATCATGGACATGCATCCACTATATATTTTCTTATTTTTCTTCAATAATAATAATATATACACATTATATATTTGTTATTTTCTAAAAATATAAACATAAAATTTATAGAAATATTTTACATTATTATTATTATTATTTACAATAATTTAAATAACTAAAATTTAAATAAATTTAAAATTTTAATATAAAATATTAATATTGTCATGGGCACCTATGTTTTGCGCATCGCACATAAGAAAAACTAGTGTGTATATATATATATATATATATATATATATATATATATATATATATATATATATATATTGACGGTAATAATGTCTTACCAGATATTATTTGAGTATTATTGAGTATTTGAATACAATATTGAGTACAGTGTTTGAGTGCAGTACAATGCTCAGTGTGTGTTTTTGTCTAAGTTCAAGTGTCGTGTCCCTACTTTGCGTTTGTGAGCCTTTTTATCTTCCTCGGCTCAGTAATGGAGCATTAATGCCAAGGAGCCGTTGAGCGTTAATGCTGAGGAGCTGAACCGTTGGGCATCAATGTTGAGGAGCTAGACCGTTGGACATCAATGCTGAGGAGCTGAGGAGCCGGTGGGCATCAATGCTGAGGAGCTGAGGAGCCGTTGAGCATTGATGCTGAGGAGTGAGGTGTCTTAATTGGCTAGTTTGAACGACAGTTGTCTTGTCTCCGGGTCAGTGCAAAACTACTGATGATTTGGGTCAGTGCTAATGCCCAATTATCCTGTCACCAGTCCCCCAACTCCCTAGCCAACGAGAGTGATTGAGGTGGTTCGGGAGTAATAACGTCTATAAATTTTTACTTTTTTTTTTCGGAACGGTACTAGCATTGTGACCGAGGTCAGACCTCGGCCAATTTTGGCCAAGGCATGACCTCGGCCAATTAACTTAGTTTTTTTTTTTTTTTTTTGGGTTTTGTTTTTGTTTTTGTTTTTGTTTTTTTTTTTGACTTTTTGTTTTTGTTTTTGTTTTTTTTTTTTGACTTTTTGTTTTTGTTTTGTTTTGTTTTTGTTTTTTATATTTTTTTTGCCCTTTATGCGCGAGCTCACTTCGACCAGTCGTAGGCTCGATCAAAGGTCAGCTCTTCCGTCAGGCAGCTAGCGAGATCGGATCTCGTGCCGGCCCTAAGGAATTTGTTTTTTTTTTAATCTTTTTCCTCACTTTCGACTAGCCGTAGGCTCGGTCAAAGCTCAACTCTCAGCTCTCCCGTCAGGTAGCTAGCGAGATCGGATCTCGTTGTTTTTTTTTTAATATAATCAGGACGGACCATCAGCGAATGACATGTTTTTTGTGTTGCGCGGGCTTCTCCTCTAACTCATTGCCTTTTCCTTCCTCGCCCTGGTCGCACCTTCTCTTCTTGGTGTTGGAGGATGAAGGCTCAGGATCTTCTTCCTTTCGGCACACATTGTCGGGTAGGCTTTGTTGATGTTGGTACTATCCCGGATACTCAACGAATTGGGTAAATTATCCGCTCTGCACCAGTTTCTCTATTTGCCATTTTAAAGTATGGCACTCGTCAGTATCATGTCTAACCTGTCGGTGGTACCGACAGTACCTGGTTTGGTCCTCGCCCGTAGAAACTGTCATACACTCTGAGGGAAAATGCACCATTTCCATTTCCTTAGCGTGACTTAGAATCACGCTTACCGGGTGAGTAAGCGGTGTTAAGTGCCGCGGTGGGGCGAGACGAGGTCGCTCATCTCTTCCCTTCGTTGAGGGTGGTTGGTTTGGTCGTGGTGCCTGGCTGCGCGGACCAGTTTTTTCAGGTCGCCCACTTTTTCGTCATTCCTCCTCATCCTTCTTTCTCCTGTCAGTCTCTTTTGCGTCTGCGTCCCGGTTGGCCGTTCTCATGAGTTCTTCATAAGAGCGTGGGTAATGGGCATTCAGTTGTTTGTGGAAATCGCCTGACCTCAGGGCTTGAATGAAGATGAGAATTGCTGCCTTTGAATCGAAGTCATATACGTTGTTGACTTCTTTTTTCCATTTGCTTACAAAATTTCGCAAGCTTTCCCCCCTATCTTGTTTTAGTCCACAGAGATGCGAGAATGACCTTTTATGTTGTATATTCCCGGAGAAATAGGTTAGGAAATTTTTGGATAGTTCTGCAAAAGTCTGGATCGAATCGTCCGGGATTGTATTGAACCAATCCTGCGCCACTCCGTCCAAAGTAGACAAGAACGCTTTGCACATGATGGCATCGCTTGCCCCGGTCATCACCATGGCTGCCTTATATCTTGTCATATGGGCACGCGGGTCAGAAGTCCCGGTGTAAACCTTGATGGTGGGTAGCTGAAAATCTTTTGGGAGAAGTACCTCCATTATGTCCGAAGAGAATGGAGCAGCCATCCTTACCTCCAACTCTAGTGAATGCTCTCTTGCATCAACTTTCCTCTCTAAGTCGTGTATCTGCCTCTGGAGTTTTTCAACCAAGTTATCCTGTGGAGTTCTGCGTCTAGTTGAGTGGCGCAGAGCCGGTCCACCAGATTCGCCCATCCCTTCTCGGACAGATCTGGAAGCCGCCGGGCGTTGCTCAAGACCCATCGGCTGAAGATCGCCGTGAGATCGCACCTCCACCTCTGGAGGAGGCGGTGGCGGTGGTGGGGCCTGGACTTGCATTCCTGCTGCTAGTTGGGCCATCGTTGCCGCCGCCTGTTGGATTACCTGCGCCGCCGCTTGGAAGTCCGCGGCTTGGATGGGAGCAGCATTCACTGGGAGGGGAGCGCGACCCCCATCATGGTTGTTGTTGATTTGGCCGCGATGGTCACCCTCGAGACGATCTCCCCCATGGTTACTGTTGAGCTGCTCACGAAGATCACCCGTGGGGTGACCATTGTTCACTTGATGAGAACCATGAGAGCTGCTAGATCCGGATTGCGCCATCGACAGTGATGAGCTGAGATGATTGTTTTGTGATTTTGTGAAGTTTGCCTGAGATCTGATCCCGGCTCTCAACGAAAGCACCAATGATGGTAATAATGTGTTACCGGATATTATTTGAGTATTATTGAGTATTTGAATACAATATTGAGTACAGTGTATGAGTGCAGTACAATGCTGATAAGGGTATATTTGATCATATTTTTACCCCATATTTAAACCAACTTTTATATTAATTTGTGTTATCAATTATCCTAATTTCCTTCATTTGTATTAATTCTTCCAATTTATATTTTATGAAGGGAAATTAAGATAATTGAGTTTTTATTAATTGATGCGAGTTTAATAATGTGTATTTTTATCATGTGAATGGATAAATTAATTTATGAGTAAAAACATTGTGGAAAGTGGAAAAAGAAGACAAGGAGCACATGGAATTATTGGAGACAAAAGCACAAAAAGTGGCTGGAAACATGGAAGGAATCATGGAGCCATTATTGACCAAAAAGCAAAAAGAGAAAGCAGAATTTCTGGAGGAGGACAATAGGCCTGTCTGCGTCCTGAAACAGACGCCTATTGTCAATTCTACACTGCCCAGAATTTCGCACTTTCGCCGCGGCGAGAATGTTGCCCAAGAACAATAATTCTGCACTCCAAAATTCCAATTTTGCCCCCGCCTTTGCCCAACTATAAATACCTCTCATTTCTCCATTCTTCAACAATCCAATTTTCAGATTTAGATTAGTCCCTCTTCCCCCTTTTAATCCTTTTCTTCTCCTTAAAAAATGTAGACCTCCAAGTGAGGATTGTTTAGTAGTGTAGCAGTAGAATAAGATTTATTTTGTAATAAGAAGAGGGATGATACAAGGTTATGAGCTTCAACCGATGGATCGAGGGGAATTTCTTCCCTTTCTTTCCTTAATTTACCTTGAGCTAACCTTGTATCAGGATGCTTGTTCTTAATTTATTTATATTTGGATTTTGGATTATGTTTATGTCTAGATTATTGTTTGTTCTGTATTTATTATGAATTTTAGTTTAGCTTCTATGAGTTGTTGTGTGCAAGATTTATTCTTAAAAGTGTGTAATTAAAGGATCCAATTGCATGCTTGTTTGTTGTTGTGTCACGGTGAGAATCGGGCATGGCGAGAACACTCTTGCCACACCTATTGATTTATACAATGCGAGAGCTTGATAAATTATAGGGGGATTTCTCGGCTAATCTTTGGTTCCTTCACTGGCGAGAGCGGGTTGGAATTTAGAAGTTAGCCAAAACGGTTCCTTCACTAGTGACAGCGTGTTGGAATATAGAGGTTAGTTTAGGCTACCACCTCACAACTTGTAGGATTAACTTGAGTTTGGGCATGTTGATTTGCTTAGGATCTTTAAAACGAGCCTCGGTTGTAGACTACGAGAGTAGATAACTTGCGGTTTGGCACACTCGGGTAGATCACGAGAGTGGCACTGTGGACTTTAATGCATTTCCTCCATTCACAAGGGATAAAACCTCTTTTCTACATTTGTTTGACACATGATAGATATTGACCCGATCCATATCCTTACATATGTTGCATCTAATATATCTCTCTTCATTTGTTGCTTTTATTTTGGTTATTTATTTTTATTGCTATCACCATGTTATGACCGAACTAGCTTCTTAAAAATCAATCCGAGTTAGTGCTTGACCAACCATTCCCTGTGGATCGATAACCCCGGAATACTCCGGGTATTTGCATGTACCTAAAAGCTACAACCAAATGCTCAGTGTGTGTTTTTGTCTAAGTTCAAGTGTCGTGTCCCTACTTTGCGTTTGTGAGCTTTTTTATCTTCCTCAGCTCAGTAATGGAGCGTTAATGACAAGGAGCCGTTGAGCGTTAATGCTGAGGAGCTGAATAGTTGGGCATCAATGCTGAGGAGCTGGACCGTTGGACATCAATGCTGAGGAGCCGTTGGGCATCAATACTGAGGAGCTGAAGAGCCGTTGAGCATTGATGCTGAGGAGTGAGGTGTCTTAATTGGCTAGTATGAACGACAGTTGTCTTGTCTTCGGGTCAGTGCAGAACTGCTGATGATTTGGGTTAGTGCTAATGCCCAATTATCCTGTCATATATATATATATATAGGGTCATGTTCAGGTGTGGCCGTGCTCTCCCGTGCGGTTCACACCACTCAATGTTACGAAATACACCACTCAATGTTAAGAAATACACCACACAAATATGCACCGTGGTGTGTTTCTTAACATTATGGTGTGTTTCATTGTGTTTCATTGTGGTGTGTTTCTTAACATTGAGTGGTGTATTTCGTAACATTGAGTGGTGTGTGACCGCACGGCCGCACGGGAGAGCACGGCCGCATTTGAACCAAAATCTATATATATATATATATATATCTGGATGTATTCAGGTGAGAACTCTTATATTATAGATTATAGAGGATGATGAGGTCAATTTGTGTGTGTTGGATCGTAAAGATGGATGGTGTAGATTAATGGTAACATTAAATTAATTTTTGGGTAAAATAGGTGTGGTTTATTAGTGTATTAGTATGGAGAGGGTACTTTTGTCAATGTAACTTTGTGTTTTAATTTGGTAGGCTTATTTTTCGGATGTATTTTGAGACCCACGACTTCTCACTATCCTTTTCGGTTCTCAAAGCATCCAACCGCCGTCTCTGTTGTGATTTTCTTGGTGGAGTCTCTGGCACATTGTACTTTGTTAGAATATGATAGTTTGTGTGGATAAAATTTATTCAATCCATGTAGTCAACATCCATTTCCACCTCACACGTACCTGGTCTTCTTTCATGCATGTTGACCGTGCTTCATGGAGCTTCTTACATTGGTGCACATTTCACTCATTCTCATTGTATAAATAGAAGTAGTTTCTAGCTTTCTAATGCATTAATACATTTGAATTTTTTCTTCCTTCTTTTGTACTCTCACGATTATATATATATATATATATATATATATATATATATATATATATATATATAGAATATTAATCAAATGTGGCCGTGCTCTTAGGTGTGGCCGTGCGGTCACACACCACTCAATGTTACGAAATACACCACTCAATGTTAAGAAACACACCACAATGAAAATATACAAAAACACCATAAAACACACCACACACCCAAAATAATGCACCATAACTCCCATGTCCCTAATGGTGCATTTGCTAATACTGTGTGGTGTATATTTGCATACCTAGTGGTGTGTTTTTGGGTGATGCGTCCCTAACGATGCATATTTGTGTGGTGCATTTTCTAACACTGAGTGGTGTATATCTGTATACATAGTGGTGAGGCCGCACTGTTCACACCTAAGAGCACGGCCACACTTGAACATGATATATATATATTTATATATAGGGTCATGTTCAAGTGTGGCCGTGCTCTTAGGTGTGAACAGTGCGGCCTCACCACTATGTATACAGATATACACCACTCAGTGTTAGAAAATGCACCACACAAATATGCATCGTTAGGGACGCATCACCCAAAAACACACCACTAGGTATGCAAATATACACCACACAGTATTAGCAAATGCACCATTAGGGACATGGGAGTTATGGTGCATTATTTTGGGTGTGTGGTGTGTTTTATGGTGTTTTTGTATATTTTCATTGTGGTGTGTTTCTTAACATTGAGTGGTGTATTTCGTAACATTGAGTGGTGTGTGACCGCACGGCCACATTTGATTAATATTCTATATATATATATATATATATATATATATATATATATATATATAATATTTCCTTTTTAACTCTTTTAATTAAGAGTTCAATATATATATTATTATATTTTCCCATTTCGTCCATTCATTTGTTATTTCTATTATTTCCCTATTATTTAACTTCTATAATTCTCAATTTTCGATCATTCGCTTCCGCAGTATTCCGCTATATTCCTAACAAGTGGTATCAGAGCAGTTTAATTGAGAATTATTTCCAAAGATGTCGATTATTACCAAGTTCGATATCGAGAAGTTCGACGGGAAAATTAGCTTTTCTATCTGGAAGGTTCAGATGGAAGCTGTTCTAACCCATAACGGTTTGAAAAAGCGCTAGCCGGGAAGAAGAAGAAACCGGCTACAATGACAGATGAAGCTTGGGAAGATTTGGACGACAAAGCACGCTCAACCATTCAATTGTGCTTGTCTAAATCGGTTCTACGTGAGGTGATAGGTGAGACGACTACGCCAGATTTATGGGACGAGCTGGATTCGCTCTACATGGACAAATCTCTAGCAAACAAGCTGCGCCTGAAGGAGCAGTTGTACACAATCCGTATGACGGAAGGTACTTCAATTTAGTCTCATTTGGATGAATTCAATTCTATTTTATTGGACTTGGAAAATATTGATGTCGTAATTGACGATGAGGATCGTGCTATTTTATTGCTTGTTTCTCTCCCTGAATCATACAAGCATTTCAAAGAAATTATGCTGCATAGTAATTCTTTTGGAGTCCTAACTTTCGACAGTGTTAAGTCGAACCTATTGTCCAAAGAAAAATTTGACTTAGAAACTAAGTTTGGGGACAAAGGTGAAGGCTTGACTGTTAGGGGTCGTTCAGTTGAAACGAAGAGTAGCAATAAAAAATCTAGATCCAAGTTCAAAGGACGTAAGTCCAACAAATCCTGTAAGTACTGTAAGAAGCATGGTCATGATGTGACTGAATGCTTCAAACTGAAGAACAAGCAAGAGAGAGAGAAAAAGTTCGCTGAAGCTAGTGTTGTTGAAAGTGATTCAGAAGGCGATGTTATGTTATCTGTTAGCTCCGGTGACAAACGGAGCGAAACTGAGTGGATTCTGGACTCTGGTTGTACATTCCACATGTGTCCACACAAAGACTGGTTCATCTCTCTGGAACCAGTTGATGGTGGAGTTGTCTTGTTGGGTAATGATACCCAATGCAAGGTTAGTGGAATTGGAAGTGTGCAGATTAAAACTCATGATAACGTTATCGGGACTCTTACCAATGTTCGGTATATTCCTGATTTGAAACGCAATCTGATATCCTTGGGTACCTTGGAATCTCTGGGGTGCAAGTACATAGCTGAAGGTGGAGTTTTGAAGGTTATAAAAGGCTCTCTTGTTCTCATGAAAGCTTCTCGTTCTGGAAGCTTGTACGTGTTGCATGGCAGTACTGTGACAGGTTCAGTTGCGGTATCCTTATCGGTGTCTGATGCTGATTTCACTCAACTATGGCATATGCGTCTGGGGCATATGAGTGAGAAAGGCATGCATATCCTGAGCGAGAAAGGCCTCCTCGGTTCAGGTACGGGTAAATTACAATTTTGTGAGCATTGTGTTTTTGGGAAACAAAAGAGGGTTAGTTTCTCTACTGCTACACACCGTACCAAAGATGTATTGGAATATATACATTCCGATTTATGGGGACCGACTAAATTCCAGTCTATGGGAGGCTATAGATATTTTATGTCTATTATTGATGACTTTTCTCGTACAGTCTGGGTCTATTTCCTGAAACATAAAAATCAGGCATTTTCTATTTTCAAAAAGTGGAAAATTCTGGTTGAGACTCAGACAGGGAAAAAGGTCAAGAAGCTCAGGACAGACAATGGCTTGGAGTTCTGTGAGAGAGATTTCTCTGAGTTCTGTGCAGCACAAGGAATTGCCAGGCACAAGACCTTGCCTGGAAAATCCCAGCAGAATGGTGTTGCCGAACGTATGAACAGGACTCTGTTAGAGAGAGCCCGTTGTATGCTCTCTAATGCTGGGTTATGGAAACGACGTGACTTTTGGGCCGAGGCCGTTTCTACTGCATCCTATTTGGTAAATAGGTCTCCACATTCATCCCTCGATTTCAAAATCCCAGAAGAAGTTTGGTCAGGTAATCCTGTTGACTACTCTATGTTAAGAGTTTTTGGATGTCCTGCATATGCTCATTCCAATACGGGTAAGTTAAACCTGAGAGCTGTCAAATGCATTTTCCTTGGTTATGCTTTTGAGTCAAAAGGATATCGTCTATGGTCTCCTGATTCCCACAAGATCATTCTAAGTCGAGATGTCACTTTTGATGAAAATGCACTACTTTCTTCTGGAAAAGATCGTGTTATTCCCAGTACAGGTGATACGCAGAGTATTGGTGAGAAGGTGGAGTTTGAGTTCAAGCCTATGAACAGTATTACTACCACTGATGGTAATACTAAAGATGATGCATCTACTAGTACTGCGCCTCTCGTCGAGCAACAACGAGAGTATTCTATCGCTCAAGACCGTCCTAGGAGGACAATTAAAAAACCTGCTAGGTATGCTACTAGTGATGATGAAACTCACTTGGTTGCTTATGCACTTTCAGTTGCACAGGGTTTTGATGGCGATCCATCCTGTTATTCTAAGGCTTTTTCCTGTGCCAACTCGTCCAAGTGGTTGGTTGCTAACCAAGCCTCTTCCAATTGCTAATTCAAACAATGTTTGAGTTTAGTCGGCTGTTGCAGTTGTTCTACAATAAATTTGATCCAAGGTGGAGATTGTTAAAATATGATAGTTTGTGTGGCTAAAATTTATTCAATCCATGTAGTCAGCATCCATTTCCACCTCACACGTACCTGGTCTTCTTTCATGCATGTGGTTGTCGGTATATTCCTAACATACTTGACCTGACCATTAATGGCAGACGTAGGTGGTGGTTGTCAGCGAGGGAAGAGGGCTGGGTAGTCGGGTGGGGCGGCGTGTCAAGTATAGTTCTTCCTCTTCTGCTTTTTTTTTTACTTGTTTTTTTTTTCCGTTTGTGTTTTTTGTTTTTTGGCGTGTTTGATGTTTTGTGTCGTTGTATAAGTCTCGCATTTGTGTTTTTGTTCGGGTGTGAGTGGTGTTTTCCGTTCGGGGTTCTGGAAATTTTTCGATGAGTCGGCCAGAGGTTGGAGGAGAGGTAGTTGTCTTTGTTATTTAGTTTGTATTAATGTTATTTGTTGGCTTTAGAGTTTTTTTTTTTTTTTTTTTGTGGGTTTCCAGTTCATTGTTTCTTTTTCTTTTTTTTTTTTTTTTTTTTTTTTTTTTTTTTTTCATTTTATGGTTCAAGTTAATTCCGTGTGTGTTTTTGGTGTTCATTTTAGTTTTTTATATTTTTATTTTATTTTATTTTTTTCGTATTCGGATTGTGTTGGGATGATTTTGATTTGTCTTGCATTGTTGTAATTGTATTTGTTAAGGTCTTGAATAAAATATATATTTTGCTCTGGTTCTTAGCACTGTGTTTAGTTTTTTTTTTTTTTTTTTTGGTCTAGTTTGATTATAAAGTTATATCTCCATTTAGAGTTTGGCATTTATAATTCCCTAGCTGCGATAAAAACCACGTAGTAATTCATATATGGGTGTGTTGTGTGCCATGACTGTATATTATGTGTGCCATGCTGGTATTGTCGTGTGCACACACGTATTAATCTTATGTATGTTCTATTTATAAGTTGTTAAAATTATGCACAGATTCTTTTTTGTATAATTGTAGCAAGTTTTAGATTTTATATATATATATATATATATATATATATATATATATATATATATATATATATATATATATATTGACTACTCTTATGTAGTGTATAATTTTAGTCAGTTTTTGTATAACTATGTTTGGAATTTTATTCCTTTTTTTGTTGTATAATTTCAGGCAATTTGCTAGTCTGGTTTGGGGGTGTGAATTTGTGTATTTGTTTATTTTTATATAATTTTTGTAGTTGAAGATTCTGGACATCATGATAAATTGGTTTCTTTGTTCAGAATACTTGTGTGCCATTTAGCAGAAGCTAGTAATTGTGTGTGACTATTTAGTAATTTGTTGTTGTTGTTAGGGAAGTCAACATTATTACTTTTTTAACAATGGGTGCAGTGCCAGAGGTGCGTTCGTTATTTGACTAGGGAGGGTTTTCTGTGTGCCTCATGATTTACTACACATCTATTCAAATAATTAGCATCAATTTGTAATTTTTGAGGATATCATGGTGTTTGAAATATATATTTTTAATTGTATTGTTGTTTGATTGTTTTTAATCTCTTTGGCATTTTCTTTGTTTTTTTTTTTTTTTGGTACAATTTTAGGTAGTTGGCTAGTTTTGGATATCATGGTAGATTGGTTTCTTTGTTTAGAATACTTGTGTGCCGTACAGTATTAATTGTGTGCCAATATTTTTATATTTAGTTTTTGGTGTTGGTAGGGAATTCCACATTGATTACCGTTGTGAATACTGTGATTTTAATCTGTTTGGCAACTTTGTTTTAATTTTTTTTTTCTTTTCATATATTTGTGGTACGATTTGTTTACATTATTGCATGATTTCAGTGCTAATGAATTAATTTCAATATTTTACCATTTTAGTCATTCTTTGTTTCAAATAATTACCATGAAATTGTAATTTTAGAGGATATCATTGTGTTTGAAATATTTAGTTTTAATTTTATTGTTGTTTGATTGTTTGTCTCATTAGTAATTTGTTTGTTTACTTTTTTGGTACAATCTTAGGTAGTTTGCTAGTTTGGATATCATGGTAGATTGGTTTCATTGTTAAGAATACTTGTGTGCCGTACATGAGTAATTGTGTGCCAATATTTATTATTTAGTTTTTGGTGTTGGTAGGGAACTCCACATTTATTACCATTGTGAATAATGGGCGCCGCATGTGTTTTGGTTATTTGACCAGGGATGGTTTATTGTGTGCCTCATGTGGTACTAATCATTTATTCAAATAATTAGCATAAATTTTCAATTTTTGAGGATATATTTAGGTTTTTTATATTCAGTTTTTTGGTGTTCCACGGCTGCTGTAGGTGTGTGGCTTTATTAGTTGTAATGTTTGCCTTTTATGGGTAGTGTGAGTTTCTTGGTTGGTTATTTCCAATCTTTATTTTTTTACTAATTTCTTTTGAGTCAACTTATAAATATAAATTGTATTGATCGTTCAAGTTTACCATGCTTTGGATTTGTCATTTTCAATTGTTGGTTTTTCTTTTGATTTTTGTTGTTGTTGTTTGTAATGTGTGTCACGTTGTGTTAACCGTGTGCCGTACTTGATAAAATCGGTGTTATGGTAATCATTTTTGTGTGTTTGTTGTTGTCAGCAAAAAAACAACGGGGGGCTCATTCAATGGGGTGTTCGTCTCAGATTGGGACCGCTGATGATGATTTTGTTGATGCTCTTAATGTTGTAAGGGGCGAGGTTCGCCGAGATCCATTATATCAACACAATGTTTTGCATTTAATATTTCACAGATTTAATCCAACTTTGTCACACATAGTTTTTCAGGATGTTATCCATTATATCGACACAGTGTACGTTTTGCATTTAATATTTCATGTACAATGGGGCAAACATTACAACCATTAACAAACACATCGCTAAAGCCCTAAATTAACAATCAATAATGATCATAAAGCATTCTGGATTATCAATTGTCATAGTAATTTTTAGCTATCACTTTTGTATTTCATTTGCATATTCACAATCCCACTAAAGAAACCTTGCACTATGTAATTATACGCCCAACATACCAACAAAAAAATGGCGAACTTTTACTTAAAAATACTCCTACTGGTCACATTTTCTAACTCTCTGGTTTTTAAGCGTTCAAATATACATATTTACGTTTTGTCACACAAAACCTACTCGAACGGCACACAATTTTCACCACGTCGACACACAATTACAAACATCTAGATGTATACGTGCTTATCATCTTCACTCATATTCTAACAATATAATACGTCCATATAACATGTGAATCATTATTGTTCGTGTTTATATTCTGCCTATTAAAGTTGTGTCACACATTTAACTAGTACAACACACCATTCTCATAAATTATTATTCTCAAACTAACAATTCATAGCCACACGAAAACCTACCCTAACTAACCTAATTTGGTATTTTATATTTCTACAAATTCATTATTCACCATTGCATAAATTACAGTACTAAACAAACCATGAATTACAATGAAGCATTCTATTTCCCCATTTGCATTACTTCTTGACGGCTTTCAATTTCATATTGGATATACATATTCACAAAACCCAAATACAAACCATGAATATGTAATTAAACTACAAAGATACGTAAACAAACTTGTTGAGTATCTACTTAAAAGTATTATTAGTGGTCACATAATCCATCTCCCAGGATTCTTATGCCTTCAATTATAACTATAACAATTGCCACACACAATTTACTAGTACGCCACACTAAATCCATCACGTCGGCACACAATAACTTACGTCCACATGTATTCCCGTGTATCGTTTTCAATCCTAAAATACCTATTTACCTACACCATATTACGTGTGGATGAGTAATCTTGGCATTTCTACCCTCATTTCGGAGCACAAGGGTACAAGGAACCAAATACATACCATGCATGGTGGTTGCCTTAGCGTTTTCACATGTTGTTTTGCCCAATGTTTGGTCGGACTTGGCCTCTATGCCTGCTATGGCTGAATCAAGGTCTATATGTTAATTGTCGCTGCTATGCATCACCCAGACTAGGCAACATCCTTGTTAAAATTCCATCCATTCCATAATTATATTGATGCTGAAATGCTAAGTTTGTAAATACAAATCCTACCTTAATTACTTATAAACCCAAAATCACTTCTTTACCCTTATCGTGATATGTATCATATAAGATGGTAATCTCTACCATTTATTTTATTATATTGGATGGTTAAGATTACACCTCAATTACCCTTATCGTGATATGTATCATATAAGATGGTAATCTCTACCATTTATTTTATTATATTGGATGGTTAAGATTACACCTCAATTAACCTTAATTTAATGTGTCCTATATATATATATATATATATATATATATATATATATAGGGGAGCGGCCGGTGAGGGTTCCTATGAGATCACCTATTTAGGTGAGATTGTGAAATCAAATCTTGTACATTAATCTAATAAATTTTAATGGTTTAGATTGATTGACACATCCACTTCGTTCACACACAGTTAATCACCGTTCGCACATATTTAACTACCGTTTGCACACACTTCAACTTATAATCTTAATTAATCTAGACCATTAAAGTTATTACATTGATACACAAGATTTGATCTCAAAATCTCACCGTTATAATGTAGTATCTGCTCATACATACTTTTTCAATCTATGGAGTCTGAACCTCTTCTCATTTGGTAGAGTTGTAGTTATGCCGCTTCTCCAAATCTAAAATGGATATTTGTCAGTAGTTATACTGTGGACCATGGTCCACAATGCATTGTAGACCATGGGTCATGATTGATACTGCAGTTGTGTTGAACGGATACTGCAGTTGTGTTGAAAGGGAACTGCAGTTGCGCGAAACAGAGACCGTTTCATCCGTTTGAAACTGCAGTTGTGTTGAATGGATATTGCAGTTGTGTTGAACGGATAATGCAGTTATGTTGAACGGATACTGTAGTTGTGTTAAACGGATGAACGACCTCTGTTCCGCGCAACTGCAATTTCTTTTCAACGCAACTGCAGTATCAGTTCAACACAACTGCAGTATCCGTTTAACACAACTGCAGTATCAACCATGACCATGGTCCACAATATAATTTGCGGATATTTGTATATGTCTTGGCGTTATTGCATTATTATTCCATATACGATGAATCTGGTGCATAAGAACATGTTTTTGTCCGCAACTTTCCTAATCTGTCACAGCTTCGTTCGACACTGATTAATCACCACCTTTCTAACAGCATAAGATTATATTGATTGATCGGATCGAGACTGATAACTAATTATGTATGGGATTTTATACATGCATGATGTATTAACGAATCCTTATAAATTTCATTTGATTTTTTAATTTAGCTATATGTGTTTGATGGAGCTTGCTTTTTTTTTTTTTTTTTTTTTGTTTAGTAGTATCTGTTTATAACTACTTTCTCAACCAAATGAAGCACAAAGAGTCAATATCACCTTCATTGTGGCTCGAACCCACTTCCTCCCTTCTTAATCAAATGAAACACAAAGAGCCAATATCGCCTTCACTGAAGCTCGAACGTAACCCACCTCCTCCTATGTGGGAGTGCAACCGGGTGCCACTAGACCACATGGTCTTTGACGTGTTTCACGGAGCTTGTTGATCAATTAATTCATTTGAATATATTTAGAGAGTAATCATCATTGTAGATATTATATTGCTCCAAAATCATTGTATGAAGCACACTATATTAATTTTAATATTTTAGTTACATTATTTTGTAGATATTGTAGCTTGTGGATTTGGAAATGTATCCATACAAATCTCTAATAGCGGCAGGAAATCAAGCTTTATAGCAACATGACAAAGGCTATGGACAATGTTACCAGTATATAAACTAGATGATATGTTTTACCCATGCAAATATGATAAAACAAATTTATTTTATTATGCATTTTTATGATACATTTAATCAGATAAGAAATGATGAGATTCGAATTTAGATGTATTATATGCAGTGGCGGACCCAAAAATTTCCTCTAGTGGGGCGAAACATTAATACGAAAGAGATAGTTAAAAAACACTTAAGAAATACTCCGTATAATCATAAACATTGTTAGATATAGGCGAAAAAATAAAATATATCAAAACTTTATAAAAATATTCATAACAAAATATGAAACATAATTAATTTGATAAAATAATTCAAATAGAAAATACATTATAGATTACACATCTCATTATTAATATAAAAAAGTTATATATATTAAAAGATTCAAAAAGCTTTGTTGAAAGAATTGAACCCCTAACCAATTGTAACACAAACACACACCTACCAAATAGTCACCATAATCTCTTGTTTACATTTATATTTTTAGTGTATATATAAAAAGACAGCATCAACCAATCAACCATCTAATCTAGCAAATCTATTGTAAATAATATTTGATCTATTTTTAAATATTTATGCTAAAACATGTACTATATATACATATATACATACAAAGGCTGTATATGGGGTGGGGGTGGGGTGAGTGGGGGCAACTGGCCCCATGCTGGATCCACCAGTGATTATATGAGACGAAGTGCAACTTGTTACTAAGTTACACATTGATCTCCTTTGTCATGTTTTGTTTATGTGTGTTTAGTTTAATATTCTCAAGGGAATCAATTGTACATTTTAGGTAAAATGCAACTCAAATCCTCTTGGTTCAAAAAATCTAATAAAAATCTATATTACAAATGAATGTCCCGATGCATGCAACAATGAACCGGTTTGGTTTGACTTGATGAGTGGAATAGCTTTTGGTGCGTTAGACCCTCTCAGTGAAGGCGGTATCGACTCTTTGTACTTCAATAGATTGAGAAAATAATTATGATCAAATACTGCACTCTAACAAAGTCAGTAGTACTAAAAAATTAATAAAAGTAGTAAATTTATGGCACAAATTTTAAAATTTAATATTATTATAATTATACAATGCCAAGAATTTTGAAACTTGTTGATTTGAAATTTATATGAGAGTATTTAGATTTAATCTCTATTTTCTTCCATTTGACAAAAATAAATTTATAAAATAAAATTGTAAGGAATATATGGATATGATTAACTAGTATATATATACAAAATAATAAGGAAAATGTTCAAATAATCCTCTAAAGTCGAACAAGTAGTTTCATTGAGTTTCCTTAAAAAAAAAAAAAAAATAAAAAAAAAAAAAAACCTTAACTCATACCTCTACAACTGGTATAAAAATGTGATTGTCATAATCTTATTTGTTAAGAAGGATACACGTGCGTTTGATTCGCACATGGGAATCGGAATCGGAATCAGAATGGGTATCAAATACTTGGTAATGGTAATGTGTTTTGGTGAAAATATTTAGCATGTTTGGTAGCTGGGTGGAATGGGAATGATTATTAATAGTTAAGGAAAAATGAGGAAGGGAAATGAAACCCTTATTTAATAAGGGTATTGGTTTTCTCATGGGGTATTTCAAACCCATAGTAACCTATCAACCAAACACCATCAATCACTTTTATACCCATTTCTTATGCCTAAACCCACCAACCAAACACACCCTTAATTTTGTTGACTGAATTTTCATATACACTTTTATTCAAATGTTGCGACTTGGCTGCTTAAGGTTAAAATGAATTGAAAAAAAAATATTTATGAACTTTTTGATCTAGAAATAAAATAAAATAAAAGTATAATAAATTTGAACACTTGACGAAATATAGCAATTACTTTCTCTGTCTTTCCTACTAAAGCACGAAAAATCAATGTCTCATACACTGGGATTCAAACCTGAGACCTCTCAATTGAGAAGTCACGATTATGCGGTTCGACTACAATTTAAACAACATTAGTAACACTTAAATTAGTTCAAAAAAAAAAAAGAACTAGAAAAAACAGAATTACTGCAAATTCAAAAAGAAAATTATACTACATCAAATTCCGGCGCTGTGTCTCGCTCCTTGCTGCACTTGCGTCGATCTGCAGCAGCTCAAATGCTAGGTTTTTTTTCCTTTTGTTTTGATTTTGTTAATTGACTTATATTGTTTTGTTGGGCTGGGTCCAGTTTGGGCCTGACCCATCATTTAAAAAAACTACATTGGGCCTGTGTTTGTCTATTTTTTGGTTTTTAATCATTTGGGCCTTTAGTCTATTTGTTTTAGATTTCTGATATACTCTATTTTTGGGCCTGCAATTTAATATGATATATTTAATTATTAACCCGGCCTATTATTTGTTATTATAGTTTTTATTCAAATTGCAATTTGATAGAGTTTTGAAAATTATATATCTTTAAAGAAATTTTCATTCAAAATTTCAAATTGAATTTAAACCTTATTGTTTAATATGTTCATATTTGTTAAATTGCTATAATGTTTTATGCAATTTGTTGTTTAATATGAAATTTATGTTTTTGTAATATGTGTTTTATGTCCAATTAGCATAATATTTTTTTTAATTATGCAATTTAAATTTATGCCTTGGAACATCATATTTGGCAAAGAGCTTGCACAAACATCATCATACAAAGCGATTCTAAGAATGTGGTTAAATGGATTAACGACCCTCTTTTCGATGCTACGGGAGGCGGCACTTTAAACAATATTATTTTTGAGTGCAAAAGTTGGATGAAAAGGAGCTGGAATGTTAAATGTTGTCATGTTTTACGGGAACAAAACCAAGTCGCGGACTGGCTAGCGAGAAATCAAGGAGCTGATACCAATTTGGTTTTGCTAAACCAGTGCCCAAATGCTATTCTTGATGAGTTTGTCCGTAGAGATCGTATTGGGAGTCCGGTCGCCCGTGGCGACTGATTTTGTTGTTATGCTTTCTGGGGCGTTGCCCTTCCCTTTGTTCCAAAAAAAAAAAAATAAAAATTATGCAATTTAAATTTATGCCTTGGAACATCATATTTAGGAATTAGTGAAATTCATTAGGATATTGGACTTTAGCATATTACATAGTACATACAGTTTAGTACAACTACGGTAGTGCCTGAAGGTTAGTATATTAAGTTCAAAAGTTCACTTATCCTTAGTACAACTATGGTCGGCATATAGTTTTTGGCAGTTTTTTAACATTGAGAATAGAAATTCAACCTTGTACCCATCTCATTTCTATTCTAATTTTCTAAGGTCCATTCTACGTAAAAATTTAGCCCGTAGGAAATTTTTATGGCATTCGGATCTAGGATATGCATCATTTACATTGATAATGTATGCAATTCATTTCTATCTATGCCTCTAAATTCTAATCCAAACCTTTACCTTTACAGCATCTCAATCCGTTATTCACACAAATTTAAACATCGAAGTTCCAGAACTTAGGGGCGACAACTATAAGATGTACTGTTGAAGGAAACCATTCTTCTCAATTTAGGGTGGAAAAACTTGGACTACGCTATTCACAATGAGCAACCGCCTGTCCCCACTAAAGAAAGTACCCAAGATGAGGTTGCGCTATATGAGTGATGGGATAGATCCAATCGGCTCAGCACAATGTACATTGATATAATCTCAATTGTGCATATTTTTCTAATGATTTTGAATCAACTTGTGAGCTTTAATGTATTAATTTGCTATCTTCAATGCATATTCCTTGCTTTCTTAATTAGATATGGTTTCATTCTTGATTTGAGTGTTTTATGGCATTTGTTAGTGTTTTGAAACCATTTTAGATCAAATGCAAAGCAAGGGAACATTTAAAGACATGTTTGGGAGTCAAAATGGATGAAGAATGCTTACATTGAGGCCCCGAAGCGTCCATGATCAGATTAGACACGTCCAGAATTTTGAGTCAAGGTCAGGGCTCGACGCGTCGAGCAAATCTTCAAGGCTCGACGCGTCGAGAATCCTGTGACAGCACAAAAATCTGCTGCGCGGAATTGCCTATTTTGCCCCTATTTTGACTCCCACTATATAAAGCTCATTTTCCCAAAACCCTAGACCTAAGCTGCATTTTTGGAGGCAAGAATAGTGAGAGAAAAGGGTGTTTTCCTCTCCAAGGATGCAAGGAGGGATCCACCAGATACTCACCATCAAGGAGCTACAAGAGCTTTGGAGGAACAAGGAGAGGCTAGGACGACTACATTCGGGAGAATCTCTTCCCCTTTTCCTTTACTTTCTTAGTTTTGTAAACTCTTTTGACACTTGTGCTTTATTTTCCATACTAGCCATGAGTGGCTAATCTATTTAGGGATTTTTGAGTGAAAGTTGTTTATGAACCTATTGTGCCTTGTTCTTAATGTTTTAAAGTTATGTTTTTTATTTGGGTTTTATACTAATGATGCAATTGTGATTTCTATTGTGATGTTTGTGATTAAAGGCCTAAATTACTTGTATATTGCTATAGTTGTGTCTTGATGGGAGTTATGGCATGTACTAGAGCACTCACTTTTGCACTTGACATTTGCACCTTGGGAGAGGGCATTTTTTGTTAAGGGATTTTGTTTAGATTGCTTGTTCTTAATTTGTTATTGCGGTTGTCTCATGGGAGTGAGTATTCCAAAGTTCTTTATTGTGGGTTTGAATTATGGGAGTAATTCCTTCCCCTTTGTGAATGCAATCATCCACATTTGTTAGAACCCAAATTACATATCTCGCCTTCGTTTGGCATTAGGAGATTAAACACTTAAACCCGAAAATCCCGCTCTCTCTATATTGTTTTCATCAACTAGCTTTCTTTACTCTCGTTTATTATGATATTCGCAATAGTTCAACCATCATTTTCGTTAGGATTAGCTTCACATGAATATATTAGTAACTAGTGTTCGATACGCCCCGCTTCCCTGTGAATCGGTACCCCGGAATACTCCGGGTATTTATTTGTTTGTGAAAATATGCTGCAATCATACATCAAGGCGAAAATATATAATGGGATTCGGGGTTCCGTTATTGACAAGCATAAGGATGTCCGAGCATTGCGCAAGGCTATTGACGACCAGTTCGTCACTTCAGAAAAGGCTTTAGCAAGCACCCTCATCATGATATTCTCCTCTCTTCGTCTCACTTCCGTCAAAGGTGTGCGTGAGCACATCATGGAATTGCGTGACATTGTGGCTAAACTTAAGACTCTTAGGGTAGATATGTCTGATGACTTTTTTGTGTACTATGCTTTGTACACCCTACCATCGTCGTACGGACCTTTTAAAATCTCTTACAACACACATAAGGAAAAATGGTCTATAAATGATTTATTAACCATGTGTGTTCAAGAAGAAGGTAGATTGGTGATGGAGATGGGTGAAAGTGTTATGCTGGTTACATCACGTGACAAGTCTAAATCTGACAAATCTCGAGGTTCCACTTTTAAGGCTAAGGGAAAAGGAAACATTCCACCTCAAGCTGACATAAAGAAGGTGCATAAGTGTTTCTTCTATAAAAAGAAGGGACACATGAAGAAAGATTGCATCAAGTACAAGAAGTGGGTCAAGAAGAAAGGTAATCTATCCTCATTCGTTTATTATGAATCTAATATGTCTGAAGTTAATGCTAATACTTGGTGGATTGATTCTGGTTCAACAATCCACATTCAAAACCCATTACAGGGAATGCAAGATCTGAGGAAGCCGGTGGAAAATGAACGGACCATTTTATTAGGAAACAAGATGGGGTCGCAAGTGGAAGTTATTGGAACATGCAAGCTGGTTTTAAGTAGTGGTTTTGTTTTGTTTTTGAATAAAACATTTTATGTACCAAGTTTCTCCCGAAACTTGATTTCGATCAATTTCAAGCCTTGTGCCATTGGGTTTCTCCTTTAATTTTCAAGACAAGCATTTTGATATTTTTAATAAATCAACTTGTGTTGGATACGGTACAATGTCTGATGGTCTTTATCGTTTGCATTTACAAGACAATACCACTTACAATTCATTGCATGTTCATTCCGGTTCCAAAAGATCAAGTATTAGTGAGAACTTCTCTATGTTATGGCATCGAAGATTATGTCATATCTCCCTTGAACGTATAAAGAGATTGGTAAATGATGGGGGTATTTAGTACTCTTAATTATACTAATTTCGTTTTCAAAAAAAATTATACTGATTTCGAGACTTGTATAGACTGCATTAATGGAAAGCATACGAACAAGTCTAAGAAAGGTGCCAAAATGAGTTTGAGCATATTGGAAATCATACACTGACATTTGCTGTCCAGATATGGATATGCCAGGTTAGAAGTATTTCATCACTTTCATTGATGATTACTCTCGATTTACTTATGTGTATTTGATTCATAATAAAAACGAAGCATTGGATTACATTACTTATGGTCAGAAGGACCTTGTGGTCCAGTGGCATCAAACCCTTCCCTTTATACGGGAGGTGGTGGGTTCGAGCCTCAGTGGAAGTGGTGGGTTCGAGCCTCAGTGGAGGCAATACTGACTCTTGCGCTTCAATAGGTTGAGAAAATAGTTATGAACAGATACCGCAAAAAAAAAAAAAAAAAAAAAAGAGTTGTACAATACAACTTTGTGGACAAAAATATCCCTGCCGTTATAACTTCAGTTATATTTTTTTCCATTATTATTACCAAGTACATGCATACACAATATCTTTTCTTATATTTCTCAATGGTAATAATATATGTAGACATGCTATTATAAGAAATATGTTTTCTCAAAAAAAAAAATATGTTTTTTTTTTTAAAAAAAAAATCATGAATCTTTACAAGGTAATATATGTTCTATACTTTCTCAAACATTTTCAGCACAAAGAATCTAAGGGGGGTGTATTCAATCACGACTTTCGTGAACTTTTAAATACTTTTATCAACTTTAAAAGTTTGGTGGTATTCAATTTAGACTTTTATAAACTCTTTAAAAGTATACATGTATTCAATTCAAACTTTTCAAAACTCATTAAAAGTATACAGGTATTCGATTCAGACTTTTATAGAGTTATTAAAAGTCTACTAGTATTCAAAAAGTTACTGACTTTCACAAACTCTGTCAGAATAGGATTTCTATAGACTTTCTCTTCATTAATATAAATAGATGAAATCCAACCTCCAACCCCAAACTTTTCAATATTCTTTGCAAACTTTTTTTCTTCTATCTAAACTAGGCAAATTTTTCAAACAATATTACGGTACGTATCAAATCTTTCACAAATATTTTTTTTTATGTTCAAGCAAATTTTTTGTTACCATCACAACAAAATAATTGCTGCAATCACAGCTAAAAAATTTTTGCGATTGCAGCAATAAGAATCTGTTCGCAGCAAATTTATGGAACAGGAGCAGCAAGCTGTTGCTGTTCGCAGGCTAAATATGCTGCGAACAGCAGCAGCAAGATTGCTGCTGTGCAGCAAATATTTTTGCTGCAACTAGTGCAGCAAATTTTTTAAAATTTATAATTTTTAAATTTTAGTTAATTAATATGTTTATAATTTTATATAATTGTATGTTTATTATATATATACTCTATTTTTGTGACATCAATATTTTTTTTTTTTAATTTCTACAATGCACTAATTTATAGATAATATATTAATAGAAGTTATGGAATGTTTGTGAGGGTGTATTCAATTTAGAGTTTTAATGACTTTTGTAAACTTTTTTTTTTTTTTTTTGAAAACACTTTTGTAAACTTTTTAATATGAAAAAGTTTTTAAAATCTATAAATGTTTGTTTTATGGATATTTATAAACTCTTACAAAGTTTATAAAAGTTTAAAAGATTCTAAGAAAGTTTACAAAAACTCTACAAAAGTCAATTAAATTCCATCACTTTAAAAGTATTTAAAAGTTCATGAAAGTCGTGATTGAATACACCCCCTTAAGACCCTACCACTGTAGCTTTGGATCTATGACCACCCATTTAAAATTATAACCAAGATGCCATCACACTACATAGTAGTTGGCGAAAATAAGTTTGATTTTAATAAATTTTAATTAAATTTTACAAACCATAATTATATTTAGTAATATATCATATATTCATTTTTAATACTCCGCAATATTAATCATACCATAATTATTACTCAAATTATCAACTATACTTTTATTTAATATAATATGAACTTTGCAACTATAAATTTTAAAACAAAATTATATACTATTATTTTAAAAAAATATTATAACATTTAATATCAATATTAGGCATATATATTTGTGCATCGCACATAAAATACTAGTTAAAATATAAAATTAAAAAAATATATAAAAAAAGTATTGAATATGTGACAATAAAAACTTAAAAGAAAATCAGACTTTTAAGGGATAAATGATAATTTTCATGCCCAATATGTTACCTTTTTCGTCGTATTGCTTCAATTAATGATTTATTATCAGTATACAACAAACCACAACTCCAATTAGGAATACTATTATGCGTGATAGTCTTAGATTTAGGACATCGAAATGGTTTATTTTTTGAAATTTTAAATCTTGAATTGCCGCTTCAAATACCAAATAATGATTTGGGGTAAAATTATCTGTGATAGCCTTAAATTTAGGCCACAGACTACTAAATGTTATGTAGGCAAAAGATAGAAGTTCATCCACAGAGTAGTCAAATTCCTCACCGTATAGTCTGCTAATCACACTTTTAGTTTCGAAAAGAAGTTCACTTCCACTACCTTTGTGTGTAAGTTTGGTTATGAGCTCACAATGCTTAAAGGGGAGAATGTCTGGGTGTGACTCCCAACTCACTAGTTTTAGCTATATATAAAACTCAAAACATACCACGAACCCCAAAAGTTATGATTGTACTAGATAGGATCAAGAAAAATGGAGATCTTTTAACGATATTTGAAGTATTTACTGATATTATAATGAGTGTGACGATGATAGATAACAACAAAAGGAATGTTTCTATTAGAAAAGGCTCTAATTTGTGATAGGAATATGATTTATTGGAGTAAAATATTATGTATATGATTTTGAATATAGTCATATAAGCTTTGTATTTTTCTTAATTTCAACATAATTTATTTTAATACCAATCTATGTTATGTATGACCACACTAAGCTATATTATTCAATTGTGCAAATTAAAATTTGCTACTCATTTTCTATTAGATTAGACAAAGATTTAAACATATTGAAAATG
>CP025651.1:13506481-13544659 GCA_003576665.1 Ipomoea trifida | reverse complement strand
AAAAAAAAAAAAAAAAAAAAAAAGTGGACAATTTAATTACAAAAATGCCACCGCGCCGCTTCGTGCGTCCGGAGTTTGAACTCCGGACGCAGCTGGTCCCAAATTTATAGTCAATTCTGTACTAGTGCTATTCAATATGACCGGAGATAAATAAGCAGATGGAGCAATACTACATCTTGGTCTTAACCTATGTGCATCAAACAGTCCAATATTCCCATCTTTAAAGGATGCATATATTAGTTGGCCATTGCAAGAATATGTAGCAGAAGAGATTGGTGCAGAAAAGGAACCATGTGGGATCCACTGAAACAACACATACTCCAAATTTAAACCTAGTGATGTTAATTAGCGTATTTCAAGATTTGAAAAAACATGTTCTACCTGGTTTATGCGCTCCATCTTGGATGCATCATATATTGCCAATTGTGTTTCATGTGTAACTAGTAAGTGGAGTTGGTCAACATGGAACATCACATGTGTGTCACCTGAACACACTTCACCCGCAGGCAACTGAATGCGAACTGATCTTTTCTTTTTCCATAAACGAGTGTTCCAACTACAAAGCTGGAAAAAAAAAACTGTAATCTTGATTTCCAGTTAATTTTTTGTTAAAATAATTTTTGGTATGCACAGAGAGAATAACATAGAAAACACAAATATTTGGTCAGTTTGGAACCTTCTTGAAGTTTCTACAAAATTCATAAATTTACAATAAAAAAGTTTGTTGTTATGTCGTCACTACATGATTAGTGATGGACTCATGGGATGTTATGTTAGAAATAATTTATTCCTAACGTTGATTCATATAATAAAGGTGTCATGCTTATATGAATCAAGTGAGAGACTGTTAGAAATAATTATTTTCTAACATTGATTTATAAAGGTTGTAATTGCATAAGGGACTTAGTGATGTATAAAGGCGGAATTACTGGGAGAACCCTCCCTCTCATTCTGTTAAAATTTAAGTTTATAAGGGTTAAAAGATGTATAATGGACAAAGGATATGGATTCTCCTAAAAGGAGGTTTCACATTCCTAAAGAGATTTCTATTCCTAAAAGGAGGTTTCTTATTCCTCTTGAAAGAGGGTTTCTCATCACGTCTATAAATACCCAGGAAAACTCTACGGATAATACGGTTTTCTGACCATAAGGTTTTAGTCTCTGAGTTTTCTAGTCTCCATATCATCAGGTCATCAGGAGGTGATTAAGGCATATAGATCATAGTGGTGAAGCATTCTTGATTATTCAAGTTAGAGATTACATGGAATCAAGTAAGTCTTTATCCTTATTTTTGTTTTAATTAAAGATCCATGATCATGAACATTGTTTAGTTGATTGATTTGATTTACATGCGATTCATTGTTAATTGTGCTTCCGCATTCATATTATAAGCGCATAAAAATTTTAATTAACATGTTCCACTGTACTGCTAATTGAAGGGATCGGATCATGCCATAGTTGTTTATCATTCCTTTGCTAATCGACCTACATATGCTTACCTGGGCATCAGCATCCGATGAAATCAGCAATTTAAGGTTTGTAGAAAATGCTAGACCAGTGATAGGTTTATGATGTTCTTCAAATTGGTTCAATTCCTATATTTAAAAATCAATTAAATTAGTACATGTTAAATTATCATACGCATAAGGCAATAAGATATGATGATATGTCATAGAGGACTTACCTCATCTATCCTATCATATATATATATGGTTGATTTCTCAGTTCCAATTGCAATAATGTTATCATCATGAGGATCAAAAGCTTAGAAAGTTGATGCAGATGGCAACGTGATTGTTTTCGATACCTACATCACATATACACTATAGATATCATACACCCTACATGATCATTTATAAAGCCAAATGTGATAATTAAGAGTTAAACTAGTTCGATAGCCATACCTTAAATGTCATGGTGTTACACAATGAAACATTTTCACCAGTTGCTGACACAATATAAGAGCCATCATTAGAGAGGGCTATGCAAGGAACTACTTTCTCGAGGTTGACACCTTCCACATCATTAATCATAAGAATTGAAGACCATTGTTTGGTTGCCAATATTGTGGAACAGAATTGACAGTTGCCTTTAGACACCACAAACTTTAGAAACTCATTTACAAAACATTAATGCAAGACTACATTAACATAAACAGTAACGCCAAAAAAAAACTCATAATCAATTCTATACCTTTCCGGTTGGATTTTGTTCATTGTTGGGCCATTTCCATAATTTTTGAATACCATCTGAGCTAAGAGCCAAGATACTAACACCAGAATTTGTATAAAGAAGTCGGACAACCTTAACAAAACATATTTCAACATCAAGTATATATTGAAATTCATGAAGAATTAAATACTTAACACCTACACCTTTTTTATTATTTAAAGCACCAATTTTCTGTCAGTAAAAAATTGATGAACTACAAGAAATATGATAGAGAGAAAATGATTTTAAAACCTTAGCATCAAAGCACTCTAGCATGGAAATCATTCGGCATTGATCTCGATCTACAATTGCAGTAGACTCCCACAGTTTGGCTTTATTTGGACCTAGCAATTGTCAACAAAACCAATCAAACAAGAAATAAAAAAATGGTTAGTGATTAATCTTCAAAATGGTTTATGCTGTTAAAATGTTGACTACTTATTTAAAATAATCATGTCAACATATTTTCATGAACCCATTTTATTTAATATTAATTATTAAAATATGTTATTTACTCTAATTAAGATTTATGGAGGCAGTATAGAATTTTATTAGGATGGTACGAAGGGATAAAGTAATTGTTATTTAGAAATATATATTTACCAAGTTCATGTTGCGATGTTGTAGTTTCATAATCTTCTTCAATAGGATGATTCTGATCACTTTGTATTTCTTTCGCAATAGTTGGGTTAGGCTGAGTGAACGCATTGATCTCTCCAAACAATGTTGCATCTATAACACTTTTAATTTCTCTGCCATTGAAGCCTCTGCATCATCAATACGTTCCGCCATTCATCAATCATGTGTAATTAATTATATATTAACAAAAATATATAATTGGGTGTGCATGTGTACAAATTGATAATTACTCCCTCCATTCCAAAATAGTATGACATTTTTTCAAAATAAATAAATGAAATCAATTGTATTTGTATTCAAGGGTAACAAAGAGGAACTAAGCTTCATTGTGAAACGTTGAGCTCAACAAAGTTACTGTTAAAGATAAATAAACTAGTATGATCATGAGAGGCCAAATCATTCGCCAAACAATGTTGCATATATAAATGTTGATTGTAATAGTAAAATTTTATCAATATGCATTTAAGATTTTTAAAAATAAAGTGTAAAATTTTAGATAGAGTTATTAAAAAAAAAATGCTCAAATAGGACATCGAACTGGACGTGATAATGTAGTCAGGCACTAAACTTTAAAAAATGCAATTGGATCCATAAATTAACCAATTTCGTACAATTTGTCCAATTTGTTAGTAACAGCTTTTGCTACTCAATTATTGAGTGCCACTTAGAATTTTTTTCAAATATTAATTTTTAAAATATATTTTAAAAATTTTAAATAAATTAAAATTAAAATTAAAAAAAAAAAAAAAAAAAAAAAAAAAAAACACCCCCGCCCAACCCCCTTTTTTTCTGGGTTAAAATGCCATTGGATTTTTTGTAGTTAATATATTTTGAACATAAAATATATAAACTAAAAAATTTTTAGTGCTATATAAGTCTTAAAATATTTAATTGAAATAAAACAGCTTTCAATTTGATATATTGACAAAAGAATATATCAATATATTATTTGACTCATCTTTTAATTGAAATCAAATGCACCCTTCAATTATATATATTAAAGAATATATATAATATATCTTGTTATTAATACAATATAGAATAATTATAATGATGTTTAAAAACAAATTACCTGAATCATTATGTTCTGATATTGCAATTTCAACACTGTGCCCTGCTTTACTTTCTTTTGCTAGCTTCATACTCTTCAACAACTTCGTCACCATCAAGTGATTCACCCCTTTCCTCCTCATCTTCACCTACTTTTTCCCGATCCAAACATTTTAGAGGCCCTGGACGAAATTAAAAAAAATAGTCCCTATATGAAAAATTTAAATTTAAATTTAAATTTAATAATACTAAAAGATAATAATATCAAATAACATGAAATACAATTAGAAAATTTTTAACATTTTCTAAATACAAAGTAATCATGACAAAATATTCCTACGTGTTTTACTCGATGCAAAATCATCAATAATTGCATCAAGATTAACATTGTTTAGCATATCCTTCTCAATACACAAAATCGCCAAATCATTCAATCTTTCTTGACATTAAAGGTCTCAAGTAGGTTTTATGATTTTTTGTTCTTTTCTTCTTTCACTTTCTATCCCTGTTAAAAGAATGGACTAGACAGAACTCAGTAACTCAGGGTAATTATAATTCAAAAATTATATATATGTATGTATATGTATATATACATACATATATCTACATATACATACATATATATACATATATATATATATACATATATATATATATATATGTGTGTATATATATATATATGTATATATATATATATATATGTGTATATATATATATATGTGTATATATATATGTATATGTATATATATATATATATATATATATATACATATATATATATATATATATATATATATATACACGTGCGGTCAGTGCGGCCGCACCACTATGTATACAAATATACACCACTTAATGTTAAAAAATGCAGCACACAAATATGCATCATTAGGTACCCATCACCAAAAAACAGACCACTAGGTATGCAAATATACACTAAACAGTGTTAGCAAATGCACCATTGGGGACAAGGGAGTTATGGTACATTATTTTGACTGTGTGATGTGTTTTATGGTGTTTTTGTGTATTTTCATTGTGGTGTGTTTCCTAACATTGAATGGTGCATTTCTTAACATTGAGTGGTGTGAACCGCACCGACCGAACGGGAAGACGCGGCCACATTTGAACAGATTTCTATATATATATATATATATATATGGTTGCACTCTCGTGCGTACTCTCGCTCAGGAGAGAACTGCATACAAATCACAATCGTTCACGTGTCCAGATCAACGAATCAGATGCAATTTTAAAAAAAAATGACGCGGTGGCATTTTCATAAATAACTGAAACTTGGGTGCACCTAGTTTCACTTACAATTGCACCTATTTTCACTTACAAGTGCGAGTAACGTTATGCACCTGGGTGCACCTAGTTATAACATTACGTGCACCTAGTTATAACGTTATGTGCAACTACATTTCGGACACGTGGCGCAATGTGAGTCGTTCGCAGTTCTCTCTAGGCGGCCAGTACGCACCTGAACGCGATCCTATATATATATATATATATATATATTTATATTTATATATATATTCTAGAATTACAAAAAGCACAAAATCCATTATTCCATTACATATTTGCATTATTGATTAGATGATTATAGATTTATAGATTTATAGATTTATAACCCTAAATCCTCAATGCCATATAGGTGTACAATGTTGTAAATAAATAAAGACAGAACAAATTACAAATAGAATAGAATAAAACTTATAAGTTACAACGGACAATGGGGCCCAAACCGGTAAACAAAAGAACAATAGTTGAGAAGATGAATGAGTTAGCTGGTTAGAGTGACGATTCTAATAGATAATTAGGTGTCCCCGTGTCGATTCTATTTCTAAATTTATTTAATTAAATATCGATTCCATCTTTCTGCAGTCCAATCTATTCTTAATTTTTTGTTTTCTAATATAATTATAACACTAATTTTTTGTTTTCTAATATAACTATAACACTATAATATATATGTATACATATACATATATATGGATGGGCCCCTTCTAGCATGGGGCCCTGAGCGGTCGCCCAACCCCCCCGTTGTAACCCCTCGGTTTTTCCGACAAAGTTAAGATTCGAGAATATCGATGTAAATTTTTTTTAAGCTATGACATTTAAGAGAAGACTGTTCGGTGCTCGAAATAATTCTTTTTTAGTTATCGATAAGCTGCGAACTACGTACCGGTCACGAACCGAGAAAAATTTTAAGGATATAAATTCAGTACGAATTTTCTAGAATGTGGATTATTAAGTATCATACGATTAAGCCTGAATTTCTAGTTAGTTCAAGAGAAATTTTAAATGGACTGTAAGGGATAAATTGTTACGGACTCTGTACCTAAATTTAGCGGGACACCGAAAAATTCCCAAAATTGGTGATTTGTGACGGGAATATTTTTACGATAATTTTGGTATTAGAATTTTCCCGAATTAAGTTATAATCCTCCGAACATTCATCTGATTTAAGCATAAACTGGCAAATTAGATTTGAGATCTTGTAAGGACTCCATGGGGTGTTGACATGTGGCAAGAAAATCTAAGTGGGATTGGGCAATTAATGAGGCATTAATGGAAGTATGGCCTAGTTGCACTTGTTACTTGTAGATCAAGAACAAAATCACACCAAGATCACCTATCTCTCTCTCATTTTCGTATAACACCCTTAGAGAAAGAAGAGGAGAAATAATTTTAGTCTTCCATTGTGATCAAGGAGCTCCAAAAATATTTTTCTTACTCAAGGATTAAGTGTAAGTAAGATCTTAAACTTTGTTGGATTTATTCATCTCTAGAACTTAAGTGTTAATGTCTAGTGCATGAAAAATATTGTTATTATGGTGATGCTTTTAGGGGCTTTGGATTCAAGGAAGGATCTAACACTTCTACGGTTCTAGAAATCTTCTATTGAGGTAAGGAATCCCTTAAGTTGGCTCAATCACTTGAAGGTAAACAAATGCTAGTAAACTACGTGATTAGGAAATTTTACGTGAAAAATATGTGTTAAGTTGTGGATCTACAAGTTGGCTCAAAGAAACTACACTTTAAATGTTTAGTAATTTTTGTATGCATGTTCATAGCTAATTTATGCATGTATATGTTGTATTTATGCCCATATAGGCTTATACTTGTGAAAATATTGAAATAAAATAAAGGTAGTCTCTGGCTGTAACTTCCGAGATTTATTGGGAAAAATTGGTAAGGTATTTTGATCCTATTTTTTTGGACATGTAGTTCTATAAGTGTAGAACCTACATATAAAATTTCATAATGATCGGAGTAGTATAAGTATGGTTTTCGCTTTTTTTTTCAAAACTGGTCCAGAGAGAAAAACAGCACATTGCCAAGGGCAAAAAGGGAATTTTCTGTGTTTATTCGCGAATCAAAATGACCAAAACTTTTTATGGACATCAAGTACTATAAGTTGGGGTTCTACCATAAAAATTTCAAGTGAAAAAGAGTTCGGGAACTATTTTTACCGGCTCAATCTTTCGGACTGCGCCAGAAATTTTCTGGCAGACTTGGGGTGGACGCGGCCTTGGACGCGCGTCCATCGTCGTCCAGAATTATGGCGTCACGGCCGAAAGGCCGGACGCGGGCACGGACGCGCGTCCGCTGCGCGTCCGTGGGCGCCCAGTTACGGCACCACTTGCCGAACCCGCGGACGCGGCTCGGACACACGCGTCCGCTGTGCGTCCGCAGCTGCGGCCAGCCGCGAGTCCGCGCGACGCGGACTCGTTTTCGACTTGTTTTTGACCAAACTTCTCCCCGATGTTTTTAACCTTGAGTGTTGTGATATTTTGAAAGCCTACGGGCATTCGGGTGAATATTTTTGAAGGCAAAATATTACTTTTGTGTATTTTACTAACTTGGAAAATATTCGTACTTCGAAAATTATTATGACTCCCATACTCGAATTTCTGTGATGTGACTAACACTAACCTAAGTATGTGGGTTGGGAAAATATACTTGAGTAAATATATTGGTTATGGAGTCATGTGATAATAATTAATGAATGTGAGGATTTTGTATGATTAATTCATACTGCAGAGCGAAGTCTATTCGCTGAGTGTTGTGTGGATTAAGCGTGGATGTGTTGAGTACCCCACGTGTGAGTTAAAACGTGGATGTGTTTCGTACCCCACGTGTGAGTTAAACGTGGATGTGTTTTGTACCCCACGTGTGAGTTAAACGTGGATGTGTTTTGTACCCCACGTGTGAGTTAAACGTGGATGTGTTTTGTACCCCACGTATGAATTAAAAGTGGATGTGTTTTGTACCCCACGTGTGAATTAAAAGTGGATGTGTTCCGTACCCCACGTGTGAATTAAACGTGGATGTGTTGAGTACTCCACGTGTGAATTAAACGTGGATGTGTTTCGTACCCCACGTGTGAATTAAAAGTGGATGTGTTTCGTACCCCACGTGTGAATTAAAAGTGGATGTGTTTCGTACCCCACGTGTGAATTAAAAGTGGATGTGTTTCGTACCCCACGTGTGAATTAAAGGTGGATGTGTTTCGTACCCCACTGAGAATTAAAGGTGGGTGATGTGTTCCCCACGTGTTAATTACAGGTGGGAGTTGTGTACCCCACGGGTGATGTGTGAGAGCTAACTGTCGGGTGTCCTAACAGTTGTGTGGGCGTTGTGTACCCCAAGGGTGACTTAATGGTTGTGTTATGTGCCGAAATTACTGACATAATGTGAAATTGCTTGTTGTTAGACTGCTTGCAGGTAGACTGCGATTGCTGGGTAACGTTTACCTTACTCTATTGTATTACTGTTTGTGGTTTCGAAAACCTTTGTTTATTTTCGAGTGACCATGGATATCCTTACTTAGCCGTCGCGCTAACTACACTTCATTGTGTCATTTATTAGATGCAGTCTAGCGTGGGCCCTGTGGCCGATGAGCTCTGAATAGGATAAGAGTCGAGGTTGAAGATTACTCCATCCTAGAATAGACACCTTGGAAGAATTATTTCCATATGTACATATTTGGATGTTGATATGGTTATTTGAGGTTGTAAGTTTAGCCTTAACGTTTGGGTAAAGGAAAGATATCTGAGCGTAGCGGTAACACCCGGTTTTCTGCTGGTTAGACGCTTCCGCAATGTATTGTAATATTAGGATTTTGTAATAAATCACAGATGTGAAAATTGGGGTGTTACACCCGTGCTCATGACCGGCCCTGCCTTTGATATATATTCAATATTTTTTTGAGAAAAAAGTCGTAGTTTAGTTAGTCAAGATGAATATAAGGCTTTATTTGGCAATGCTTATAACTTATTTTAAACTACTAATAAGTTATAAGCTTTGTTTGATAAATGTCTCCAAAATAAGTTAGTAGTTTAAAATAAGAGTCTATTTTAAGTTTCAAATATAAGCTAATAGCTTCTTAATTTTTTTTTCATCTTTATCATTATTATATTTTAAATAAATAATATCCTTTACCCCTACTAATTAAAACCCTTTTGACATTTCTTCTTCAATATGTTTGGTTATAATTTCAATTTTACATTTCTGTGTTTGAACATAAATTTTTGTGTGAACTAATTTTATGAACTATAAACATTTTGTTTTACTTTATATATTTTCAAATATATGTTATTACTTTGTATTTTATTAAAATACTAGTTTTATACGCGCATTGTGCGAATGTGTTAATGCTCAATGTTTATATTTAAATAAATATTTGAAAGTATATCAATGCAAGATTATATAGGAGAAGTTTATACATGAATAATTGAATGTCGAATTTTTTTATTTAAATATCTAACTCAAAGTATATGAATCCAAGAAAATATAGAAAATTCATTATAATTTTTTTTTTGAGAATACAAAAAAAAAATTCATTATAATTATTACTAGAATAAATGTTTACAACCTTGTAAAATCGATAGTCTAAATATTTGGTCTAAAAATGATAGTCTAAATAAATACCATTTTAATATGAATTTTTCTAAGTGTTCTTAATTCTCTTTTGAGTAACATTGTCAATTGTCTTCATCTTTACTATTTGTTATCTTCCTTTTTGTTGGCAGTGTGTTATTTGCAATTCGGATATTGTTGTAGCATAGATGACAACGTCATGCAATGAGATTATGATATAGGAGCTATAGACTTTCCTTTAGGTGTTCTGCTTGGGGTTCATTTGGTTCAACCATTATTGTTGAATGAGTTATTGTGGATAAAGAAATCCCTAGTTTAAGAAAAAAGATTAAATTAATTAATAAAAATTTGAAAATTTAAAATATTATGTATTCCAAAGATATTAAAAGATAGTTTCTCGCTTCAATTTGCTGGGTAATGGGTTATTTGAGTACTTCCATTGTCAACAAATCCCCCAAGTAGTTAATATGATTGGTTTCAAACTATTCTTTTTTTATTTTTTTCATGGTATTAAAGAAATACATATGTATCATTTTTTTTGTTTAACTACTAATTTATTTAATTCAATAAGAGTAAAATAGAGTGATTCCGCTTCAATTTGTTGGGTTATTATTTGAGTACTCTCTTTGTCAACCAATCCCCATGTAGTTAATATAATTAGCTTCAAATTATTTTAAAATTTTTTTTCATTGTATTAATAAAATACTTGGTAAATAAATATATAACATTATTTTTTACAACTTTGATATTTAATTACAAGATATTGTAAAAATAAGATAATGGACAATGTAATGAATATCAATTGATAAATTTGAATGTAAAGAATCTTTGCATGAGAGAAAATAAGGACAATATAACTAATAACATTATTTCTCTTATTTAATTTAATTTTTTGATAATGAATAATTTTTTCAAATAAATGTATTGTAGACACATAATTCTAAATTAAAGAAATACATATGTATCATTTTTTGTTGTACTTACTAATTTATTTAATTTAATAAGAGTAAAATAGAGTGAGAAACTTAATTATGTCAAATTTGATTGAGATGAGGGCCGAACCTACGACCTTTTTTATAGAAATTAATGGGTAAGTTAAAAGTTAACGGAATATTAACGGAGAAGAGAATATTTAACGGAAAACTTAACGGATAATCATAAAAGTAAGGTTAAATTAGGTAATCTCTATTAATAATATTAATCTGAATTATCTTAACCATCTATTTGATTAAATAATTCATCTGAACCATCCATTTGATTAAATAATTTGACCGCCATTTTTTCTACCGATTTTAGGCCTAACTCTCTTTGGCTCTTATTAGTATAGTAGAAATTAATGGGTAAGTTAAAAGTTAATGGAATATTAACGGAGAAGAGAATATTTAACGGAAAACTTAACGGATAATCATAAAAGTAAGGTTAAATTAGGTAATCTCTATTAATAATATTAATCTGAATTATCTTAACCATCTATTTAATTAAATAATTCATCTGAACCATCCATTTGATTAAATAATTTGACCGCCATTTTTCTACCCATTTTAAGCCTAACTCTCTTTGGCTCTTATTAGTATAGTAGATAGATATTGATTTCATTATTTTATATTTTAATATGTAAACAAACCTGTTTAAATTTAAAACTATTTAAATTTTATGAAGATGTCTTTTTAGTCTTTTTACATTTATCAGCTTTTCAAAAAGCTAATTTGACTTACAATAGTTAAAACTACAACTATTTTTAAAATAAATAAAAGATTAAAAAAAAAAACATAACTGGAGTATTAATAAAGTAAATGGTGTAAACGAAAAATGTTAATGAGTATAGAGTATCTATTGATCGACTATTATATAGTTCAAAAATAATAATAGAGTAATTGTCATTTTTGGTCCTACTGTTATTGGGGTATTGTCAATTTTAGTCCACTTCATTAATTTTTGCCACATTGCAACCAATCTTGTTTAGTTTTTGCCACTTTTAGTCCACCGTTAAAATTTTCGTCAAATGGCCGTCCAAAACAGAGGTATTTTCGTCTTTTCATGCTTTGATTATATCCTTTACCCTTTGTAGTGGTTTTCCTTACACATTTTCATTCAGTGGACCTAAATCTTTCTATGCGGCATCTCCTATTTTGGACGACTGCAAAGGGTAAAGGAGAAAGGAGAAAGAGACGACTAAAAATGTGTAAGGAAAACACTACAAAGGATAAAGGAGATGACCAAAGCATGAAAAGACGAAAATACCCCTGTTTTGGACGGTCATTTGATGAGAATTTTAATGGTGGACCAAAAGTGGCAATGATTAAATAAGACTGGCCACAATGTGGTAAAAATTAATGAAGTGGACTAAAATTGGCAATGCCCCTATAACAATAGGACCAAAAATGACAATGACTCATAATAATATGATTCTCATAATATAAATTAAAAGGGTAAAATATGAGAACCCTTACACTACATACCCATTTTCTTTACCCTGCATTATGTTATCATTTGAAGAATAAATCATCACTATCATTATCATTATCATTATCATCATTATTATCACCATAATCATCAATAGTATTCTATCCCATATTTTAATTGAAATAAAACACATTCCTCAATTACATTAAACAATATATGTCAGTAATTGGAATAATTAAAACTCTAGTGTAAAGAATGAAGTACCTGAACTATGTCCTGCATCACTTTCATCACTACACCAAAAAGGGTATTTAGCGGCGGTTAATTTGTTATTTAGAGGCGGTTCAAAACCGCCACTAAACTTTTAGAGGCGGTTCTCCAACCGTGTCTAAATAGGTGTCGCGAAGGATTTAGAGGCGGTTTTAGACAAGTGTGGGAATTGTTATCAGCATTGATTTAGCGGCGAAACCGCCGCTAAATATAAGGTAGTTTACTTTGCTTTTAGTGGCGGTTCTCTAACCACCACTAAATATAACTATTAGTTTATTCCTTTAAATTTTAGTGGCGGTTATTAAGTGTCGCTAAATTTTTATTTTTTATTTTTGAAAATTTTAGTGGCGGTTATTAAGTGTCGCTAAATATTTTTCTTTATTTATTTTTTAAAATTTTAGTGGCGGTTATCAAGTGTCGCTAAATATTTTTCTTTATTTATTTTTAAAAATTTTAGTGGTGGTTATCAAGTGTCGCTAAATATTTTTATAATTATCATTTAATTATATTTATTCAAAAATCTTTATATTAAAATGCATATTTCAATCTCAAATAAACTGTATGTACACATTTAATTGGAAAGAAAATCAGTTGTAACATTCAATATTATTCAATAATATATTCATATTTGAGCATAGTATTCAAAAACAACAAGTGATAAACAAAAAAAAAATACTAAACACCAACATTTGACAAACTCCAGCAACATCAAGTGATGAATCCATCAATTCCTCTCATCTTAACCTTCAACAGAAGGGATAAAAAAAATACTAAACACCAACATTTGACAAACTCCATCAACAGCGACAACAAGTTTTGGGTTGAATCCATCAACAGCAATAGCAAGTGATCCTTCCCACAAACTCCTAAAGAATAACATCAATGTAAAAAATAAAATAAGAAACTCAACACTATCAGTAACATATTTGAAATAGAACTAAGTAGAATTGGATTACACCATTTCACTCATTTGGAGTCTGTGAAGGTGAAAATAGAACTAAGTGGAAGAAATAATGACCATACAGATCTCCAGTAGGAAATTATATACAGCTCAATGTAACAGAGCTAATCCAGGATCCAAAATGTCAAGATGAGTTACACATTACACATGCATTTTATTTAAAATATCAAACTTACCAAAATGGAAACTTTGGTTAGTTTAAAACTTTTGCTACACCCAAAATGATCCTCAAGAGCACTCCTGATCTGCAAATGGTATATACAAAGGCAACCGGATCAGATATCAATAAAGAAAATGGATCACAAGTTTACACAGACAAAAAAAATACTGCAACTACCTTATCTTCAATATCATTCTTGTCAAACCCATTAACAAACACAGTTGTACTTTCACCTCTACCCATGCCCTGCCTTTGGAAGGAGTTATCAAATCTCCTACAGTAAACAAATTACCAAAAAATTAAAAAATAATACAGAGTAATAATTATACACTATGTTTAACTCACAATCCATAAATCTAATTTTAGGGGAAGATGGCTTACCTACTATTCAGAGTATAAGCTCCTCTCTCTTTAGCAAGGTCATGCTTCACTTCTTGGCCCAACAACTGTTGACATTAAGTTCAAGAGCCTGTAACAGATTTGTACACACAGCAAAGAAAATGCATACTACAAAATATTAGCCTATCATCAGGCAACCATATGGGGATTTACTTTAGTTTGAAGTTCAAACCAAAACCAAACTAAATATCTAGGCTTATCATTTTTTTAAACTGATGAAAACCAAACAAAATATTTTGAGCTCATTTTAATGCCAACCAAAATCAAATATTTCAGTATCAATTTGGGTTCATTAAAAACTACAAAATATAAATTAAAGCAAAACTCCAAGAGTCCAAGCTTCAAGTGTCAATAGAATGCCAAATTGCCAATAACATAACAAAAAAAAAATCATTTACCTTTGCAGCTGCCTCAGAAGTAGTAAATTCAAAATGCCCATAGCCCTTGAGCATCCCATCTCGATATGAAGCAAAACGAACATCCTTTACCTCTCCACAATCTTTGAAGAAATTCTCTCTGCATGCATATTGAAAAAACAATTAAGAAGATTATTTGAAAATAAATACCAATATGCTTAAATATTCCAAGGACAAAATTTACATACACATCAGCCTGTTCAATTGATCATGACAAATTTCCCATAGAAAGACTTTTTTGGATCCTTGGGATTCAGCCTTAGAAGTGACTGGGGTCTTCTGCTGCATTTCAAATCCAATAGTTTTAACCAATAAAATAATTTCCCAACAAAAACTAATATACTACACTTTGAATTCAGATAGAGCTCCACTCTTTTTGCCATCTGTGCTAAATGCATCAACCATTTTCACATCTGCACCCTATTTCATTTAACATCTACTAAACTTTTTGTTTTGGTAATATAAAAGACAGCTTTTCCAAACTACACAATTTTGAAAAACTCATGCTATATAAATTAAGCATCATTAGGTCAACAATATCTGAATGAAGTGATAAGGCTATTCTTCTACAGAGAATAGGAAGATACACAAATTCATCATGTAATTCACAGTTGGAAAATCACAAATAAATTAAATGCCCAAAATCCATCAAATTCATCACAATGAAGCTAATTACCTTCTTTGGAGTCTTTGAAGGCGCATCCTCTTCTTCATCACTAGACTCCTCTGATGAGGAATAATCAGAACTGCTCTCCTTCTTCCCAGTAGAGGACTGCCACAACAAAAGAGAGGATAGGCAAGCTCAAAAGGAATACACATGAAATGCATGCAAATGTAATAACAATTGTATAAAGATTCAATAATTACAAAAGATCTCATTCATCCAATACCTTCTTAACAGCCTCAGCTTTAGATGGCTCATCATCAGAACTTTCATATTCAGAACTGGTCTCATCTTTAGAGTCATTAGCACTTTGTTTGACAGTAGTTCCAGTAGTTGAGGCCTACTCACACATACATCAAACAATATGTTAGCATACATAGTGTAGAACACAATCAATGAGGATAAAAACAATACCTATACACACTTTGGTTAGTTTAAAACTTATCTATGCTCTTTACGCAAGGACACAATATTCTTCCTTCAACACATCTATGCTCAATTGCAAAATCAATTAATTTATCTACCCCTTCTATATATTCCAAAGTATTTCGCGGCAAATTAATCCATGCATAATCACTTCAACAATAATGAAATATGATCTTAACTGTCAAACTGAAATTTGCTAAGAAGCAACCCATAGATCAAAGTAATGAAGAATATGGTTTAGGAATCAAAGTACTAGCATTAAGCAAGCAATATTAGACTTGCCTCTCCAAGATTCTGATAGACAGACATGTTCAGTATGCTACATAATATGAACTTGAAACATCCACATACAACCTGATTGCCAACTTGGATAATTAAGTATGCTAGTTGACTTGCAAATTCATCTATTAATCCTAAAAGAAATCAAGAAAATAGAAAATTTACTATCACAATACTTGAAAATTTTCAAATTCACAACTTTCGAATTTCAATTAGAGAAACATTACGGAGTGCATTAAAAGAGAGAAACATAGGAATTTAGGTCATACTGAAGTTATGATATAGGGATAAATAGAATTAGGAATTTAGGGATTAGGGTTTAAGTAATACAACTAACCTGTAGCGCAGCAGAGACGGCAACGGCGACGAGAGACTTTGACGGGAAGATGCTCGACGGAGACCAAGCTCTGAGACGGAAAAGGCTCGACGGCGACCAAGCTCTGAGATGGAAAAAGCTCGACGGCGACAAAGCTCTGCGACGGGAAGAAGCTCGACGGAGACCAAGCTCTGAGACGGAAAAGGCTCGACAGCGACCAAGCTCTGAGACGGAAAAAGCTCGACGGCGACAAAGCTCTGCGACGGGAAGAAGCTCGACGGCTGCGAGAAATTTGCAGAAGTATTCTGAGATTTGCAGAGTATAGTCGTAAACGTGAGATGCAGTGTAATTTAAAAAACTTAAAACCACGTAGTTCATTTCGTTCACTTTTTTAAAAAACATTTAGCATTTATTTATATTTAACATAAATATTAATGATGGTATAGTTTTAGTGGCGGTTATGATAAACCGTCACAAATAATTGTCGCTAGCAATTAATTATTAAAGTTTTCATATTAAATTAGCGGCGGTTCTATAACTGCCTCAAAATAATCATTTAGAGGCGGTTATACATAACCGCCACTAAGTATATGTCGTTAAAAATACAATTTGTTGTAGTGCATACTCCTCAACATCTTCATCACCATCAATTGATTCACCTTCTTCTCCTTCCACATCCAATAATTGTTATTTATAAGAACATATTTACATTATTAGATATGTATTTATTTAATACTCTATATGATAGTGTAAAAGATAAAGTACCCAATTCAAATTACCATATTTTGAAGGTTCTGATTCATCATCACTTGTATCAAATTGCGATTCATCACTATGTCCTGCCATTGCAGAATTTTCCGATCTTATATATATATATATAGTGGCATAAACTAATAGCATTTACGTGGCGTTTGATTCAAAGAATAAAAATAAAGAGAATAATAGAATTCCAACGTAAATGAAAAAAATAAAATAAAATAAGAATATTATTTTACTGATTGATTATAAATTAAACATACAATTATGTGTGCGTCTATATATATATATATATATATATATATATATATATATATATATAGGGTCATGTTCAAGTGTGGCCGTGCTCTTAGGTGTGAACAGTGCGGCCTCACCACTATGTATACAGATATACACCACTCAGTGTTAGAAAATGCACCACACAAATATGCATCGTTAGGGACGCATCACCCAAAAACACACCACTAGGTATGCAAATATACACCACACAGTATTAGCAAATGCACCATTAGGGACATGGGAGTTATGGTGCATTATTTTGGATGTGTGGTGTGTTTTATGGTGTTTTTGTATATTTTCATTGTGGTGTGTTTCTTAACATTGAGTGGTGTATTTCGTAACATTGAGTGGTGTGTGACCGCACGGCCACACCTAAGAGCACGGCCACATTTGATTAATATTCTATATATATATATATATATATATATATATATATATATATATATATAGGATCGCGTTCAGGTGAGAACTGGCCGCCCAGGAGAGAACTGAGAACGAATCACAGCGCGCCACGTGTCCGGAATGTAGTTGCAACTAACGTTATAACTAGGTGCACTTCATGTTATAACTAGGTGCACATAGGTGTACCCAGGTGCATAAATGTTAACAAGGTAAATTACTTGCACCTGCAAGTGAAAATAGGTGCACACGTGCAAGTAAAATGTATTACAAGTGCAAGTAAATTATACAATGAGCATCAATACTAAGTGCACCTAATGTTATAACTAGGTGCACCTATTGCTATAACTAGGTGCACATAGGTTGCAACCAGGTGCATGAATGTTAACAAAGTAAATTACTTGCACAAGTGCAAGAAAAATGTATTGCAGATGCAAGTAAAATGTATTACAGGTGCAAGTGAATTGTACAGTGAGCATCAATACTAAGTGCACCTAATGTTATAACTAGGTGCAACCTATGTTATAACTAGGTGCACCTATGTTATAACTAGGTGCACCTAGGTTGCACCCAGGTGCATGAATATTAACAAGGTAAATTACTTGCATTTGTAAGTGAAAGTATTTGCGAAAATAGGTGCATGAATATTAATAAGGTAAATTACTTGCACTTGTAAGTGAAAATATGTGCGAAAATAGGTGCACTTGTAAGTGAAACTAGGTGCACTTTTAAGAGAAACTAGGTGCACTTGTAAGTGAAACTAGGTGCACCAAAGTTCCAATTATTTACGAAAATGCCACCGCGTCATTTTTTTAAAATTGCATCTGATTCGTTGATCTGGACACGTGGACGACTGTGGAGCGTTCTCATTTCCTACCTGGGCGAGAGTTCTCACGAGAGTGCACCCCTATATATATATATATATATATATATATATAGACACGCACACGCACACGCACGTACAAAAACAAGTATGTATTGTAGACCAAGAACAAATGTAAATATATAAAATATAATTACAAAAACAAGTATGTACTGCAGACCTAGGACAAATCTAAATTTATACTTCCTATGTCCCATTTTATCTATCATACTTATTATTTATTGGTCGCTCTTTCTTATTTATTTATTTTCTTTATTATATTTTTACTATTTTTAAATTCAATTTTTTGTGTTTAATAGTACTTTTAATGTAGTTTCAAAATATATAAATTTTGTATACTAATAATAAACTTATGAGCAAATACCAATTTTGGTCCCACGACTATTAGCAAGATGATAATTTTTGTCTACATGTTTAATTTCTATCAATTTTGGTCCCACGACTTTGTTTTAATACCAATTTTCATCACGACTATTGTTTTAGTGTCAAAATTGATCACGACGGTCACCCATCCATTTAAAACGTGCAAAAATCTAAAATTGTTAATGGTATTTTCGACATTTTCAACTTAATATCACAATTTGGGCATGAATAAATGGATTTAAGTCCTAAGATCGATCAAAATTCGCAGCTTTCCTCCTCATTTTACTTTAATTTGAGGAGGATAACTGTGAATTATGATCAATCTTAGGGCTTAAATCTCATTATTCATGCTCAAATTAAAATATTGAGTTGAAAAATGACGAAAATACCTTTAAAATTTTTAGATTTCGGCATGTTTTAAACGGATGGGTGACCCGCGCGATAAATTTTTGCACTAAAATAATAGTCATGGGACCAAAATTGGTACGAAAACAAAGTTGTGGGACCAAAATTGGTAGAAGTTAAACATCTAAACCAAAATTGTCATTTTGCTAATAGTCGTGTGACACAAATTGGTATTTTCTCCTAAACTTAATATTATAAACAATTGGATTAAAATAATTAACTCCAGTCAAGTCTCGTTAATTGAACGAGACACAAAATGGGACGGAGGGAGTACAATCTAAGAACAAAAACAAGTATGTACTGCAGATCGATGTCAGAACAAATCTAAATATATACAATCAAAGAACAAAAACAAATATGTACTACAGATCAAGGACAAATCTAAATATATACAATCTAAGAACAAAAACATGTATTGCAGACCAAGGATCACATAGAGTATGTAGACAAAACAAAAGCATGTAAATAAATTTTAATTAATAAATACCTCGATGATGATATAGAAGATGAAATTTGCAGACTAATTTTTTGTTTTTGGTGTTTTCAATTCTACGAAGGTTTTGTATAATTCTAAATTTTATATATACAAAGAAATAAATATTCTGATAATAACCCGATATTTTTTCTCAAAACAAAATAAAGAGGCGCCAATATCTTTTTTATCATTTAGGGTGTGTTTGGAAAGCAGGAAAATGACTTCTGAAAAATATTTTCTGGAAAATGAGTCATTTTCCGGAAAATAGTTTGATTTCCAGTGTGTTTGGCTCATTTTCCGGAAAATGAGTAGAAATGTATATTTATATATTTTTATTATTTTATTTAAAATATATAATATATAAACTAATAATATTTATTATAAATAAAATAAATTAATAACTAAATAATGTATAAAAAAAAATTAATGCAGCATCGCTGCTCTGGTTTCCGGCGGAATCCAGAGCAAACCTTGCTCTGGATTCCGCTGGAAACCAGAGCAGATGCTCTCTCTGGTTTCCGGCAGGCTGGAAACCAGAGCAGATCGCCGGCGGACTGGTTTCCGGCGGAAACCAGTCCGCCAGCCGACTGAGAGAGGGACGGCATCGACGGAAACCAGTCCCTCTCTCAATACTGTGCACGACCTTTGTGGCGGAAAATGACTTCCGCCCAAATTTGGCGGAAGTCATTTTCCGCCAAAATGGCTTTGTTTTCCCAAGTCAACGGAAATCAATTTCCGTTGACTTGGTTTTCCCATGCTTGCCAAACACCCAAAGCCCGAAAAATGATTTCCGGAAATCATTTTCCGGGCTTCCAAACACACCCTTACTTAATTTCCAAATTTACTAATTACTAAAGAAATAATAGATAATAATAAGGAATATTTGACTATACTAAATATTTTAAATAATTAGTTTTTTGATAATATACATAATACTTTGATTGTTTTAATTAATTGGTTGAATTAATTAATATTTTATTATGTATAATATTTTTATAGTATATATTTGATACAACCATCTTGTACAAAAATTGTACTAAAGGGATGACTCTTAATGTACAAATAATATCGCAAATACCACAAACAATCGCGAAAGAGAGAAAAAACGTAAAATAAAGAAGTTATAGTTAATGGTCAAATCCTTAATTTTTTTTTTGTCAAATGTTTAGTAGGAAAATAATAATAATAATAATAAAAATATAAAATAAAAAATCCACGTGGCATCCCAATCAGCAAAACAACAAAAATATGTTGGTAACCTGTTAAAAAAGCTAATTACTCTTTTTTTTTACAGGTTCATAGATGAATTTGGAGCTTACTGATTGCTTAATTGCTATCCCCAAATAAATAAATGGTCTATTTGTACCTTTTCCCTTAAATCTTACAACTTACCATCAATTTAATAACTACTACAAGATAAAGTCTACAATTAACATCCATATTAATTGTTGAATAACAAAGGTTTGAACAATTGTTATAACATTTGACTCACATTTAAAGGTTTGAATTTTTTTTTTCACCAATAATAAACTTCTTTGATATGTGTTACTTTTTTTTTTTGTTTTTTTTTTTTTTTTTTTTACATACAAGAGAAAAAGTAGTATAGTTTAGTTCATTCAAAAGAAAATCCATCATGCATACATGTGTGTATACATCAATGCATGTTTGTATATTTAAATTGTTAGTATTATATTATCTAACATAAACTAAAGAAAACGTAAATACAAGGAACCTGACCTCTTAACCCCGAAAGCTTTAGCAACATCTGAATATCCCTAGCCATAATTTTTGAAATTGCCGATGGTAAACCTGCAGCATAATAATGTTAGTGTTTTGACTACCACTTTCTTATGAATATTAGATGGTGTGTGTATTCTGAATACAGAAGCAGTGTGAGGACTTTATTACTTTAAAAAACCTACATGCCATCAATATAGATAGATTAGCTAAACTGAATATCCTAAGTTACCTAACTGACTTAATCATCTACTTGCACCACAACCACTTAATAATATATTATATATGTGAGAAAATACTTACATAAATATCTGTATACAATAGAATAGTGTAATATCATTTAGCCTTTTTATTTTTTAAAAAGTGTTATTCCGTTTAAATTTTTATTTACACTGATACTCCGTATTTTATTGTATGGGATAATTGTTTGTATAAAATATTAAGGACAAAGGAGTATACATCCCTAATAATATAGTATGGAATAAAGTACCTGCATTACTATTTTCTGCCATTGCATCATCTCCACCACTATCTTCTGTATGTTTCGATCCACCACCTTCCTCCTCCTCTTCATCTTCCTCTTCCTCTTCCTCTTCCTCTTCCTCTTCTACACCATCAAGATTAAATATAACTTTTAGATTAGAGTCTATGCCTATTATTTAATAAAATGTTTAACATGTGCCATTATTTTTTTTCTCTTGAATATTATGTTGTGTGTAGTGAGTTTAAAGTCAATTCGAAAAGTAATAAATTACAGAGTAGAAGATAAATGATTATTAATGATCAGGGTTGCAAAAATCTCGTCTAGGCGTCAATTAATCGTCGCCTAGCTAGGTGCTAGGCGCCGGTCGACCGCCTAACATATCACCTTAAATGGTAGTTTAGGCGACTGGCCGGCTAGGCAACCGACTAGGCCGCCTAAGCACCGTCTAGGCCGCTTAGGTGCTGACCACCTAGGCGTTGACTAGACCTCCTAGGCCACCTAGTCTGCTGATTAACTATTGTTCTTTTTTTTAATGAGTTATTTCACTCAAAACATCATTTTGAGCGAAATAACCCTAAATCGTATAAATTTTTAGATATTTTTTACGTTAATATTCAATATTTTAGTATTAACTATTAAAGTATTATATAGTTTATAATTATTAGTCTTTAAAAAATAAAAAATACTTAAACAAATTTTTAAAAAATAAAAAATAAATTAAAAAATACACGGGCGCCTAGGGGCCGATTAATCCCTGCCTAGCGTCCTAAACGCTAGGCGCTTAGCGATTTTTTCAACCATGTTAATGATATGAATTTATTAAGTACGTATTCAAAATGCGTCTGAAAATCATAAACCATAACCATTGTGTAATCTAGTAATCTTTGAGAATGGTGGTTTGCTTACTTTCGTGTTATAAGAAAGCTCAATTGAAACTCAAGAAATCAAAAGTAGAAAGGAAAAACAATTCACAATGTTAGATATGATTAATCTTGTTAATAGCATTGTCAAAGTCGAGTTTGTCAATTTTAATTTTGTTTGCTGTTTGGATAGGTGTTCATATAAAATATTAAAGAATATAAAAATATATGTGATATGATTTAGAATAATATGTATGAGATAATATAAAGCTTGGGTAAATTGAAGTATGAGTACCTAAATCACTCTCAACAGAACCAACCTCCCTGTAATAAGAAGAACAACAATACATAAGCATTTAAAAAATAAAATTAGTAATTGAAAGAACAATAAAAGTTTGTCCCTTCTTTGAGAAATATATAATTCCTTAGCCTGAATAAATATAAAACTATAAAAAAAAAAAAAAAAAAAAAAAAAAAAAAAAAAAAAAAACTACAAAAAAAGTATTGAACACAAAAGAGTACGTGGCATTAAAAACTTGAAAGAAAATCAGAATTTTAAAGGATAAATGATAATTTTCAAGCCCATTATGTTTACCTTTTTCTTCTTGTTGCTTCAGTTAATGATTCATCATCTGTATACAACAAACCGCAACTCCAATTGGGGGTAGCGTTATACTTGTTAGATTGAGGATACCAAAATGGATTAATTTTTGAAATCTTCAAATCCTGAATTGCCACCTCGAATACCACATAATGATTGGGGGTAATATCATCCATGATAGCCTTAGATTTAGGCCACAGACTACTAAATGGTATATAGGCAAAACATACAAGTTCATCCACAGAGTTGTCAAATTCCTCATCATATAGTCTGCCAACCACACATTTGGTTTGGAGAGGAGCTGATTCACTTCCATTATCTTTGTGTGTAAGTTTGGCTATGAGCTCACAATGCCTAAAAGGGAGAATGTTTGGGTGTGACTCCCATCTCAGTACTCTTGGAAACACAAAACATACAACGAACCCCACAAAGCTATGATTATACCATGTGGGATCGAGAGAAATGGAGATCTTGTGAGGATCATGGTGAGGATCGAGGTGAGGATATTTGAAGCATATCGTGATATTATGATCAGTGAAAGGGTCAAGAGGATATGTGACAACAAAAGGAGTGATTCTATTTAAAAAAGGTTGTGTGATAGGAATAAATTTCTTAGCAAACTCCCCAGGTACTAACTTACCCATGTTGCCATGAAAGGCTGAGTAATTATCAAAAGGAAAAGATAATGAGACAGAATATAATTTTGAATATTTGGTTGCTAACTCAGCTATGTTGCTTTCTGAGACCAACCTACAGGTGGCATATAGTTCCCTTACAGTAGATGGGAGCTCTGGTAGCTTTCTAAGTCTTCTACAACCACTAATGTCAATGTATTGAAGAAGTCGAAGGCGGCTGATGTCTTCAGGTAAAAATTGTTCAAATTCTTTTCCGTTGAGATTCAAATATTTCAACATGCCCAATGGTCCAATATCAGTTGTGTGTCCTGATACCAAAGACACTTTTTTTTTAGTAGTTTTTGTTCAATATCCTAATTAATATATAGAGTCATTTCCATTTTTTATCCTTACTGTTATTGGGGTATTGTCAATTTTAGTCCACTTCATTAATTTTTGTCACATTGCGGCTAGCCTTATTTAGTCATTACCACTTTTAGTCCACCGTTAAAATTTTCGTCAAATAACCGTCCAAAACAAGGGTATTTTGATCTTTTCATGCTTTGATCGTCTCCTTTACCCTTTGTAGTGGTTTTCCTTACAGATTTTCATCCAATGAAGAGGTCTGGCGAAAGCCATGGCTTTGTAATGTGGTTCACATGACTTTCGCCGGACCTCTTCAATGGATGAAAATGTGTAAGGAAAACCACTGCAAAGGGTCAAGGAGATGACCAAAGCATGAAAAGACCCAAAATACCCCTATTTTGGACGGCAATTTGACGAAAATTTTAATGGTGGACTAAAAGTGACAAGGACTAAATAAGACTGGTCACAATGTGACAAAAATTAATGAAGTGGACTAAAATTGGAAATGCTCCAATAACAGTAGGACCAAAAATGGAAATGACTTTTAATATATACATTAATAAATTTTTAAACAAAGAAAGAAATAAACAAATTCACATATGCTATAATGCATGTTAGCATGTACATGTATATGTGTGTATTTTAAATGGCAAAGTGAAGGTTATCCCATAATTAACTCAAACCAAATAAAGTTATGTAATATAATCATACATGTACATATTACCATAGATATCTTATACGGAGAATATTTTAATTTGAACCCAATGTCTTCCTAAGGGTATACAATATCTAAAATATAGTACGATATAATATAAATGTAATAGTACAAATGAGCAAAATATGAGTACCTGGACGACTATCATCCCAACTAGCTGGTCTCTTTCTCCTGAATTTAAAAAAAAAAAAAAGTGTAAAAGCAAAATATGCATTAACATTGTAAAGTTCTTTTTTTTTTTTTTTGAGTATATTACTGACTCTTGAAAAGTTAACTACTATATATATTAAAGAGTAAATTGTCACTTTGGTCCACTGACTATAGGGCTCATGTTAATTGCGGTCCACGACTTTCAAAAGTGTTAATTGAATACCTTGACTATTCAATTTTTATCAATTTTTGTCACTTCGGCCAAATTGGCAGTCAAATTTCGCCGGAAAAACTTAACTATCCAATTAATGCTTAATGTGAGGGCAAAATTCGTCTTTTTAATTGTGTCTGATTTAGCCAAAACCAGACCCGGTTAGGAGAAATTTGGCCGCCAATTTGGTCAGAGTGATCAAAATTGATAAAAATTGAATAGTCAAGGTATTCAATTAACACTTTTGAAAGTCGTGGATGACAATTAATAGAACCCTTATAGTCAGTGGACCAAAATGGCAATTTACTCTATATTAAAGTACCATATGTATGTAGTACAAAGTGTTAAAAAGTTCAAGAAATTAAGGATGGTAAATGAAGGGAAACCAAAATTAATATATTTACCTTTTATATAACAAACTACAACCCCAATCTCCAGTCGCTTCCAAATTCATAAAGTTCACCTCAAATCTTGAAAAATCATTTGGGGTTACTCTATTATTGTTAGATTCTGCAGGCCACAAACTACTAAATGGTACGTAGATAAAGCATATGTCTCCTTCAATTTCGATATGGCGATCATCTAATTTGTCAATCACACATTTCCTTTGCAGAACTTCATTTTCATTATTCCTGTGTGACAATTTGAATATGATTGTGCAATGCATAACATGATTAGTGTCTTGGAAGCCATGGTATCGTGGTCCCCATATAAACCATTCTGAAGAGCGGATATATGAAAAGATGAAATATACAGTAAACCCCACAAAACTTTGACAATACCAGGAGGGATTAAGATCAATGGAGATACCATTTGACTCATAGCATCGGTATTGGAATAATCTCAAGACACTGGGCCCAGTGGGAGGATCTTCTAGTGAACAGAGTGGAGAGTTTAAACTGAAAGGAGTCTTTCTATCAAATCGAAAATCAATACACATCTTAGCTAAAAGATACCCAGGCCAGATAAATCCATCATCATCAATAGATAATTGGAGTGAATGTAATTCTGAGCACTCTTTTGCTACGTCAACTATGTTTCCATTAAAGGCAAAAGGAGGATGTGCATATAGTTGGCTTATAGTTTTTGGGAGTTTTGGCAGCACTTCAAGTTTTCTACAATATCTGATATCAAGGCATTGAAGATGAGGGAGTTGACTGAAACTCTCAGGTAAAGATTCAAAACCACTTCCTATCAGACTCAAGTATTCCAACGAGATCAAGCCTTCGACATTTTTTGGTAACGACTTTAGATTTGTGCAATTTTTAATCACAAGAACTTTGAGATTTTTCAGCTCACATAAGTCGTCACAAAGGCATGCAAGATGTTCACAACCATCCAAACATAGCTCAGTGAGGCCATGCAGTTGTTGGATCGATAAGGAGAGTGCTATGATTCCAACTTCTCTTAAATTCAACTTCACTAGACGCGGAGTTTTTGTCTTAATTTCTGGAAGAATTTGTAATTTTTTGCAAGAAGAAAGATTGAGGAACTTGAGAGATGAAACTTGATTGAAGCTAGGAAGGTTCTCAAGTTCACTGCATTTGTTTAAATCCAAAAAATCAAGCTTGCTAAGATTTCCAATGGATGGGTGGACCACTTTTAAATTCCGGCAGCCACTAAGGTCTAACCTCATCAAATTTGGCATCCAATCAAAATCTGGGGTTTCTAACAAAGAGTTGGAATAGCTAAGATCCAAAATGGCCAATTTGTCTAATTTCTGCAAGAAAAGAAAAAGATGGAGATCAGAACAAGTCTGAAATCTGTAATGAAAAAAAAAAAAAAAGAAAAAAAAAAAGACACAATATATATAGCAAGTCAGATTAGAATCATATACCTGAGTGATCCTGCAATTTTTTAGAGAACTATTATTCAAAGAAAGACAAACAAGCTTCGATGATTCAAAGCTTTTTGGTAATGAAGCGAAAGGATAAGATCTAATTTCAAGCCACCTCAATCTGCTAGGAAGATAATCATCAATTAAAACAATATTACTATCACCAACACTGAGCATCTTCAAATTTCTCATCCCTCTGAAAGTAATTTCACAGGTATTCTTCTCATGAGACCGCCAACGATTAAACCAAATAGCTTCTATGTGTTTAGGATCCTGAAAGAAGGAAACAGAACAGTACACACTTTAATTTTTCTTTTTTTTAATGCATTCGATACATAATAGTAAGAATATAATAAAGGGTCACACTTGTGTGAGACCGTCTCACGGATCCTTATTCGTGAAACGGGTCGAGTCGGGTCAAAGCACCATGCAAATGTCATACTTATGTGTGCAAATCTCACACTTATATGCTCAAATATAACACTAATCAAAAATACAATTTTTGTTACTTATAAGAAAAAAAGTAATACATTTTAGTAATGTTGACAAGTACCTCTCACTTATAAGGGCAAATATAATACTTTTGAAGAAAAATATAATACTTTTAAATAGAAATGTAAAAGTATTGTATTTTCCCTTAAAAGTATTATATTTACCCTAATAAGTAATAAAAATTTTATTCCTAAGTATTACATTTGAGCATATAAGTATAACATTTGTGCATATAAGTTACATTTGCATCTTGACTCGACCCGTGAGACGGTCTCACACAAGTTTTTGCCTATAATAATAAATAAAAAAAGAAAAGGAACCTTCAAGTTATTAATTAGGGAGGAATATACTTAAGGTAAATTGACTGAAATGGGCATTTTTTAACATTTGTGAACAAAAATTTTTCTACAGCATCTTACTATATATATGCCTTACCATTTCTCCGCTTAACACATCATCAACATCCTTAAGTTGCCAGACCCTGCTTCTACGTTCCTCCTCTCTTGCAATATGCCAACCCATTTCTTCGATTAAATCATGCATCTCAATTTCTCCATTTTGGACAGATATAAGAGATTTTTCAGTGAGGTTACGCATAGCACTGTCTGGTTGCAAATCACAACTTTTAAGCACATTTTTTACATATTCTTTCCTCTCGTGTTTGAAAAAACATGCAATATGTAAAAAGATCTTTTTGTTTTTGGAATCTAGTCTATCATAACTTATCTTAAGCTTCCCATGAATGTTATTATTGGGTGTGTCCTTGAGATCCTTTAAAGTGCTTTCCCAGTCAGCAGCCTCTAATCCACAAAGAGAAGATCCCAAAACTTTAAGAGCTAATGGAAGACCTTCACAATAACGCACAACTGATTCACATAGTTGTTCCACGCCGGCCTTAGGTTTCTTTTTAAATGCATACGATCTAAACAGTTGAATACCTTCCTCCTCTTCCAACGTGTTTACTGGGTATATATACTTTTCATCAACTCCATGGGAATGCAATACTCCGACATCTCTTGTGGTTATAATCACTCTACTACCCCTATCAAACCAATCACCACCTCCCGCTAACATATCTAATTGTTCCAGCTGGTCATCTACATCATCAAGAACAATCAAAACCTTTTTCCCTTTAAGCCTTATCCTTATCTTCGCCATTCCATCTTGTACATTGCTTATTTCTACTGTTGATGTTTCCCTTAGGATTGTTGTTAAAAGGGTCTTTTGCAATTCAATGATATTATGTTGTCTAACATCGGCAAGAAAACAAGTTCCATTAAATTGGTGTGAAAATTTATTAAAAACAGCCATTACAATTGTTGTCTTATCGATACCTCCCATTCCACAAATACCAATGAACCGAGTATCATCCTCAGATGCCAATCTCAACCAGTTACCAATGTAGTCAACTCTAGACTCCAACCCTACTAAGTTTTCTTCAAAGGCTAGCGATGCTTGATTCAATCGAGCAAGTATGTCGGCAGCAACTCCTTCTGCACATTTTGCTTCGTGTCTGACAACATTCAGCATCAATAGTTGTAACAACTTGATAGCATTGAGACGTCAATATAAAATTTTAATCCTTTCATCAAAATAATATACTAAGAAACTTACTCACACCACTTTTATCTTTTTCCTTTCAGTATTAAATACTGTATTGAGGGGAAAAAAAACTTTTTCTTTCTTAAAAACTAGGTAGTAATTATAACCACTACTTGTATATAGAAATTAAAAAAGAGTTAATTTAGTCCTCCGACTATGTTGATTTTCTAAAATTAGTCTCCGATTTTAAATTTGAACAATTTAAGTCCCTTAACTTTCAAATTCTTTTCAATGTTGATCCTTTCGTCAAATTTTGGTTAAATTGAGATCAAATGAAGGGGTAAAATTGCCCGTTCACATGCATAGTGTATTATTACAACGTATAGGACAAGAGAAATACGGATAATAATATACTAAACAGATGAACAATTTTATCCCTTCATTTGACCTCAACTTAACCAAAATTTGACGAAAGGACCAGCATTGAAAAAAATTTGAAAGTCAAGTGACCTAAATTGTCTAAAAGCCGGGAACTAATTTTGAAAAATCAACCTAGTCGGAAGACCATTGCTGGAATTAACTCAAATTAAAAATAAAAAAAGTAGAAAGTAAGCACACAAAAACAACTGAGCAAATATTAAAGAAGCAAATTAAAGGGCAGGCATAAAGATGAATCATATATATGAGAAGATCGAGTAATTGAATTGAAGTTGAAAGCAAACCCGTTATAGTCATTCTGCAAATGATGCCCTTTGAGATCTCCAGCCTTTTTCAACGCTTCCTTCCACCTTCTCACCTTCCCCTCATCAGCCTTGACAATTTTTTCAAGCAATTCCTTGAACGAATCTTCAAAACTTCCTTTTTGATTCCGAACATCTGAAGGCTCCACGTGGTAGAAAATTGGCACTACAATTTGCTTTTTAAACTTTTCTTGGCGTTCCATGATTGTTGCAAGTTCTTCCAAACACCATTTTGACGATGCATAACCTTTGGAGAAGACTGCGATCAAAAACATTGATTCTTGAATAGCTTTTAGTAGCCTCGGGGAGATGCAGTCTCCTTTCTCAAGTCTATCGTCATCTTTGAAAGTGCGAATCCCTTTATGTTCTAAAGAACCATAAAGATAATCTATAAAAGTTTTACGAGTATCTGGACCTCTAAAACTCAAGAAAACATCATAAGTCCATCCCTGACTTGATGGTGAAACAGTAGCAGAAGAAGAGGTAGATGCCATCAAGCCATATATTTGATATGGCCGGAATTCGATCGAGTTCCTCTAAACGTGCAGGGAATTGAAGTAATTAAAATGGAGATTGAAAAGCATATGATCAACAAACTAAACTACTATAGGCGTCACTTTGACCAAGTCATCGCAGAAAATTTCGGCGGATTCTTCGCGTAGCTGGCCGGCGCCACTGCTGCTATAAAAACGCAATTAATCTGCAGAAATAAAGGACTGTTGGGTCCTATCACATGTACACAATAAGCAACTTGCCCCCTTCAAATTAAAGATTAAAATTACACACAATTCTAGTAAAGACTTGTTTTTTTTGGGTGTACTCATTGTTTCCATACTCGAAATCAAGGATTGAACTATGAGTCTTTATCACTCCATCACAGATTATTAATTAAAGACAAATATGACTTAAACTCTATAAAATTAGTTAATCTGGGCAAATTATATCGTGGACCATGGTCCACAATGCATTGTGGACCATGGTCATAACTAATACTGCAGTTGTGTTGAACAGATACTGCAGTTGTGTTGAAAAGATACTGCAGTTGTGTTGAAAGAAAACTGCAGTTGCACGGAACAGAGGTCGTTCATCCGTTCCACACAACTGTAGTATCCGTTCAACACAGCTGCAGTATCTTTTCAACACAACTGCAGTATCCGTTCAACACAACTGCAGTTCCAGATGAATGACACAGCCTCTGTTCCGCACAACTGCAGTTCCTTTTCAACACAACTACAGTATCCTTTCAACACAACTACAATATCCTTTCAACACAACTGCAGTATCAACCATGACCCATGGTCTACAATGCATCGTGGACCATGGTCCACAGTATAAGTACTGGATAACCTGAGGCTTAAACTCAAGTTCCTCACCAAAAATCCAAAAAAAAAAGAAAAAAAAATCTAATTAGCTTAAAGTAGAAAATAAAGACAAATCTGATGACTTTGTGGAATAAAGGAATTTCCGGTATATATATAATATCGCAATTTGCATGTACGTCTCTTGTTATAGTTAGTAGGATTTTTTCATTTTTTATTTTATATTTTAATAAAAAGCACATTTTAATTTATTTTTTGGTAATTGGATTGGTGTTGAATTTAAATTTTTAATTGAAATAGAATAAATCACACAATTTATTGCACCAAAATCAATATTATTGTCCGTTTGTCCCATGGTAAAAGTAAATAAATCACTTTTAAAAATTGTATTTAGTAAGTATTAGGACTCTTGTAGTTGAGTTATGTTACAAGTTATTTTCCTATTCAAACTATGAGACTTCTCATGTATATATACTTGTATTCTGCACTGATAATGTTTTGAGGAATTCTAATACAATATTATAACATTCATCTGGTATCATACGCTAGGTTTTCGGTTTCATGGCCGACACGGGTGGTTCTGTGAATTCTTCCGAAAGAACTGTTTCTGATGTAGCTGCTGGTTCAACAGTTTCGTCGACTGTTACCGCTCTTTCTTCGGCTCATCACTTCATTAGCATTAAGCTAACCCACCGCAATTATTTGTTTTGGCGCACTCAAATTCTTCCATTCTTGCGTAGTCATGATTTGCTTGGCTTTGTGGATGGTTCGTTTTCGTGCCCCAGTGCGTTTCTTCCGGCTGCTGCAGGCGCTACTCCCCAACCTAATCCTGATTACGCCGTATGGGTTCGTCGCGATCAATCTGTCCATGCTGGTTTCATCTCTTTCTGAGGAAGTTATGTCGCTTGCGGTTGGTCGCGGGACTTCGCGGGAGGTTTGGGATGCCATTGAATTATCCCTGGCTTCTGCATCGCATTCACGTCAGCTTAATCTTCTTGGTCAGTTGCAATCCCTCAGGCAAGGAGATGCGTCAACTGCCGATTACCTCGCTCGAGCCCGGTTGCTCCAAGTATCACCACTCTTCGGGACGAAATATATAAATAACCATATCCTTCAAAATACCATATCTTACATCTATAACCCAAAATTACTTATTCAATGTCATATATTATATCCATAACCTTCATATTCATAATATTCACATACCAATATTTTCCCTTTCAGAATCCAGATGCCAATAATTTCATCACCAAACCTCTCCGACATCATAACACACAAAATTTTGCAAAACACATAATTTTGATATCATATCATATCATAATCAATATACATATATATGGAGTAAATAATAATTTTAGTGAACATGAGCTCACTCGTAACAGGGCGTACCAAACTCTATCATCGATAACAATGATCTCAAATCCTAAGCTTATAACAAAGATGTCACATCTTACAAGGATTTCACAGCCTAGGCTCCAATCTAACCTCCAAAGATTCGAACCGCCTTAATACCACTTATAACAGAGCGTACCAAACTCTGTTTCCAAGAACTTATAACCTTAAGCTTCGATAGATTCCACTTTGTAACAGAGCTTCACCAATTCTATTATCGATAACAAGGATTTCAAATCCTAAGCTCTGATCTCCACTATGTAACAGAACTTACCAAACTCTATTGCCCATGGCAAAGATCTCACAACCTAAAGCTCTGATCTATCTCCAAGATCTTGTAACCTTAGGCTCTCGATTTTCACTTAGTAACAGAACGCCTCAAGCTCTACTGTCCAAACAGGATTTCTTATCCTAAGCTCTGATACCAATTTGTAACACCCCAATTTTCACATCTTGGATTTATTACGAAATCCCTAATAATACATTGCGGAAGCTTACATCTTATCAGCAGAAAACTAGGTGTTACCGCCACGCTTAGGTATCACTTCTATACCCAAACGTTAAGGCTAAACTTACAACCTCAAACAACCACATCAACATTCAAAAGTGTACATATGGAACTAATCCTTCCAGAGTGTCTATTCTAGGATAGAGTAGTCTTCAACCTCGACTCACATCCTATTCAGAGCTCATCGGCCACAAGGGCCCACGCTAGACTGCATCTAATAAAGGACACAACGAAGTGTAGTTAGCGCGACGGCTAAGTAAGGAAATCCATTGTCACTCAAAAGTAAACAAAGGTTTCGAAAAACATAATTTCCAGAAAATGTAACTTTACCCAACGGTTGCATTCTACCTGCAACAGTTATAAATAGCAACTTGCATACATTATGAGCACGATTCAATAACGTTTCATATCATTTTCCACAAAGTCATTTGGTAATCATTTTCATACCCAATGATATATTGTTAAACAATTAAGCACACTAGTAAGTAGTAGAAAACATAAATCACACATCTTGCTTGTAATCACTTTAGTAGAAAAACCTTTCCCTCATAATGAAATCCTCATCACTTTTCACTTTTAAAAAAGAGAGATCACCCACAACCTTTGGGTACTTAAAAACTTGTCACATCTTTCTTTCCCGTAGCTACAGCGTAACTATATTCATATTTCAAAATTCCACTTAGTCCTAGATAGAAAGTGTGAGGCCTTTGGAGTCCTTTCTCCACTTTTGACCACTTGGATCGTTGAACTCGGGTTCAGTGGTCATCACCCGGTCTAATACTGATCCCCTGGACTTATAGGAGCGTTGGAATGATTCCTAGCTAGCCTCACTAGGTTCATAAGAACGACACCTACCCGAACATAGAGTGACTATACTTAAGTGTGCACACCCCCGTAGGAGTACCTTTTCCTTCCGGGTGATATAGTACTCGGCGAATAGACTTCGCCCACAATATGATTGATCATACACATAATTACCACGCGGAATAGGCACTTTAAGCTCATCTTTATTCCGTAGTTAACAAGATCCTTCACCACTTTTACTAGAACTAAGGTTTGAAAACATTTTCCTTCCTTTTCCCTTTCTTTGAGTCAAAATCACTTTTTAGACATTTCCCACAAAATCAAGTCCTCCTTTGAAATCAATCACCATTCTTAACTTAGTTCAAAAGTCTTGTCTCTCAAAACATTTTGCTCAAAACATTTCCCATAATACACATATTGGTTAATGATTTGTTCATTGCGAAAAACCAAGTAACGAGAGTCACATTATTCCTTAAAACATGATTTTTCTCCAAGTTAATAAATAATGCACAAAAATAATATTTGAGTCTTCAAAAAAATTCACCCGGTTGCCCGTAGGCTTTCAAAACATCATAATACTCGGGATTAAAAACATCGGGGAGAAGTTTGGTCAAAAACAAGTCGAAAACGAGTCCGCGTCGCGCGGACTCGCGACTAGCCGCAGCTGCGGACGTACAGCGGACGCGTGCGTCCGAGCCGCGTCCGCACGTTCGGCAAATGGCGCCGAAATTGGGCGCCCACGGACGCACAACGGACGACCGTCCGTGCCCGCGTCCGGCCTTTCGGCCGTGACGCCGTAACTCTGGCGTCGATGGACGCGCGTTGGACACGCGTCCAAGGCCGCGTCCACCCAAAATCTGCCAGAAAATTTCTGGCGCAGTCCGAAAGATTGAGCCGGTAAAAATAGTTCCCGAACTCTTTTTCACTTGAAATTTTTATGGTAGAACCCCAACTTATAGTACTTGATGTCCATAAAAATTTTTGGTCATTTTGATCCGCGAATAAACACAGAAAATTCCATTTTTTCCCTCGGCAGTGTGCTGTCCAGTTTTGGAGAAAAAAATTCGAAAACCATACTTATACTACTCCGATCATTATGAAATTTTATATGCGGGTTCTTCACTTATAGAACTACATGTCTAAAAAAATAGGATCAAAATACCTTACCAATTTTTCCCAATAAATCTCGGAAGTTACTGCCAGAGGCTACCTTGTTTTTTTTTTCAATATTTTCACAAGTATAAGCCTATAGGGACATAAATACAACATATACATGCATAAATTAGCTATGAACATGCATACAAAAATTACTAATCATTAAAGTGTAGTTTCTTTGAGCGAACTTGTAGATCCACAACTTAACACATATTTTTCATGTAAAATTTCCTAGTCACGTAATTTACTAGCATTTGTTCACCTTCAAGTGATTGAGCCAACTTAAGGGATTCCTTACCTCCCAAGAAGATTTATAAACCGTAGAAAGATGGTGATCTTCTCCTTCAAACCTTTCACCGAAGATCCTAAACAAAATCACCATAACAACAACATTTTCATGAACTCCTAGCTTAAACTTAAGTTCTATGGAGGATTTAACCGAACAAAACCAAAGTCTTACCTATTATGGAAGCACTCATGTTGAAGAACATGGCTATGGAGTTCTAGATCCAAGAGGAAGACTAAGCTTTTCTTTCTTCTTCTTTTTCCTTATGAATTTCGAAAATGGGAGAGAGAATGGGAGAGATTGGGAAGACTTGGAGTGTAGACTTAGCTTAACTCATCCCACACTCTTCCCATTAAATTAATATTTTATTACCATGTGGTCACAAGGGGTGCCACTTGTCACAATCCTATGGTGGCTCTTGAAGAAAAATATCTATTTGCTAGTTTGGGCTTAAATCAGATAAAGGTTCGGAGGAATATGACTCAATTCGGGAAAATTTCGATACCAAAATTATTCTAAAAATAATCCCGTCATTAATCACTAAATTTGGGAATTTTTCGGCATCTCGCGAAATATAGGTACGAAGTCCGTAACAAATTTCACTCTTACAGTCCGTTTAACTTTCCACTTGAACTAAATAGAAAGTTCATGCTTAATCGTATCATACTTAATAATCCATTTTCTAGGAAAATTCGAACCGTATATACGTTCTTAAAAAAATTTTACGGTTCGGGACCGGTACGTAGATCGCAGCTCGTTAATAACTAGTCTTACTTATAAAAATCCTTCTGAAGTACCGAGAGATCATCTCATAAAAATATTTTCGAACCTCAACTTTGTCGGAAAAACCGAGGGGTTACAAGAATAAAATAATTGGACTGAAGTGTCAGTCAAGGGCTCAAATATCTCACAGGTTCATGCTTGTTTAGTTTAGCCACCACCATATCAAACAAAACACTAACTAAATACTCATAATATGCAAGACAATTTATTCAATTATGTTATAAATTTTAGTAAAAATACTATTATTTTTTGGAAAAATTTTAGCAGAAAAAGAAAGAATTTTTTTTTTTAATTTGAAGAGAAGAAAATAATCATATCCCCTCCCCACACTTATTCTCAACATTGTCCCCAATGTTAAATAGAATGTAAAGATAAGAGAAAAATTAATAAAAATGCAAAACAAATAAAGGGAAAAGTAGAATAAACTCCCTTTGGGTTGCCTCCCAAGTAGCGCCTTTCTTTAACGTCTTTGGCTAGACGCCATTTTCTTCTTAACACATCTTCAAAGTCAGGATTTCTATTCAACGCAACATTCGGTTTATCACCACCAATCAAATGACAATTATCTTCTTGCAATAAAATATCCACAACAAAAACAGATGACATGCCATTCAAATGTTTAATGGTAGTATTAAATATATCAAATTTAACAATGTCACCATCAAACTCCATTGTCAATATACCATCATGCACATCAATTTTAGTTTTAGTAGTTTTCAGAAATGGCCTCCCTAATAAGATCAATGAGGAATTGGGAGAATTGTCTTCTTCCATATCTAACACATAAAAATCAGCAGGAAAAATCAATCCATCAACTTGTACTAAAACATCCTCTAGAACCCCGACAGGATAAACATTAGATCTATCAGCAAGTTGAACAATTACACCAGTTTCTTTTAAGGAGCCAACATTCAAATATGAATAAACAGATAGGGGCATGACATTAATTGAAGCTCCTAGATCTAACATTGCTCTTTCAACATTAACATTTCCAATTTTGCAAGGGATAGTAAACATACCAGGGTCTTTGCATTTAGGAGGCAATTTTTTTTGTAAAACAGCTGGAACATTTTCTCCCATGCTTACTATTTCATTGCCTTTCAACTTTCTTTTATTGGTGCACAACTCCTTGAGAAACTTAGCATATCGGGGAATTTGTTTAATAGCATTTAGTAAAGGAATATTTACCTCGACCTTTCGAAATGTCTCAAGTATTTCTTTTTCGTCTTCAGCGTTCTTGGATTTGGCAAACCTACTAGGAAAAAGGAGGAGGAATTACCCAAGACTTTGTGTGTTCTCTGATAGGTTTTTGATCATTTTGAGGTTTATGAACCTCTTTTTCAATTTCCTCATCTCGGTTGGGTGTTTTTCTCACTTGAGTATGTTCTTCTAACTCTTTTCCGCTTCTCAGGGTAATTGCACTCACAGTTTGTTTTGGATTAACAATAGTTTGTGAGGGCAACTTACCTTGAGATTCCAATCTACTCACGGTAGATGCTAGCTGGCTCATTTGACTTTCTAAATGTTGAATACTTGTTCTTGTTTCTCGCTGAAATTGTTGTGTTTCTTGCTGAAATTGTTGTGTGTCTCGCTGAAATTGTTGTATGTTAATGGCAAGTGACTTAACGATATCTTCTGTAACCCCTCGGTTTTTCTTCGATAAAGTTAAGGTTCGAGAATATAGATATATTTTTTTAAGCTATGACTTTGAGAAGGTCTCGGTGATCGAGAGAATTTTTTTTTTTCTAATAAGCTACGATATTTATGAGATGATCTCTCGGTACTTCAGAAGGATTTTTATAAGTGAGACTAGTTATTAATAAGTTGCGATCTACGTATCGGTTGCGAACCAAAGAAATTCTAAAGGCGTAGATTTAATTCGAATTTTCCAGAATTGGGATTATTAAGTATCATACGATTAGGCCGGAATTTTTAATTAGTTCAA
>CP025651.1:13463937-13486684 GCA_003576665.1 Ipomoea trifida | reverse complement strand
ATTTAGATAATAAAACTAAAGAAAATTATTTTAAAAAATCTAATATTGAACATGTACATTTATTTGATTATAAGATTAGTGCAAAAGTATCACTCAATTAATTGAATAATATATGACTTGTTTGTTTACAATTATCTTAAAAAGATCGATATTTAATACTCCGTATAACTTAAGTAATTATATTATTACAAAAATAAATATGTAAAAATGAGAAATAATTTAACTTTAATTACTACGGAGTATAAAATAAATTGAACGACCAATATTTAGCTTAATTAACATAATAATTATTAGACAATTATTATTAGTCAATTGCACTAAATTAATTATTATTCGTTAACCGGAATATCAATTCGTATATACAAAAATTACTACTCCGTATTATTATATATTAAATATGTTCGACCTTCTGCAGTGTTCATGTCACACGTGTACTAATTAATTTGATCAACGACATCTAAAGTTGTTGAGATGATTGATCAACCTTCTAGTAATAAATATTAATTATGTGATAAGTTAGCTGTTTTCGGAAGGAGTTTTGGTTAACTCTACGACTAAAAAGAGCGTGTTCCTGATGGAGTAGTATTTATTAATATAATTAATAATTAATATAATTAATTAATTAATTAATATTTAATTCATATAATTATAATAATATAATTGCGATTATATTTCCAATGAAATATTAATATATTCATTTAATTTTTCCTAATATTTTAATTTAAATAAATAAAAATTTATCTGTGAATCGCACGGGTAATTGGACAATTATTTGCTCTAATTCAAGCAAATAAAACATCAAAAAACATAATCAATCCAATCAATTTCATCAATTGCGCTATATAATATTCAATGTTATAATTTATATAATTGTATATCGGTCCAAATATTCTTAAAATATTATAACAAATTCATTCCGTGCAACGCACGGGCGAAAATACTAGTAATTATAATAATATTCCCCAAGGCGATGTGCTTTCTGCTGTTTCTCAGGGGTTTGGTAGATTATCCATGGTAGCTGCTTCGGCTGCCCAATCGGCTGCTAATGTGGTTCAAGCAGGGACAAAGGAGATAGCTTCAAAGGTGAAAGATGGTGGTTATGACACTAGAATGAATGAATACAGTGACGATATAAACTTTGGATTGATATATATACAGACTATGGATGGTGAAGGTGGTTATAGCTAATAGTAGAAAGACGCATGTGCCCTCCTTAGCAACGCATGCGCCCTCCTTAGCTGTCGGCTCCATCTTTATGCTCCAACACCCCCCCGTAAACTGGAGCATACATATCTTGGATGCCCAGTTTAGAATGAAAGGGAGAGAGGCAAGATGCTTATCATCCTGAATAATTGTTTTCCTCCAGAAACTGGTGCAAAATGAAGAGCATTCTGCCCACTAAGATAGTCTGCTCTAGTAACATTGTGTCTAAACAGAAAAAGAATTTGAACAACTTCCTAGTGGCCAAATCGACATGCTTGCAACAATGCCGTCTGACCGCAGTAGTTTCTAGAATTCACATCTGAATCAATATAGGCTCCATCCTTCTCCAAATCATTCTCAAAGAATTTTGCAACTTTTTCGTTTCCTTTCTTGACTTCAGCAGCAGAAACATTAACATCAGAATTTGAGATTCCAACAGCAGCGAACAAAACAGAGCGAACCACAAGTTCAATTTCAGCATCATCCATGATGACTATAGCATGATTTCCACTTAGTTCAAGTAGGCATTTACCAAACCTCTTAGTTACTATTTGTTGACCAATACAAGTGGAAGTCGTCACAGATTTTGCACTGCTATTTATCTCATCAGAATGCTCTAACATAGACATTGAAAGTTCAAAAGACAAACTCTTTTCCTTCAAGTGCTGAGCTGATAATGGAAGTAATAAGCTGAATGAACTCAACTTACTAGACTTTAGAGCATTTAAGAACTCAACTTCAACTTCAGTCAGCTCAATGACTTCATTAGCAAGGGATCCAGTAACTGTACTTGAGCTATCTCCATCTTCATTCTCTTCACTCTCTGAATTGTCAACATCAGAGTCAATAACTATCCAAGCAGCCTGGTAATCAAAAGTTCCTCGAAGAAGCATCTTATTTTTCAACTTCTTTTCCTTGTGATTTCTTTCGGCTTCAACCATTTCCTCCTCTGTTGGCCATGTCTGCTTTCCAGCCAATGGATCAGGTACATTTTCGATAAGTAAATGCTCTTGCTTAGGAGTCAGGCAACTGATCACTTGTGCATTGTCATCGACACCTTCACTACTCTTTAGTTTGAACTTCAACTTCAGCTTGATGTCTCCTTCGAAAGCTCCAAAACTCGACTCCACACATGAGCACTCAGACATCTCCATTTGAACATCCTTCTTCTCAATCACACTCCTCTGTTTGTTCTTCACATGAGTACTGGACGACTCGCTCGTAACCAGATCAAACCGCTCAATGAACACCAAACAGAGAATAAGCGAGAAGTGAGTTCGAATTTTGCGACAAAGCTTCGATCGCAAACACTTCTTCACGGCAAAGTTAGACGGCGGCGGCGGCGGATCAATCTCAGTCACCGTTCTTCGAAACCGCTTCCGCATCATTGATTCCTTGATCTGCTTAGCTTCGTTCGCAGTTGCGGCCTTAATCTCGGATCGAAGCTCTCCAACTCGGTTCTTCATATCCGATATTCTTTGCTGCGATTTTTCCGAAGCAAAGTCAGGAATCGGAGTCATCGACTGCTTCTTATTCCTCGTTCGCCGCTGCGGCGACCATATAGCTACAGCGAGCTCTGCGCTCAGACTTTCATTGGATCTTCTCCAGGAATCGCGATCGAAGACCGCAAACATAGCATCAACATGATCGAGCACTCTGCTCGAATTCTTCACGGATCTGCTCCGATTAGAAACTGCAAAAGAAAAACTGATGAGCACTTTGCTCAATATTTTCACGAATCTGCTCCGTGAAACACTCGATTGGAAGACGAGCATTGCGCTCCGATCTTCATTGATCAGTAGAGACAACAAATTAACCGAGGAAATTGCATGAAGAAAATCTTGCTTTGATTTTGTTACTCCACTGCGAAGTACCGATCCTCTGCGGATCTTTCGTCGGGGACGAACTTGCAGCTCAGCGTGACTCGCCGGTTTCGTAAGCCGCGGCGACATAGCTCCCTCACCGGCGAGCTCTGATACCATGTTAGAATGTGAAACCAGTGATGAATAGATGAAGCAGAGACTGGAAATGGTGAAGTATTATTAGAATGAATGAATACAGTGACAATATAAACTTTGGATTGATATATATACAGACTATGGATGGTGAAGGTGGTTATAGCTAATAGTGGAAAGACACATGTGCCCTCCTTTAGCTGTCGGCTCCATCTTTATGCTCCAACACGTGGCTTGTAGCTGAAATTTGGATGATCCCTCCATCTTGAGTTATATGTATTTGAATATGGATCATAATTTCGCTGTGGTTGGCCTGGAAAGCCTCCAACTGCATTAGCTTGCTCACAATAATCATATTGAAGTGTCAGACACATGTCTATTTGGTGTCCAGTAGCAGCACATATCCCACAAGCTTTTACCTGATGTGTACCTCCTAGAGCTAACTGTTGAACAAGAGTAGTTAAGTGAGATACTTTATTCTCAAGAGAAGAAAGAAGAAATGTTCACCTCATTCACTCTTCTAGAAGGTATGTCCTGTCTACATCCAAATTGTTGTGCATTGGCAGCCATTATAGATATCAAATCTCTAGCTTCACGAGGAGTTTTGTTCACTATAGCACCTCCACTAGCTGCATCCATCATCTTTCTTTCCATGGGAAGCAATCCCTCATAAAAGTATTGAATGAGGAGCTGTTCAGAAACTCCATGTTGAGGGCAACTTGCACATAGTTGCTTGAACCGTTCCCAATACTCGTGGAGAGTCTCTATGTCTCTTTGCTTGATGCCACATATCTCCCTTCTAATGGTGGCAGCTCGTGATGCTGGGAAAAAATTTTCAAGAAATAATCTTATCATTTCATCCCATGTGTTTATTGAGCCTGAAGAAAGGTAAAATAACCAATCCTTTGCTCTATCGGCTAATGAGAATGGGAAAGCACGTAGTTTGATTTGATCTTCCGTCACCCTTTGTGGATTGAAGCTCGAACACACCACGTGGAACTCCTTTAGGTGCTTATGTGGATCTTCATTTTCAAGACCTCGAAATGTTGGGAGTAGTTGAATCAAACCTGACCTTAATTCAAAACCAACCTCTAAGGCAGGATGTTGAATACAAAGAGGTTGTTGATTTAGATTTGATGCAGAAAGTTCCCTTAAAGTTCTTTGGTCTTCAGCCACTACTTGTTGTTCGGCCATTGTTTGCTCTTTTTTGGAATCACAACAAGAGGCAGTTGATTCAATTGTGGTTGTTGATTGAAGAGATGCTGATGAAAGTACTCTACTTTTACACAATCTAGTCTCCTTCCTTAACTTTTTTGCAGTCTTCTTAATCTCAGGATCGTATTGCAATTGACCCATACGAGAAGAACGTGGCATAAAATAAATCTAATTGACACCAATCCCAGGCAACGGCGCCAAAAATTTGATGGGTGTCGAAACCAACAAATAATAAATACTTACTCTTATGAATTTCACTAGCGATGAGTAAGGTCGTACCCACAGAGATCGGTTAGACTTATCTTTAGCAATAGATTTAATAAATAATGAAATGAGAATAGAAACTTAAATAGTAACAATAAAATGGAAAATGGAAAATAATATCAAATAGCAAATAATTATCAAGTAAATGTCAATGGCAAATGGTATCCAACCCAAGGCATAATATCAGTTTAATTCTAACAAGACAAATATTGATAAGCAAGTCAAACTAACTTTACTCTTTACTAGATTAGTTATTGTTATTAACAAGCTCTAACAACATGTCTTTCCTTACTTTGTCGGTAATTAAAACAAGCTCTTTAATTACTTCCCTAGCTAATAAACAACCCTAAACAAGCTCTTAGAATTTAATTTACTAACAGCATTAATCGAATTAGAAAGACTACCAATCCTAGCCAACAAACTCACAAGCTCGGTTCATTTAAGCTAGACTATATATCTTCATAATACAAACTGAAAATCAGTTATAATCAAATTGTGCTATTTGCTACCAACATCAAAACACTTAAACAATTATGGATTCAAGGTTCTAACTAGCAATTTAATGACTTGACAATTGAACAATGGACCCTTTTGCAACAATTAATCAAGCAATAATTCATATATATGAATATAACAGAAGATATATAGATAATAAAGTGCAACGAATAATTTAGGCTAAATAAAGCTTACTGGTCTTGTAGAATCAAACTTCAATAATCCTCGAATTGGACAAATATGAACTCAGCAGTACATCGTAGGATTGTTTACAATATATATTTATATTAATCTCATAAAAGAGAAAAATAAAATATATATAATACATATTTATGTGTTACTACGTGAGAAATGAAAGAATATTACTTGCTAACGGTGAGGGTGATTTTCTAACATTACAATCACTCATATTTATACACTAAAGAGGAGCATGAATTGCGGCAAACATGTGAATCTCCATAATAATCGGCAAAGACATGCAAATGTGTAAGGAAGCAGTCCGTCCGTCGTAGTACGTATTTCGTGGAGTTGCCGCAATCTTCGTACGTAAACAATAACAAAAGAAAATAAAATTAAAAATAAGTTGGGCTGCTGTTAGTCTACGTACTAACAAAACAAAAGAAAATAAAACTAAAATAAAATAAAGTAAAGGATAATTCTTAGCTGTTGGCTGCTGAACTAACAAAACAAATCAAATTATTTGGTTTAGATTAAATTTAATAATTTAAATTAAAGAAACATGATTAGTCCATAAATATTTATTAAGCATAATTATTAACATAATTAAAATAAAATGAAAAATAAATATAATGTAAAATAGATAAAACTAATTTATTATGAAAATTAACTTAAATTGAATATAAAAATAGTGATTATCAAGCTCAAAGATGCAAACAATATCACAAAATCTGTTGATGATAGAGCTAAAGAGGGTGTTTGGCAATCAGCTGATAGCTGGTAGTGTTAGCTGATAATTGATAGCTGATTGTGTTAACTGATTTGACCAGCTGATTGTATCAATTGATTATATAAAAGTGTTTGGTAAATTAGCTGTTTACTTTCAACTGATTAGATGTAAAACCTATAAGGACATTGTACTAATTTCTTTTTTTTTTTTTGAATACAACTGACCCTATTACATTGTAGTATCTGTTCATCTATACTTTTCTCAACCCGTTGAAGCACAAAGAGTCAATTTTGAGATCTCCACCACTGAGACTCGAACTCATGACCTCCCATTTGAGGGTGGCCACTACATGCCAATTGAGCACAAGGTGCTTGGCTTGTACTAATTTCTTAATTCTTAAATTACTTTTTAAAATTATTATTATTATTATTATTATTATTATTATTATTATTATTATTATTATTATTATTATTATTATTATTATTATTATTATTATTATTATTATTATTATTATTATTATTATCATTATCATCATCATCATCATCATCATCTCTAAACTGCAAATTGAAGAGAAAGTACTAATTTTGAATTGCAAATTGAAGACAATGGAGAGAAGAGACAGATCAGAGAAGGTATGCTACATTGCTACTGAATGATTAGAGATTAAGGGACAAAATTGCCATTTACCCAACCAGCTATTTAGAAACGCTGCATTTATAAGCATTTTGTATTTTGGCTTATTGAGTTAATAAGCCAAGCTAATAAGCTATTTACCAAACACTCAAAAATAGCTTATTTAACTGGTCAATAAGCTATTCTTGATCAAATCAACTATTTTTTGGCTGATAAGCCAATAACCAAACACCCCCAAAATGAATGGTATTGCTCAAATCTTGACCGTCATGCAACAAAGTTTCTCCGATGGAATGAATGCTCCTGAGCTGTTGAAGTGGTGGGATTGGGGAGCCATAAGAGGAGAAAACCTTGGCGAAGTCGTTCAGAACTATCTCATGCTAAAGATACACAGAAAATATGCCTACAAGATTGAAGGACTTGACACTGTGAAAGCAAGGAAAGATATCAACGACATGATCCAACTCAAGGAGCATAAAATTTGGGAAAACCAAAAGAAGAAGAACACTGGTGAAAGCTCTAAATAGGAGAACTTCATTCTCTATTTATTTCTTATACTTTCAGTTGTAATGCTTTAATCTCCTTGATGAATAAAAGATATTTTTGGGCTTAGCGTGTGTGCATTATTTAGTTTTTGTTTCACTCTTCGGACACTTTATGTAAAACTTCAACTATTCAGGCAAACTTAATGAAAATCCGATCATGGATAAAGAAAGCCGAATAGAATGAATTTATGGTGTTGGCATCATCAAAAAGGGGGAAATTGTTAGGAACCCCAAGATGTTGATTTTGATGATACCAACTATCCGAGGAGACCCCCAATTTTCTTTCTTGTTTTTAGAATAGGTTTTTTGTTTTCGTATCTTAGTCTTACAGGATAACCGAATCCTAAGTAACAAACTATCCTTGAAAAGGACTCAAGTCATAAACACCGAACTCTTGAAGAATCCAACCGAAAAGTTGAAATACCGAAGAGTTGAAGATCTAAGGTGATGAAGACTTGGAGAACCGAAGACTAAGATCACAGGCCGAAAAATGGAAGGGCCAAGTTCTTATAACCGAGCAATGAAAAGTGTGATTCTCTCGAGGAGATTAAGAGGATTGATAAGGTCAATCATTCTCTCGCACAACCAAGGCAAAGACATTCTCTGATAAGTTGTCTTATCTACTGCCTTGAGAATGGGTATAACTGAATGTCAAAATGGGTTCTATGCAACGATCCCAATGAGCATTTAATGATTGTCACCTTTTTAAGGGACAAAAGACAAATTGTCATTGCACAAAAGTGGACAAACGGCTAGAAAGTACTGACATTCTGAAAAAAGATGAAAACCTTACCCAATGGATATTACACACTGGATAATAGGTTTGAATTTCACATTCCCTCCAACGGATCTGAAATTCTACCTATAAATACCCTTGTCCCATCTCACTTTGATAAGGTTGAAAAAAACGCGAAGTATTGTCTAACAAGTGAAAAGCTCTCAGTGTGATTTTCATAAGCTTACAAGTGATATTCAGATTTTATAAGAAATTCTTGTGTGATTAAGGAGCTTATCAAGGAAACACAAGGATTTCAAGTTGGAGATTCATCACAACCTTTCAACCATCCCTACAAGTGAAGTAGAAAGAGGCGGGAGTTTATTACCGAAATGGTCCCTCGACTATTGCAAAATTACCAATTTGGTCCTTGACAATTTTTCGTGCCCAGTTAAGTCCCTTAACTTTGAAAATTTTAACCAATTTGGTCCTCCGTTTATTTTGCCGTTAAAATCGGGACCAAATTGGTAATTTTGCCGTTAAAATCGGGACCAAATTGGTAATTTTGCCGTTAAAATACTAGTACCTAAACAAATGTGTACTAATCTTTAGTACGTATGAGTCCAAAAGTTAACAGCAGTACTCAAAATTATCTATAAAAAATAACAAACAAACAAAAAACAATAACTCAACACACCCGAATCACATATGAAACACATTAACTATATTCATAACTCTCGTTTTGATATATCATGTTTAGACAATTTTTTTTTTTGGCAAAGAAATTTATTAGAAATTTAATATTTAATTATAGGTTAAGTTATATAGCAAGCGTTTGTAGTCCAACGGTTAGGAAAATTGCTTTCCAAGCAATAGACCCGGGTTCGACTCCCGGCAAACGCAAGAAAGATTAATCTGTGTCATATTAATTAATATAAAAAACAAAAACAAATAGAACGAGTACGTCTTAACTAAGGTTGTGTCCCCTTTTGATACGTTATGCTATATGAATTGTACTATATAATTATTATGAAAGAAATATCCATACCGTTTTAACTCATGTTATCTTTGTTTGATAATCATTATCACGTACATGCATTCGAAATATATTTTCTTATATTCTTCATTGGTAAGAATGTATGTAGTAGACGTTATATATTTTCATTTTTTTTCAATGGTAATAATATATTTTGTCACTCGTTTGTACATTGAATAGTAAAAAATGTTACTGAATTTGTTATATATGTTTATTATGATAATTATGTGATAATTAATGTCCATATTATTATATAATATTGAAGTACATTTATAATTATTACGTAATATATTATTTTATAATTCATATAATTAACAAATGTACGTTAAATTTAATGTACCGCACGGGTAAAATACTAGTACCTAAACAAATGTGTACTAATCTTTAGTACGTATGAGTCCAAAAGTTAACAGCAGTACTCAAAATTATCTTTAAAAAATACTACCTCCGTCCCAAAGTGGTTGTCTGATTCGTTTAACGAGGCTTGACTGAAGTTATTTTTAATCCAATTTTTCATAATATTAAGTTTAGCATTAATATAAAAATTTATATATTTAGAAACTACATTAAAAGTACTATTAAATAAAAAAAATTAAATTTAAAATAATAAAAAATTACTAAAGAAAATAAGCAATGAACAAAGAGTTGGTTTGACCCATGAATAGTAAATAAGACAGGTAAAATGGGACAGAGGGAGTAACAAACAAACAAAAAATAAAAACTCAAAACACCCGAATCACATATGAAACACATTAACTATATTTATAACTCTCGTTTTGATATATCACGTTTAGACAAATTTTTTTTGGCAAAACAATTTATTAGGATATTTAATATTTAATTATAGGTTAAGTGATATAGCAAGCGTTTGTAGTCCAACGGTTAGGATAATTGCCTTCCAAGCAATAGACTTGGGTTCAACTCCCGACAAACGCAAGAAAGATTAATTTATGTCATCTTAATTAATAAAAAACAAAAATAAATAAATAGAACGAGTAATATATTATAATAATAACATATTTAAAAAAAATAAAGGAAAAGGAATTTTGATTTTTACCTAGAATTCTCTATTTTTTCCGTTCCGAAACTTTTGCGTAAAAGTGTTTTACGTCAGCGATTTCCGTTCTTCCCTGCGTTCTTCTGCGATTGCCGTACGTCTTCGGCATCTATGTTCTTCTTCTTGCGAAATATCTAGAAGAATAAGGTTGGCTTTGTGAAGTCGACTGGTTGTTTCAATCAGAGAGTCGAAGACGTCGCCGGCGGTCTAGGAGACGGGATCGTTCCTCCTCCAATCTGAGTTGCGCAGCCGGCTGTCGTATGGGTGATGCGAACAGCGACTGAGTTGCGCGGCAAGCGGTGGCACACCGGTATCTGGTCGGATGGCGTTGACGCGCCGCTGGTCACAGCGGCGTCCACGGCTCGAATCCGATAGTCCGATGGCGGCGATAGGGCGGTCCAGGTGACGCTGTTGCAGCCGGGGATGAAGAGTTCATCGTTGTCCTTTTTTTCCAATGGGAATGGAGGAGCGGTGATCGGAAGTTTCCCGTAAATTTGCTGGGCAGATGCGATTGACAGATTTGATATTTTGGAAAGAAAAATAATATTACTAATTATTATTAGATAATTTTTGTAGTATTATCTTTTTAATATGTTAAAAATTTATTATATATGATAATTAGAATTATATTACCAAATAAAATATGAGATATTTTAGGTTGTATTAATTGTTATCATATTTGTAAAATATTCTATAATGATAATTGAAAATTAATTACTACTAATTTAAATATGAGATATTTTGGTAGTATTAATTTTTATCATATTGATTATTTTCTTACCTTTTGAGAAATTAATATTTTTAGAAGATTATAAGATAATATATTGTTTTACTATTTAAAATATGATTTTATGGTAGTAATAATTATATTATTATAATCTTGAAATATTTTTTCCTTAAATAGTGATTCTTTATGTGATAATTGAATACTATTTAGGTAAGTTTCCATGATTATAATATTTTAGATTAAAGTGTTTAATTTAAAATAAGATTATAATAGTAGTTGATTGATTTCATGCAAATATGAAATTAATTAATTAATGGAAAGTTTTATATGGAATTTGTTCCCATATGAAGTTTATTTTAGATTGACCCAAGTTTTTATGGTATAATTGGATTATATCTTATAAAGTCACAAATTAATGCATTATTTATTTTATGCTATGTATGGATTGCTTAGCATGTCGATTTGGTCATGGACTTAGGACCCTTTGAATGAATGCGATTTATTTTGGGTTTTGCACCGTTTTTGGTGATTAATTAAAATTGGGGCCTGCGTGCCTCTTATCTATTATTGTAATGTAAATCCCTTCCCCGAAACATGTACCCCTTTTCTGGTAGATAGAAAATGTATGAATCTCGAAGACTTCAAGAGTTGAAGACTAGAAGACTTCAAGAGTTGAAGACCCGAAGAAAATGTATGATGGAAGCTTACATGTAATAGATAGGATTTTAATTTTTCACTATTCATTGTGCACGGTCAAAATTAGCTGGCTCAATTTTGACCATTTAGAAGTCCATGACCGATATCGAGTTTACTTTTCATGCTCTTTATATATGTGATATATGTGAAAATGATGCATGAGTAAAGTGAAACTTAAGAATTCTTAAAATCTTCCCTTTATTAAAATATTAAGTTTTAAACGGTTAGGCCTCAAGAGTTGAGATTACCTAATCGTGGCTCTCCACCATCGTAAGAAATCAAATATTTTTCTTAGCACGGTGTCGGCTATGCCAACATAGGGACAACGTGTTATTTTAAAATATTTTGTTTTTCTTATTTTAAGCATGTGATGTGGTAGCACTTAGAAACTTTACTTTTCAAGAAACCACTAAAGGTGAGAAAGGTCAAGGTTCAACTCTACTTGTTACCAGGATGGTGGGTTTGACTTAACTGAGTCATTGGGCTAAGATGCCCTTAAGGTGAGGTTCAATGGGCCATGGAGCCCAAGTTTAATAAAATCGAATCATGCATGAGATGTATTGGCAAGAGTTAGCCACTTACAAATTTTCAAATTCTAAGATGCCCCTTAAGGTGAGGAATGAGATAAATTTGTAAGACCTCGATTACCCATTAGAAATCTTGCAACGGGATTTCCGTTTCTTGCTTGGGAAGTGCAGGATTCAAAAAATTTAGTGGGAGATACTATTTGATTGTTTTTCGAAAATCAAATAGTTTAATCAAGAATCGTGTCTAATAATGAATGTTATTTTCTGCATTTATTTTCAAATGGCTTTAAATCCATTGTCAAAAATACTCGAAGGAAACAAACTTACTGGACCAAATTTCACTGATTGGCTCCGAAATTTGAGAATCGTTCTCAATTTGGAAAAGATCGGTTATGTTTTGGACCAAGATCCTCCATTGATTGGTATCATACCAGATAATGTTGATGTTGATCAGCTTGATGTTCATAATGCTGAGGTTGCAGCGTTTGATAAGTGGAAGGATGATGATCTGAGGGCTAAGAGTTATGTCCTTGCCTCTATGACCAATGAGTTACAACGTCAGCATGAAAAGATGTCTGACGCAAAATCTACGGTCAATCACCTACAAGAGTTGTACGGTGAGCATAGTAGGATTGCACGTTATGAGGTTACTAAGGCCTTATTTCGAGCAAAACTACAAGGAGGAAATGTAGGAGATCATGTTCTTAATATGATTGGCTTATTGGAGAGATTGGAAGATTTAAATATCTTCCTTGACTCTGAGCTTGAAGTAGACTCAATTCTACAGTCTCTTCCAGATTCTTTTGGGCCTTTCATAATGAATTTCCACATGAACAAGCTTCATTGTTCCAAATCTGATCTGCACAATATGTTGTGCACTGCTCATTCTACAATGAAGGGTATGAACACTGGTACTGTTCTTTTGGCATCTTCCAAGTCAACAAGGAAGAGAAAGAACAAGAAGGTTTCTGAAGTGAAACCAATTGGAGAAGTGACCAAAACTAGATTGAAGGTTGCAAGTAAAGGAAAGTGTTTCTATTGCAACAAAGGAGGGCATTGGAAACGAAATTGCACAGAATACCTAAAGTCTTTGAAGGTCAAGGACAATGACAAACCTTCAGAAGATATGCTCATTAAAGAGACTAATTTTTAATTGGTCTAAATAACTACTTCTTTGGTAATATACTCAGAAGCAACTTCACATGGTTGTGTATCGTTGCAGGATCTGAGAAGTAGTAGAGAGTTGACTGAAGATGAGATTGATCTAAGGATGGGAAATGGAGCAAGAGTTGCTGCATTAATTGTTGGAGATTTATCTATTCAGTTTTCATTTAATCATGTTTTTAAAAGACTATTTATGTAATTCTAGTATTTAAAACATTATTTCCATTCATGTTAAAAATAATTATGAATTTTTTTTTCGGAATAATGTTTGTTACATTTATTTCAATAATAAATGCGATGACACTAGAATATCATTAAATGGTATTTGTTGTTTAAATATGATTGATGATTAATAAATGAGCAATTAATACATGTTGATGTACATATGGTCCATTTAATGGATCTTAGATCCTAAATGGAGTTCCATCTAAGTTTGTTCCTAAGACACCATATGAGATATGGGAAACCTCGTCTTAAGTATGTTAAGATTTGGGTTACACGGCGTATATCAAAAGCCTAAAACAGACAAGTTGGAAACAAGATCTGAAAAGGTAGAAAGATGTAACTTGACAAAGAGTTTGTTAATAAATCTTCCTAGCCTAATCAGATTTAAGAATCTGTGCAATATGAGCCAAGAGTTATGCCTCCTCTTTAGAGAAGTGTTAGACATATTTGTTTATTAGACATATTATAGTTGTCTTCATAACACAGAGAGTTTCTTTGCAATTGGAGATGATGTGTCTAGTAACAATCCTATCATTTACAAAGAGGCGATATAAGATATCGATTTTAGAACGTGGAACATCTGTTTTGACAAGGTAGTCAAATTGTTTGACTATACTGTAAAACATTGATGATCCATGTGTATAAAATGGTCAGTGGGAGTACTATCACATTTCTTGTATTATATGTAGATGACATATTAATAACAAGAAATGGCGTAAGCATGATGACTCCGATAAAAGTTTGATTATCTAAAATTTTCTATATGATAGATTTGAGATAAGCAGCCTATATCCTTGGGATTCGAGTCTATAGAGATAGATCGAAAAGATTAATAGAATTATCTCAAAGTATGTACATAAAATATTGAATTTGTTCAATATGTTAGATTCTAAGAAAGGTTTTATTACCTTTCAAGCATGAAATCTATATCTCTAAAGTTTGTGTCCTGACACAACTGAAGAGAGGGATCACATGAGTAAAATACCATAGGCTTCAGCTATTGGGTATCTTATATATGTGATATTATGTATAAGTTTTGATACTTCTCATATAGTGAGTGTCACTTGTAGACATCAATCAAATCTAAGTGAATAACACTGGACATCGGTTAAGTAACTAAGAGTTTAGTCTTAACTGATGAAAAACGAGTATTAAAGATTAAAGGATACACAAATTTGATTTTCTATCGAACCAGATGATAGAAAGAGTATTTTTGTAATAGTGGTGCAATTAGTTGGAAGAGTTCCAAACAGGTAATAATTGCATATTCAACCACTAGAGCCGAGTTTGTTATTGCTATCATCCCCTAAGAAAGTTCGTTGGAAAGGGTGATATAGCAATGCAGATTATAGCATTTACGGATAACCTAGCAGATCCGTTTTTATACCACTTAATCAAGAGCAATTAGATCAGCATCTTGAGAAGATGAGGGTTACCGATTGGCTCTAGTGCAAGTGGGAGACTGTTAGACATGTATGCCCTAGGAGCCAACATTTATTGTTTTGGGCATTGATTTTTAATTAATTAAATATAATAAATAATTGTTTTATTTATTTTATTTTGGCTTAAATAGTATTTGATATTATTCCGTACAATCTTCTTAATTCTTCATTCTTAAGAGTTAAGAATATGAGTGACGAAGAATTAATAAATGAAGTATTGTAAAAATGTTCCAAGTTATAGGAATTCTAATTGGGCATTAGAATTCCGATAAGACTAGCACATTGTCCTTCTTATGGTGAGTCTCATGCCATTCTGTATGAGATACAGAGAGTGGACATGTGGATGGTTGTTAGAGAACAAGTCATTGAACATTGACTGACTACAACGTACCGCATGATGTTTACCTACGTGTCATCGGTATGTTGTATGTTACAAGTATGCAATAATCCTTTGACTTGAGACGACATGGTTGTCTCGTACATATGGTGGACTAGTTTTTGCCAGTATGCGTCTTTTGTTTCTTATGGGACTATAAGTGTACTTGGTGGCCTCGTTCAGTATTGTACGGAGACATGTGTGCGTTCAATAGAGGATCCACCGCCTTGAGGTAACAAGGATGTTGCAGTCTATTCAATAATCATACAACGAGAATCTCTGGCCAGAGTACAATGAAGTTGGACTTCAGGTTAAGAATATTGAATAGACATATTGACCAGGTTTATGGGTTTGACCAAGTTTGACCATGACCTTTATCTGGTTCGGAACAAGTGTTGTGTGGAAGGAATGTTGCATGATATTTGTAACAGAAAGGTTCATTATAATATATTAAAATATATTCATTGTCAACTAGGTAGTCATGATATACTGCTAGGTGTCACTCATGGCTTACGAGTTATTTAATAATGAGTTATTAAATATTACTCGTTGCTAGTTTGACTATGAACCTAGAAAGTCACACCATAATGGTTCGTGGTAATGCTGAGAACTTTAAAAGAAATCGATAAAGAGTTATCGATATTGAATTAATACATTAATAACTGATTAATGAATTAATTCAATACTGGGTAGTTTTGGGCTTTTAAAAGGCTAGCACCTTTGGGCCCAAACCAGGCAATATATATATAAGTCTTGCCCTATTTCTTAACTAAGTGAAGTGACAGAGAGATTATTCAGAAAAGAGTTTTCACGTGAAAATCTCTGGGAGTTCTCACGTGCCTGACCGGTGGACAGACTAGAGGCCGGACGTTTGGACGGTTTTAATTCTGCCAAAGCACGCTTCAAGGGTAACATTTTCTAACTCCCTCGTTTACATAGAATCATAGAAAAAGTTAATTGATGCTTCCGCTGCGCCTGTATGTTTTTCTAACACTCTCGTCTTGATATATCATGTTTAGACAATTTTTTTTTGGCAAAACAATTTATTAGAAATTTAATATTTAATTATAGGCTAAGTTATATAGCAAGCGTTTGTAGTCCAACGGTTAGGATAATTGCCTTCCAAGTAATAGACCCGGGTTCGACTCCTCTGACAAACGCAAGAAAGATTAATCTATGTCATACTAATTAATAAAAAACAAAAATAAATAGAACGGGTACGTCTTAAATAAGGTTGTGTCCCTTTTTGATACGTTATGCTATATGAATTGTACTATATAATTATTATGAAAGAAATATCCATACCGTTATAACTCATGTTATCTTTGTTTGATAATTATTGTCACGTACATGCATTCGAAATATATTTTCTTATATTCTTTATTGGTAAGAATGTATGTAGTAGACGTTATATAATTTCATTTTTTTTTCAATGGTAATAATATATTTCGTCACTCATTTGTACTTGGAATAATAAAAAAATGTTATTGATTTTTTTATATATGTTTATTATGATAATTATGTGATAATTAATGTCCATATTATTATATAATATTGAAGACAATTATAATTATTACGTAATATATTATTTTATAATTCATATATTTAATAAATGTACGTTAAATTTAATGTACCGCACGGGTAAAATACTAGTATCTAAACAAATGTGTACTAATCTTTAGTACGTATGAGTCCAAAAGTTAACAGCAGTACTCAAAATTATCTTTAAAAAATAAAAAACAAACAAAAAACAATAACTCAACACATCAGAATCACATATGAAACACATTAACTATATTTATAACTCTCGTTTGGATATATCACGTTTAGACAATTTTTTTTTGGCAAAACAATTTATTAGAAATTTAATATTTAATTATAGGTTAAGTTATGTAGCAAGTGTTTGTAGTCCAACGGTTAGGATAATTGCCTTCCAAGAATTAGACTCGGGTTCGACTCCCGGCAAACGCAAGAAAGATTAATCTATGTCATCTTAATTAATTACTAATAAATAGAACGAGTACGTCTTAACTAAGGTTGTGTCCCATTTTTATACGTTATGCTATATGAATTGTACTATATTATTATTATGAAAGAAATAAATGTATGTAGTAGACGTTATATATTTTCATTTATTCTTCAATGGTAATAATATATTTTGTCACTCATTTGTACTTTGAATAATAAAAAATGTTATTGAGTTTGTTATATATATTTATTTTGATAATTATGTGATAATTAATGACCATATTATTATATAATATTGAAGTACATTTAAAATTATCACGAAATATATTATTTTATAATTCATATAATTAATAACTGTACGTTAAATTTAATGTACCGCACGTTTAAAATACTAGTACCTAAACAAATGTATACTAATCTTTAGTACGTATGAGTCCAAAAGTTAACAGCAGTACTCAAAATTATCTTTAAAAAATAACAAACAAACAAAAAACAAAAATCAACACACCCGAATTACATTTCAAACTCATTAACTATATTTATAACTCTCGTCTTGATAAATCATGTTTAGACAATTTTTTATTTGGCAAAACAATTTTTTAGAAATTTTAATATTTAATTATAAGCTAAGTTATATAGCAAGCGTTTGTAGTCCAACGGTTAGGATAATTGCCTTCCAAGCAATAGACCCGGGTTCAACTCCCGGCAAACGCAAGAAAGATTAATCTATGTCATATTAATTAATAAAAAACAAAAATAAATAGAACGAGTACGTCTTAACTAAGGTTTAGACAATTTATTTTTTTTGGCAAAAAAATTTATTAGAAATTTAATATTTAATTATAGGTTAAGTTATATAGCAAGCGTTTGTAGTCCAACGGTTAGGATAATTGCCTTCCAAGAATTAGACTCGGGTTCGACTCCCGGCAAACGCAAGAAAGATTAACCTATGTCATCTTAATTAATTAATAAATAGAAAGAGTACGTCTTAACTAAGATTGTGTCCCTCTTTTATACGTTATGTTATATGTAGACGTTATATATTTTCATTTATTCTTCAATGGTAATAATATATTTTGTCACTCATTTGTACTTTGAATAATAAAAAATGTTATTGAGTTTGTTATATATGTTTATTTTGATAATTATGTGATAATTAATGACCATATTATTATATAATATTGAAGTACATTTAAAATTATTACAAAATATATTATTTTATAATTCATATAATTAATAATTGTACGTTAAATTTAATGTACCGCACGTTTAAAATACTAGTACCTAAACAAATGTATACTAATCTTTAGTACGTATGAGTCCAAAAGTTAACAGCAGTACTCAAAATTATCTTTAAAAAATAACAAACAAACAAAAAACAAAAATCAACACACCCGAATTACATTTCAAACTCATTAACTATATTTATAACTCTCGTATTGATATATCATGTTTAGACAATTTTTTATTTGGCAAAACAATTTTTTAGAAATTTTAATATTTAATTATAGGCTAAGTTATATAGCAAGCGTTTGTAGTCCAACGGTTAGGATAATTGCCTTCCAAGCAAAAGACCCGGGTTCAACTCCCGGCAAACGCAAGAAAGATTAATCTATGTCATATTAATTAATAAAAAACAAAAATAAATAGAACGAGTACGTCTTAACTAAGGTTTAGACAATTTATTTTTTTTTGGCAAAAAAATTTATTAGAAATTTAATATTTAATTATAGGTTAAGTTATATAGCAAGCGTTTGTAGTCCAACGGTTAGGATAATTGCCTTCCAAGAATTAAACTCGGGTTTGACTCCCGGCAAACGCAAGAAAGATTAACCTATGTCATCTTAATTAATTAATAAATAGAACGAGTACGTCTTAACTAAGGTTGTGTCCCTCTTTTATACGTTATGTTATATGAATTGTACTATATTATTATTACGAAAGAAATAAATGTATGTAGTAGACGTTATATATTTTCATTTATTCTTCAATGGTAATAATATATTTTGTCACTCATTTGTACTTTGAATAATAAAAAATGTTATTGAGTTTGTTATATATATTTATTTTGATAATTATGTGATAATTAATGACCATATTATTATATAATACTGAAGTACATTTAAAATTATCACGAAATATATTATTTTATAATTCATATAATTAATAACTGTACGTTAAATTTAATGTACCGCATGTTTAAAATACTAGTACCTAAACAAATGTATACTAATCTTTAGTACGTATGAGTCCAAATGTTAACAGCAGTACTCAAAATTATCTTTAAAAAATAACAAACAAACAAACAAACAAAAATCAACACACCCGAATTACATTTCAAACTCATTAACTATATTTATAACTCTCGTCTTGATATATCATGTTTAGACAATTTTTTATTTGGCAAAACAATTTTTTAGAAATTTTAATATTTAATTATAGGCTAAGTTATATAGCAAGCGTTTGTAGTCCAACGGTTAGGATAATTGCCTTCCAAGCAATATACCCGGGTTCAACTCCCGGCAAACGCAAGAAAGATTAATCTATGTCATATTAATTAATAAAAAACAAAAATAAATAGAACGAGTACGTCTTAACTAAGGTTTAGACAATTTATTTTTTTTGGCAAAAAAATTTATTAGAAATTTAATATTTAATTATAGGTTAAGTTATATAGCAAGCGTTTGTAGTCCAACGGTTAGGATAATTGCCTTCCAAGAATTAGACTCGGGTTCGACTCCCGGCAAACGCAAGAAAGATTAACCTATGTCATCTTAATTAATTAATAAATAGAACGAGTACGTCTTAACTAAGATTGTGTCCCTCTTTTATACGTTATGTTATATGAATTGTACTATATTATTATTACGAAAGAAATAAATGTATGTAGTAGACGTTATATATTTTCATTTATTCTTCAATGGTAATAATATATTTTGTCACTCATTTGTACTTTGAATAATAAAAAATGTTATTGAGTTTGTTATATATGTTTATTTTGATAATTATGTGATAATTAATGACCATATTATTATATAATATTGAAGTACATTTAAAATTATTACGAACTATATTATTTTATAATTCATATAATTAATAACTGTACGTTAAATTTAATGTACCGCACGGGTAAAATACTAGTACCTAAACAAATGTATACTAATCTTTAGTACGTATGAGTCCAAAAGTTAACAGCAGTACTCAAAATTATCTTTAAAAAATAACAAACAAACAAAAAACAAAAATCAACACACCCGAATTACATTTCAAACTCATTAACTATATTTATAACTCTCGTCTTGATATATCATGTTTAGACAATTTTTTATTTGGCAAAACAATTTTTTAGAAATTTTAATATTTAATTATAGGCTAAGTTATATAGCAAGCGTTTGTAGTCCAACGGTTAGGATAATTGCCTTCCAAGCAATAGACCCGGGTTCGACTCCCGGCAAACGCAAGAAAGATTAATCTATGTCATATTTATTAATAAAAAACAAAAATAAATAGCACGAGTACGTCTTAACTAAGGTTTTGTCCCTTTCTGATACGTATATGCATTCGAAATATATTTTCTTGTATTCTTTATTGGTAAGAATGTATGTAGTAGACGTTATATATTTTCATTTATTCTTCAATGGTAATAATATATTTTGTCACTCATTTGTACTTTGAATAATAAAAGATGTTATTGAGTTTGTTATATATGTTTATTTTGATAATTATGTGATAATTAATGACCATATTATTATATAATATTGAAGTACATTTAAAATTATTACGAAATATATTATTTTATAATTCATATAATTAATAAATGTACGTTAAATTTAATGTACCGCACGGGTAAAATACTAGTATCTAAACAAATGTGTACTAACCTTTAGTACGTATGAGTCCAAAAGTTAACAGCAGTACTCAAAATTATCTTTAAAAAATAACAAACAAACAAAAAACAAAAACTCAACACACCTGAATTACATTTCAAACTCATTAACTATATTTATAACTCTCGTCTTGATATATCATGTTTAGACAATTTATTTTTTTTGGCAAAAAAAATTATTAGAAATTTAATATTTAATTATAGGTTAAGTTATATAGCAAGCGTTTGTAGTCCAACGGTTAGGATAATTGCCTTCCAAGAATTAGACTCAGGTTCGACTCTCGGCAAACGCAAGAAAGATTAACCTATGTCATCTTAATTAATTAATAAATAGAACGAGTACGTCTTAACTAAGGTTGTGTCCCTCTTTTATACGTTATGTTATATGAATTGTACTATATTATTATTATGAAAGAAAAAAATGTATGTAGTAGACGTTATATATTTTCATTTATTCTTCAATGGTAATAATATAATTTGTCACTCATTTGTACTTTGAATAATAAAAAATGTTATTGAGTTTGTTATATATGTTTATTTTGATAATTATGTGATAATTAATGACCATATTATTATATAATATTGAAGTACATTTAAAATTATTACGAAATATATTATTTTATAATTCATATAATTAATAACTGTACGTTAAATTTAATGTACCGCACGGGTAAAATACTAGTACCTAAACAAATGTATACTAATCTTTAGTACGTATGAGTCCAAAAGTTAACAGCAGTACTCAAAATTATCTTTAAAAAATAACAAACAAACAAAAAACAAAAATCAACACACCCGAATTACATTTCAAACTCATTAACTATATTTATAACTCTCGTCTTGATATATCATGTTTAGACAATTTTTTATTTGGCAAAACAATTTTTTAGAAATTTTAATATTTAATTATAGGCTAAGTTATATAGCAAGCGTTTGTAGTCCAACGGTTAGGATAATTGCCTTCCAAGCAATAGACCCGGGTTCAACTCCCGGCAAACGCAAGAAAGATTAATCTATGTCATATTAATTAATAAAAAACAAAAATAAATAGAACGAGTACGTCTTAACTAAGGTTTAGACAATTTATTTTTTTTGGCAAAAAAAATTATTAGAAATTAAATATTTAATTATAGGTTAAGTTATATAGCAAGCGTTTGTAGTCCAACGGTTAGGATAATTGCCTTCCAAGAATTAGACTCGGGTTCGACTCCCGGCAAACGCAAGAAAGATTAACCTATGTCATCTTAATTAATTAATAAATAGAACGAGTACGTCTTAACTAAGGTTGTGTCCCTCTTTTATACGTTATGTTATATGAATTGTACTATATTATTATTACGAAAGAAATAAATGTATGTATTAGACGTTATATATTTTCATTTATTCTTCAATGGTAATAATATATTTTGTAACTCATTTGTACTTTGAATAATAAAAAATGTTATTGAGTTTGTTATATATGTTTATTTTGATAATTATGTGATAATTAATGACCATATTATTATATAATATTGAAGTACATTTAAAATTATTACGAAATATATTATTTTATAATTTATATAATTAATAACTGTACGTTAAATTTAATGTACCGCACGTTTAAAATACTAGTACCTAAACAAATGTATACTAATCTTTAGTACGTATGTAACACCCCGAATCGGCTATACCAAACCAATGGGGTAGTTACCGCCACACTTAGATTCGGCCC
>CP025651.1:13341278-13462937 GCA_003576665.1 Ipomoea trifida | reverse complement strand
TCCTAGCATTTGCCTATTTCCAAGCGATTGAACCGACTTAAGGGAATCCTTACCTTGGTAGAGGATTTTTAAACCGTGAAGTTGAGGGGGTTTCCTTGGAATTTTTCCTCCAAAAATCCTAAAGAAAAGTCACCATAATAACAACATTTTTCTTGTATTAAATATCACACTTAAATGCTAGAGATGTTTGAAACATTAAAGCTTAAAGTCTTACCTAGACTTGGTTACTTGAGTTAGGAAAATAGGAGAGTGGGAGCTTTAGATCACAAGAGCAAGACTTAGCTAAATATTTTTCTTCTTCTTCTCCTTGGATTTTCGAAAATAATGGGAGTGGAGAGAAGGAATGATCACTTGCTAGCTTAAGTTTTTATTTTTCTCCTCTTTCTTCTAGTGTAATCCGAATGGGGGAGGGGAAGAGTGATAAATGTGAGGTGATGGGATTAGGTTAGATTATTCTTGCAAATCAAGAAACAAGTACAATGCACATGCTTCATTAAATGCCCAATCAAGATCAAAAATCTCATTCTAGGATTTAATGCCACATGTCAACACCTCATTCATCCCTTAAGAAGATATTAGTTCACTTGATCAGTTTAAGCCTAAATCAGATGAATGTTCGGAGGATTATAACTTAATTCGGGAAAATTCTAATACTAAAATTATCGTAAAAATATTCCCGTCGCAAATCACCAATTTTGGGAATTTTCCGATAATCCGTTAAATTTAGGTTCAGAGTCCGTAACCATCTATCCCTTATGGTCCATTTAAAACTTCTCTTGAACTAATTAAAAATTCAGGCTTAATCGTATGATACTTAATAATCTCAATTCTGGAAAAATTCGAATTGAATCCATGTCCTTAAAATTTTCTCGGTACGTAACCGATACGTAGTTCGCAGCTCATCGATAATTAATCCTTAAGAGAAAAATTATTTCGAGCACCGAATAGTTTTCTCTTAAATGTCATAGCTTAAAAAAAAATTTATATCGCTATTTTCGAATCTTAACTTTGTCGTAAAAACCGAGGGGTTACACGTGCATCCATTTGGGAGTGCATGATGGCATGTTTTATATCTCAAATTGAACCAAAGACTGTAGAAGAAGCATTAAATGACTCAGATTGGGTTATAACCATGCAAGATGAACTGCATCAATTTGAGAGAAACAATGTATGGGAACTGGTTCCACGACCAACTCATCAAAACGTCATTGGAACCAAATGGGTTTTTAGAAACAAGATGAATGAGCAAGGAGTCATTGTTAGGAACAAGGCTCGGTTAGTCGCAAAAGGTTATTGTCAGGAAGAAGGAATTGATTTTGATGAAACCTTCGCTCTAGTGGCCAGACTCGAAGCTATAAGAATCTTTCTAGCTTATGCTGCATGGAAAGACTTTAAAGTCTATCAAATGGATGTCAAAAGTGCCTTCTTAAATGGACTTTTGGAAGAAGAAGTATATGTCGAGCAGCCACCGGGTTTTATCTCAGAAATTGGGATGAATAAAGTCTATAAAGTCAAAAAGGCTTTATATGGTTTAAAACAAGCCCCAAGGGCTTGGTATGACATATGACACTTTGTCATGTTTTGTAATAAGTTGCGGATTCACGAAGGGAATAGTAGACAAAACGCTATTCAGAATAAAAAATGAAGACCACATCCTATTGGTACAAATCTATGTAGATGACATCATATTTGGAAGTACCGATTCGGACCTATGTGAAAAATTCTCAAAACTCATGCAAGGTAAATTCGAGATGAGCATGATGGGAGAATTAAACTACTTTTTAGGTCTTCAAGTCAGACAAGAACGTGATGGGATTTTTATAAATCAAGCAAAATACACCAAGGATCTCATCAAGAAGTTTGGAGTTGATGGGAAGTCCCCGGTCAAAATTCCCATGAACACTTCGTTACGCATGGATATCGATAACGAAGGGAAGGAAGTTGATCAAACGGAGTATAGAGGAATTATTGGTTCTCTATTATACTTAACGGCTATTAGACCAGACATATCTTTTGTTGTGGGGGTATGTACTTGGTTTCAAGCCAATCCTAAGGAAAGTCATCTAAGTGCTGCCAAGAAGATACTAAGATATCTGAAAGGGACTCAAAGTGTGGGACTTTGGTACCCGAAGAGTAACGCCTTCGATCTAGTTGGATTTTCTGACGCGGACTTTGCTGGTTGCAAAATTGATCGAAAGAGCACATCTGGGACATGCCAATTCTTAGGGGGAAGGCTTGTCTCTTGGTTCAGCAAAAAGCAAAACACTATTGCTACAAGCACTGCTGGAGCCGAATACATAGCGGCTGGTAGCTGTTGTGCACAAATACTATAGATGATGCAACAACTCAAGGATTATGGTGTATCTGCCAAGGAAGTAAGCATTACGTGTGATAACACAAGTGCTATAGCCATAACACAGAATCCAGTATTGCATTCAAGAACCAAGCACATTGATATTAAGTATCATTTCATCCGAGACCATGTAGAGAAAAAGGATATCAAACTCGAATATGTAAATACCGAAGATCAGCTTGCAGATATTCTCACAAAACCTCTTGCCGAAGCAAGATTCTCTACGTTACGACATGAGCTCGGTATGATAGAGATGAATTGAAGAAGAGACAACCGAATCAATCCAAAACTGAAGAGACGCATCATTTATGACACACTGAATTTATTGCAGCCAAAGGAATCAGCGTTCACGGACTTGCATTAATGGATAAACTCAAATGTATTTGGACGGTTGCAACATTGAATGGTCATATCAGATAGATTTCAGCCAATCAAAGAGCTCCAATCTCTCTATAAATAGATCACAACAAAGGAAGGGAGAGGTATCCTAACTTCTCATCCTTTGTGTTGTTTTCTATCTTGCAAGAATGGATAAAGGCAAAGGGAAGAAAGCGAGCTCCGAGGAGAAACCTGCGAAGAAAAGGTTCTCTTTTAGGCTCCTGCTAAAAGAGGGGACAAATAAGCTAAACAAACTAAGGGAAGAGAAAGGAAAACCACTTCAAGGAGACACCTCTACTCATCCTTTGGAGCTATCAGACTCGGAGTCAGAGGACTATGTGCCCAAGCCACCAAACATGTCCGTCCCCGGTTTTCACTCTAGAGGACTGGCTCCACCAGCCGAAGAGCCCTTCTGGCCGGATCAGGATCTTATGCCAAGGCAAACTCCTCCTCCCTCCATAGATAACACTGGAGATGATGCTTGGAATGATATTCAAGGATGGTACCAACAGAATCATGCTCAGAACCAGCCAGGCAACGAGAACTTTGACGAGGATTATCTCCGGTACCTTGAGGAGATGCTTGAGCCAGATGATGTCTCTTATCAGTCCTCGGTGCTAGAAAACCAACCTGGCTATGGACCGATGCCTCCATTATGGAATCCTAACGTTGCCCCAAGCACTCAACCTGCTCCAAACCCTCCTACCACGGATAGCAGTCAAGGACAAAGCCTTCTGTCCACTGCAAATAGCAAACATGCAAGGACCAAGGGCAAGGGCAAAGCAAGGAAGTAACTGCTATTCCTTGTATCAAAATCAGGGCTCGGTTGGATGTCTATGTATTTCTCTCTTGGTTGTTGAATGATATTTCCTAATGAATTAATCTATCTCTTTGGTTGTGTGGTTTGTTTCTCTTTTTCGAATCATTCTAATTACCGAAGACTAACAGTCTCTATCCAAGTCTGAATGATATCTGATCTAATACCGAAGAATACACTACTTTCAACAGTACCGAAGACTGATAATCTACATAACATATGGTTTTAAACAAACTTATGACAACCGAAGGACTAGCTACCGAGTTCTTATCATCTAAGTCCTTATGAATCACTCTTACCGAATCTAAGGGGACCGAAAGATTAAGTCTATATCTTGTTGAACAAGTTTTAATCATATTTCCCGGAAAACCCACTTGTGACCGTTTATTCTGAGAACGTGGGATCGTGGTGGAACACGTGTCAATGTTCCATACGTTGACAACATTGAGGCATGCGCTCCACCTGCACTGAACTACTGAACCGTCAGACTTGAAAGGACAGTCCATCAAAGAGGAGATGGTAATAAGTATATTCTCTCTCCTCATTAAATGCACTTTTCATTCTTATGGGCAAATGATCTTTTCAAGCTCAAGCCACGACTATGGTCCTATGTCATTTTTACCCCCCCATTAAAGGGCATTTAAGGACTTTTGTCTTATGTCCATAAATTCTCCCCCTTTTCTCTTGGTAACCCGACCCACTTATCTCCACCATATATAATCTCTCTCACCTTTCGCATTCTACTTTTTACCTTCTGAAACTTTGTCCCTCCAAAACCCTAAACCACTCTCAAACTTCATCACATTCGCAAATCATGTCTTCATCTGGTTCGAGTTCATCCTCTGGGAGTTCTAGCTCCTCCTCAAGTGAAGTTTCCGGTGCTCATGGTCCCGCTCCAAAACCCTCACCCTCACCGGAAAAGGCCAAGCCCTCTCAAGAAAAATCCTTTGTACAACCAAGGATTATACCCCGCCCATGTGAGGACGTTGAAGTTTTCAGATTCTTCCTCACCACTGTAAAGGGTCAAAAGTCCAAAAACTGCATGGTTAAAGCCGGATCAATGCTAGATGTCGACAGCTTCCTCGAAAGAGTGCTTGATAAAAAGTTTGGAGATCACGTGGTTCAATGTCTCAAGGACGGTAATCTTTACAAATTTGTCACCTTCAAACACAAAACTTGGTATCCTATTGATGTGACACAGTTTTATATCAATGCTGAAGTTCATACTGTTAATGGCTTAGATGAAATACACTCAGTAGTTCATGGAAATGAAATTACTGTTACTCATGAAGATGTACGGAAAGTTTTTGGTTTTCCTATTTGTGGAGACGGTATCCATCCAGATTGCTCTGGAAAGGACTACAGTAGAAAGCGAATGAGGAAAAAGATGAAGGGTTATTCTCAACCTTCATCCATTCCATCCATCTTAAAGAAGAAGATGTTAAAAAATGGATTATGAGTTTGTGGTGGATATCTTGAATAAAGTTGTTGAAAGCAAGCAATTCGGCACCAATAAATTTCAGATATGAAGATGCGGATGCTATGTGCACTTCTAGATAACTATCCCGTTGATTGGTCAAGAGTTATCTTTGCCTTTTTGGTTGAAAATGTTCAAACGGGACCAACAAGTTCTCAGCTATGGGTTTGTGATCAGTGCTATCCTAAAAGACAAGAAAGTGAAACTTCGCACTGGGACTGCCTCGCATCGCACTCACTATCACATGACATCAAATCCTCCAAACTATCTCAAAAGAAAGGCAGAAGAGCTGGAAGCTTCCCTAAAGAAGGAACAGAAGAAGCATAAGTCCAAATCTTCAAGAAGTTCAGTTGGACAGGAGGAAACTGAGGCATCTAGAGGTCATGGCTTAGAAGGTTCCACACACCAGCTGAAGACACAACCCGAGCCATCAAAACCAAAACATACCAAACATGCTGAATCCTCGAAGCAAGCTGAATCCTCTTCTGAGGAAGAGGCAGACAAATTGCAGGAAAAATCCAAAAAGCGCAAGGCAGAAAAATTGGAAGCTGCCCAAAGAAAGAAACGAAAGACACACAAGTCTAAATCCTCTAAGGGCTCAGTTGAAAAGGAAATTACCGACGCATCTGAGAGTCACGAATCGGATAATCCTAATAAACCGAAGGAAAAACAGCATAAAAAGGAATCAAGGCAAAAGGATTCCAAACATGGGAAATCTTCACAACAAGCCGAATCCTCACATGAGGAAGAGGCAAGAGCGTCAAAAGCTAAGACTAAGAAGCGGAAGGCAAAGCAACTGAAGCGTCCGAAAAAGAAGCAAAGGAAGGATCGGACAGAGGATGTTGAAATCCAACATGAGACTCAATCAACTACTGTCCTATCAGCAGTAGAGGAACCGAGGCAAACTCAGGTTGATGATCGACACCGAGTTCTCCCTCTACCTCTTGATCTCTCTAAGGATGATAGTGATGAAGAAGATCAGATGCCTCTCACCAGGCTAATGAAACCGAAGCCTCCACAACCCGAATCCTTATCTGCACAACCTATTTCCCAGTCAGTGCAACCTCCCGAATCCTTATCTGTTGAAACTCAGGGTCCTATTGCTCCCATAACCAGAGGACATCATATGGCTATCACTATGCCACGAAGTCACGATGAGTCGGATTCAGAATCCACGATGATAGAGGATGATTCTGAGGGGGAAGATGTTGATATCTGTCGTCCATCCTATCGACCGATGCCTGAGATAGTCAGAAGACAGATCACCGAACATATATCTCCACTCATAGCTCATATCATGCTTACTCTAGACTATGTTCACAGACACATCTACTTGCAATGGCCATATGTGTCAACTGTTCAGATTGAGGAAATCTCCTCTGAAGCAACTGAGACTGAGATACCCAAATCATTCCAGCAGCTCACCATCTATCCTGATCATATCTCTCAACAGATCAATACCGATGCAGTTTTGGCACAACAACTTGCATATGAGGAATCTAATGATGAGATACCCCTTGCCGAAGCATTTGCTGAGTTGCCCTCTCATGAAGAGATACTAAGGCGAGAACTTGCTCGCGTCTATAACTGGCAGGAGTGGAGAATGTCAAGCCTTCGAGTTATTGCTAGTACCATTAGTGAAATGGCCGAAGAGGAAGAATGGTGTGACACCCCAACCTCACACAGGCCGAGATAGATAAAACTTAACACAACAGCTGCCTATCTCAACCAACAAACATAACATAGCGGAAGCGAATTAAAAACTTAAGGGCGTCATGCCACATCTAGGTATAAACACAGCCTAGATGCACAGGCTAACATAAGAAATGAACTAAGCTGTCATATATAAAATGAAATAAATCCCCAAGTCATAATCCACAATATTCAAATCACTAGTCAAGAGTATATAATATCTCAAAGGCACACAGGCCCAAAAACCCAAAGTCTAACATCATAAAACTAGTCTAAGCGTCCTCATAGGTAAGCTCTAACGTGCTCGCGCTCAGACTACTCCATACCTGGAAAACACGCAAAGAACCATTAGCAAAAGAATGCTAAGCAACCACCATTCACACCCGCAAGGAGATATAGATATACATAAGCTTGTAAATAGGTTTACACACCCATATAGAATATAAACACCAACGAACTGTTCAATAGTTCAAACAGATACTCAACAACAATAAGCTGAACGAATCATAAACCAAGACTCAGTCAAACAAAGCCAATATCCAACAACGAAAGCATAAGACAATAACGGACCATAACCGAGATACCAACTGAACAACAATCCAAAAAGGACCAACCAACCTCAACGAGAACCACAAGATATCAACCGAATAACACAAAGGACTCACAACAACCAACCAAGAAAGAATCCCAACTCCAACCTCCAAACCCTCAAACCAACCATCATACCAAGTCAATCACATAGTCAGAAGTCAAAAGTCAAGAGTCAGAACCCGAAAATCTGGTACACAGGGGTGATGAGCCCAATCACAGGAACCGAAGTCCAATCACAGGGACCGTAGTCCAATCACAGGGACCGAAGTCCAATCACATGGACCTAAGTCCAATCACAGGGGTAATCAACCCAATCACAGGGACCGAAGTCCAAATTCAGAAGTCAAAACCCAGATAACTGGTACACAGGGACCGAAGTCCAAAGTCAGAAGTCAATAATCAATAGTAGCACAGTCAATCCAACCAACAACCTCCAAACGATACCTACAAACCCACCATCACATGCTCATACTCCAACCTCAACCCAAGACAACCAAACAAATTGTTCATCTCAACTATGAACACAAACCAACTCCCAGATAATGAATTCAAGGAATTAATAGACCAAGAGTCCAAAAAGAGGAATCAAAGACAAGAATCAATAATCCAAGATATGGTGTAAATACCCAACAAACGACATGAATAAATACTCCAAAAACATGGTAAAATACCCAGCAAAACAATCCAACAATAATCAGAAACAAAGGAGGAACAACAAACAACAACAACAGAGAACTGCTCTCTGGAATCCAAATTCCAGGAGCCATGTAGAACCCATCAGCGGAGCACAGACCTCCGCCGGCCTCCTCCGCACGAAGGGAACGGTCCCCTTTGGCGGACCACCCTCCACCGTTCACCTATGCTGCCTTGGCCTTGCGGATCTCCTTGGCGGGGCACATTATTCCGCCTCGGACCTCCGCAAGGTCAATCTCAATCCCAGATTCCAGAACCAAGCACAGACACGAACAAAACCATTTCCAGAGAGTAATAATCAGACCCAAATACACCAACATTTCATCAAATTAGAGGCCAAAAATAGGGAAATCCACAACATCATTGATCATAACAACACTAGGCAAAAGATCAAGATGAAATCCAACAAATACAACCAAGAAATAGACTAAACAACAAGAATTTTCAGGATTTCCAACACCAAGAACATCATATATAGAATAGGAGTGTAGAAATAGATTTTGATGGACATAGTGGTTACCTCAAGGAGCTCTTTCCACCTAGCCAAGCCTCAATCAAAGCTCACAAAGCCCCACCACCTTGTTGATCATCTTTTACCCAAAGAACCCCAAAAGAACATTCATAAGAATATGCAAAAAGACTATCAAAACCATAAAATACAAGGTAGATTCTTAGCTAGATGCACTTACCCAATCCTAAACAAGCTTAAAAGAGCAATCTTGACTTAAAAACTTGTAGGGAAATGAAGATCAATTTTGGATGAATTTAGGGAGGAAATGGCGTGTGGAATAAGAGTGTAGGGAGAAGAAGGAGTGAAAACCTTTAGGGGTTTTTGATCTTCAAAATATATACTAAGATACATATAATGTATTAGGGTGAAAGACATTAATATGAAATGGGCTTAAGTTACATATATTATAATAGTTATAAGAATTAAATATATTCAAGACTAATAAGTTGTGCTAATGAATTCATCCCTTACAATTAAATATAATAACTAGAACAAAGAAGCCCATAAGATGTCTTAAAGACATTATAATAATATATGATCAAGAAATTAGGCTTGTAGGAATATTTTAATTACAAGAATTGTAAGGATCCAAATTGAATAAAAATCCCTTACAAGAATAAATTCAATTAGTTGGGCTCTTGATTAGAAGGCTCAAGAAATATATATATATATATATATATATATATATATATATATATATATATATCAAATTGAAAGAACTAGCCCAATTAAAATTAATTAAATTGCCCAAGGAATTAATTAACGATTACAAAGGCTTGAACGAATTTACGGGGTGTTACAAATGGACATTGGATTGGATGGGTACACGATCAATTTTTGATGCAACGAGACCGGATGAAATTGAAAGTGTGACACCCCAACCTCACATAGGCTGAGATAGCTACAAACTTAACATTAAAGCTGCCAATCTCAACCAACAAACCAAACATAGCGGAAGCAATTTAAACTTAAGGGCGTCATGCCACACCTAGGTATTAACAAAGCCTAGATGCACAGGCTAAACAAGAAACGATTCAACTATTATATCATAAAGTCCCAAAACCAATCCTCAAACATCATCCATAAAAATCCAAGACAGAATACTCAAAGTATAGAACAAGAGTATCAAAAGATCTCAAAGGCTCACAGGCCATCAAAACAGAGTCTAATCATAACTAACTAAGGCTAATGTCCTCATAAGGAAAGCTCTAGCGCGCTCGCGATGCACTACTCCATACCTGGAAAACACGCAAAGAACCATTAGCAAAAGAATGCTAAGCAACCACCATTCACACCCGCAAGGAGATATAGATATACATAAGCTTAGAAATAGGTTTACACACCCATATAGAATATAAACACCAACGAACTGTACAACAGTGCAAACCGATACTCAACAAGGATAAACTGAACGAATCATAAACCAAGACTCAGTCAAACAAAGCCAATATCCAACAAGGAAAGCATAATACAACAACGAACCATAACCAAGATACCAACTGAACACAATCCAAAAGGAAATATCCCAACTCAAGAGAATAACAAGTTATCGACAGAACAATCCCAAGAACTCATAAGAACCAACAGAGACACATCCCAACACCAACCTCCCAACCAAATCACACCATAGGTTAGAAGTCAATAGTCACGAGTCAGACGGGGTGATTAGTCCCACTCACAGGGACCGAAGTCCAATAGTAACCAATAGTAACCACAGGGGTAATCAGCCCAAAGCACAGGGGTAGCGAACCCAATAGTAACACAATAGTAGCACAACCAATAGTAACCAATAGTCCACAATAGAGCACAATAGTAACACCATAGTCCACAACCAATAGTAACCAATAGTAACCAACAAGAGCACAAGGGTCCACAATAGTAACACAATGGTCCATCACCACAACCATACTCCAACACCAACTCAACCAACCAAGACGTGGGTTCATCTCAAATATGAACACCAACCAACTCCCAGATCATAACTCAAAAGATCAAAGACCAAGGACACCAAGAATGGAAACCAAAAGCATGAATCAATACTCCAAACTAAGGCATCAATTGCTCAATGAAAGACATGAATACATACTCCAAATACATGGTGAAATACTCAATAAAACAATCCAACAATGATCTGAAACAAGGGACCAACAACAGACACAACAACACAAAACAGCTCTCTGGAAAACAATTTCCCAGAAGCCTAGCGGAAGACCTCAACGGAACTCACCCTTCCGCCGCCCTCCTCCGCAAGGAGGAGACGGACACCCTCAACGGGCACCTCCCCTCCGCCCAAGCACACCGCTGCCACCTTGCGGATCACGTTGACGGATCACATTATTACGTCTCAGGTCTCCGCAAGGCTATTCCCACTCCCAGATTCCAGAACCAACAACAGACATGAACAATTCCCATTTCCAGAACACAATCAGACCAAAGACACTCACATTCCATCCAATTTAGAGTCCAAAAATAAGGAAATCCATAACATCATGATCATACAACACAAGACAAAGATCAAGATGCAATCCAACAAAGAGATCAAGAAGATAGGCTAACCACAAGAAATTTCCAGGATTTCCAATCACCAAAAATCAATATATATAGAATAGGGAATGAAATAATTTTGATGGACATGGATGGTTACCTCAAAGAGCTTTTCCCTACTCCAATGTGCCTTTAGCTAGCTCAAGAAGCCCCACCTTCACCTTGATCATCTTTTTCCAAAGAATCCCCAAAAGAACACTTATAAGATTATGCTAAAAGACTATCTAAAACATAAAATGCAAGATGAATCCTAGGTTAGATGCACTTACCCACTCCCAACAAAGCTTAAAAGAACAATCTTGGCTTGAAATCTTGTAGGGAAGATGAAGATGAATTTTAGGAGATTTTAGAGTGGAAATGGCGCAAGAGGCAAATGTAGGAGGAAGAAATGAGTGAAAGTCTTTAGGGCATTTGATCTTCAAATTATATACTATGAATAGATACAATATTTAGGGTGTAAGACATTTAAATGATGTGGGCTTAAGTAACCTTATAGAATAATGTATGTAGGAATAAATATAATCAAGACTAGTAAGTTGGGCTCATTAAATTCACCCCTTACAATTTAATCACAAGAATTAGCCCATAGCAATGTCTTAGGATCAATATATGTTTATATATAATATATAATCAAGAGTGTGGGCTTGTAGGAATATTTAGTACCAAATATTGCAAGGGTCCAAATTAAATAAAATCCCTTACAAGGATAAATACAATTAATTGGGCTCTTGATTAGAATAATCAAATTAAGCTCAAGGAATGGAATATATACTTATTTATATTTAATAGGAAGAATTAGCCCAATTGGAATTAATTAATTTGCCCGAAGAATTAATTAAATTGCCCAAGGAATTAATTAACGAACGAAAGGCTTGAAAAGGAATTTACGGGGCGTTACAGAAAGAGTCTTTGATGAAAAGCTTCAAGGTAAAACAACTCGGTTTGGCAAGACTGTAGATCTCAATGTTGGCTACCGAACACCTCGGGAACGCCTTATGATAGAAGACATGAAAATTGCCAAGATCCACAATATCTCTCGAGCACAGGCAGAGATGAGGGATCTCAGACCCGATGTTGGACCAAGTCGTCTACCTAATGAAGACGATGTTGATGATGAGGATTCGGACTCTAATCCAAATGAAGGATGCCGTGACCAAAACGATAGGAAGGATGATGATGACGATCCATCTAGAAATGGAGTTCCTCCTTCCCATGCATCCCGAGCCGTTGTCAATCCAAGTTCGGGTGAACAGACTGATCATGCCAATAATAACTCTAATCAGCCCCAATCTGATGAGACCAAGTCTGCACCCACCGAATCCTTGGAACACCAAGTTATGCAAAGTCCTAGTTCAGCCCGAGATGAAAACATGGAAGCATCTCGAGGTGCGAATCATGATGGCTTGCAAATCGTTGATGAACAGATGATCACATCAGATCTAAATCTCGTCGATGTTGAGGTAGAAGTTTTTCCAAACTTCACTCCGGATGAAAACATGGAAGCATCCTGAAGTGTTAGTCCCGAAGACTTACCCTCCCCGACCGACGAATCCAACGAACTCAAATCTGCTGAAGGACATGAACTCGTCCTGGCTCAAGGTGGAAACATGGAAGCACCTCCCAAGGACAGTCATGATCACACTGCCGAAGCGTCCAAGAGCTCGGACTCCTCTGAGGTAATTGTCAATACCTCTTCCGCTTTCACTTCTCTGTTACATGCCATACAGGGGATGGCAAGGACTCAAGATGCTCATTTCAAAACTCTAAACGAGTCCATCACCAAGATCAAAAAGGAAATCAAAAAGCATAAGAAGAAGTCCTCTAAGTCCAAAACTGATGAAAGGCTTACGGCTCTTGAACAATAGATAGACAATGCTTTTTTAGAGAATCTTATTTCTCTTGGATCCCTGAAGGACTCGGTAACTGAAATCACAACCATACAACGGGATTTAGTTACGAAGCATGCCTTCATCAAAGAACGTCTTGATCTATCTTGCACCAAACTTGAGTACGTCACAGGAAATCAAAACACAATGGGATCTTACATCTTGGAGTTTGAATGGACTCTCAAACAGCTACAAGTATGCATTAATCGATTGAGCAACAAAGTCGATGCCCTTATTGAAGTTAATGATACCAACAAGGGGGAAGAGATGAAGAGAACTAAGGGAACTCCTCCGACTACTTGCAAAGGAAAGGAAATTGTCCGAAGAGATGACGATCAGGACAATGATGACATCTCACGTGAAAGAAAGGCCATTCTAAATCTTAAAGATACTCCATCTCCTTCACCATCACCAAAGAGAACACAAGATAAACCTTCCGGTGGTGGACCGAGCTCTAAAAGGCAGAAGAAACAAACGACCCGAATAGTCGAAGGAGAACCAATTGAATATGTTCCGTACAAAGAAGGATCTAGAAAGTATTATCAGGAATGCAACATTCCACCCTTCTGGAACAAGAAGAAACCTATGGATAGGATGCTCTACCTGAGAGATCAAAATGAGAGAATTTTCGAGCAGAAGAAAAAGGACGAAGAGATCTTCAGGATTCAACAAGAGGAACAGAAAAGATTTGAAAAAGTTGTGAAAGAGCTCAAAGACGCAAACAAGATCAAAAAATCTGCTGATGATCGAGCCAAAATGAATGGTATTGCCCAAATCTTGACCGCCATGCAACAGAGTTTTTCCGATGGAATGAATGCTCCCGAGCTAATAAAGTGGTGGAATTGGGGAGTCATAAGAGGAGAAAACCTTGGAGAAGTCGTTCAGAACTATCTAATGCTGAAGCTACACAACAAATATGCATACAAGATTGAAGGACTCGACACTGTGAAAGCAAGGAAAGAGATCAATGACATAATCCAACTCAAGGAGTATGAAAACTGGGAAAACCAGAAGAAAAAGAAGACTGGTGAAAGCTCTAAATAGGAGAACTTCATTCTCTATTTATTTCTTATGCTTTCAGTTGTAATGTTTTTATCTTGTGAATGAATAAATGACATATTTTTGGGGTTTAGCGTGTGTGTGTTATCTAGTTTTGTTTCACTCCTCGGACACATTATGTAAGACTTCAACTATTCAGGCATACTTAATGAAAATCCCTTTATGGATAAAGAAAGCCGAATATAATGAACTTAAGGTGTTGGCATCATCAAAAAGGGGGAAATTGTTAGGAACCCCGAACTGTTGATTTTGATGATACTAACTACCCGAAGAGACCCCAACTTTTCTTTTGTCTTTTAGAACAGGATTTTGTTTTCATTTCATAGTCTTATAGGTTGACCGAATCCTTAGTAACGAACCATCATTGAAATATCTCTCATGGAAAGGATTCAAGTCACAAACACCGAAGCCTTGAAGAATCAAATCGAAGAATTGAAGATTTGAAGAACCGAAGCGTTGAAGGCTTGAAGAACCGAAGACTAGGATTACAGGCCGAAGGATGGAAGGGCCAAGCTTTTATAACGAGCAATCAAATTGTGATTGTCTCGAGGAGATTTAGAGGAATGATAAAGTCAATCATTTCCTTGCACAACCAAGGCAAAGACATTCTCTGATAAGTTGTCTTATCTACTGCCTTGAAAATGGGTATATCTGAATGTCAAATTGGGTCCTATGCAACGATCACAAGGAGCATTTAATGATTGTCACCTTTTTGTGGGACAAAATACAAATTGTCCTTGCACAAAAGTGAACAAACGGCTAGAAAGTACTGACATTCTGAAAAAGGTGAAAACCTTACCCATCGGATATTACACACTGGACAATAGGTTTGAATTTCACATTCCCTCCAACGGATCTGAAATTTCACCTATAAATACCCTTGTCCCATCTCACTTTGACAAGGTTGAAAAAGCGAAATATTGTCTAGCAAGTAAACAGCTTTCAGTGTGATATTCATAAGCATACAAGTGATATTTAGCAAAAAGAAATTCTTGTGTGATTAAGAAGCTTATCAAGGAAACTAATCACAAGGATTACAAGTTGGAGAATCATCACAACCTTTCAACCATCTCTACAAGTGAAGTAGAAAGAGGCGGAGTAAACTTGGAAGAAGTTGAAAAACCTACAACAACAAGCCTGCCGGGCTAAGTGATCAAAGGAGCTTGTTGTAACGGAGTTTGTACTATTACGGGGAATATAGTGCAAACCTTCACGAGTTGTGAAGAAGAGTGGAGTAGGCTTAGTTAACAGCTGAACCACTATAAAAATCTCTCTCTCTCTCTCTTTTATTTATTTTACGTATTGCATTGCATATTCCACTCAAACGTAATATCTTTTATAAGAAAATCCTAAGTGCAAAGTGAAGCTAAAATTTGATATAATCTTTCCGCTGCGATATAACTCTCTTGAAAAAGTTTTCAAAAACCCCTTGTGAGTCTATTCAATCCCCCCCCCCCCCTTCTAGACTCACACCGTTACCACCGGGACCAACACTTTGTATTTTTCGTTGTTGGTCCGATGCAACCGTAATAACTCTGTATCTCGTATGTCCCGTTCGTGCTCTATTAATTCACTGAGATCTCTTCTTTTTTGTCTTCAAGTCTTCTTGGGCATTTTATAATTCAAAGAATTATTTGCCCGTTATGAACATTCAAATTTTGAATGTTCACTTGATCTGATTGGCCATTCCAATATGATCTTGATGGCTATACCTCCTCATTTAATGACCATACCGTTGATATGATAACTTGCCAATTTGATCTGATAAGATCTCCATTTTGATCTGCACATTTAATGCCTCTGGTAATTTTGAAAAATTACCTCTACAAATTGCTCACCAAAGTCTTCTAATTTGGCTTGATTGATCTTTGAAACTTGTTGCCTTGACAGCCTGATGTGGACTTATTATCTTTCCAGAGCTTGATATTTTTGACTTTGTTGCAATCTTGATTTGATCTTGAGCAAGTTGATCTTTCAAAATATTTTCCGGGTGATTCTTGCTTTAGTATGAACAATAATCTTCAGAAAATCACCATCTTCAGATTTCTTCTGGTTCATGGCATTACGTACTGGACCATATAAAAATGTTTGAAGCATGCAAATTTTGGCTAAGTGTAAGTTCCACTATGAATTGCTCCAAAGCTTGCTCCATTATGGTCTTCACGTGTGTAGCAGGTGGTGTGGATCACGCGTTCAAAGTCTAGCCAAAGTTCCTCTATAGTTGACTATTGACTTTGACTTCCTCCATGAGTTGCTCTATTGACCAAAAATTAGCTCCAAAGAATTGGCCCGTGTAACTAGCTCCCAAGCTTCCTCTTTGTAAATTAAAATGTAGCAAGTAGGATTCGAATGCTAAACCAATAGGTAATATGCTCAAGTTTTTAACCATTGCTCCATTTCAGCTCATTCAATTATATTTATCAAGATAATATATTTGATCCTTCTTTGCATTGTATAGCGTATGGTGCAGAGATAGTGGATCTTGATCTTCTTTGACTAGCTCTATGGAGCTTGACTTCCTCCATAGGCCCAAAATTTGACTTCCCTTTGGAGTTGGATCGTGATACTTCTAGCTCTATTTCTTGGTCTTCAAAGCTAAAATGTTCTCCATAGGATTCAAACTCATGCCTTCCAGTAAAGATAACTTTAGTCTTGTCCATTGGATCATATAGACTCATGTGTATAATAGAAGCAAATAACTTACAAGACTCATGACAAAATGAACTCTATAATACAATAATTCGAACCAAAATAATGGCATGACTTGTCTTCCGGGTCTAATCTCTACACTCTATAAAATAAAATAGGGGATTTCTAAAATTACAAATTGGTTCATCAAAACCATTACAATTTTATTCCTAACATAAATAAATTCCATAAGTTATAATTTTGATATTATGTAATAATAATATTTTTATATTCATCTTCTAAAGAGTAGGGAGAGTAGGTAGGAAAGTATACTCAAAACAGCAATTAAGCCCCAATCTATAAAAAGCTTCAATTGAACTCCTCAACTTGTTAAGTTTGTGCAATTTGACCAATTTGCCTATAACCTTCAAGTTAATGTTGACATAAGCAGCCGTGTGGATTAAAAAGCATAAGTGTATATGCCAACACATAAATACATTTTTACTTAACATTAAAATGAAAATAAAATCTTCTAGCCCTTCTGCCATAGTCGTTCTCCTCATCTTAAAATTAAAAGATGTGCCTCATCATTGTCTTCTCCACAAGATCCAAGAACCGCCCGGTGCGTGCGTGCTTGCATTGCCGGTGATTAGTCTGGCCAATGATCACAAAGATTCAGAAAGTTCCAACTCACTAAAGATAGTTTTCGGCGTCTTGGGTGCGGTTATTGGGGGAGTTCACTAATGAAGCGTTAATCAATGGTGCAGCTTTAATGCTGTCTACCAACAGAGTTTTTGGGGTCATCAATGTTGTCTACCAATAGAGCTTTTGGATTCATCAATGGTGTCTACTAACAAAGCTTTTGGAGTGGTCAATATAATGGTGTCTACTAACAGCATTGTTGGAGTCAAAATGGAGTCGGCAATGGCAGAGGTACGTACAGAGTGGGTGGGAATTCATTTTGAAATTGCGAATTGGGGATTAGATTAGGATTTTTATTTATTATTTTACTTATTTTGTTTTGGTTTTGATTTTAATGTTAAGTAAAAATGTATTTATGTGTTGGCATATACACGTATATTTTTTAATCCACATGGTTGCTTATGTCAGCATTAACATCAAGTTTACGGCAAATTATACTGTGCACCACGGTGCACATAGCAATGTGCACCACGTACCTAAACGACGTCGTTTTGAGCATTGTAAACTAATCGTCCATTTTTTTTGGAAATCATGTTTCCCGTTTCGGCCGGTCTCTGTATTTATGTTAACATTCTGTGTATTCCAGGCAATCCTTCTGTGTATTCTAGGCAACCGTTCTGTGTATTACAGGCAACCGTTCTGTGTATTACAGGTAACCGTTATGTGTATTCATGTTAGTAACACATGTTGTGATTTCATGTTAGTAACACATGTTGTAATGTGTTTGTGCATTCGAATGTTTAGGAGGATGAGTTCTGTGTATTTTGTGTAAATATTATGTGTATTCATGTTATTAATACAAGTTGTGATGTGTTTGTGCATTCGAATGTTAGGAGAATGAGTTCTGTGTATTTTGCGTCAATATTCTGTGTATTATGGGCAAACATTATGTGTATTCTAGGCAAACGTTCTGTGTATTCTATATAATCATTATGTGTATTATAGATAATGAATTCCCGGGAGTCATTCGTGTCCACTAACATCTGTGTATTTTGTGTCAATATTCTGTGTATTCTGGGCAAACATTCTGTGTATTCTAGGCAAACGTTCTGTGTATTATAGATAATGATTATGTGTATTATAGATAATGAATTCCCTGAGTCATTCGCGTCCGCGTCTACTAACACTGAAACGACGTCGTTTTACGTACGTGGTGCACATTGCTATGTGCACCGTGGTACAGGGTATAACGATTGCAAGTTTACTGGCAAATTATTCAAATTGCACAAATTTGACAAAGTGAGGGGTTCGATTGGAGCTTTTTATTGATTGAGAGCTTAATTGCTTTTTTGAGTATACTTTGAGGATCTATTTGACCCTTATCCCTATCCCTATATAATAATATCCTTAAATTCATCAACGTAGTTGTAACACCTCGACTCGGCTATACCGAACAACCGGAGTAGTTACCTCCACACCTAGGCTAAACCTGATCACATGCAGATAGGATTTATTCTAGGTGCACAGGCTAAAGATAAGGATACTGCACTTTATCACATAATCATCAAAATGAAAATGCATTTCATAACATAGAGAAGAGTGTAGCTTAACAAGCTACCAAAAGAAGCAAGGGTTTATAAATACAACCCACCAGAAGAGTTTAGTAAGACCCGGCTTTGACAGTCATTCTAGAGTTAGCACCGCTACAAAAGATATATGTACACAAAAACACTGACTGAACCCCCACTCTAGACGCTACCTAGTCTAACGAGTGGTACACTGGGCCCGTGTAGGTGCCCCAGACAACGTGCCACTCACCCTCGAACCACATGATGTGGTCCAAAAACCGACACGTGTTCATGTACATCATCTACTCGTCATGGTAGTCCGGGGGACTCGGATCCCACGGGTACGGGTAGTGAACCACGAACTCAAGAGGGCTGCTACCAGGTATGATCTCTATGGGGTAGAACCCATAGCTGGCTTGAAGGGCATCAAAGGGACACATTCGCTCAACGGGGACAGGGGACCACACAGGTACCTCCGGTGAAACTGGAGCGAGAGTAGGCTCTGGAGTACAAGTCAGGGTAGGCGGATCAGGTGCGTAGCCCGGGGCGTAGGGATCTCCGTCTAGTAGATACTGTGCATAATCGTCGTATTCATACACGGGGAACTCGAACTCAGAAGGGTCTGAGTCCGGTGGGCTACAGGAACCTATGCTAGATTCCATCTGATAAAGGACACAATGAAGTGTAGTTAGCACGACGGCTAAGTAAGGAAATCCATTGTCACTCGAAAGTAAACAAAGGTTTCAAAAACAACATAATATTCAGGAAATGTAAATTTTACCCAACGGTTGCATTCTACCTGCAATCATATTAACAACAAAACAGTACAATACAGTATATAAGTAACATCAGCACATAAAACTTCCATTTCCGAGAATTTCCATTTAATTCAAAGTGAGAATCACAACACACATTATTGTTCGGGACATACGACATTTTAATTCTCACTAATTCTCTCAGCGAATAGACTTCGCTCTGCAGCATGAATTAATCATACAAAGACATCTCACCATTCACTCAGCGAATAAACTTCGCTCTGCAGTATGAATTAATTATACAAAGACATCTCACCATTCACTCAGCGAATAGACTTCGCTCTGCAGTATGAATTAATCATACAAAGACATCTCACCATTCACTCAGCGAATAGACTTCGCTCTGCAGTATGAATTAATCATACAAGACATCTCACCATTCATTATATTCACATGACGACTCAAAATAAACGTACTTAATCAAATGTGTTTCCCAAAATACACATATTGGTTAATGATTTGTTCATTATGAAAAACCAAGTAACGAGAGTCACATTATTCCTTAAAACACAATTTTTCTCCAAGTTAATAAATAATGCACAAAAATAATATTTGAGTCTTCAAAAATTCACCCGGTTGCCCGTAGGCTTTCAAAACATCATAACACTCGAGATTAAAAACACCGGGGAAAAGTTTGGTCAAAAACGAGTCGAAAACGAGTTCACGTCGCGTGGACTCGCGGATGGCCGCACCAGCGGACGCAGGCGTCCGAGCTGCGTCTGCTGGTTCGGCGTTTCTCGCCGAAACTGGACGCCCACGGACGCGGAGCGGACGCGCGTCCGTGCCCGCGTCCAGCCTCTCAGCCGAGGCGCCGAATCAGATTTCCGCACTGGGCGTGCGGTGGACGCGTGGTGGACGCGCGTCCACTGTCGCGTCCATCCGTTTCTGCCCGCTTTGGGCCGCAAGATCGGGGTTGTAACGACCCGATCTTCCACCATTTTCACAAATATAAGCATATATGGACCTAACACAACATATACATGCATAAAATAACTATGAACATGCATATTAAAATTTACCAAAAATCAAAGTATAGACTTTTGAGCCAACTTATAGATCCATAAACTCAACACAAAATTTTCATGCAAAATCCCTAGTCACATAATTTACTAACATTTGATCACCTCCAAGTGACTAAGCCTACTTAAGGGATTCCTTACCTCTTTAGAAGATCTTAAAAACCGTAAGAGTTGATGGTTTCCTCCTTTGAGTCCTTCACCAAAGATCCTAGAAAAATCACCATAATAACAACATTTTCATGCACCTTTAGTTTACACTTAAGTTCTAGGAAGGATTTAACCGAACAAAAATCCAAAGTCTTACCTACACTTAGAACACTTGAGTTGAAGAGAGGCTTAGGAGTTCTTGATCACAAGTGGAAGACTAAGGGGTTGTTTACTAACTTGGAAAAATGGAGAATTTTCCAAAAAAATGGAGAAATGAGGAAGTAGAAAAAGGAAAAATGGAGGAGTTGTTTACTAAATTTCTTCCTCCAAATCATTTTCCATCTCCATTCTCCACTTTTCTTAAAGAATTTGGAGAAGTCCAAAACAAGTATCTCCAAAAGGAGAAATGGAAGGATGCGGGTGAATAGTACCCGCTAGGCTGAGGGCCTAGGATCGAATCCTGCTAGTGCTTGAGACTGCTGGGCCTTGTTTTTTCGTCTTTTTCATTATTCTTATTTTGTTTTTGTTTTAGAATCCTGCTGAGTGCTGGCGCTTCTTATTATTATTTTATTATTATTGTTATTATTATTATTATTATTATTATTATTATTATTATTATTATTATTATTATTATTATTATTATTATTATTATTATTATTATTATGTTTTTGTTTTTGAATCCTGCTGAGGGCTAGCGCCTCTTATTATTATTATTATATATTTTTATTATTATTATTATTTGTTGTAGAAATATACAAATGTTGAGATGATTGTATTTAATGAAGTTTTGCGCATTTTGTTTTGTAATCAAACTATATAGTAAAATGATTGAAATAAATGTAATTTATTTAGTAATATGTTTTTATTGACTTTTGTTACCTCACCACCACCACCACCACCACTTCCTTATTATTATTATTATTATTATTATTATTATTATTATTATTATTATTATTATTATTATTATTATTATTATTATCTTTGTTGTATAAATATAAAAATGTTATATGGGATTATCGTATTTAAGAAATAAAAAAAAAATTAGAGAAATGAAAAATTGGAGGAATGGGAATGAAAATTAGAAAATTGGAAAAATGAAAAACTGGAGGAATGGAGAAGGAAAACTGGAGAAATGGAGAAATGGAAAATTGGAAATGGAAAAACAGAGAAATGAAGTAAACGACCCCTAAACTATTTTCTTTCTTCTTCTTCCTTATGATAATTTCGTAAATGTGGGGAGATGAGAGAGAGATGATGTTTAGTTTAGCTTGAAAATTAAGTAACAAGTGCAACATTCCCATACCTATTATGACATGCCATTAATGATCCAACCAAGTGGTGATTATGATTGCCACTTGTCATCTCCCTATGGTGGCTCCTTGAAGAACAAAATTCACTTTGCCAGTTTGGGGTTAAATCAGATGAAAGTTCGGATGATTATAGCTTAATTCGGGAAAATTCTAACACCAAAATTATCCTAAAAATAATCTCGTCGATAATCACTAAAATTGGGAATTTTTCGGTATCTCGCGAAATATAGGTACAAGGTCCGTAACAATTTTACCCCTTACAGTCCGATTAAATTTTCACTTGAACTAACTAGAAGTTCAGGCTTACTCGTATCATACTTAATAATCTAATCTCTAGGAAAATTTGAACTGTATACACATCCTTAAAAATTTTACGGTTCGTGACCGGTACGTAGATCGCAGCTTATTAATAACTAGTCTCAAAAAAAAAAAATTCTTTCGAACACCGAGAGACCTTCTCATAAATGTCATAGCTTAAAAATATGTATATTCTCGAACCTTAACTTTGTCGGAAAAACCGAGGGGTTACAGTAGTGAGGGGAAATTTAATGTAAAAGTAAATCATTTATAGGATTTTGAACCAATGACCTTTAACATACTCCAATATCCCAAACGTATATTTTAAATATTAATACTAAAATTGCATAGTATATATAGAAGGTGATGGCGTGGGGTGGGGGCCCCTATTCAAGCATGGGCCCTTGGCAAGGGCCCAGCTTGACCTTGCCCAGGGTCGGGCCTGTATTGAATATGCCCATTGCACCCCAATTTGACAGGTATCCATGTTGTCAAAAATTATATGATTGTGCAATTGTACGTCTTTGTCTTTTTGTGTAACGACTTTGTCCTTCCCCTGAAAGATTACGTTAATTCAAAAAGGAGCATGCTACCTTTTTGCCTTTACTTTATCCTTAGTTGAGAGATGTCTGTTAACAAGAAAATATGAAAATTATATATATTTAAATTTCAAATGTTGCGCGGGTACAGATCTCTATCTAGAAAAATCCTCTGATTCTTCACTTGCTTTACTTGACTTGAAACTTTAACTGAAGGGCCTCCGAAATGCGACTTGTTCTTCAAAGAAGGGCTTTGTTGCTTGATCTTCGTTGAAGGGCTTCCGGACTCAAATGGCTTGATCTTCAGTTCGCTTTAACTTAGCTTGAACTTAGCTTGAACACTTGAATATCTGGTTTTCAATCAACTTTAGCTTGGCTTGATTTCTTCAATTCAGAGCTTCTTCAGGTTCTTCAATTCCTCAAGTGTGTGATTTTTGGAATGAATGAAGGGCTCTATTTATAGGGGAGAATATGAGAGACTTTCGATGGGCTTCAAACTCTTCAATATTATCCTTATATTATTTAGGATAATATGAATATTTATCTAGAATGTATCTAGCCACCATTGCATCCAAATTCATAATCTTATCACATATTCAAATTAAATAATTAATTTAAATATATGAATATCTTATCACATATTTAAATTAAATAATTAATTTAAATATATAAATATTTCCTGACGGGCCAAATATGGACCAGTCCATCTTTATAATTTGAGTCCACTAGCCACCAATTATATTTAATTTGGGCAATTGGGCTAATTTAATTGGACAATTTAATTAGTCCAAATAAATCAATAATCAGCCCAATTACATCAAAAATGAAGCTCATAACATACGAATCAGCCCATTTGTCGGCTTCAAATTTTCTGTGTCTACAAATTGCCCCCTCGAGACTTGCCGGGACATGCTGCTTGATGTACTTGGAGCGAGGAAGTCTCGAAATTAATTAAAGAACGACCATATATGTTAGTGTATCTTCATTTTCCAGGAGCTAATTAAGCCCACAATAATTTTCAATCTTATTGGGCCTAATGCATCCAATTTCGAAGACTATTTCAATTTCAAAATCCAATCAAGGAAATAGCCCAAAATCACAAGCCATTTCAATTTCAGAACCTTGCTCAAATTACTTCAGAATAAAAAAAATTTCCTTGGACATGATTCTAGCTTCGCGATTGAACCCTGCGTCTCATCAAATTCTGAATCCCAATCAAACTCTAAATTCCAATTGAACCTTGAATTTGAATCTAAATCAAACTGTGAATCCTAACTCAAGTTGCGCTACCAAGAAACACCTATAATAAGGCATTCGGTCATCGCAAATTTTCACCGGTGGATCAAAGAACGACCAGCGCACGAAAGGAATCAAGAACTGTGTTCAGAATTTTCGCACAAAGGCAATCTCGTTACTTCTTCGAACTCCCTTTGACAACCTTGCCTCTACTCTGGACTACTTCACCGCAATATCCTTCTGCCGAAAATCTCGTGCTCCAAACTGCTCTTACTGGAGTCTCGCCGAAGGGGATAGAGCATAGGAAAATTTGCCAGGGGACCCAAGTGCATGAATTCCTGCTCAAAGAGCGCACGGGAAATTTGCCACGGGACTCGAGTGCATGAATTTCTGCTCTCATCGTCCTCTTCCGCGGACATTCTGCTGCAATTTTTCTTTGGAATGGATCACCATTAATGTGTCTTCTCACCAGAGCGACTCGCTACAGCTATGGGTTACCGTCGGAGAAATCTGCTGTTGCCTGGGATTTGTTTTTTTTTTTTTTTTTTCGTCGGTCACTATCACCGGAGACGAAAGCCGTCACCCACCGCTGTTCAGGTGCATCTCCGTTCTCGTTGTTTTCGTCGACAAAGAAGAGAGAACCAGGCCACCAACAATGAACTTTGTTGTAGCTTCGCCGCCGAGAATAATCTACTGCCTCATTAGAATTTTGCGGATGCCAACCGGAATTTCTGTCATTTGATCTTGAGCAAAAAGGATACCGATTTGAAGGTCACCGGTGGAAATGTTGAAACTTGGCCAACAAAGATACTGCCGAAGGTTCACATATGGTATTTGAGACTTTATTTGCTTCTAACAAGCTTTTGTTGATTTCTGTTTTACTTTGCTTTCGCTTCAATGCTTCTTAATATTTCCCTTTTGCAAGTTCCAACACCTGACAAGCAGCACATGGGTGTGGAAGAATTGATTTAAACATATGGCTTTGACTTTTCCTTGACTTAGGCCCTTTGCTTTTGCCTTAGCCTTGCTTTCTCAACATCTTGCTTGTGTGAAATTTTAATGTCTGGCACGTGAATTTGAGAGGAATTGACTTAACTTCTTTACACATGGCTTATATTCACATGGCTCATACATGCACATATATGTGTTAACATAAGCGCATAGTCTACCATCTTCTAAGGATCGTACACAGTGTGCATAATTACTATGTATGCATATATGTTTATTTTCCCACTGCCTCATTACTTGTGTGGATCAGTGGATGTATACATGCATATAATAACATTGTAAGCCACTGGTTATGCTTGCAATTTCGTGTGCTGTATATATGTATAAAACATATATAAATCTAAGGCTTCCACCTTGAAAATCATAATATATGCATTGCTTGGCCATCCACTTTCCTTCATTTGCATGCCCCTGATATATAGTATACATAATCCATGTTTGCTTTCTCCCTAAAAGATCCAAACGAAATTTGAACATAGGAAATTCTGGACAGATTCGTGCCTTCACTTCAACTTAAAATTAGACCCTTCAAACGTAGTATTCAAGCCTAGATGTCTTCATAAAAGTTGTAGCTCTGTAAGTTAGCTTTCCAAGGACACCTAGATCGCCTCAATCGGATCAACATAGGCCCAGATATGACCAAAATACTAAACAGTGGTCAATCGCTGCGGGAATGCATGCTTTAACAATTTTCTTCCATTCCAAGACTTGCAATGCTCTCCATACTTCTCATCTTCTTTTCCATGCCCATATTGCTTGTCTTGAATTATAATAAAATCACCGTGGAAATGAATTGGAGTTTTCTTTTGTTATGACTGAACTTAGAGAATGAAATTTCTAAGCTGCCTACGTACTCCTATGAAGGAGATCAAGTCAAACGTAGTTCAAATAACCTTTTGAATGGTTAATGCCGTACACAGTTTAAACTCTTGCGGGTCAGGAGCTTACCGTACGCAGTTTAAACTCATGCAGGTCAGGAGTGTCTATGACTTGGGCCCACCCATAGACAAGTGAGATGTTTAGCAGTTTAACCACGTGCAAACATTTTTGGTGGACTTCTTCTCATTCATCAAAGTATCATGGCCATGCGATCACCCTCCAATTCTTGGGTGCATCCACATCTTTACCATTTTGATATGTTGCATAACTTGATTCCATATTTTCTTCATTTTCTTCTTGTATAGAAGTGTGCACGATAATCTTTGGCCGAATCTTTAAAACTTCGCCACACAGAACATTGACATCAGCTTCTCGTCTCATACGAGAAGGGACTGCACTCTTGATTTCCTTTGATGGTTCTATGCTAAGAGGGGACTTGGTATGCTTCTTAATGATAGCGACATGTCCAAGCCTCTCATGCACAGACTTCCTCTTGACTTCCTTAGGACTTGCCCCCAACCTGTTAAAGACTGATTGTCGTGACTCCACTTTACCAATCCTGTCAAAAACAGACTGCTTCTTGTCTCGACTTTGCTTATCTTGACTTTGCTCCTCAATAGTGATGCAGTTACTTGCAGCTCGATTTATGAATATCTTCACAGGTTTCGGTGGAACATATCCCAACCCCTTACGTGTATGAACTTCCTGCTGTTTTGAAATTCCTTTGCCACCAGCTTCCGGGATAAGCCTTCCCAACCTTTGTGGCTCCTTAGGATCGTAACCAGACTTGGCTAGGAGTTTGTAAGCATTTGGATCAAAGCCTTCAGCGCGCTGCGTGGGCAGTACTTTGACTATCTTATCTCTGCTTCTATCTTCAAGCGACTCTTCTACTTGAGCTTTAAGCGTGTCAATCCTTGTAAGAGGAAAGACAAGTTCCTTGCTTGGTTGATGCTGCTCAACAACTTGTTTTCCCTTCCATTTTGGGTCAGGCGACGCATTAACTTCACTTTCATCAATCTCTTCTACGACAATTTGCTTCTTCATATAGAACTTCGCATCAGCAAAGTAAGACTCAGCTTCAGTGAATGGGCTCTCATCACCAACCACCTTCTCTACTACTCCATCTTTCTCATACATCAAACATTGATGCCACGAAGATGGAATCACCCCGTTCTCGTGTATCCATGGTCGTCCCAGCAGCAGGTTATAAGAAGGTCTTGCATCTATAATGTGACATAATATGCTTGAACTTAGCTTTCCAACTGTCAAATCAAGTCTAATGACACCCAATGCTCTTTGCCCCCCTTGATTAAATCCTTGAATCATCAGGCGACTTTGGATAAGATCATCTACAGAAAACCCAAGATCTTTCAAAGCTCGAAGCGACAAGATGTTGACAGCCGAGCCTTGATCAATTAAGATCCTTTTAAGTTTCTTCTCACATGCATAGCCCTCAACAAACAATGGGCGATTATGAGGTATACCACCAAGTAACAAATCTTCATCGCTGAATGTGATCTCGGTAGAATAAGAAGTAGCCTTATACATTTGAACTTCCTCCCCTTCGTCTTCTACATGTGACGACGAACATTCTCTTGCTTCAATTGGTGCATCATTGGTGTTCAAACATGAACTAGATATGCATACTTTTTCTGAATCAAACCCCTTCGGCATGTATTGAGCCAGTGTCATAGGGGTTCGTGACTTGCTAACATCTTTCTTCATCCTTAGCTTGTAGATAGGGCCTTTTGATAGACCCTTCTCAATCCATTTCTTTGCTACTTGCCTTGGCGATCTCACAGGGTTGATCACCTTCTTATGCTTCTTATGGGTAATAGTTACCCAGTCACCCCTCGAGGTATCATCAACTTGTTGCAACTTTGCTTGAGCAACATGCTTAACAACGAAAGGGAGTGGACGCTTTCTTTCTCTCTTTCCAGAATCTTCATCGAGAAGTGGAGCAAACCTTCCAAGCGATGTAACACCCCGGTCCTACCTTCCCGTACATCCGAGGCGTTACCGCCACACCTAGAGAGAGAATTCTATCTTTCCTCGATAGACCTCACTCTAGGTGCACAGGCTAAAGGAACTATTCTCAACACAGTAGTTAGTTCTTGAAGCATAAATGTTCTTAAAGAGTTAGCTAGCTACACAGTTAGTATAGCAGCTACGCACGTATTATCCAGCAATCCCCAACATTCACCTTGTTAGGCTCATCAACCAAGTATCTCGACTAAGGCATAACAGTTAGGAATGAACTATACTATCGTGTCTACTCATAGCAATCATAAGCAATGATTAACGCACATAAAGTCACACAAGCATTAATCAAGCATTATAGAATCAGGTGATTTCACGAAATACAGATGATGGAGTGCCCTTCTTGACGCTGCCTGGTCTCCAGCTCCGCTCCAGAACTCACACTTAGGCTCGGTCTTAGCAAAATTAGGCTGACTCAAACTTAGGTTCTGAAAATAGAATTCCCCGAATCTCAATCCTAGACTTACAACAAGGCCATACAACCTAGGCTTCGACCTAATTCCCAAAGATTCAACTAGGCTCTGATACCACTTATTCTTTCCCCTTTCTTGCTTTGAAACTAGTTGGAACATACTTGGGTAAATCCCAATACTCGGAAATTAATTCCCCTTTCAACTCATTTCAAAAATTCTCCTTTTCCTTTCAAAACATTTGAATGATCTATTAACATTAAGTCGCTAAAGTAATTCAAGTGTAATTACCCTACACTTTTAACTTCACATAAATCACATAAGCCTCATATCCAACACATACATCTCAAGCATATACACATACATTTCCCAACTTCAACACATGCGTAACACATAACAACATTTATTCTTTCAAACACGTACTACCCAACCACATAGTGTTGCTCTTCTCATTACCCACATATAAAATTTTGATTCATACAACTATGTACTTCACACAAAAGGTGACATTTTAATTATACATACGTACCCATATATGTACTCATAAATATACGACCTATATATATACACATAATCCATACATATAGTTTGTATATATACATGTATCCCTACATGTGTGTACGTACCATATACATATATATAATTTACTTTTATTTTATATATATATATATATATACGTATACTACACTCACACACCCATAATTATATATATATATATATATATATATATATATATATATATATATATATATATATATATATATATATATATATCCTTAATACACACACACTTCACGAACTACATATGTACATACATACCCATACATTTTTATTTATTTATACACATATATATATGTAACATAAACACAATATATACACACATATATCATGAATAATATCATTATACATAGTTACACTTACATCAAGTACATAAAAATTCCATCTAGCACTCAAACTAATTTTCACAAAATCATCAATCACCTAGTTTCAAACAACCTCAACCAAATAAAGGGATTCCTTACCTTAAATGGGTTCCAAACTTGGTAGGAGATCTTTGTATGGGATTTTCCCCAATTCACCTCAAACCCTAGAATTTCATCAACCACATAACACAAGATTTCAAGAAATTTTAACTTAGATTTAGGTTCTAGGAGGCAAGATAAAACTATTTACCGAATAAAATTGAAATTTTACCGAATATCTTGGAGGTTGTGTTGAAGGTCTTGGCTATGGAGTTGGAGCTTGAGGAAGAAGATGAAATTTCACTCTCTCTCTTTCCCTTGAGGACTTTTCGGCCAACACACAAGAAATGGGGAAGAAAAATGAGTTTTTATGGTCTTGGTCAAATAGTTGACTAGTCCACACCTAATGGATAAGACATCACCTAACTTGGATTAAAATACTCCAAAATATCTTTACTTAGACTGTTTGGGATTAATTCAGATAAATTTTCGGTGGAAACTAATTTAATTCAAATAATTTTCGAACCCAAAAATTAATTCCAGTCTAAAACTCAAACTTGGGCTAGGTTCGGTACACCGCAGAATTTCGCGAGGTACGATCGCAAATAAATTTTGGCTGCTATGGGCTAATCTAATTAAATAGGAAATTCCAGAATAATAGTAGGGTGTCTAAAAATCCATTTCTTAGGTCAAACGGGTTCGAATACTAGTTCCTAAAATTATTACGGTTCGTGATCGGGACGTACGATCGCAGCTTATTACTAATTGTCTTTGCTTATAATAATTCTTTCGAAGCATCTGAAGATCATTTCGTGGATGTTATAGCCTAAAGAAATATTTTTCGAACCTTAATTTTACTAAAATAGGTGGGGGGTTACAGTCTACCCTCTTTAAGAAAAGTTTCGTCCCCGAAACTTACTTTCTCAACAGACCGCTACTTACTTTCATGCACACATATTGCAGTTAGCACATAAAACATCGCACATTAAGTATCTTATACACATAATAAGTAGATTGACTCTTACTTACTTGAGTTAAACAACTCCGGATATCGTTCCATCATCGTGTCTTCCAATTCCCAGGTAGCTTCTTCTGGGCTATGGTTTGACCATTGAACTTTGACCATCCTGATTGACTTTCTCCTCGTGTCTCGGGTTTTAGAATCCAAGATCTGGATTGGTCTTTCTTCATATGTCAATGAGTCATCCATTGTCAGTACCTCCGGCTCCAGTACATGAGATGCATCAGGTACATATCGCTTCAATTGAGAGACGTGAAACACATTATGTACTCTGTTCAGTTCAATGGGTAGAGCCAATCGGTATGCCAAATTTCCCACTCTCTCCAAAGTCTCATAGGGTCCTATAAATCGAAGACTTAGTTTCCCCTTCTTTCCAAATCTTTTGACCCCTTTGGTGGGTGAGACTTTCAATAATACTTTCTCTCCCACTTGGTACTCTATGGATTGTCGCTTTAGATCAGCATAAGACTTTTGTGCGATTGTCGCGGCTGCCTGTTATGTTGATTCTGGACTTGTTGGGCCATCATGAATTCCGCCATTTGTTCCATCGCGAGAGCCATACGATCCATTGCTGGTATCTCGTCGCCCTGACCGACAGGTACATTTCGTCTAGGCGGCATCTTCACCAACGACAGTTTCAAGTTAGTTCTTGAAGCATAAATGTTCTTAAAGAGTTAGCTAGCTACACAGTTAGTATAGCAGCTACGCACGTATTATCCAGCAATCCCCAACATTCACCTTGTTAGGCTCATCAACCAAGTATCTCGACTAAGGCATAACAGTTAGGAATGAACTATACTATCGTGTCTACTCATAGCAATCATAAGCAATGATTAACGCACATAAAGTCACACAAGCATTAATCAAGCATTATAGAATCAGGTGATTTCACGAAATACAGATGATGGAGTGCCCCTTCTTGACGCTGCCTGGTCTCCAGCTCCGCTCCAGAACTCACACTTAGGCTCGGTCTTAGCAAAAATTAGGCTGACTCAAACTTAGGTTCTGAAAATAGAATTCCCCGAATCTCAATCCTAGACTTACAACAAGGCCATACAACCTAGGCTTCGACCTAATTCCCAAAGATTCAACCTAGGCTCTGATACCACTTTGTAACACCCCGGTCCTACCTTCCCGTACATCCGAGGCGTTACCGCCACACCTAGAGAGAGAATTCTATCTTTCCTCGATAGACCTCACTCTAGGTGCACAGGCTAAAGGAACTATTCTCAACACAGTAAACACACAACAGATTCTTACAATTTTCAGACATGTTAATAGATGAAGCTTCATTAAGCAAGATTCATAATTTTTCCAAAATACATACATAGGAAGCCTCTCGGGCTCAAAAACAACAGAGTTCGACCCAACCGCACTGGTTATGCCTAGCCATTACTACGGCTACAAAAAAATTCATGTACACCAAAAACAAATTCCCAGAAACTCCTAAGGATCCGGTGCCTAGTCAAGATAGTGATATACAGGGCCAGTGTACTCTCCCCAAACCAAATGCCACTCCCCCTCAAACCATGTAATATGGTCCAAAAATCGGGAAGTGGTAATGACCATCATCCACTCCCCACCAACGTCTAGAGGGCTAGGGTCCCAAGGGTAGGGATAGTGCACGATGAACTCTAGGGGGTCACTGCCATCCAACGGCTCTATAGGGTAGAAGCTGTATGCAGCTTGGATCTCGTCCATAACTGGACAAGAGTAAAAAGGATTCGCCGGAGCCACATGAGTCTCTGGGTTCGTGGGAGCCTCGGGAGCATAACCGGGCGTGTACGGGTCCTCTCCCTCCATCATCTGCATATAATCATCATAATCCATACCCTGGCACACATACTCCGGTGAGCTTTCGGAGCTCACCGGGCTGTAAGAACTGACGCTAGACGACATCTGATAAAAACACAGTGAAGTGTAGTTAGCACGACGGCTAAGTAAGGATATCCAAGGGTTATTTAAAACTAAGTAAAGGTTTTGAAAACAAAAGATTACTTAGGATACCCTATACCTTACTCATCTGCAAGATTCTACCTGCAACAGTTATAATCAACAGCTTGCATACATCATGAATAGAATTCAATAATGTTGATAACATTCCTTCTTGACAAGGTCATTTAGTAATCATTCACATACTCAATAATATAAGGTTTAAATAGATAAGCATACTAGTAATTAGTAATCATTCACATACTCCACTTGGCGGACCATAAAATGGTCTTGGCTTGAGAGGTTCAGCTGCCTTGGTAAAAACTTTGATAGCTCCAGCCTTTGCATTCATTGCTTCTCCTTTTTCTTGCTTTGGAAAGGGTTTGCCCCCTTTCTTAAAATCTTGCTTCCCACTATCCTTTGGAGAGCTTGGTATGTTGAGCGCACTCAACCCACCTCCGGCTGCGATATTCAATTCCATATCATGAGCCCGGCTAGACAGTTCCACGAATGTTTTAGGCTTAATCCCTTGCAGGATGTAAGAGAGCTCAAAGCGCATTCCTTGAATGCACATGTCAATAGCAGCACGCTGTGATATCCTTTCTTGACAATTTAAGTATAAACCTCTCCATCTTTCAATGTAATCAACGGAAGGCTCTCCTTTCCACTGGTGGGTAGTGGTGAGTTCCACGAAGCTAACAGTTCTCGTTGTGCTGTAGAAACGATCCAGGAATTCACGCTCCATGTCATGCCAGCTATCAATGCAACCAGGCTCAAGGTCAGTATACCAGTCAAAAGCTGTTCCCTTCAACGAGCGAATAAATTGCTTAACTAGGTAATCACCATAGGTCCCAGCCTCATTGCAAGTCTCCACGAAATGAGCAATGTGTTGCCTAGGATTTCCCTTCCCATCAAACTGTTGGAATTTAGGCGGCTGATACCCAAGCGGCATCCTTAGCTCCTCGATCATTTGAGTGTAAGGCTTGGCATATGTGTAAGAACGTTGTCCCACCTCAAGCTTTCCTTTGATGGCATCCATGATGTAGTCATTTAGTTGCTCGACGGGTATCATGCCCCCAGAGACTGGAACACTCTTTTCAGCGTGTGGTGGGCGAGATACAGTTTCTTCTATCCCTGCAGCATGCCTATCATCATGCATTGGTGATTCTTTATCAACTTCATCTTCCTGAGTTTGGGGTTGTTTCCCAGAAGCTCGACTTGTTTCACCATTTCTCCCGCTTTCAACCTTCTCACTGAGATCGTTGAGCTTCCTTTCTTGACTGTGAAGAAGCACACTCATTGCCTCAAGAGTTTTGGTGATATTCGCTATTTGCTCCTCCATCGAAGCTGCGTTCGTTGTCATAGCAGGCATGACGGTATAGACATGAGTTCCTTCCGATGATGGTTTCCATAAAGGAGATGAGCTTCCACTGCTAGTAGTTCCTTTCGAGGGAATAGGGGAAGGACTTTCGCTTCGAGTAGCTTCACTTGAGGGAACAGGACTCTTGCTACCAACAGTCCCTGTTGTTGAGGATGAACCCCTATCATATGTAGCTTTCTTTGAGCCGATGGGGACGCCTCCAAGCCTTCGGACGACGTTGCGAGCAATGTTTTGGGTCTCGATCAACTCCACTCCTAGGTCCCTCACTCGACTTCGAGTCAGTGCGCCTTGCACCTCGCGCCTGTCGGAGCCGGCCACAGAAGAAGGCTTAGAGCTGGTAGCTTGAGCGTAAGTCTTTCTTGATGCCATTTGGATACTTGTGAAGAGGTGAGAGGTAGAGATGTCCCACTGGGCGTGCCAAAATCTGTGAACAAGAAAATGTGAAAAGTATATATATTTAAATTTCAAATGTTGCGCGGGTACAGATCTCTATCTAGAAAAATCCTCTGATTCTTCACTTGCTTTACTTGACTTGAAACTTTAACTGAAGGGCCTCCGAAATGCGACTTGTTCTTCAAAGAAGGGCTTTGTTGCTTGATCTTCGTTGAAGGGCTTCCGGACTCAAATGGCTTGATCTTCAGTTCGCTTTAACTTAGCTTGAACTTAGCTTGAACACTTGAATATCTGGTTTTCAATCAACTTTAGCTTGGCTTGATTTCTTCAATTCAGAGCTTCTTCAGGTTCTTCAATTCCTCAAGTGTGTGATTTTTGGAATGAATGAAGGGTTCTATTTATAGGGGAGAATATGAGAGACTTTCGATGGGCTTCAAACTCTTCAATATTATCCTTATATTATTTAGGATAATATGAATATTTATCTAGAATGTATCTAGCCACCATTGCATCCAAATTCATAATCTTATCACATATTCAAATTAAATAATTAATTTAAATATATGAATATCTTATCACATATTTAAATTAAATAATTAATTTAAATATATAAATATTTCCTGACGGGCCAAATATGGACCAGTCCATCTTTATAATTTGAGTCCACTAGCCACCAATTATATTTAATTTGGGCAATTGGGCTAATTTAATTGGACAATTTAATTAGTCCAAATAAATCAATAATCAGCCCAATTACATCAAAAATGAAGCTCATAACATACGAATCAGCCCATTTGTCGGCTTCAAATTTTCTGTGTCTACAATGTCCAATTGTCTTCATGATACTTCATCAGGAATCTTCTTTCTATGTGTAGAACTTGGATAAAAAAGACTTGACTTCTTGATTCCGCTGGTAGACTTCAGTTGATTGACTACTTGAAGGTTTGTTGATCTACTTGATCTGCTGCTAAGTCTTGATTGCTTCAAGGTCAGTTGATATGACTTCAACTGATCTACTTGATCGCTGCTTAGTCTTCAAGACTTCTCTATTGGTTGCTCTACTTCACTTGGAATATTTTTTCAGATCTGATCTTCACTTTTGTTGGTTGGTTGCCTGTTTAGTTGATTGGCTTAGGCACATATCAACTAGTTTCTTCAGTTGGTCAGCAGCTTCAACTTTTACGATAAAAAATGGGGGTATCTACAGTCCTAATACAATCTTTTAAGACTATTCTAGGGCATCACCAAACGTAAATCTAAGTACAATCAATCCTAACAAAGAGTGGTCGGGGGAGGGGGGAAGATGTGTGTATTTTTTTTTTATCCATTTTATGATATCACCAACTTGATTTTAGGTTTATCTTATCCTACTTCAAATTTGTATTTTTTGCAAGTTTGGAAGATTGAATGTTTGTTGCTTGAAAATTTAGAAAGTGAGGATGAAATAGTAAAGGATATGGCTATGAAACTGAAATTGAAGTTTGACAAGTATTGGGATGAGTACAATATAATACTTGCAATGGGAGCTATTCTTGACCCAAGCTTGAAATTGCAATTTGTGAAATATTGTTATAAGAAGATTGATCTACTTACTTGTCAAGTCAAGGTTGAATGGATAAAGAACAAATTATACATGTTGTACAATGAATATAAGAAGAAGAGTGTTGGTTATTCATCTTCTAGAGTTTCTACTTCTCAATCACGAGAATCTTTGGTAACAAATATTTGTGTAGTAAGAAGGGGAAGAAGAAAAGGAAAACTGGATGAAACTCTTCTTAGTATAAGTTAATTCTTTTTAGTTCACATTCACACATATATTTATATTTATATTGTTAATTATATTTGTTTATTCTTTATTGGTTAACATGTATAAATGCTTAAATTATGTAGGATTATCTTGATTATTGAATCAAAGGTGAAAGTAGTAGTAGTCGAGATTCAAAGTCTAATTTAGACAAATACTTGGAAGAAGAGCAATTAAATCAATTGGATAATATAGATGTGCTCTTGTATTGGAAAGAAAAAGAACAACGTTATGGGGAACTTGCTAAAGTGGCATGTGATGTTCTTTCTATTCCTATTAGAAGTGTAGCATCGGAATTCTCCTTTAGCATTGGAGATTATATTTTGAACAAATATAGAAATAGGTTCCTCCTAAAAAAAATATAAGCTCTTATTTGTGCATGTAATTAGTTGTATAGATTTTCTACAAATAGTAATATTCAAGGTTGAAAAAATCGCTAGGCGCCCCCTAGGCGCCAATGGGGCGCCTAGGCGCCCCGATTTTTATTAAAGAGAGACATAGGTTTTTTATGCTAAATGTCTAATTAGCTAAAGGTAGAATGGGAGTCAAAGGTCAAATACTCAAAAGCTTGTTCTCCGATCCACTGCTCTGTACCAACGCGAGAAAGAGAGATATCGCTGGAGGAGGAGTCAAAGTCAGATCTGAATCGCAAATTCGCAAGAGGGGAACGGAGGGGAGAGGACAATTCAAGGCCGGCGAAGAGGGAGTCTGGACCGTCGAATTCGCAGCCAGATCTGAAGTTTGAAGTCCTCCGGGGCTCGTCCCATCGCCGTCGTTGCTGGTCGAGGAGAGAGGCAAAGGTTCAATATCGAACGGAGGGGCAAGCGACGGCGAAAATTTCTGGGTTGCATGGCTCCGTTCTTGGTGGTAGGCGACGGCGATGGCTGGTCGGTGGTAGGCGATGCTGTTGTCCGTTTTAGTGGTCTGTGGTAGGCGATGCTGTTATCTGTTCTTGGTGGCTTCGATCTTCGGCGACTCGGCGAGTGACATCTACTAGATTTAGGCGATGGCGATTTTTTTTTTTTGGTTTATACGGTCGGCCGCGGAGGAGGCCGATTCCGGCCTTCCTCGACGCGGCCGTGTGCCGCCTAGCGCCTAGGCACCGATTAATCGGCGCAATTTTTACAACCTTGGTAATATTAGTTTCTTTATCAAGTTTGATTTATTTGTTTGTACCATTAAATAAATGCTATTTTTTTTTAGATGAAGATGATGTTGATGAAGTTGGAGTTAGAGCTTCAAATGTTGATGGGGGAAGAATAAGGGAAAAGAATATTCATTGTTATTTTACATTTGATTTCTTTTTATTTTTTGTTTTGTTTTGAACTTTAATATTGACTGTGGATTTGTGGCATCTGAATTGTAGAATTATGGTCCTTATGAAGTTATGGTATTTCAATTTGTAGTTTATGAGAATTATGGACATTTGGATGTTAATCATGTTAGTCTATTAGGGACTTGGAAATTAAATAATTTTATCAACATTATCCCTCTCCAACCCGTCGACGTCGTGGGTGAATTTTAGTTTAGTGATTCAGCCCTCCCGATAAGCCGACATCCCGCAATTTAGGGTTAGGGCCAACCCAACCCCCTCCCCAACCTAGTGGGCTAGTATAATTGACATACCTAGCCTAGGTACACCTACCAAGGGGGATTTTTCTTAAATAGCCAAGACAAAAAGCAAGCTGAAAAGCTAAGGGCCCGTTTACTAACTGGAAATTTTCTCCAGTTTTCTGGAAATTTGGAAAATTGGAGAACATAAAACAGAAAACATGTTTACTAGCACAGTTTTCCATTTTGAAAACTGGAAACAATTTTTCAGTTTTCTAAAAAATTAAAACACTATTAAAAACTGTTTTCTAAATGGAAAACATAATCATCTATCATCTATTAGACTATATGTCACTGTAAGTACATTCTCACCATTATCTACTTACATATTTATTCATTACTATATGATTACATTCACTATCATCTTCTTTTATTTATCATCATCTTCTTCCTTTTCTATTTGCATTACTTATTTAAACATAACTTATTTGTTTATGTTTAAAATTATACATCATTCACATTATCAAAATTAAACTCAATTGATTATTGGTTCGGATATGTTTAATTATGTTATATCGGATACAAGTTTATTACAGATACCAAATATAAAAATTTCACATATATTATTATATTAGAATTCAAAATAAAAATTATATATTATATACATGTCATTCAAATGAATATATCCAACAATATTTTAGATATTATAAATTTGGTTCGGATATCAAAAATGTAATAATTTTACATATATTGGATTTAAAAGTAAAAATTATATTTATTCTATTTAAACCAAATATATTTTAAAATATTTTAAATCTAAGGTCTAAAAATCACTCGAAATTAAACTTATGTTAATTTTATAACGTTAATCAAAAAAAATTAATTTGAAAAAATAAGTGTTAGTAAACATTTTTCAAAAAAAAGTGTTAGTAAACAAGTTTTCTAAACAGAAAATAGAGAATGGAAAACAGAGAATGAAAACTGAAAAAATTTTAAAAACAGAAAACAGTTTTCAGTTTTCTATAGCTGAAAGTCATAGAAAATGCTGAAAATTCTAACAAAAGCAACCTAACACACAACCACAGGTCATTACACGTTGAACAAAGACTATTCGTTATAATTTTTTTCCCTCCAATTGACAAATTCAAAGGAGTCTATAAATACTTAAATTCAAAGTTGAATGAGGTGTTGGTCTTTTGAAAGAAATTTCTACAAGGCCAGGTAAAACTGCACTCAAGCGCTAACTAGTTGACTAGTGAGAGACACATTGCGATCAAATTCAAAATCAAGTTCAAACTTTGGCATATTCAAGAGTACTCAACATGTACCAAGTCTACACTTGTTGGAGAATAACAATCTTTGTGTTCAAATCTTAACTTCACACTCTACTTGGAGAAGTAGAAAGAGGATGAGTAACAAGTTGTAATCTTGTGAAACCCTTGTTAGGATTTGGTTGGAGAAGTAGAATAACAATATTTGTAATCAAAGCACAAGTCCTCTCCACTGTATTAGGAGTGAAAATACTAGTGGAACCTCCTAAAAAGTTGTAAGAGAAGAGTAGATTAGATCGGGATGACTGAACCACTATAAGAATTCTTGTCTCTCTATTTATTACTTATCGCACTTACATACTGCCTTACATTTTCTATCATCAAACATAATCTTTAACAAGATAAAACGTGCCACGAATTAAAAAGAGGTAAAACATAATTTCCACTACATTAAATCTTTCAAATTCTCAATTTACAAATTAAAAAGTTTTTAAAATATAATAAGTTTATTCACCCCTCACCTAGACTTGTTCGAATACTCTTCGAGACCAACATAAACAAATATTCCATGTAAGAAAATGAAAGCAAATACATAATTGAAATTATTAAAGAAAGTAATTATTGTCTAATAATGTTAAACTTCATAGGGACACAAGATAAGGGGTAGTGTTTAAAATAAATTTTAATCACGTAAATAATTGACCACTCGCTTAGTTTTGTTGTCTAATAAAACATAGAAAAAGAGGCATAAAATTATAAAGAATTTGTACGTATAAATATACAAGTTATCACTACCAAAATAAAATAAAATACTTGTACATTTCTTATTCTTGTTAAAGCTGTAACGTTATTGGTTTTTTTTTTTATAATTTACTATGTAATATTTATATTCCTTATTCATATAGATATTAAGCAATCATTATACCATTGACAATGATTAATCTTGTAAGGTAAACCACTAAAATAAGATTTATTTTTAGTATGTTAAATGTTAATTTTTAATACATTGTGAATGTTTATTTTTCGAAGATTCATTTTTTTTGTACCAAATATTTATTATGTAGTATACTATCTAAAAATGACTTTTTAGTATATTAAAAATGAATCTCAGTATACTAAAAATAAATATTTATTCATGATGCATAGTATAATTTGCCCAGACTATGGCAATGAAATTCATTAACGAAAAACAAAAACATCACACTTTTTTTAAAGTACATGGGAATAAATAGTTGAAAATAAAATGGATATGGATGGAAAGACATTAGTCAGTACTGGTAAAGGTATTTTTTATATTGAAAATTTGGAGATAGAAAATTAGAGAATTGATTTGTGTTTATTAGTAAGAGCAACTTTATTTCTAACAAAGAAATATATATATATATATATATATATATATATATATATATATATATATATATATATATAGAGAGAGAGAGAGAGAGAGAGAGAGAGAGAGAGGGGGGGTTCCGGATCAGGTGAGGACCTATCATTAAGCGAGGATCATGTGGACTAATCCAAATCATCTATTTGGATTGATCTAACGACTATGAATACAATTGCACAACAAAGTGGGCGAGATGCACAACATTCACACTATGAATGCACAATAAACTGAGACCAAATGCACAACAAACTGAGAACAAATGCACAACAAACTAAGAACGAATGCACAACAAAATGAGCACGAAAAATTAAATCTAATGCATTAGGGTTCTTACTTAAGCCCATATATATATGTATGCACTTCTTCACGCGACCAGTTAGCCCGTGCATTGATGCGGTTGGCGTTTTGCGCGTGAATTTCTTTATATATGGGGCCCACAAAGAACTTGTATTTACAAAAGGATAATTTGATGAAAAAAATCATGCCTCCCATTAGCCTAAAAACCCAAGTCAAGTCTTTTTGTCTGAAAAACCATCAAGAAACTATAAATGTGATTGCTCTAAGAGAAATGTTCCGATTCTTTGAATAATTGGAAAGCTAGGGAAAAGAATTTGAAAAATAGATGCTCGTAAACATATATTAAAAAAAAAAAAAAAAAAAAAAGGGAAATTAGAAGAAGAAAACAAAGGATAAAAGTAAATGGCAGCCTTAATTATTTAATTTGAACGTTTATTAGAGTTTTTGTTTTATTTTGTTGTGATATTTTGACTTAGAAAACTAGTGGACATGCAGATGGTCTGGCCCTTTGAGAAACAATAATCACCACTCATTCGAAGTACACCAAACCCTAATCCACTCTCTCCACATTCCTCCAGGATGCTTGATTTCTTGACATTAAAAATAAAAAATAATAATAATAAAAATGAAACAAGACTCTAAACCCCTACATCAGCTGACAAACATTTACAGTCCTAAAAAAATTGATTGTACTGAAATTGTATTTTTGTGTCAAGATTTTAAAGTTTTACATGTATTTATAATTTAATGTTTAACATTTCATAGAATTAATAATATAAATTCAAGTGGGGCAGTATTTGGAAGAGGATATCAATGTTCAAAACCCAGTTGTAGCAGTCTGGGATTGTGCCCAAATTGAGCAGATCCCTTGTGCACACCGACATTTGGCTCTGTCTGCTGAGCCATTAAGTTACTGTGATTTACATATTATCACATGCTCTATCGGGCTGGGACGTGGGAAACCTTTGGGGTTGGGAATTCAACCTGTTGGGAGAAGAATAATATAAATTCAACTATTAATGTTACTATTAACAAAGAACATTCATTTCATTTTTTTTTTGGGTGTAAGGGTTTCCACCATCAGACAACATCTCGTTGAATTGTAGACACCTCTATTTGGTGGGACAGCTGGCCTGAAGATTTATGGTTGCTCCATACCCAAAGTCAAATATGGAACCCCTGAACATTCATTTCATTTATATCCATATGTTAAAGACACAAACTTATCCATGATAAAACTACTCCTATTCTCTTGATCCTCCACCAACTACTCTTCTCCTTTTCTTCCTGGACCACATTCCATGGCTGTGAATCAACTTCATTGATACCCTTACTTTCTTCTTCCCTTTTTTCTTTTTTCTTTTGTCTCTCCAGCTTTTCTCAGCCTTCTCCTTTCCCAATCTAGCCATGACTTACTCTCAGTGCCTTTCTGCAAGAAACACACTTTCCTTAGTTCATAAATCTCATATTCACATCCCTGAACACAGGTTCTGTGTTATCATCCCCAATGAAACACAACTTCCCAGAGTTGTAAAGCCCCAGAGTTGGAATCTTTCGAATGTCAGACTGAGGAACTCCAGCTTCATTCACCCGCCTTTCGCTTCCCTTTCATCTTTTGCTGAAGCTGAGGGGGATAGGGATGAGAAATTTGAAGCTAAAGGACTGCATAATCAAGAAGGTTCGAGTTCTGAAGATGACAAAGATTTGCCTGGAATGGCGCAGGCTTTTAACATATCTTCAAGCACAGCTTCTGCTATATCAATCTGTATCGCATTGGCAGCCTTGACTTTCCCCTTTTTCATGAAGTCTTTGGGTCCAGGATTGGCCTTCAAACACAAGATTTTGTCGTACGTGACTCTCTTGCTCGGGTTCTACATGGCTTGGAACATTGGAGCCAACGATGTGGCTAATGCAATGGGGACTTCAGTCGGATCAGGCGCCTTGTCGCTCAGACAGGCCGTTGTGACAGCTGGAATCTTGGAGTTCTCGGGGGCATTGTTGATGGGAACACACGTGACAAGTACGATGCAGAAGGGAATTCTTGTTGCCAATGTTTTCCAAGGAAAGGATACTCTGCTGTTTGCTGGTCTACTTTCTTCATTGGCTGCTGCAGGAACATGGCTGCAGGTGTGTCCTACTTTCTTATCTTCATTTCTTCATTATTGTCCATATGAACTGCAAATATACGAAATTACGAATGTTAAAGATCTAGAAAAGTTTCATACCAACTATCTGTCAATAGCTACTCAGATTGAAGCACTAAAAAATTACAAGATACCTCAATATTTCCACTCATACTTAAAAGGGAAGAAGAACTTAGTAGAAATTGGGCCACTTCACTGTATTATGTACCTTTAAATGGTATTTTCATATTAAGTCTAGCAAAAAAAATGTGTTGATAGGAGTTATACTAAGGAACATTAAAGCATAGAAGAAGAAAATATTGTTTATAAGATTTTCCTTGGATCACCAATCAAACAAGAATATATGATGTTGTTGGGCGGAGGCCAGTGAAGGGCTAAGTCCAGTAATTGGTGGCTAGGGAGATTGTTGGGTGGAGGTCGCTGAAGGGCAAAGTCCAGCACCTTGCCTCTCAAAAATGTGGCGATATATAAGGAAATATAGTTGCACCTTCGCTATGAGCTATAGCTTTTGGCGTAGTGGTAAGCGCTTGATCCTAACAAAGTGATATTAGAACCAGGTTATGGATTCGAGTCTATTGTGTAGTTAAGGCTGGCAGGTGCTGGGAGGGGGAAGCAAAAACTATGCAGTTAAGAGTGGCAGGTAAGTAAACTTCTTTAGTAACTTAATTATGAAAGTCAGAATAAAGGTGTGTGCAATGAACTCTACTATTCATTCATCTGTGACAAAAGGATAAGCTTTCCTCCCATTCTAGCTAACATGTTGATGTCCAAATAGAAATTCTTACAATACAATTAGTCTGGCAATGTCAGAATATGAATTTAGCAACTATTTTCTAAAACTGTGGGGTTTTGACAATTTCAATTCAGAAAATGCAGACATTCCTAAAGCTCAAAATCACCTATACACAATGCAGGTTGCATCATATTATGGTTGGCCAGTCTCTACAACACATTGCATAGTAGGATCCATGGTTGGATTTGGTCTTGTATATGGAGGAACTGGTGCAGTGTTCTGGAGTTCACTAGCAAGGGTAACTAGTTCCTGGGTAATCTCACCTCTATTGGGAGCAATGGTTTCATTCCTTGTCTACAAATGCATCCGCAGGGTATGGTTCTCACTATATTCTCTCAAAGTACAGAAACTACTTTGTTTCTTCAGAATGCATTAGCCATCACATGTAACCTAATTACCGGCTAGGAGGCTACAGAATTATGTTGGGCGGAGGCCAGTAAAGGGCCAAGCTCATCAATTGGTGGCTAGAGGGATTGCTGGGCGGAGGCCAGTAAAGGGCCAACTCCAGCACCCTGCCTCCCGAAAATGTGATGGCGCTCTATAAGGAAATACAGTTGTGCCTTTGCTACTAGCTATAGTTTTTGGCGTAGTGGTAAGCGCGCAAAAACTATGCAGTGACTGGTAGATGCTGGGAGGGGGAATTGTTGGCAGAGGCCAGTAAAGGGCCAGGTCCAGCACCCCACCTCTAGAAAATGTGATGGGGCGGTCTATAAGGAAATAAAGTTGCACGTTCGCTATCAGCTATAGCTTTTGGCGTAGTGGTAAGCGCACAAAAATTGTGCAGTTAAGACTGGTAGATGCTAGGAGGGGGAATTGTTGGGCGGAGGCCAGTAAAGGGCCAGGTCCAACATCCTGCCTCTCGAAAATGTGATGGTTGTCTGTAAGGAAATAAAGTAGCGCCTTTGCTATCAGCTATAGCTTTTGGCGTAGTGGTAAGCGCTTGATCCTAACAATTTACTTACTATGTGATCCCTAATTCTCATTCTATTTGCTATTTCTAGTTCGTTTACAGCGCTAAGAATCCCGGGCAAGCTGCTGCTGCTTCTGCCCCAATTGCTGTCTTTCTTGGCGTTACCGGGATCTCATTTGCAGCCCTCCCTCTCAGCAAGACACTTCCCATAGCTCTAGCCCAGGCTCTAGCAATTGGCAGTATTGGTGCTATAGTAGTTGACAGAATCATTAGGAGACAACTAGGTCACCTCCTGGCCAAGCCCAATTCAAATGGATCAGAACCTGAGGCAGAAACTGTCCAGAATATAGGATTCCTTTCAGATATTGCAGGGCCTAAGGGAACCCAACTAGAGATAGTTTATGGAGTCTTTGGGTACATGCAAGTCCTCTCGGCCTGTTTCATGTCATTTGCTCATGGTGGGAACGATGTCTCCAACGCGATAGGCCCTTTGGCTGCAGCACTAACAATCCTTCAAGGTGGACTAAGCGGGACTCAGATTGTTATTCCTAATGATGTTCTGGCCTGGGGGGGATTCGGGATTGTTGCAGGGCTAACAATGTGGGGCTACAGAGTGATATCGACCATCGGGAAGAAGATCACAGAACTAACACCAACAAGAGGATTTGCTGCCGAGTTTGCAGCTGCATCAGTCGTTCTCGTTGCTTCCAAGCTCGGGCTACCTATCTCAGCTACCCACACTCTAGTGGGCGCTGTTATGGGGGTAGGATTCGCGAGGGGGTTAAACAGCGTAAGAGCAGAAACAGTAAGGGAGATCGTAACTTCTTGGGTAGTGACTATTCCTGCTGGCGCCACCTTTGCCGTTATCTACACATGGGTATTGACTAAGCTATTGTCTTGCATGTTTTAATGAAAGCATTAGAAGAAGATTATAACATGGAACATTTCTTCTGTTCTTCATGTATGTGATTAATTAAAAATCACATCAATTTTTGGAACTTAATGTAATTGCCTAGACTGAGCTATGTCTAAGCCTTTGCTGCAAATAAAGATGAATTTTTAACAGCTAAATATTTATCAGTCAAGTAATTCATCATCTAGTAACAATCAAGAAGATGAAGGAGACTAAGCTGATAAAATAATAAACCAAGTATGAAGTTTTTTTTCCTCAAAAATCAAGTCTAGCACCTGGTGGCTAGGGGATTGTTGGGCGGATGCCGGTAAAAGTTTTAAAAGGCCGAGTCCAGCACCCAGCATCTCAAAAATGTAATGACGATCTATAAGAAAATAAAGTTGTGTCTTCGCTACTAGCTATAACTTTTGGCATAAGTGGTAAGCGCTTGATCCTAACACGATCGTCTGAGAATGATTTATAAGTGCTCTCTAACATAAAAAATCACAGTATGACATGTAGTAAGAATGCAAAAAAGAAATAGGCATGCCAGAGGAGAGTAGACAAGATCAGATAGGCAAAGAAAATACCTGTGGAGAAAGCTCCTTAATAGGACTTAACTTGGCTTCCATCTGACTTTCCTTCCACAGTTTTGTTATCTGTATGGGAGGTAGACTGCTATGCCACCTTCTTGCATTCCTTTAACAAACAACTATGCCATTTTTTCTTTTGAGACATACAAGTTCTTTGAGAACACTAAAAGATCACTTTCAGCATTTCTGTTAGGATCAAACGCTTACCACTACGCCAAAAGCTATAGCTAGTAACGAAGGGGCAACTTTATTTCCTTATTAGACCGCCATCACATTTTCGAGACGCTGGGTGCTGGACTTGGCCTTTTAAGCCCTTTACCGGCCTCCCTCCACCCAACAATTTCCATTTGTGACTTGCAAAGTCTTAGTAGATAAACATCATGATCGGGTGCCTAAGAAGCACAAAGCAGCCAGGCAGCTCATTCATTTCCCCATTCGTTTTCAAAAATAACTCGCGGATGTGGTATCGTGCCAGCTCTTCAGACACATCCTAGTGCTGATGTCGTAATCCCATAGTCCTGATAATACCTGACGCTCCAGTTTCTTCTGTCGCCCGCTAATCCAATTGTTATGGAGAACAAAGCTACCCCTTCTCGTGCAAGCTTCTTTGACATTTCTTTCCTCCCATAGACCTTGGTATGCACCATTTGGAAAGAGGTCTCTGTCTAAGAAATGAACTGTAAGATTTGTTTCGGGTTCTGAGCATCTATTATCACCTATACGATTGGATCCACCTTCACCACACAATACATCATAGAAGCTCGGCTGCTCTGACAGGTTTGAAGTTGCTGCATGCATAACAACCTTTTCCAATGCAGCAACTGTAGCCCAATCTGAATGGGCGTAATAGAAACCAGAGTTCATTCGTCTAGGCAAGTTGATTGCCCCTGCAAGGAGAAGATAAAAATGATTTATCATAATAAACCAAATTACATAAGGAATCATGACAAATTGTTTTCTACTTGCATCCCAATTATAGAAGACCGGAATGATGAATCTACACATAAAACTCTACTGATTTTCATCATTTAGTATGGACACAACAATCTTTTGACGTAATAAAATACCTGTTACATTGTACTCATCAGATTGTGCCACTAGAACTGCTGGCCCGAAGGAGCTAAGCAAGGGCAACGGGTTCTTAAACCAGTAAACATCGACATCGCTCATTAGTACATTGTAGCCCATCTTCAGTATCTGCAGAACCATTCTGGACTTGATTTTGGTTACTCTTTTAAAACACTCCGTTCCGAAGTGACAGTCATCAAAGCTGATATTCGTTTCAATAGACGAATACTTAAAGACAGGAAGGCCCTAGCATACAGATTTCCATTGCATAGTTTTAGTAAAAAGTGATCAGGACAAGAAACTAGCATTCTAAAGAAGGGAGAAGGTTCAAACATTACACTAAATTGTGCTGCTAAGAAAGGCAGCAACAGAGATATATGCAATCAGCAATAAGTTCAAATTTTGCAATGGTGAGAAACAAAATGTATTACAACAATGGAAGTTTTTCATCAGCTGCAAGAAGGAACCCTGTATATCAAGTGTTGGGCGGAGGCCGGTAAAAGGCCAGGTCTAACACCAGGTGGCTGGGGAATTGTTGGGCGGAGGACGGTAAAGGGCTTAAAAGGCCATGTCCATTACCCAGCGTCTCAAAAATGTGACTGGCGATCTATAAGGAAATAAAGTTACGCCTTCGCTACTAACTATAGCTTTTGGCGTAATAGTAAGCATTTGATCCTAGCAAGTGGTATAAGAGCCGAAGACTGGTTGGTGCTTAGCAATAACATTTAAGAATGGTGGGTGCTGGGAGTAGGGAATTGTTGGGCGGAGGCCGGCCTTAGACAGAGGCCGCTAAAAGGCTTAAAAGGCCAAGTCCAGCACCCAGCGTTTTGAAAATGTTCTAACATCAAGCCTAAAGTTAGGCTCAGAGAAGCAGTGAAGCAAGACAAGATACTACCTGCAAGATAGAGAAATCATAGACTTCATTGTCAAGGGCACATACTAAAAAGTTTAATATCTGAAGATGCCGCATCCTGCACACCCAACTCATTAGCATGTCCTTGTAACTGTATCCAACAACTGCCAGCACAATCGTCTTGTTCTGGCCAGCACGCATTGAAAGTAAAGATTCAAATGGTAGTGGAAGTGAAATCGCTGTTGACAGATTGAGCTGATCCATGAGAGAGCAGTCTTTAATACTGTCTACTGATCCCAAAGAACCAATACAATTTAAAATCTTCTCCTCCTCTATTGATTTATGCATAAGCCCACTCTTCTTTAAGCTGAATGGTTTCTTGTATCCTAGACGGTAAACAATGTTTTCTGCAGTGTTTGCGAAAAGATAGTGCCCTCCACACTCAAACAATCTAAACAAGTTGGAAAATTTGGTTTCATGGAAATACAATGATCCATATTGTGTAGCCAGGAGAGAGTTCCCCATAACCTCCCAAATTCTTTCTTCAGGAGCGCTATCCATCATGAATCCTTCACTTGACTTTTTGTACTTCAGGTCAGGGTGATGGAGATATAAATTGGAAATGGCCCAACTAGCATCAAAGACAAATCTGAAATCAGATTGAAAAGCTTCATTGATAACCCAAAGGTTGTGAAATCCCTTTCCATATAGAAAAGGTGGGAGGACCCCTTTATGCAGGGGAATATCTGCTGCATTGTTCCAGGCAATTAGAATCTGTTCTTGACAAGGGTACCACTGCTGTTCCTTTGAAAGAAATCCCTGCATCTGTGCAAAGATTAGAAAACGTTGAGGTTGTCTCATATAAGAAATAGGAGTTTGTCTTATATAAGGAATATGAGTGGAGGAGTGGAGTGGATTGAGTTGGGCAGCCTATATATACATTGGTTGTATCTGTTGGTCAGAGGCCGGTAAGGGCCAAATCCAACACCCAATGACTGGGGATTGTTGGGCGGAGCCGCGGAGGCCGGCAAAGGGCTTAAAAGGCACAGTCTAGCACCCGGTGGAATTGTTAAAAGGTCGAGTCCAAGGCAGAGGCTGGTAAAGAGTTTAAAAGGTCAAGTTCAGCACCCGGTGGGATTGTTAGACTGGTAAAAAGCTTAAAAGGTCAAGTACAGCACCCCCGGTGGGATTGTGGGATTGCTAGGCAGAGACCAATAAAGGGCTTAGGGCTTAAAAGGCTAAGTCCAGCATCCTAAGACACAATTTTACATCATATGTAATTTCCCCAATGCCCCCATGATGCAACTGAATAAGTATTTATTTACCAGGTTCCTTCATATGTACCTTGTCAATATCAACCAACATGCCATCATCATCATCTGTGAGCCATTGTTTTCCATCTGCATCCAAGTGAAATGGGAAGTAGGAAATTTTTCTAGACGACGCAAAAAGGAGCCAATCATGATCAAGTTTGTAAGCATGTCTCACAGTCAAAATGAAGTCAGACAAGAGAACAGTTTCAGGATGAATCAAAACAGAAACATCTGATGAGGATGCCTGTGAATTGGCCACCATAGAGTGAAAGAATGGTGTACCAATGAATCTGTACAGAAACAAAAACATGCAGCCACGCATAAGATTCTCCATTTCACCATGTCTGTATGTCTATTCACAAAACACAAGATGCTGAATAAGTGATCCTACATTAATAGATGCTGCTTTTTTCTGAACTTAATTATTATGAACTGTAGGGTGGAGGTCGCCGGTAAGGGCCACGTCCAACACCATGTGACTATGAAAATTATTGGGCGAAGGCCGGTAAATGATTAAGTCCAACACCCTGACTCTACAATCATTATTCTATGCACCATGTTCACGAATAAAAAGTACATTATTTTGTATACTATCAAATAATGTACATTCAATACACAAATAATGTACTTTTAATACATTAAAAATGTACTTTTTTTATGGTCCACACAACACTGGGTGTATCATGGTCGACATAAAAATTTGCCCTCACCCTCGAAAATGTGATGGTGGTATATAAGGAAATAAAGTTGCACATTTGCCACTAGCTATAGCTTTTTTTTTTATATGACGAGAGAATCCCCACAACCTTTCGAATGTAAATAAACCTTGCCTTGTGACACTATTCAACAAAGGATCAAAATAAAGTAAACTAGCCTAAATTACCTATAGCTTACCAGCTCAAACCGAGGGGGGCAAAGATTTGAACTCGTAACCTCGTTTTTACAAGTGTAAATCTCTTGTCATCTTGGTTGGTTAGGTTACCCTTACTAGCTATAGTTTTTGGCATAGCGTTTATACTAACATTAACAATTGATGGGCATTGAAAATGCAAAGAAAGGTGCTTACGAGAAATCAATGTTGGGCTGAACAGTGACCCGGGAACCAAATGCTTTAGCAAAAGAGAAAGCAGAGGGGTGTTGGGTGAAAAGCACAACGTTAATGTCAGCTGATAAGCCAAGCCATGATCTAACAGCAAGATTCTGCGCTTCCCCAACCACACCATCAAAAGGTCTTGGTGCTGTAAAAATGGTGATTTTAGGGCCACCCAAATCACCAAGATTAGAGTGATATTTGAGAGAAGAAGACAACAGCTGCGTTGCATACAATGATACGCCAATCAACAGAAACCCAAATGTCCATATCAACCAAAGCCCTTGTACCAATGCCTGTAAATCAGATTCACTATTAGCTTCACACACACACAGACACAAGAATCGTAAAATGAAGAGTTTATGAGTTTTACATTTTTACCTTGTTGTAGTAGAAATGGGGAGTAAAAACGGAAGAGCTGAACTTCATTGTTGGTTGAAAAAAATTAATGAGACGATGATGATGAAGAAGAAGTTTCATTAATGAATTTGGGGTATGAGCAAGCAACTGAGCCATGAGAAGCAAAACGCTAGAAACGTGAAAAGGCTGCAAACTCCACACACACCAAAATGGCGTGAAGAGTGGATGGCTGCCTGCCAGGCATGTGAGGCGCTCCTCGGATCATGCACCGCATACATACTCTATATATATATATATATATATATATATATATATATATATATATATATATATATATATATATATATATATATATATATATATATATGGTCATGTTCAGTTGTTGCCGTGCCTTCCCGTGTCTCCGTGCAATTTACATTAAGAAATGCACCACTTAATATTAATAAATGTTATATATATATATATATATATATATATATATATATATATATATATATATATATATATATTCATTCTTGTAAGGACACACTTCCCGTACAAACGTGCAGTCATGTAAGTGTGCACGAATTTAAACACATGGTGGTGATGCATTTATGCATACCTAGTGGTGCATGACTGCATGTCCTGGGTGCATTTTTGGAGCGTCATTTTATCGTAGTGCATGTTGCATTTATGCATTCCTAATATATATATATACACACTGGATCCGAAGTGTAACGTTTGAAAGGTAGGCGTTGAATTGACGAATCACGAAATTATATATAGTGGAACTGCAACTGGAGCCGCCTCCGAAATCCGAATAGACAAGTGGTTTCCCACCAAGTCAAAACCCCAGAAAAATGCAATTTTTTTATTACTTCATGTCCCATTTTCTCTTTCTTCTCTCTCCCCGTCCTATATTTATGTGTTTTAATTTTTCAAAATATTAAATTTAATATTATTAGTATATAAAATTTATTTATTTTAAAATTACATTAAAAATATTATTAATTACAAAAATATAAATTTAAAAATAAAAAATTAATTAATTTGATCATTAAAATGTGACAGATGAAGTCAATTATATTTGAAGTTCTGGAGGGGTGAACAAGTTGGGTGGGGTGGGTATCTTACAATTTCAAAAATAATATTCCGTAATGGATTAGGTGACAGTGCATTACCTGACATATATTAAAATATAGCTATTTAATTATTATAATAGCTAGCTATATTTACCTTTTTTTTAACTTAAAAGACCAAAAGATTGACTTCTTATAACTTAAAAAGACCAAAATAATAGAAAGTCAATGTCATGATTATAATTAGGAACTAAATTTACACATTTCTTATAACTCTTTTTTTTTTTAATACAATCTAAACCGCTTGCTCAACATGATTATGTCAGCATCTTTGATTAAAATGAGACTCAAACTTGTGACCTTTCATTTGAAATGATAACAATGATATCATCAATCACAAGGTACTTAACACCCTTCTTATAACTTAAAAATCAAAAGAATAGAAAATCAATGTCGTCAAGGACAAAAATAACATCTAAGAGCAACCTCATTTAGTTATGATTTCTTTGGAGTTTTTGTCATGCCACCTAGGATATAGGAAACAAGAGAGTGGAAAAAAAATAAAAAATAAAATAAAAGAGGAAAAAAAGGGTCATTAAGATTTAAGACGCCCAAGTGCCCAACAAGCAGCAGTGCACCAGACAGCCTATCTGGGCCATTTGTTCAAAAACTCCTCTTTAGTTTTTTCTTTGCAAAAACCCTTCAAAAACCACAAATGTGGTTGCTTTAAGAAATAAGCAGTGAATGGATGCCAATACTATCAACTTTTAAGTACACAAACCATTTCATTCAAGCCTAAATATGCCACAACTCAGAACCATGTATTATTTGGTGGGGGTTAAAAAAAAAATAAAAAACAGAAAAGTACAGACAACACATCCAAAATCTTTCATCTCCAAATTGCAGCTACCTGCCTCTTCTCCTTGCCAATTGAAATCGATGATAAGGTGAATCCCTCAGTAACAAATGGGCAAACAAATCCTCTTATCTCGCGAGAAAAATACGACATTCACCAAGTTTCATCAACCTTAATACAGTCGCCCCGCCCCTTCATCTCTTCCGACGGGCTGGAGACCTTGACCTAGATCTCGATCTTGACCTCCTACTCCTGCAGTTAACTTGAACCAGTTTATAAGCAAAATAATAATATTCCTAGGACTATTGACAACCAGACTATCAAGTTTCACCTGTTGCGATGGCAGGTTATCCAAAAATATCAAGAAATGATATATCTAAGAATATACTAAGCGGCATACCTGGTTGTCTCAAGAGAAGAGTAGGGAGAATGCCTGCGCTGAGAGTGCTTGCTATGAGGAGACCTCGAAACTTGTCTATAAATGAAAACATTGCATGCTAAGCCAGTGAGTGAAAGCATAAAGAAATTTCTGGACGTGAATTTCTCAACCTTGTCTAAAATGGGTTAAAAGGTTTGGCCTCTTAAGATATGCTATCATTGCTATGTATACCTTTCGCTAGCTCTAATACACTATTGCTATTTTAAATTAAGAGTTTTTTCCACTTTTGGTCCTATGACTTTAGTGTTTCCGTCAATTTAGGTACACGACTTTCATTTTGCCACTTTTAGTCCTTGACTTTAATTTTGTTGCCACTTTTAGTCCTTGACTTTGATTTTTTTTTCCACTTTTAGTCCTTTCGGCCATCCGAGCGACAACTTTTAATCGAAATCAACAAATTGTTGTGCCATTAAGGGTAAATAACGTTTAATGTATTTAGAGATTTATCAATAGACAATTTTACACTTAATGACACAACATTTTATTGATTCCGATTAAAAGTTGTTGCTTAAATAGCGAAGCAGAACAAGCAAATAACGTTTCTTTTTCCTATTTTTTATCTGATTTTATTTATAAATATATTTAGAACTTTATCGAAATACACTTTTACCCTTAATGGCATAACAATTTGTTGATTTCGATTAAAAGTTGTCGCTCAGATGGCTGAAAGGACTAAAAGTGGAAAAAAAATCAAAGTCAAGGACTAAAAGTGGCAAAAAAATTAAAGTCAAGGACTAAAAGTGGCAAAATGAAAGTCGTGTACCTAAATTGACGGAAACACTAAAGTCATAGGACCAAAAGTGGAAAAAACTCTTTAAATTAACAAATTGGGACTTCTTACAAGCAATTACTTGAATCTGGATAGAAGAAACAACTCCTCAATGGATGAACCTGATTCATAGGTAAACTTCTATATGTAGATTCCATCCATCCAAAGAAATGGTGACACTTTGAGGTAAAATGATGCTGTCAAAACAACTTTTATGCAATTTAAGACTATGGATGAAATATTGTGCTGGTGGTTCAGACCAGGAAAGAAGAGACTGGGATCCAAACCATAGTGATGTCAGTCTATTCCCATGGTAGTGAACCAGGAATCAGACAAGAACCAGCTATATAATATCTCAAAAAACACACACATGCATACTTAGGCTCAAGATTGTTCCTACTTCCTATCGAAGCTTTTCTAAACATTTTTCTTAAGTCTCACCATCTAAAAAAGTTAACCTAACAAAATTCAATTTTAGTATATACTATATCTCTATAAATCACTACATCAATTATCAATAAATCTCTCTATAGTCTATAAGGATTCTAAATAGAGAGGATTAAAATTGGAATTACATCAACCCCCCCACACCCCCACCCCACCCCCACCCCTCCTCCCTCCTCCTGGCAACAACAACAAAAAAAAAAAAAACAAAAAACCACAGAAAAAATAAAATGAACCAAAGAAAAACAAAAAGAAAGGAACAATAATGCTAGATACAATTTCAATATCTGCAGTGTTAAATGTGGGAAGGGAAGACAACGTACTGTATATCTATTTCATATCAACACTGTACAGAAGATACTGCCTATATATATACACAGGTACTGAAGTACTACCACATAATTCAAAAAGAAAAGACTAGGCTAGGAGGAGACTAGAGAGCTCTAACTGCCCCCTCAATTCTCTAACTCTCCTTATTCATCTAACACACAGCATGAACCCAGTTAGACACCAGCAGCATCACCGTGTATCTACTACTTATATTTCATAATAGTCAATCACATTTTTATACCTAAAGAATTTAACAAATTGCCAAAAATAAAACACCCTTGACACCAAGTAGTGAAATACCAAGGCTAGAAAAATGTCCGTACAAAATAAAATAAAACCCAAGTCCCAACAATTGCAGTATTTCATGATAGAAAAGAAGAGACTGATACAAACCAAAACATCAGTAAAGATAAACAAAATCATAGCACAGTACAGGTCAACAAGATAACATGCGTTGAGGTCCTCAAAATGTACCTTTTCCTTGACCTGACAGGTGAAGGTGATCTATGTCTTCTTGAATAAAGCTTCCTGCAGGCACGCCCCATAGAAATAGTTAAGAAATGAATCATGGATGTAAATCCAGAGACTGAAAAAATTAAATAAATAGAAACAAACCTTTTATAATCACCAGAAGATTCATCACTTGAATCAGTGGGATAGCTAACTAAATTATCCTTATTTTCTCTACCTCTGCTACCAACAGAAGAGGAGCGCTGTCTCTTATGTTTACCAGAGTCACTCGCATCTTTGCGTCTAGATTTTTCTCTTTTTTCATCCTTAACTTTTTCTCTTCTTCTGCCACTATCTCCTTTAGTACTTGATCTGCCCTCCCTATCTGTCTTCCCCTTACCTTCCTTGGTATCAATAGAAGCTCTTTTCCTTGAATCCGACTCATTTTCTTTTTCCCCAGACTTAACACTTTTCTCCTTCACTTTATCTTTTTGATCTGGATCATTGAATTTTTCATTTTTAACATGTCTCTCATGCTTCTTATGGTTATAATCTTCCTTCTCAAATGTTCTGTCCTTGACATTGTCTTTGTCTTTGTGTTTTCCTTTACTAGAATCAGCTGCAGTGTTGTCACGGGAATTACTCTTACCTGATTTATTTTGGCTCTCCTGAATATGAGAATTTTCGGTTTTTCTCTTTTTTTCATTTTTCCCTTCAATTTCAACCGGCACTTCCTCAGCAAGGTTTTCTTCTAAAACTCCTGACTTTGCCTTTGAGGAAGGTTGAGAATCTCCATGCACCAATTCAATAGATGCCCTGCCATCACTTGACTGTGAAGCAAGTTTGACATGATTAATTGATGAAAAATCAGGACTCCCTTTTCTAGCATGCTCTACATTATCAGAAAAACCACCAACTTTTTCAATTTTCTTAAGTGAACTTCCATTCCCAATTAGATTATTGGCATCCACTTGCTTTATAGCAATCGATTGGTCAGTACAGCTCTCTTCATTGGGATTCTGCTTAACAGTACTCTGGATTTCATTATCATCATCAGATTCATAGTTAGCAAGACCCAATACATTCCCAGGGGAACCAGAGCTAGACTTCTTGCCGCCATCATCAGAATCTGCTTCTATAGTTTGAAATGGTAAAAGAACCTTAGCAGAGGCCTTGGGAGTTATAACAGCATGAGCAGATGTTGACAACTTATGACTAGAAAGAGCAGCATCAGGTTCAGCTGGCAAAAGTAACAATACAAACTTATAGTCTCATAAAAAATGTCACCAAGCTGATAGAGGGAAATTAATAAAGACCTGACCTTCAATGCTGAGGGCATCTTCACTAAGAACTTTAGTTGCAATTTCGTCAAAAAGTTCATCGGTGACCTGTCAACAGACATTAAGTTAAAAAGTCTATAATAGTTTAAATAAATATACTCATCCATTGGACCATTGATCAGATGCAACCTTTAAGAGCACTTCAGTTAAGACGCGCTTTATTTCCTGATTTATTGCTGCAGTTCTGGCAGCATCAGCATCGTCCTGCATTGAGAAACACAAACATTTGTCCAATCACAAAGTGAATGATGTTTAAAGAGCCCCATTGACAAAGAAGTATAGAAAATTCATAACCTCACACCACAAAAGATAAATAAAAATAAATAGATGTCTAAGAAAAGATAAAATATGGAATTTACATGAAGAGCAACTTAGGCAAGTTGGCATCTTAAAAAACACAGAATTTGCATGAACAAAAATGGACCGGTTGACACCATTTTCAAAGGAAACCTAGTCACAGTTTAGATAAACAGCCTAAATGAGTGCTTTTATGATTAGTGCTTGTCAATAAGCTCAATGTTATAAGCTCAAAACAACTTAAATGGATATAACATTTCAAACTGGCCCCTGAAAAGAGCCTTTTAAGTTTCAACTTATTGAGGTGCTAAGCAATTAGCAGATAGTGAATTATATTAGCTAATAGTGTATTGTGTTAGTTGCTTTTACCAGCGAGTAGTATTAGTTGTTTATAGAAAGTCGTCTGGTAAATTAGTTATTTAGTTTTAGTTCGTAACATATAAATAACTTATAAGGACATGAACATTTTTTTATTCAATTATTCTTAAAGTATTTTATATTTTAGATATAAATTTCATAATAATTTAATTTCAAAAATTATTATTATTGTTGCGGAACAAGCAAACAACTCACAAAGAAACTTGTGCGCCTACAATGCAATTAAATGAGGATACAGAGTAAATAGGTTTTACTGTTTTAGACTATATTTTTTAATGATTATATAGATATAAATTAATGGTAATATGGTTTTCAAAAAAAAATTAATGGTAATATAATTAATATAAATATAAATTAATGCTATTTTTTAATTATTTATATAAATTAGTAGAATATAAATTAATGTCTAAAATAGTTTTTTAACTAAATAAATGCAATTCACTAACCCAAAAACTACTATTTTGATATTTTCAATGTTTTCGCCACAAGCAGACAAGCCTCAATAAGCCAAAAATAAGATCATCCAAAACAAAACGGGCCCACAGCCCAAATGAGTAATTATGAGAAAGTTAATGATCTCACCTCATCATCATCCTCTCCTTCAGTAGATCTTGATGAATCAATGCTTTTGATATCTCCCTGATCGCCTCTTCTATAAGGCTTGTTAACATCTTCATCTTCAAGTGCATCATCCTTTTGGAGGTCTGGAGCTGAACTAGTGATGACAGCTTTCTTCTTAATAATCTCCTCTCTAAGCCAGTTAGGCACAGAAGCCTAAAAATTCTCCAAAATAAAAGATGTGAATAAAAATTAAACAGTCTTGACCATGGATGTAGGGGTTAGGACAATAGGACATAATCTATACCTTCTTAGGTCGGTCAGTGGAAATTGCATAAGCATCAGTAGGAAAAGCAGTAGGACCAGCAGCCCCTTGGGTAATTCCAAAAGTGGGGCCTACATGTGGGACAGTGGACTGGAAGTTTGGTCCAGGTAACCTCCCAAAAACTGGTGCAGAGAGTCCAGGAACTGGAGAAGGCACTACCATGGTAGGTTCAACCTGGTGCATAATACAGTAATTACCCATGTAAGTGAGGTTACCACCATAGTACCATACTACAATTATACAAGGAGTAAACTGCTACTCTTCTGACTATGAAGGAAGAGTGAAAAGATAAGCTACCCCAGCAGTGGCAGGAGGCCATGCATAAGCAGAAGTCATTCCTGAAACAGGGTCAACACCACTTGCAGGACCCACTGAATCGGAGTATGAATAATTTGATTCCATATGCAAGCCATGGTCACGATTAACCTGAGGTGCAAACACTAATGGTTTATCCATAGGGTTTATTGCAGCCTCAGTTAACTGTCCCCCAAATGAATGATGAGGCTCTTCATTCATTGTAGACCCAGGACCGACAGGTAGTGGTGGTTTTACTTGATGTTGCAGAGCAGACGTAACAGTCAAAGATTGAGAATTATATAGCTTATCATTTTGATCTCCAACTTCTTCCCCTGCCATTACAGTTACTAGTCAAATAGCTAATTATTGGTAGTCTGACATGAAACCTTACAGAGTTGGATCATATCAAAGAAAAGGTTGGAAAATCTGCATGGATTTCTGGATTACAAAATATGCAGACTTAGCAATTCTGCAATAACTTGAATCCATGACAAGAACATTCATGCTTGAGATAGGAACTATATACAGAAGGCTTCTCTCCCATTAAAAAGATACAAGTAATAAAAATTTTACCAATGTACACAGCAAGATGGTGGAAGCATTGTAAGCAATAAGAGATCAAGAAATAGCCATTGTATGATATAATAGGCTTTTAAGTAATCTGCAGCAATTCCTATGCCGGTTAAGTCACCCTATCAACTCAACATTTTTCTTATAACTAAGTATCTCCTCTGCAGGGTACAAATTTTCAGGGGTTACCACAAAACTAAATAAGTCTCCCTTGCTAGATGCTAGATTGTAGGCAATGAACAGTCTCTGCTGATACACATAACAGTTAGCTGAAAAAAATCATGCAAGTTTTAATCTTGAATCTCAGATGGTTCACTGTATACAAAACAATAATGCATACAACAATTTTATTTAAAAAAAAAATGGAAAGGAATCTGGTTAACAGTAAGCTAGTAGCTGATAAATTGAAGTAATTCTTCAAAAGGTGCTTCAGATGCAAAATTACTATACTAATCAAACTCTTTACCTGCAACAGAAGAATAACTAGAAGATACCTCCGGCCAATGGACTAATGGACTTACAGACAAGTTTCCTTGTTGAGGCAATGCAGTTGTTGAATCACCGGCCAAGCTTTCATCCCTAGCAGTATAAGCTAAATGCCCATCATGAACATAAGAAGATTTTCCTAAGCCTATAGCTGCAGACTCATTTGAGTGACCAACGGGTATATTTTGAGATGGTGCAGCTGGAGCTGTAAACTGTTGATAGCTGGGTGGCAGAACTCTTGGTTGTTGTGAATCTTGGAAATGAGGATCAGCAGAATGGGGATATCGGTCGTAGTAGTGACTTTGTTCTTCAAGTCTGCCAGCTTGTGTAAATAGTGGCTGTTGGTTTTCAGAGGCTGCTTTAGCAGCAGCCCATGCTCTGGCCTTTGCAGCCCAATCTTCTTCATTGCTATGTGGTACTGGATGAGTAGGTTACATTAAGCACTAAATCTTAAATATGACAAAATATGGTTGTATTCATATGCATGTTAGAAGTTCAACCACAATTCAACAGAAAATTTAATCAATGCTACACCACATACATTTCACAGTTGCAATTATTCAAAATGTAATCAAGCAGGGAATAAGGGGTAAAGAAGAACGAAATTCACAGCAAATCAAAGCTCTGGGCATGCAGGGCAATCTTAACTGACCTGAGTATTCCACAGTTTGATGATGTCCCCAGTTTGCATTTCCCCAGTCCTGCCAAATATTTATAGGAAAAACATTATTAAAAAAATAAAAAATAAATAAAAAAAATAAAAAAAAAGAGAGGTAATTTTAGTCTTAAAATAAAGTTTAGTTTCTTCGATTTTCATTGCCGTACACAACAATCACGAACCCTAAGTCCTATCAAAACATAAAAACATGATAATTAAACTATATATGTATACCTGATTCGCATGAGGATAGGGTTGTGGAACTTGAGGAGGAAGATTAGGCCGGGCTGGAAGGGGAGGGGGGTAGTGGCCATGCGGAAGAGGGTGGGAAGGATAAGGGGCATGTGGAGGCGCAGGATATGGAGGAGGAGGCGGGCCCCACTGCTGTGAAGGATGAGCAGAAGCAGGAGGAGGAGGGGGAGGAGATGGAGAATGCTGCGATGGCGGATGGTACTGGAAATGCGTAGAGTACCAAGAGTTGGGAGGAGGAAGTGGCGGCCTCTGAGATTGCGGCGGTGGCGGTGGTGGTGGATAGTGAGGATCCGCCATGGACGGCGGAGGAGGAGGAGGAGGCAGTCGGTTATAGCCGTGGGGATGTTGGAAATCCATGAATTATATTATAAATCCTACGAATTAGGGTTTAAGGTTTGGAAGAAGAATTACTTGCCAAGCATTTGTTGGTTGGTAGTGGTGGAGGTGGCGGCGGCGACGGTGGTGGTGAAAATGGAAGGGAAGAAAGAGTGAGAGATTACAAAATTACGGCGAACCTGCAGCGAGAGAATGCATCTCCTCTCCTGTGGTGTTTTCGCCGAAAACAATAATTCAAGGGGAAAAAAAGAAAACTGGAAAATACTTTGTAGTTTGTAAATATCATAAAAATATTGTGAACTAAAAAATACTTTCTATATAAGGTTACAAAATAAGCTAATAATTAGACTTAATACCACTTGTGATCCTCCGAGTATGCCGGCTGTCACATATAGTCATAAACTTTAAAATGACCGGTTATGGTCCTCCGAGTTTCAAAATGTTACCACCTATAGTCCTAAACTTTAAATTTGGTCATCTGTGGTCCTCCGAGTTTCAAAATGTTATCAATCATGGTCCTCTGAATTTCAAAAAGTTATCAACTGTGATCCAACCATTAATTTGCTCAGTCAACATCGTGTAAATGAAGGGGTAAAAATGTCCTTTCATGTTATTCTTCCAATTTTAAGTGAAAATATAGCATTTGGACATAGCAAATGCATCTGTTTCTTTCAAATAAATGATACCATAAGTGTTGTGAAGGAATTAACAGTTGTTTGGAGAAGAAGAATTGGAAAGAAAGTAGGTTCATTGATGGGTCCACAAGCTATATTTTCACTTAAAATGAAAGAATAGCATGAAAGGACATTTTTGTCATTCATTTACACGACGCAAATTGAACAAATTAACGGATGGGATCACGATTGGTAACATTTTGAAACTCGGAGGACCACATATGGTCAATTTTAAAGTTTAGAACTATAGGTGATAACATTTTGAAACTCAAAGAACTACATATGGTCAATTTTAAAGTTGGGACTATATGTAACAAAACCAACATACTCGAAGGATCATAGGTGATATTAACTCTTAATAACTACTAATTTTAAAGGTTCTCAAAAAAAAATACTAATTTTAATGTTGACTTTATATATTAAGTATGCCAAACAGAACCACAGTTTAGCGAAATTGAGAAATTTGAGGTATATCAAAAAATATATGTATATTGCGAATCCACTCTGCCTTACTATGCAACTATATTGGTATTGCTTTACAAAATTTAATTAAATAAGGGTGTCTGCACAAGAAAATCGGAATCAGAATGAGAATCAAATACTTATAATTTTAATGAGTTTTGATAAAAGTATTTTGCATGTTTGATAGCAGGGTGGAATTTAAGTGATTACGAATATTGATTTTGGTTATGTATTGTTAATAATGTTACATTTCATATTCTATTTTATTATTTATATTATATTGTTTGAGTTGAGTGGCTGTTGGTTAGTCAATACTTAACTCCATGAGATTAGGAGAGTTTCAAGTTAGATTCTGTATAGGACTCTGTAATTCATTGTAATTGATTCAATTGAATTTTGCCACGTTCATCTGGTATCAGACGTTAGGTTCGAAACCTATCCTCCCCTTTCTTTTGTTTCTAATTTCGCACCGCAAAGATGAGTAACCCAAACGCCGGAGCGATTACCCCGTCTGTTGACGTTCCCTCGCCGCCGGTAGCCACTCTATCGGCCAGCCATCAATTCCTCTCCATTAAATTAAACTCCCGAAACTACCTATATTGGCGAACCCAAATCATGCCCTTCCTTCGCAGTCAGAGTCTCGTCGACTACATCGATGGTACGTTGCCGTGTCCTCCGCCGACCATCGCCGTCGACTCACCCACCCCTGCGACACCGCCGGCTTCCATTCCGAACCCAGCCTACCTGCCATGGATCCAGCAAGATCAGGCCATCATGTCGCTGATTGTATCCTCTCTCACCACCGAAGTTATGTATCTTGCCGTCGGCAAGGATACGTCACGGGCCGTTTGGGATTCTATTTCAACCGCCTTTGGCTTTACCTCTCGGTCGCGTTGTCTTAGTATGCTGGGGCAGTTTCAGACCCAACGGCAGGGCAATCTCACGCCGGCGAAATATCTCGGCCAGGTGCAGATGCTTGTGGAAGCACTCTCCCTCGTCTGGCATCCACTTTTGGCTGACGAACAAATCCTCTATGTCCTAAGAGGACTGCGGCCGGAATTCCGGGCAATGGCAAGCTCGTTGACCACCCCTGGCATGCCGGTCTCTCTCGCTCAACTCGCGAATCACCTGCAGGCGCAAGAATTTATCCAGTCAGATGACTTCGCTATTGTAGAGCCTACACCGACGCAAACGCCTCAGTTGGCGTTTTATGCAGGTCGTGGACGGGGTCGAAATGGCGGTCGTCAGTTCTCTTCAGGTCGCGGAGGCCGTAACGGGCGCGGCCATGGAAACGGTCGCGGCGGCCGTAATGGCGTTCCTCGATGTCAGATCTGTCGCGCAAATGGCCACAGTGTTGTGACCTGTTATAAACGCTATGACGACCGCCTTGCTACGCATGCTCATGCGGCCTTTCCGGGAGACTCAGGCACGTCGCCGGCAGCTGAAGCATGGTATCCTGATACTGGAGCATCGACTCATGCCACGCCAGATGCAAACATGTTGGAACACGCATATCATTACACTGGAAATGATGTACTGAAAGTGGGCAACGGTGCAGGTTTGGATATTTCAAGTGTTGGTCGCACGGTTATTAAATCCCCTACACATAAGTTTCAAATGTCAAATATTCTACATGTTCCTAAACTATCTATTCCTTTATTGTCCATTCACAGGTTCACTAATGAAAATAACGTCTGTTTTGAGTTTCATAGAAATTTGTTTTTTGTGAAGGACTGCACAGCTCGGGCAATTCTTCTTAAGGGATCCACTGTTGGCGGGCTATATTAGTTGTTGCTACCACAAAGTCACAGTGCTTTTCTTTCTGCCCGTACCTCGTCTGTTATCTGGCATCAACGTCTTGGTCATCCACACCATCAAGTCCTGCAACGTGTCTTGAAAAACTGCCCTGTAACCACAAATAAATTAAATTCCATTAAAGATTGTACTTCTTGTCACCTTGGGAAATCATCCCAGTTTCCATTAGATAGAGTTACGGGTAGTAGCAAAAATGTGTTAGATTTGATTTTTACGGACATTTGGGGTCCGTCGCCTGTTATTTCTAGTTCTGGGCATCGTTATTTTGTACTTTTCGTGGATGATTAGTCTCGGTTCACTTGGTTTTATCCCTTACGGATAAAAACTGACATATATAAAAATTTTAATTTATTTCGGGCAATGGTAAAACGACGGTTTTCGCGTTCTATTAAAGCCATTCAGTCTGACTTAGGTGGAGAATATCGCCACCTACATACTATTTTTCAATCTCTCGGTATTATACACAGGCAATCCTGTGCTTACACCCATGAACAAAACGGGAGGGTAGAACGGCGCAATCGCCACATAGTTGAGACAGGGCTCGCCCTACTAGCTGAAAGCTCCACTCCAATAAAATACTGGACTATGCTTTCGAGACTGCAACTTACCTAATAAACTGCCTCCCTTCTGCTGCACTTCACTTCAATAGTCCCTTCTCAAAATTACTGAATTCACAACCACCGTATACTTTCTTTCGTGTTTTTGGGTGCCGTTGCTACCCACATCTCCGTCCCTATAATCGTCACAAAATCGAATATAGGTCAGCTCTTTGCGTCTTTTTAGGTTACCCAGTTGACTATAGGGGATACCGTTGCCTAGACCTTAAAACACTGGAAAATCTTTATCTGTCACCATGTGCGGTTCGCTGAGCATATTTTTCCCTTTGCTATACAGGACTATGCTCAATCTAGCTCATCGTCAGTACCACCAATCATGCCATGGGCTACAGGGCCGATTCTCACTCCAACGCCAACATTCCCTACTCTTGTCACTACTACGACAGATATGTCGGCCACGGATCCAGGACTCGTTCAAACATCCTCATCTACTACTCACTCCGATACACGGGTATCAACGTCCTCTGTTGATACTCATACCACGACGGCTCAATTACAAGATGGTGGGCATGCCATGCGAACACGCCGGAAAACAAGGGGGACCGGTGAGCAATTTTATGCGCTCTATACAGCCACTGATCCAACCTGCTACTCTCAAGCCATTGGACATCCACACTGGCGAGATGCGATGGATCGGGAATTTAATGCGTTATTGCATAACAATACGTGGAAGCTCGTACCAGCCACTCCTCGCATGAATATTATCGGGTGCAAATGGGTTTATCGCACTAAGTGCAAGGCCGATGAGACTATTGATCGTTACAAAGCTCGCCTTGTTGCCAAAGGTTTCAATCAAGTTGCAGGTGAAGATTTCTTCGACATGTTTAGTCCCGTAGTCAAACCCACTACTGTTCGTTTCTTGTTGTCACTTGTCGTGTCTCAGTCCTGGACTCTCCGGCAACTAGATGTGCATAACGCCTTCCTAAATGGACACCTTCCTAAGACAGTATACATGAAGCAGCCGCCAAGATATGAAGATCCGTTACATCCGGGACATGTCTGTCACCTACAGCGGTCCCTCTATGGGCTTAAACAAGCCCTCCGTGCCTGGTTTAAACGACTACATGATTTCTTGGTCAACACTGCTTCTCATCTTCCAAGACTAATGTCTCCTTGTTTCACTACACATCGGGAGACTCAAGGGTCTTCTTATTAGTTTACGTCGATGATATAATTATGATGGGGGACAACTCTGGGTTGATCGAGTCCTTGCTACATCAGATGTCTTCTACATTCAAGATCCGAGACCTAGGCAGGCCTAGTTTTTTCTTGGGCATTGAGGTATTGGCTTACAAAGGTGGTTTCTTACTCTCTCAGAAGCGCTACATGCTGGATATCTTAGCCCGGGCTGGAATGTCTAACTGCAAAGCCCTAGCAACACCAGCCACTGTGTCTACATCCGTTGTGCTGAGTGCCGAGCTCTTTGACAATCCTACACAATATCAACGCATTGCCGGTGCACTACAGTATCTTACTATTACTAGGCCCGATCTTTCCTACTCAGTCAATCGTTTGTGTCAGCTTATGCATTCTCCGACAGAGGAGTACTAGGGTCTACTCAAGCGGGTTTGTCAATATGTTAAAGGGACACTAGATCTGGGACTACATCTCACTCCGTCCTCCTGCACTGCCATACATGCGTACTCTGACTCTGATTGGACAAGGTGTCCAGTTGACAGGAAGTCTACCAGTGGTTATGCAGTTTTCATTGGTGACAATCTCATATCGTGGGTATCACGCAAGCAGTGTACAGTTACTCGTTCATCTACCGAGGCTGAGTACAAAGGCCTTGCAGATGTCGCTGCTGAAGTTACATGGTTGGTGTCTTTGCTTAATGAACTCAGGTTACACTCAGGCCAGCCGGCAACGCTATGGTGCGATAATCTCGGTGCTACTTACCTGGCTGCTAATCCGGTGTTTCACGCAAGAACCAAGCATGTAGATTTGGTTGTCAACTTCGTGTCCACTCAAGATCAGTTGGCAGACATCTTTACTAAACCATTGCCAGCACGACGTTTTCAAGCTCTGCGCTCCAAGCTCAATGTTGTTGCCTATCAACCTTGTGCTTGAGGGGGCATGTTAATAATGTTACATTTCATATTCTATTTTATTATTTATATTATATTGTTTGAGTTGAGTGGTTGTTGGTTAGTCAATACTTAACTCCATTAGATTAGGAGAGTTTCAAGTTAGCTTCTGTATAGGACTCTGTAATTCATTGTAATTGATTCAATTGAGTTTTGCCACGTTCATCTGTATGACCATATAATAGGATTAAAAGTTTTTTTGAGAATAGGATTAAAACTTAAAAGTTTAAAAAATACAAAAAAAAAATAATAAATTAAGAAAATTGATCCTACTATAATGACATCCAAAACGCCAATATGAACAAAAGAATCAAAACAAAAATCTAAAAGTACTAGTTCAAACTTAAAAATCATATTACCAATAAGATTGAATGATACTCGTTTTTATTTAAGAAATGGAATTTTAATTGAAGTGATAATCAAATCTCATAGTTGATAGAACAAACTGTACTTAATATCTTGAATTTAAAAAGAATGAAGTAGTAATTGTAAAATCATAGAGAGAAGATCTGATAAATTGGCTCCAAGAAGCTTTTCTTATTAAGCTAGTATTGCACCTGTGCAATGCACGGGATTAAAATTAAACTTATTATAATTAAATATTGAATTACTAATACACATCTTAAGAAAACATATAATTATTTAATGCGAAATATGAAGTACAAAATGTTTCAAAACAATATTAAATTTACCGAAGTCATAAACATCGGTACATATAAACATAAATTGAAATAATTATATATATCCAATTATAATTTTTTTTAAGACTTCTTCATACACGACATTTACTATTGAAGAAGGATACCCCCCCCCCCCCAATTCTTAGCTAAAACCACCACTTTAAGACCATTTGGGTTGTTAACTCGAGACAAAGCCACATACAACTGGTCATGTACAAAAATAAGTTTTTTCAAAAGTAAACCAACGTTTGTAAGACTTTGTCCTTGGCTCTTATTTATTGTCATTACGTAATACAACATTAGAGGAATTTATCTCCTTTGAAACTTAAATGGCAATAGAGGATCCGATGGTGTCAATAACAATCTTGGAATCAAAACTCGTGTACCCATATTATTTCCTGACATCACTTTCGCTTCAACAACTTGATCTCCCAATTTAGTAAATGACCAACTCATACCATTGCACAAATCAAGATCATTATGGTCAATGTTCTGCAAAAGCATAACTGGAGATCCAACTTGCAAGCTAAGACAATGATTTGGAATACCTGAGCATCTCAAAGTGTTGAGAAATTCCATGGTATGTAAACAAAAAACAAACCGCCGTCAGCAACCACAACATCACCAAGAATTATGTTATAGACATGTCGTTGTTCATTTGTCAGTTATCTAACCAAATTATCATGTTCAACCTTAAGAACATCACAATCATATGACAATTCATCATACAACAATTGATTTCCATGTGAAGCTATGCAACTAGTATCCGGCGCAAGCATAGAAGAAAAGCAAGACAAACTCTTTCCCATGCACTTAGAAGCTTTTCAATTTCAAACAAAACATAATTAACCTTTTCATTATCTTTAGCATTAATCCTAAAAATAAAAAGGAGGAAAATCAAAATGATACTTACATACATCTCATAATCCAATATAACATAATCAAATAAACAAATTCAATAGATTTACGAATTGTTAAAAACTTCCTTGTACATAACATTTGTCGTTGAAGAAAAAGTACTCTCCATTTTGGCCTAAAATAAAAATTTAAGACCCTTAGGGTTGCTAGATAGAGCCACATACAATTTTCCATGTACAAAAACGTGTTTCTTCAAAAGTAATACAAGATTAAAAAAACTTTAACCTTGGCTCTTTTTTATTGTCATTGCATAGAATAACATTAGATGGAATTGTCTCCTTCGGAACTTAAATGATAACCGAGGATCTGATAAAGTCAATGACAATCTTGGGATAAAAAATCGAGTACTCAAATTATTTCTTGGCATAATTTTTGCTTCAATAACATGATCCCCTAATTTACTAATTATAAACTAATCTCATGCCATTACACAAACCCAGTGAATGATAATGTTCTGTAAAAAGCCTGATTGGAGACCCCAAATTTAAAGCAAGAGAATGATTTGGAATCCCAGAGCATTTTAAACCATTAAAAAACTCTAGGTATGCAATTGGACCAAGGTATGAACTAGAATCCGATTGGCAAACATAATCAGAGCTGAAATACGTCCTACCCTCAGTTGAATTTGAGCTACTCATATACTCATTGGTCTCATCAAGTACATTTAATGTTGGTGCTAAAATAACACATTCATTTAAATATTCCAAATCACAAGTACCATAAGAAAACATATGGTGAGACATGTGCGACTAATGATCGTTTTGCAAATATTAAAATACCTAATATTTAAATCCAACCCATTGCAATAATATGTGTTATTACAATATTAAAATCTAGTCCAATATAAACTATGACCCAAAATCGATCTAACCCAACTAACCTAAACCCAACAGCCCATCCTACAAATGCTACAACTCACTTGTATGAAACTCTAGATACCAATTATTCAATTGTTCTGCAGCTCATCGCGTATCCCTTACATCTCCTCCTTCATATTTTTGTAATGTCCAAAAATGATAAACTACATATATCATATGTATTTACATTCATTTTATAGTGAGTTCATAATGTTATTTCTATATATATTAATAAAAACAAAGCTTAATGTATATAAATATTACAATAAAGTAATGACTTTATGTACCTATAGATTTATTTAAAAATATAAAATAAAAAAATAAATCAATATGGATGTCATTTGAAAGATCTTAATTAGAGCTTTTTAATGAGATATTTTTTATATATTAGTTTTATTTGTACAAAAAAAAAGTGAAAAAAAAATGAAATGAACCAAAATAGAAATTGTTAGGTAGATGTATAATTTCATTGGTCAAGTACATTGAATTTTAATATTTAATTTGATATTTTATATTTGGAATGTAGTTTTGGGGGAAATGGAAGAAGTTCAGTGTGCAAAATCTCTTAGCTATATTGGTATAAAGATACTGTTCATTTGGGCGGGAATTTGAGAGCCAAAAACATTTGAATTTTTTGTTATATATGTTAGGAACCCCGAGCTGTTGATTTTGATGATACCAACTATCCGAGGAGACCCTTAACCTTTTGTTTTGTCTTTGGAATAGGTTTCTGCTTTCGTATCTTAGTCTTACAGGATAATCGAATCCTTAGTAACAAATTATCCTTGAAAAGGATTCAAGTCTTAAACACCGAAATCTTGGAGAATCCAACTGAAGAGTTGAAGATCTGAAGTAATGAAGACTTGAAGAACCGAAGACTAGGATCACAGGCCGAAAAATGGAAGGGCCAAGTTTTTATAACCGAGCAATCAAAAGTGTGATAGTCTCGAGGAGATTAAGAGGAATGATAAGGTCAATCATTCTCTCGCACAACCAAGGCAAAGACATTCTCTGATAAGTTGTCTTATCTACTGCCTTGAGAATGGGTATAACTGAATGTCAAATTGGGTCCTATGCAACGATCCTAAGGAGCATTTAATGATTGTCACCTTTTTGAGGGACAAAAGACAAATTTTCCTTGCACAAAAGTGGACAAACGGCTAGAAAGTACTGACATTCTGAAAAAGATGAAAACCTTACCCAATGGATATTACACACTGAATAATAGGTTTGAATTTCACATTCCCTCCAACGGATATGAAATTCCACCTATAAATACCCTTGTCCCATCTCACTTTGACAAGGTTGAAAAACGCGAAATATTGTCTAGCAAGTGAAAAGCTCTCAGTGTGATATTCATAAGCTTACAAGTGATATTCAGCTTTTATAAGAAATTCTTGTGTGATTAAGGAGATCATCAAGGAAACTAATCACAAGAATTTCAAGTTGGAGAATCATCACAACCTTTCAACCATCTCTACAAGTGAAGTAGAAAGAGGCGGAGTAAACTTGGAAGAAGTTGAAAAACCTACAACAACAAGGTTGCCAGACTAAGTGATCAAAGGAGCTTGTTGTAACGGAGTTTGTACTATTACGGGGAATATAGTGCAAACCTTCACGTGTTGTGAAGAAGAGTGGAGTAGGCTTAGTTAACAGCCGAACCACTATAAAAATCTCTCTCTCTCTCTCTCTCTCTCTCTCTCTCTCTCTCTTATTTATTTTACGTATTGCATTGCATATTCCACTCAAACGAAATATCTTTTACAAAACCCTAAGTGCAAAGTAAAGTTAAAATTTGATATAATCTTTCTGCTGCGATATAACTCTTTAAAAGAAAAAGTTTTCAAAAACCCCTTGTGAGTCTATTCAACCCCCCCCCCCCCCCCCCCCGTTCTAGACTCACATCGTTACCACCGGACCAACATATATATATATATATATATATATATATATATATATATATATATATATATATATGTTATAGAGAAAAAGAAAAAAGGAATGAGTCATTTCCATTTTTGGTCCTACTGTTATTGGGGCATTGCCAATTTTAGTCCACTTCATTAATTTTTGCCACAATGCAGCCAGTCTTATTTAGTCCTTGCCACTTTTAGTTCACCGTTAAAATTTCCGTCAAATGGCCATCCAAAACAGGGGTATTTTTTGTCTTTTCATGCTTTGGTCATCTCCTTGACCCTTTGGAGTAGTTTTCCTTACACATTTTCATCCAATGAAGAGGTTCGACGCAAGCCATGTGAGCCACATTACAAAGCCATGGCTTTCGCTGGACCTCTTCATTGGATGAAAATGTGTAAGGATAACCACTACAAAGGGTAAAGGAGATGATCAAAACATGAAAAGGCCAAAATACCCCTGTTTTTGGATGGTTATTTGACAAAAATTTTGACGGTGGACTAAACGTGGCAAGGACTAAATAAGACTGGTCGCAATGTGTCAAAAATTAATGAAGTGGACTAAAATTGGTAATGCCCCAATAATAGTAGGACCAAAAATGGAAATGACTCAAAAGGAATTGCCCCCTTCCCTTGTGTGTGGAATTACCCTTATAGTCTTATATAGGTGGATGTCCTGAATACCGAACAGATGCACAGAATGCATAAGGAGGTATACTTGGGGAATAATCCTTATAAGTTGTGTTTTAAAAAATTGTCAACCAAACACTAACTATAATTTTGATTCCCATTCTTTGTGTGTAAACCCATGAACCAAACACACCTTAAAAAATGAAAATGCTTTCAAAAAAATAGTTTAAGAGGTGTTTGAAAAATAACCTATCAACCATAGTTCAGCTTGCTTGTTTGACCAATTTTAGTTGTTTGACTAGTCAAACAGCTAATATGAATGTTTGATGAATAACTTTTTAGCTTAACTTATTGGTGTCAATAAGCTTTAAAAAAAAATTACGTTGAATACAATTACCCTTAATAGTTGTTGGTTATTGTAGTGTTTATATTTATTAAATTTTTATTCAAATTTACATTTTAATATTATCAGAATCGCCAAAAGCCTGACATCTATCTTAATTGATTATTAGCCATATATATATATATATATAATGGATCGGGTGAAAAGGTTTCTTTACGTGAAAAATAGAGTTTAATCTCATTCATTGATTCAATTCAGATAAAGGGTTAGAACGAAGCTATTAAAAAAATGCTGTGGTAGTATGGTAATTTTGTGTAAGTAAGTTAATTTTTTTTTTTTTTTTTATCTTTCAAAGTTTCTTTCCTTCTTGCAGAGCACAATGTTGTATCCTTGAGAGCACAATATTGTGCCTTTCAGAGCACACTGATGTGTCTTCTAGTGCACATTGTTGACCTTCCAAAGCACATTGTTGAGCCTTCCAGAGCATATTGTTGCGCCTTCCAGAGTATATTGTTGTGCCTTAAAAGTGCATATTATTTTGCTTTAGAGTACAAATTATTGAGCCTTTGAGAGCACATTGTTGAGCATTCCAGAGCACATTGTTGTGCCTTCGAAGTGCATATTATTTTGTCTTGGACTACACATTGTTGAAGATTGTAGGTAGTGAACTTTAAAAAAAAAAGATTAGTTAATCTTGATCACTAATTACTAATTTGAATTGAATCTTGGTTATGTTGTTAAACAATTTGAGAAAAGACATAACCATTGCATATCACCAGTCCTAGCAAAACAATTTCTAAAGGTCAATAGAAACATTGATGTTGGGCATAAAAAATTCATTACAAATTGTGCACAAGCAAATATTGGGCCAACAAAATCATTTAACTTGTATAAGGAGATGGTGGGGGACTTTTCCAATGTAGGTGCAACGAATGTTGACTTTAAGAACTTCAACAACGAAATTAGAATGTATATAATAGGTGATGATAGATAGATGATTGTGAATAATTTTTTTTAAGAAAAATAAGGTGTGTGAAACATTTTATTTTGCCTATGAGATTGATGAAGATGAGCGCACTTTTGCAAGCTTTTCTGGGCAAATCTAATTTAAATGAAGAAGTTTGGTTGTTTTGAAGATGTAGTATCTTTTGATGAAACGTATCAAACTAACATGTAAGTTTAACATCCAGCACGTACATTTACTTTAAATTCTTGCATATATCATACATTTTTTATTTCATAACTTTAAAGTGCATAACAATTTGCACTATAAGTAACAAAACTGTGTATTGAAACGTTTAACCTTATGCAATGCAAAGCAAGAATTTAAACTTTAAAGTGCATAACAATTTGCACCAGAGCACATTATTTGGCCATGCAGATCAGAGCACATTGTTTGACTTACATAACACATAGTTAACAGAGATTACATTGCATATTTTATTATCTTCGAGAGCACAATTTTATCACTTCTGAGCATTCTTTATGTGTGTTGCCTTAAATATTACATTTTGTAGGTACGTCATGTGATAAGTGCATATTTGATCATATTTTTATCCCATATTTAAATCTATATTTACCACTTAATATTAATATTATGTTCATAATGGATCATAGTTTATGAAAATCATATATAATTGAACATGATATTAATATTAGGAACTTTGCCTCATAATTATTGTTAATTAGATAATTTAATCCTAATCTTATTGTTAATTAGGCAAAGTGGCGTGAGATGGAACCTTGAAGATAAAATGGAGACAAATAGTGGGATTAGAATGGTGACAAATAGATGTTGACAAAATACATGGTGGAAAGTTGAGCAAAAGACATGACAAAAATAAAGAATTATATTTTATGTTTATGATGGAAACATGTTGAGGGTTTTATGGCCAAAAAGCAAAAAGCAAAAAGCAAAAAGCAAGAAATGATGGTGGAACATTTCTTGGCCGAAAACAAGAAGAAATCAGCAGAATTCCCGGATGTAATCTGCAGACTTTCGACGCGTCGAGAAGTGGGCTCGACGCGTCGAAAATGCGATTTTCTGGCCAGTAGCTCGGAGCACGAATCAACAGTGCAAATTTCCAATTTTGCCCTTACCTTTGCCCAACTATAAATACACCACATTTCTCCATTCTTCAACATTCTGAAAATTAGTTTAGTTTTAATCCCTTCCCCTCTTTAATCATTTTCTTCTCCTTTCAAAATGTAGATCTCCAAGTGAGGAGTGTTTAGTAGTGTAGGAGTAGAATAGAATTTATTTTGTAATAAGAAAAGGGATGATACAAGGTTATGAGCTTAAACCGATGGATCGAGGGGAATTTCTTCCCTTTCTTTCCTTAATTTACCTTGAGCTAACCTTGTATCAAGATGTTTGTTCTTAAATTTATTTATATTTGGATTATGGATTATGTTCATGTCTAGATTGTTGTTTATTCTTCATTTATTATGAATTGTTAGTTTAGCTTCTATGAGTTGTTGTGTGCAAGATTTATTGTTGAAAGTGTGTGATTAATGGATCCAATTGCATGCTTGTTTGTTGTTGTGTCACGATGAGAATCGGGCATGGCTAGAACACTCTTGCCATACCTATTGATTTATACAATGCGAGAGCTTGATAAATTATACGGGGATTTCTCGGCTAATCTTCGGTTCCTTCACTAGCAAGAGCGGGTTGGAATTTAGAAGTTAGCCAAAATGGTTCCTTCACTGGTGACAGCGTGTTGGAATCTAGCGGTTAGTTTAGGCTACCTCCTCAATACCCGGAGTATTCCGGGGTTATCGATCCACAGGGAATGGTTGGTCAAGCACTAACTCGGATTGATTCTTATGAACCTAGTTCGGTAATAACATGATTTTAGCAATAAAAATAAATAACCAAAATAAAAGCAACAAATGAAGAGAGATATATAAGATGCAACATGGGTAAGAATATGGATCGGGTCAATGTCTATCATGTGTCAAACAAATGTAGAAAAGAAGTTTTATCCCTTGTGAATGGAGGAAATACACTAAAGTCCCCGGTGCCACTCTCGTGATCTACCCGAGTGTGCCAAACCGCAAGTTATCTACTCTCGTAGTCTACAAGCGAGGCTCGTCTTTAAGATCCTAAGCAAATAAACATGCCCAAACTCAAGTTAATCCTACAAGTTGTGAGGAGGTAGCCTAAACTAACCTCTAGATTACAACACGCTGTCACCAGTGAAGGAACCGTTTTGGCTAACTTCTAAATTCCAACCCACTCTCGAAGTGAAGGAACCGAAGATTAGCCGAGAAATCCCCCTATAATTTATCAAACTCTCGCTAGTATAAATCAATAGGTGTGGCAAGAGTGTTCTAGTCATGCCTGATTCTCACCGTGACACAACAACAAACAAGCATGTAATTGGATCCAATAATCACACACTTTCAATAACAAGTCTTGCACACAACAACTCATAGAAGCTAAACTAACAATTCATAATAAAAGAAGAACAAACAACAATCTTGACATAAACATAATCCATAATCCAAATATATTAGGAACAAGCATCTAGATACAAGATTAATTCAAGATAAGTAAAGAAAAGAAGGGAAAGAAATTCTCATCACTTTCTCCTCGGTCCAACGGTTGAAACTCCTAATCTTGCATCAACCCTCTTCTTATTACAAAATAAATCTTATTCTACTCCTACACTACTAAACACTCCTCACTTGGAGGTCTACATTTTGAAAGGAGAAGAAAATGATTAAAGAGGGGAAGGGATTAAAACTAAACTAATTTTCAGAATGTTGAAGAATGGAGAAATGTGGTGTATTTATAGTTGGGCAAAGGTAAGGGTAAAATTGGAAATTTGCACTGTTGATTCGTGCTCCGAGCTACTAGCCAGAAAATCACATTTTCGACGTGTCGAGCCCACCTCTCGATGCGTCGAAAGTCTGCAGAATACATCCGGGAATTATGCTGATTTCTTCTTGTTTTCGGCCAAGAGATGTTCCACCATCATTTCTTGCTTTTTGCTTTTTGCTTTTTGGCCATAAAACCCTCCACATGTTTCCATCATAAACATAAAATATAATTCTTTATTTTTGTCATGTCTTTTGCTCAACTTTCCACCATGTATTTTGTCAACATCTATTTGTCACCATCCTCATCCCACTATTTGTCTCCATTTTATTTTCAAGGAATTCCATCTCACACCACTTTGCCTAATTAACAATAAGATTAGGATTAAATTATCTAATTAACAATAATTATGAGGCAAAGTTCCTAATATTAATATCATGATAAATTATATATGATTTTCATCACCTATGATCCATTATGAACATAATATTAATATTAAGTGGTAAATATAGATTTAAATATGGGGTAAAAATATGATCAAATATGCACTTATCAACTCCCCACACTTAAATCTTGGCTTGTCCTCAAGCAAACACAAAGAATAAATTGCAAATCATAGCATTGAAATTGTTCATCCCCCTCCTTGCACAATCTATCAAAACACAAATCTAACTTGTTACAACTCAACATGTTTCAAGAGTCACCTTGGATCGGCACACAAGTTCCATTCTCAAGCCAATAACCGAGCACCTTTGACATTTAAGTGTTTGTGAATCTAGTGTGCACATGCTAAGTTGAGTTTATGCAAAAGTGGTGTGTGTCCTTCATACTCTTACTAATTCAATTCCATGATTGCATGCAAAGATCAAATAGGACTTTTATAAGCTTATAATGGGGCTAGGGGTTGAGGTTTAAACAAAGAAGGGTAAGGAAATCAAAAGAGAGAAAAATTCACAATTATTCACAAATAGGATTTTAGAAGAGATGAAAATTTTAGGAGCATTTTACAAATGAGAACAATACAAAATTTTTACAAAAAGTGGCTAAAAGTAAAAATACAACCATTTTTTTTTGAATTTTTTTTTTTGAATTTTTTTTTCTTTTCTCAATTTTCACAAGAATAACTCACGGGAGAATAAGCATTCTAGTTTATTGAATAGCCCACGGGAGAATAAGCTATTCTAAATTGTCAAGACAACCCCAAAAATAAATATTTAAAAAATAAATGTTATAATAAAATTTAATGCTCCAAATTAAATCTCTTCAACAAAAATTATGAATAAATGATAAATTCTCTCAAGGGTGAAAGGAAACATTTTTGGCTATGGTTAAGGGTTTAACGACAAGGTTAGGACTTAATTACCTTAATCTTCCTTTTAATGCATATGAGGAATATTAGGATAATTAAGAACAAAAGAAAATAAATACAACGGGGTTTAACAAAAAATTCAAAAGGCTCAACGGGGGTAACAAGGGTAACATATATAACGGGTAGGTTTAAAGGCTCGGGCTAACAAAAATGGCCTAAATCATTTCTAAGCATGCAATCATTAGACTTCACAAAGGGAGTATTATGACAAGGTATAGCAATTAAACCAACACCGGTATCTCACATAAACTTTCACTAGCAATGCACAACACACTAGATCAATAATTTATCCAATAGATTAATGGTTAACAAGGGTATTGGCAAGAGAATAGCTCAATCATATGTTTCACCTTGATTTATCCATCACAAGTAAAATTGTAACAAGTCCAAAACAAACCACCAACCAACAAGGAGAGAATAATCACAACTTCTAGCATAGATAGCAATTCATTCACAAAATAAGCACATTTGTCATCCAAGCAAAACTTCAATATATGTTCACTCCCCACACTTAAAAATTTACATCGTCCTCGATGAAAAATAAAATAATGCACAATAGGGGGAGGAAAAATTGGATCAATTGAACAAGATAATACATTAAAGCACAAATTAACATAAGGAGCAAGAGAAAGATAAAGAAAACCCCCTTAATGAATTTCTTGTCTACCCCCAAGAGTCATCAAGAAGCCTCTTCAAATCAAAACATACTCATCAATGTTGATCCAAAAATTATGAGTGATGTGGTGATGCCCATTTTTCGTGATTGATTGCTCCATTCTCCTCAAATGCAAAATGTCCCTTAAAGATGCTATAAGACAAAGAAAACAAAAAATTCGAAACAAACAAAAAATACAATAAAAACATAAAAGTGAACTAGTCTCCTAGAATCAATATTTGTTAATGTCAACACAAAACCATTCCCCGGTAACGGCGCCAATTTGGTTGTAACCTTTTTAGGTACACGCAAATATCCGGAGTATTCCGGGGTTATCGATCCACAGGGAATGATTGGTCAAGCACTAACTTGAATTGATTCTTGTGAATCTAGTTCGATAATAACGGGATTAAGACAACAAAAGTAAATAACAAAAATAAACACAACAAATGAAGAGAGATATATAAGATGCAACATAGGTAAGGATATGGATCGGGTAAATGTCTATCATAAGTCCCCGGTGCCACTCTCGTGATCTACCCGAGTGTGCCAAACCGCAAGTTATCTACTCTCGTAGTCTACAAGCGAGGCTCGTCTTAAAGATCCTAAGCAAATCAACATGCCCAAACTCAAGTTAATCCTACAAGTTGTGAGGAGGTAGCCTAAACTAACCTCTAGATTCCAACACGCTGTCACCAGTGAAGGAACCGTTTTGGCTAACTTCTAAATTCCAACCCGCTCTTGCCAGTGAAGGAACCGAAGATTAGCCGAGAAATCCCCCTATAATTTATCAAGCTCTCGCATTGTATAAATCAATAGGTGTGGCAAGAGTGTTCTAGCCATGCTCGATTCTCATCGTGACACAACAACAAACAAGCATGCAATTGGATCCATTAATCACACACTTTCAACAATAAATCTTGCACACAACAACTCATAGAAGCTAAACTAACAATTCATAATAAATGAAGAATAAACAACAATCTAGACATGAACATAATCCATAATCCAAATATAAATAAATTTAAGAACAAGCATCTTGATACAAGGTTAGCTCAAGGTAAATTAAGGAAAGAAAGGGAAGAAATTCCCCTCGATCCATCGGTTTAAGCTCATAACCTTGTATCATCCCTCTTCTTATTACAAAATAAATCCTATTCTACTCCTACACTACTAAACACTCCTCACTTGGAGGTCTACATTTTGAAAGGAGAAGAAAAGGACTACAAGACTGAACAATATGCATTGTTAGGTTTTCCGTCTTTGTAGTGCATATTGTTCTACCTAACAGTGCATATTGTTCAGTCTTGTAGTGCATATTGTTCAATCTTCGTGTCAAATACACTGCTGTCATACTGTCTGCACAGATCAATGAACTATAAGATGAAAACAAGGACAAAGTTGTGAAATTTTTCAAGAAGGAATGAGTTGTTGGTGGATGTTTGTTTGATATGACTATTGACAATGGGTTTTTTTTTGGTTGTATGACTGTTGAATTTATTTGTTGATCAATGTTTATGGTTGTTAACGGTACAGTGTTTTGATACATTGACTATATATCAAAATTTAGTGCATATTCTTTTGTTTTACAGAGCATATTTTTATCACTATGAGTGCATTTTTAATAGCAAATCAAATTAATAGAAAAGTATTAATTTTTATGTAATGAAGTCTATGGGTGTTCAAATGTCACTGTTTTGTCTCATAGTGCACATTATTTGATCATACAGTACATATCGTTATGTCATACAGAGAGCACATTTATGTGCCTTCAAGTGCATAGACTTAATATTATTTTTCCCTATATCTTCCAGTGCATATTTTTTATTCTTGTAGTGCACATTGTTATGCTTAGCAGTGCACATTTTCTATCTAATAGTGCAGATTGTTCAGTCGTATAGTGCACACTATTAACCATCTTTTAGGTTAGTTTTATGCTTGTAGTGCACGTTGTTGTGCCATATAGAACATAATTATGTGTCTTACAGTGCACATTCTTATAGCTAATCAAATAAAATTGCGTAGACTTTATATTATTTTTTCCTTATTACTTTCAGTGCATATTTTTTTATTCTTATAGTCCACATTGTTGTGCCTAGCAGTGCATATTTTTGTACCTAATAGTGCAGATTGTTCAATCGTATAGTGCACACTATTAACCATCTCGAAGGTTAATTTTATGCTTATAGTACACATTGTTGTGCCATACAAAGCACAATTATGTGCGCACATTCTTATAACTAATGAAATAAAACTGCATAGACTTCATATTATTTTTCCTTATATCTTCAGTGCATTTTTTTTATTATTGTAGTGCACATTGTTGTGCCTAGCAGTGCACATTTTTCTACCTAACAGTCACATTGTTGAGTCTTAGAGTTCACACTATTAACCATCTCAAATATTAGTTTTATGCTTGTAATGCACATCTCAAAGGTTAGTTTTATGCTTGTAATGCACATTCTTATAACTAATCAAATAAAACTGTATATGCTCCATATTATGTTTTCTATATCTTCCCATGCATATTTTTATGTTATACAAAGTTTATACAGAGCACAAGTTTATCTCTTCCATAAGTTTATTCCTTCCCTAAGTTTATCCCTTCCATTGCAGATTCTTATGGCTAATTAATTAAATACATTGATTAAATTTGTGATTTCATATCAACGAATGTGTAAAGAATACATCAATATAATTGTATGCAAGAATGCATCAATATAATTGTGATTTCATATCAAGAATGTGTAAAGAATGTGCAAAGATTCAGCAACATAATTGCGATTTTATAACAACAAAAGAATTGAGTTTACCTTCATCCATTGTGTTGATCAAGTAAGTTTTGTTAATTATGCAAATAGATTTTGCATCAGGTTGATCGAGAATTGATTTGATTCAATGAAGGAAAGATTGGCGAGGGAAGGAAAAATTCGCATTTGATCGAATATGGCAATCAAGAAATCTAGTTTGATTGAATGATGTGTAATTACAAATCTGCCCTTATTTGTGAGCGTGCTTTGAAAATTAAAAGGGAATCTTGTGCCTTAGATTAAAATAGATCTACGACCATAATTTCATCATATTTCTCATCTAAGAAACATAATGCACAGGAGCCTCTTCCTATATATGGTGGGGTATATATAAAAGAAGAAAACTTATGTTTTGATTATCAAAACACTAATATGGTTTTTTCTGTGTCAATCAGAAGGGGTCATTTTCCAAACCGCCCCACTGTAGCTATGAATTCAAAATTGCTTCAAACTCTAGTATGATCAGAGCATTAGAAAGTGGAGTTTCTTTTTTTTTTTTTTTTTTTAACCTGCAATTACACCACCACTTACAAAACTATTGAGATAACCTCAAAAACAACTTACTAAGCTATTTCAGATGGAAACAAAATCACTGTAAATTATAAATTTCTTGTAAACAAACTGCGCTTTTTGGAACAAAAAGAAGAGGGTTTTTCGTAAAATGTACACTAGTAATTTTTTTTTTCGAATTTTACAGGCTTGGTGATCCTTAAAAAAGTTGATCAAGAAACAAATAATGTTAAAAATTATCAAAATATGAATGCTAAATACTCTGCTGAACCTGATTGTTAAAAACAGCAAGCTCTTGCAGCTAATTCAGTCAATCTAGGCACACCTCCTTTCTCCGCTAAACAGAATTATAATAAATGTACTTGGGTTTATGCCGGTAGTATACAGGTCGTGAAGCAATCTTGCAACGGAGTTGTATACGAAGGAGGATGAGATGTCAGGACGTACCAGAAACCTTTGACGCTCAACTTCGCTCTTTACTTCACGCCACAGCATCGGCCTGTCGTTTAGTTAATCGTGCATACAAGCCATCACGGAGAAGCAGCTCGCTGTGGTTGCCCATCTGCATGAAGGCCAATAAGTTAGGACCACTTAACCCAACCCAACAAAGAAACCAATTACCAAAAAGGAGGATAAAGATACTTAAAGTCAGTACAGTGGGCCAAACCACACTAAAAGACTGAATCTAGTAGACAACCAGGCGAACACAAAGTGGACCGATTAGATCATGGGCACTCAATTGGGCTAATAGTGCACATGGACGAACCCACACTAAAAGACTGAATCCAATCAATTAGTTAGTCTTAACCCATGACCTTATAAACCAGTATGTTCTCTCTTATATTTTCAATGTAGGACTCTTAACATACAGAAAATGAAAAAGAAAGAGCTCAGAAATCATAGTTATTATAGGTTTTAATTATCGCGGAGCGTCATACCTCAATGATATTTCCGCTATCCATGACCACTATCCTGTCAGCAGCTTGAATTGTAGAAAGTCTGTAGAAAGAGGTTCGCAAATACTTTAGGCTAAAGTTCAGAGGTTCGTTCATTTGGAAATAGAGTAATAGAGGAGGAACCTGTGCGCAATTACTATGACCGTTCTCTTTGTGTTTAAGTCTCTTCTGACTGCGCGAAGGGTGCCCTATATTCAATGTAAAATGATATGAGTAAGGATTTCAAAAGTTACTTATTGATGTTTGAGTGACAAACAAGGTTGCAGAAGGCACTAGGCACTCATCGGGCAGTAGATGGGTGCTGAAGGTGCCTAGTCAGCCGGCCGACTAAAAGGCACCTAGGCCTGAAATCCCCTCGGCCTAGGGACGCCTAACACCTAATCGGCGCCTAGGCGGCCGTCTAGGCCGATTTTTACAGCAGTTGTGACAAAACAAGAAGAAAATACCTTGACGTTGTGCTCACTCTCCGCATCTAGAGCACTAGTAGCTTCATCTAGAACTAAAATGTCGGGATCTCGAAGAAGGGCTCTAGCAATTGCTATTCTCTGCTTTTGTCCCCCACTAAGCAACTCATCATCAACAAGAGTTTGGTAGCCCTGGGGCAAAGACGAAATGAAATCATGAGCAAAGGCCTGCTTCGCAGCCCATTCCACATCCTCCTGACTAATATTCCGAGTGCAGCCGTATTTTATGTTTGAACTGATATCCGTGCGGAAAAGCCGAGGTTCCTGCAGAAAACACCCGAGATTCAAAGACAACGCAAAATCTAATTCAGATTCATTTAGACCATATGTTCGAAGGAGAACCTGTCCCACATAGCCAATCCTCTCTCTGAACCACTTAATGTCCAGGTCTTTAACTGGGTATCCATCAACACATATCTATAGTTACAATTTATAAGAAAAAAATTATGAAAAGAAATGGACCAAAAACAAACAATCAAACAAAATAAAACAGGAAAACGAATGGGAAAGATCTGCCCAACTCAATCTTTTGATCTTATACATAACTGGGGCAATCTAATGGCAATTGTATTCACTTTATCATTCAGATGTCACTGAAAGATTTTTTTACTTTATTGACCGTTGAGTGCCATATGATAATTAAAATAATGCACTGAAGATAAGAAGGTTCACCTGGCCACTTGTTGGCTCGTAAAGGCGGAGAAGAAGGCTCACCAAAGTGCTTTTCCCACTACCACTAAGACCAACCTAAGCAAAATTAAAGTTGGGTAATCATAATTCGTAAGAGTAGATTGCGAACATGGTTTAGTGAAGTCATTATACTTGTAACTTGTAAGATGAGAATCTTCAGAAGCTGAAAACTACAAAAATGGAATAACGAAAAGATGAAACACTTACAATTGCTACAACTTCGCCAGGATGCACTGTGAAGTTTATCTGTTGCAGTACTGGCACCTGTTTGGTAGTAAAAATATTTTAATTTCTCCCATTGTTGCCATGATAGATTTATGCATAGGATCTCATTTAGAAAAATATGCAATTGTGCTAATAATAGGAATAAACATACCGTTGTCCTAAAAGGGTAGCAAAAGGAAACATTCTTAAATTCAATTTGACCTGACAATCTTTGTAACTTCAATCCTGCAACATGTTTACATCCACCAAAAAAGTTGAGAATAAAGAGATAATAACTTGGGAAAATTGCACTTTTTGTCCCTAAGTTATAGGGTAATTCATATAATTGTAGGATTCGTCCCTACTTGTTGGCCATGCTCACTTCTCGTCCCTAAGCTATAACTGAAGTTACAAATTTCGTCCCTAATGTTTTGTTAGAAAAAGGATGAAATTTGCAATGTCAGTTAGAACTTAGGAACGAGAAGTGAGCAAGACCAATAAGTAGGGATGAATCCTACAATTACTCTATAATTTAGGAACGAAAAGTGAAATTTTCCCTAATAACTTTTTACTGTGTATTTAAAGTCTCCTTAGTTCCTATATTGAATGTCTATGAACATGAGAACTGACTGTAATGGTTGGGGGGGGGGGGGGGTATGCAAAGGGTCCCACATTAGAAAAATTGTCAAAACAGATAAAATGTAGTTTAAACACAATAGATGAATATGTAGCACACAATGAAGCCATCTAGATACCGTTTAACATCACATTGCCACATTGATATATGCACACACAAAAATCCATTTGTTTTACCAACAAATATGCATATTGTTGAATGAATAAAAAGAAGAAACACACTTCAGAGGCAAGAATGTAAAACGGTGCAGACCTTTGGCAATTAACTGACTGCTTGGTTCAAGATCCATTAAGCGAAAAACCTTTTCACTTGCCCCAACGGACTGCATTAGAGATGACACGTTGTCCCCCACCCACCACGTGGAATAGATAAGCCACTCGCTGTATAAGATGAATTTTGTAAGTTGCTCTGCTGATATATGGCCAGCCAGTATAAACATTCCTCCTACTAGGACAGCAATAACCTATAAAAATTAGAGTTGTTAAATTAAAATTACTTTTTGTATAAATAAATTGTTGAATTTGAAAGATTCAAAGGCCTAACGGGTGGAGAATAACAACCACCCGCCAGTTAGGTGGAAGCAGAGATGAAGAATCAAGGAATGAGAAAATGTATATAATACAGAATGATTACAATATATTACTATAATTTTATGTTTCCAATGAAGAAACATCATACATATATATAGAGACACATAACTCTTAAGTAAGCACCTATCCATAAACAGACAACCCTTTGCTTTTCAATATAAAATTATAAATAATCTTTAGGTGTCAAACAAAACACTAGAGGATCTTACAATAGTATCATACTCTCTCTTTTCATGCCTAAAACAATCAAAATGTATTACGGTACTAAGTTTCTGAAGGCAATAAGGAAGGTGTTACGAGATTCTAACCTGCATTGAGTGGTAGAGAGTGTTGAAGCTAAAGTTCCAAAATCCATATGCAGCGTTTTGTCGCATGCTTATATCAGCTAATTTGCCCAGCCACTTTGAATATCTGTTTTAATAAACAGGCCCATACTCGGTCAGAATTATGTGATGCAAAATGAGTATACGTATAAAGTTTGCATCTTTGCCTGATAAGAGTAAAGAGACGGGAAGAATTTGAACCAAGAAATCTAGGAGATTATGATATTATAAAGTGAAACCAAAGGAAAGAAAAACAAGGGAATTCGAAGAATATCCCTCCAACAAGAATAAATTCTTGCCCGCAGCTACTTAGAGCTAATTGTTCCAATTCTATTGGACGCCCTCTCTTCTAAGAGATGGTCCCTATTTATTTATTTATTTTGTTTTAATTTTTTGGAATACTCATGATTCTTTACAATGTAGTATATGTTCTATACTTTCTCAATGTTTTTCAGCCCAAAGAATCAATGCCCCCAAAATCCCTAATTATAGGCTCCATAAAATAAGCAAAGATTTACATAATCAGTCAATCCCTTATTCTATGCTTCCTAGAATTCTGCCACTAGAATGATTATTTGATACTTTCCTTTCCTGCCTGATTTGTATCATTGCCCCTTTTAACTTTGAAGGGTAAATGCAATGAAAAATCCAGTAGCGAATAAAGCATGCCATTACCTTCGAAGTTCTAGTTTCTCTGTTCCATATACCCGCACAGTCCTCATCAGAGAAAGTGTCTCTTGAGCAACCTAGGTGATATGAAAAGGTAACTAATTCAGTGCCCACGTTTATCTGAAAAAAAGATGAGCATGTGAACATCTATGAATTACCTCGTTGGAAGAAGCAGTGTACTCTTGAATCAAATTAGCCGCTTTCTTCTGGTACCTATAGAATGCATAACATGGAGAGAAGTACTAGCATGCTAAATGTCAGAAAGCCAAATGCATTATAAAGATGTAAGATTTCTTCACTTGAAAAAGGACAAAATACATAATAATATAAGGGAACATGCTGTCATGAATCAAGAACTGCTCATCATTAGTCTTCACCATGCCAAGCAGAAACCATATATTCTGAAACTACATTGCTTGAATTTAACAATTGAGGAAAGTTATATTCAATCTATTGTACGTTAGAGAAACCAGGAAAGGCTTACCGTCCATATAATAGCAATAAGATTAATATGGTAGAGCAGATTGCTAGCGTGCACAAGCCAAGAGGCCACGACAAAATCAATAAGTAAGCCAGTGCGCCAATTCCCTGAACAATGAGGTAAAGATGAGATTTCATATGCTAGACTTATAGACAAATTCGTGAAGACTTTTGGAATTAGTTCAAAATATAACCTGAAGAAGATTGCGTAGTATTAGATTAAGGTCATTTCCAATTACACGCGATACTTGCTGACAATCTGCCCCAAGCCTACTCGTCAAATCACCAACTGTTTCAGAGTCAAAAAAGGAGATGTCCTACAAGGAGGTGACTTGGAATAAAAAATAATGCCTCTATATATGAAGAGAAAAATTAAGGTTCATACTAACAGGACAAATGGAGGGGAACTATTTTTGACGAATAATATTTTCTATGAGAAGTAAACCTGACGAAGAAGAGTTGAGTATAATTTTTCTCTCATTCGTTGGACCTGCAAAATATAAGAAACTGTTATCTGCACATGATAAGTGTCAATATCTTAAAACCCATAAGTTTTTAAATCTAAAGTGGTGCCGCCATAGCTAATGAATAAATTAACAGTCATAGGCTTATGTATAAATTTTTAAAACAAAAACAAAACATGGGTGGGCAAAAAGATATGAAAGAACTTATTTTGACCGACAGAAACAAACCAACAATGCCATTAAGAATGAGCATAACTAAGTAAATAGCAACATAGCATCTTCACATATTCATTTCAAATTATAAGTCATGGAAAGGCTACTCACCAGGATCATATTTGCAATGCCAAAGAAACAACCTCGCACCCCACTGTTATTTCAACCAAATAAAAAAGCTTGTAAGGGAACTGTAATGGGACAAATTGCACATACAGATATAATACAAACCACCCACAGGAACACAATGGGAGAAGATACCGAATTACTTATTGCTAATGAAATTATGACTACATGATTACTGTGATAGATATTATCTATATATGAAAGAAGGGAGTTTTGACCATACAAGATCTTGACCTGCAAACTCCTGCAACTATGCTTAGCACAGCTAAAATGCGTACGTTCCTGTAGAACACTGGAACACTGCTACTTTTTGCCGAAAAGATTGATGCCGTGAGGAAGTGTGGAATTGATATCTCAGATAACTGATCACAGCAAAGCAACAAATACTCAGAAATCAATTCTGGGAGGAATAATTCTCAATGTTTTAACATTTGTTCAATGTTTGTATTACTATTCAAATGTAAATTCACATAATCAATATATATATATACAAGAACCATGTCTTGAGTGAAAACCTGCGAACTACTACATGAGGACACATAATTTACTCCCATGCATGTCTTATGACCATGTAGACCTTGAAGTAGTTGCGTGTGCATTCATATAGCATTGTGTGCACTGGTACAGTTCTCACATTCTCGCTAAGGCAAAGTTCTCACATGCACACAAGCCTATACGTGAGAATCATGCCTTAGAGGTGAGAACTTTATGAGTGTCCACAATCTACCACACAAATGCACACGCAATTACTCTAGGGTCTCTACCATTATCCAGCCATACATACTATGTGCATTCATGTAGTAGTAATTCACTGGATTCTCACCTAAAACATGGTTCTCATATGATCTCAATATATACTATATATGTATATGAGTGTACACAATCTACAATCTACTACACGAATGCACACGCAACTACTCTACAATCTCTACAGTCATCCAAACATACATGACTATGTGCATTCATGTAGTAGTAATTAGCAGGGTTCTCCCCTAAAACATGGTTCTGATCTCAATATATATATAAAGTACAGAAAGCATGAAAAGTGATGCTAAGTTAAATAGAGAACATACAGCAGTCACAATGAGTGCAGCAAAAGCCGAAAAGATAAGCCACCTCTCTTCAGCTATCAATTCCCACATCTTCTGAAGCGCTCGGATTACAGTCACTGGCTCCGCCGCCATTTCCACCTTCGCATCCTCCGACGAGAGCCTCCACCAGCTTCCCCCGGGCAAAAAATCCCGAGCGAACCCAACCCATTTCCGGAATTTCTCACCCAACTCCTCATCCTCCCCTTCCAAACCCCGCTCTTTTGAATAATTATCATGCAACGGATATCCATTAACAGAAGCAGATTTCACCGGAGTAACAAACCCAAATCTCTTTTTAGACGAATGTTCAGAAAACAAGAATTGGGTCTTTTGTTTGGGGCCAAAATGCAATCTTTCATGAAGATTTCTAACTAAGACTCTTCTCTGTTGTACATACAATGCGAATTGGGGTTGAAGGCTACACATGGGCAAAGACATGGCAGTTGAGCATCAAGAAAACAAATGAAACGTTTAGAATTTGAGAAAAAAAAAAAAAAAAATTCTGGTGGTTAAGGGCATGTGTTGTCTAAAGAAAGCACCACATGTTAAAGGCTGATTCTTTTGAAAAATGACAAGGAAAAGATGGGACCCACTCCCATAAAACTGAAAGAAGGCTTTGCTTCTACACTGAAGGAAGAAGAGGGTTGGTGGTTGTAGAAACTTGTGGTTCGGTGTGTTTGGTTTAACGCCGTGGATTGGATCTAATCCCGTCGCATCGACGGCGGAAAACGGTGGAGCACCTGTATGGACAAGATCAAGCTAAAGGCTTGTGGCGTGAGAAACTCAAAACCGTAACGTGTGTAACGGCCGGCGCTGTCACAATTAGCCTCCTTTGACTAGTATTTATCCTTTTGACTAGTATTTATCTTCTTCTACTGCTTATTAAATAAGTTAAATTCTTATAGATTACTAGTATTTATCTTTATCTCAAATACTATTATCCACTTGCTACTAGGGGATGTATTCAATCACATTTATATCAGTTTTTAAAAACTAGTTAATAATTAATTTAGTCATTAACTATAATGGTTTTACTCAATTTAATTTTAAGTGACTTTTATGTTAAATTGAATATGAACTTTGATGATTTAACCTAATTAAGTCATTTATTATCAATTCCGTTTGGTAATGGTTAGAACTTAGAAGCATGGTAATTTTTTCCGCCTCCTCTCTTTTGATCAAATTGCCCTCTTCTTTTTAAATTCTCCTCTCTCTTCTTCGTCGATGGAAAAAAAAAAAGAGAAAAAAAAAATAAAAAACTTAAAGTAGCAAGAAAAGTTGTGCAAAAATCAGAGATATATAGATACATAGAAAGGGAGAAAGATGGTGTGATTATAGAAATTTGCAGCCCATTAGAATTGGTTGGACCTTGAATGAATGGCCAACTAACTTATAAAATGTTGGTGAGTTCAATTACATTTTTCGACTAGTCCAAATATCATATGTTTGACCCATGATTTATAATTGATTATATAAAAAATAAATAACTTAATTAAATATATTTAAATACTTTAGATAATTTGGTTAATTTAGAGAATTCAAATGTTTTTGAATTTAAAAGTTTGAAAATATTTGAATTCAAGTTTTAAATGTGTGATCTGGATGATGCTTTCCAATATGTGGTGTGGATTATGTTTTTCATGTTATAGACCTCCATTTTAAGTGAGAGGCGGTAAACAAGTGATTGAAGTGTTTAAACTCTGAAGTGTTCAAACATTCAAGTCAAAGTCAAGTATTCGAGTGTTTCAAGTATCAAATTCCAATTTCAAGTACTCCAATTGAAGTATTTCAACTTTCAAGTATCAAATCTCAAGTATTTCAGGTTCGCGTGTTCAAAATTTAAGCATTTCAAGTATTGAGTTCGTTATATTCAAGCCAAATTTGTTCATAGCGAGTCTTCCAATAAGTATTTCAAAGTTTTTAGGTTCAAGTATTCAAATATCAAGTTTCAAGTGTCTCGAATTTAAGCATTTCAAGTATCTCGAGTATTTCAAACTTGAGTAATTAAGTCCAAGCATTTCAAATACAAAGTTCTTTGCACTCAAGTTAGATTTGTTTGTAAAGAATTATTTGATTTTCAAGTAAATTTCAACCAGAAGATCAAGTGTTTGTAAAATATTCTAATCAAGCGAAGAATCAAGGGATTTTTTAAGAGATTATTGTACCCTCATTACGCATTTTTATCTTGTACCAGATTTTAAGTGTTAATACAATACACTTAAATTTTTTTATTCACAAATTGACATGCCCAATGAGACCACTCAGCCTCTCATATGTTTGCTAGGTCACTTACAACCAAGTTTGTTCGAATGGCTTCAAACAAGAAAGTTAAGCAAGTTAAGGTTGTTGGCTCCAAGTCTGCCGCAGTTGTTGGCAATACTGTTGGAATCTTAGCTTTAAAAATGGCATATAAGTGACTATTTTGTAGTACAAATATATTTGAGGTCCACTTCCAATGTGGGTCGGGTCAAAGTTGTTCGCGTTCTTCGTAGTGAGGTGAAGATATTGATATATTGTTCGCTCAAAACGGATAATGGTGAATGAGAAATTGGTTTCAAAGTAAACCCATTTGAGTTGGAAAATGAAAGTGAAAAAGCTTTGTAAAAGCACTTGTCCCACATTGGTTTGAGAAGTGGGTTTGCACCACTATATATACAAGAGCCTTTTAAATGCATGTTGAATTGTATGGCAAATTATTGCATGGACCATGGTCCACCATGGCCCAAAACTACGCTGTTTAATCTAAATAAAAAAAATTCGCTTTCTGTGATTCGGCCATTGTTCTCTTCTTTGCGATTTCATATTTCCATCTCGCCATCGTCATTGAATTTGCTTCCTTCTTTGCGATTTCATCCGATCAATCGCAACCTCCTTTGAATTTTAAATGATGATATTACAAGTTTTTATATTGTTTATATGTGATTTAGGTTTGCTTTTTAATTTGTATTTTGATTTATATCGTGTTTTTTATTATATTGTAGGAGATGTGAATGCCTCCATCATTGAATATGCATTTTGCATCATGGATAAGATCAGTGATATGGACAACAGAATTGATGGTATCGAATTAAATGATGATATTACAAGTTTTTATATTGTTTATATGTGATTTAGGTTTGCTTTTTAATTTGTATTTTGATTTATATCTTTTTTTTTTATTATTATATTGTAGGAGATGTGAATGTCTTGATTGATGTTGAATTGAGTTCTCCCATTGATGTTGAATCAATTGCAGGTTTGTATTTGATTGCATGCTACATTGTTGAACATGCTTAATGTATTTATTAGATACATTATTGCAGTTGGCACTTTTCGGGGTGCAACTGATGAGAATTCACCAATTGGAGTTCATGCTAGTTCTTCTAATGCTATGGATAAGAGTTCTTCTATTCCAGGTTTTTTTTTTTTAAAGTTGTTTATTATTATTTAATTATAATTAGTTGTGTTTCTGATTGAGGTACATTATGTTTGTGCGTTAGGTACATTATTTCAATACATAAGGTACATTATTTTTATGTATCATTTCTGTGTGCATTGTGATTCTGACTAAGTTACATTATTTTAATGGATATGGTACATTATTTTTATGCATGATTTATCTGTATTTTCTGTTGTCAAGGCAATTTATTCTTTTAGTGACTATTGTGTTTCTGATTGATGTACACTATTTATATGCATTAGGTACATTATTTTAATCTATAAGGTACATTATTTTGATCCATCAGTTATCTGTGCTTCCTGATTTGAAATTTGTATTTCTGATTAAAGTATATTATTTTTTGTCATTAGGTACATTATTTTAATGGATATGGTACATTATTTTTATGCATGATTTATCTGTACTGTCTGTTGTTCATTGAGTTTATTCTTTTAGTAATATCTTATTTCTTTGTAGAGCATTGCTGAATTTATTATACTTATTTGTAAAGTTATCAATGTGTTATGCTAGTAACTTGTTAGTTGTATTGTTTTTTGAAATTTACAGTTAATCAGGACTTGTTGGGGATTACAGTTGCTTCAATTGAAGAAGCATATAATTTATATAATGACTATGCTCTTAGATTGGGATTTAGTGTTAGAAAGGGCAAGTCTGGTACTCAGATTATTAAAATAAAAAAATTCCACTGTGCAAAGGCTGGTTTTAAGTCTAATACAGATAAGTCTTCAAGGTCATATTCAAGGGTAGACACACGAACAGGGTGTACTGCAGGTTGTCAGTTTGATATGGCGTCTAATGGGCAGTTGATTATGACAAAACATTTAAAGGATCATAACCATGAGTTGTGCCCACCTTCAAAAAGTTATCTTCTTCGGTCACACCGAAGTGTTGGTGATAATCAATTGTCTTATTTAAAAGACTTGAAAAGGAGTGGGGTTGCACTGTCGGATGGCATTCGGTTTTTGAAGCATCAGTCTGGAGGTTCACCTTTCGTTGGATTTATACCAAGGGATGCATATAATAGCCTACTTACAGATTCGATAAAGAGCTTAGATGACACCGATTCGAATTCATTAATTGAGATCTTTAGGTAGAAGCAATTAAATGAACCTAACTTTTTCTTTGATTTTGAAGTGGATGGCGATGCAAGATTGTGTAGTTTTTTTTTTTTTTTTTTTTTCTTGGAGGGATGTAAGAATGAAGAAGGATTTTGTGTTGTTTGGTGATTTAGTAGTACATGACACAACGTATCGTACTAATAAATACGATATGATTTGTGGTCCCTTTGTTGGCATGAATCACCATTGTATGAACATAATGTTTGGTTGTGGATTTTTATTAAATGAAAGGATCGAATCATTTGTTTGGTTGTTTAAACATACGATCATGACCGATCAGTGTTCCTATGTCTACTGCAATTTCACAAGTTTTCCCAAGTGCAAGATACAGACTTTGTATTTGGCATATTGGAGAGAATTCAAAAAAGCATATCAAACGTTTAAGGAGACAAAAAGGCTTTATGGAGTTATTTAATCTTTTATTAAAGTACACGGACACTGGAGCTGAGTTTGAATTTTTTTGGAATAGGTACGTATACTATTAAATTTATCATTTTCTATATATGTTTTGTCATTATTGCATTGTGAGTTGTATTAATTTGTACTTATAAAATCAACCACGTAATGTTTTACTTTTGATGTTAAGTTGAAAAGTATAGTGTTTAGAAAATGTACTTTATGTGTTTTAATAATGTACCTTATGTATACTGAAAATGCATCTTTTGCAGTAACATTTTGATAATGTTTTTTTTCCTTCTTTTCCAGTTGCATTTAGAACTTAGATCTTTTTCTTGTCCTTTATGTGTGTTTCCTTTGTGGCATTTGTGCTTATAAAATCAACTGACATATAGTTTTTTGATGTTAAGTTGGAAATTGTAGTGTTTAGAAAATGCACCCTATGTGTTTTAATAATGTACCTTATGTATGTTGAAAATGTACCTTTGCAGTCACACTTAGGTTTGTTGTTTTCAGGATGGTGACAGAGTATAAGTGTCATACAAATGCTTTGTTAGACAAATTGTATGATATTAGGGAGAAGCGTTGTCCTGCTTTTAGTAAAGATTACTTTTCTAGAGGTATTTTATCGTCCCAACGAAGTGAGACTACAAACCATTCAGTTTCAAGAAGGTTATCTAAAACATCTGGGTTGTGTGATTTTTATAACTCTTTTGTCAATGTGGTTTCTGAGTGGAGGAGTAAAGAGAATGGAGAAGATGTGCGGTGTTCTCAAGGGTTGCCTACAATGGCATTGGATCATGTGAAGCTTCTTTTACATGCTAGAATTGTATACACCATAGAGGTATATTACTTGTTTGAGCAACAATATTTGAAAGGTGCTGCATGTCATCAAGAGATTGTGGTGAGCAATGTTAATGAGTTTAAATATCACATTTGGCGCTCAGATATTGACATTATTCGACATGAAGTTTGTTTCAATATGAAGGATATGAACATATGTTGTACTTGCAAGTTTTTCTCAGAGATGGGCATTCTTTGTTCACGTTGCTTGCGTATTTTTAGCATTCATTGTATTGAAAAAATTCCCAAGAAATATATTTGTAAAAGGTGGACAAAAAAGGTGGCTGAAGACAGGATAATGGATATTGCATCTTCTTCTAGTACGTTTACAGTTGCTTCTCCAATTTAGGTTATAGAAATGGGTAGAAAATTGCAAAGGTTAGTTCTATAAGTCAAGACAATTGCAAAGCTCGACAAGTCTGTGAAGAAATTTTTGAAGATGGTAGAAGAAGGATTGAAGGTGAGGTTGGTGCCATTTGCTTTGATGATTTGGAAAGACCCATGCCAAATGGTGGTATACAAAATCCAGAACGAAGTGGTGTGAAAGGTGACCGTAATCGAAGGCCAATTAGTACACTACAAAAAAAGTATAACCAAGCCAGAAGTCGAAAGAATTATGCAAAGACGGTTGAAAAAAACACAAAGGCTGCAGTCCAATCTTCTATGCAGCAAGTTGTTTATGATATTGTTGGTAGTGGTTATCTTGTTCATCCTAGTGGCAATACTAGTTCAGAGTTGATTTGTGTTAGGTCTAAGTCTCAAAACAATTCAAATGATAATTAGAAGAAGTTGTACTAAAATTTTGTTTACTTATATATGCACTTTGACAAATTATGAACTGGTTTTATATTTTATGACTTGAAAGTTGTGTTTCTGTTTATGGTACATTATTTCTGTGTATTAGGTACATTATTTTAATGGATAGGGTACAATATTTTTATGTATCATTTTTGTGTGCTTTCTGATTGGAAAGTTGTGTTATTGATTATGGTACATTATTTTTGTGCATTAGGTACATTATTTTAATGAATATGGTACATTATTTTATGCATGATTTATCTGTACTGTCTGTTGTGCATTCAGTTTATTCTTTTAGTGAATATCTTATTTCTTTGTAGAGTATGGTTAGATTTATTCGGCACACCCCACCCTCACTCTATTTAGAAATTTGATTTTCACTAAAGATAATATCAATGATTCACTAATTAGTTGTATTGTATTTTTTATATTTATCCTATGAGCTAACAAAATTTATTATTTGCTAAGGTCACGTGTGTTTGTGAATTACCCATCACTTGATTTTTGTGATGTACTCTGTGGGTTAAAAAAATGTACCTAACATTCTAAAATAATATACCTTATAAGTTAAAAAAAATGTATTTTTGTTAGGGTCACGTGTTTGTGAACTGATCATCACTTTATTTTTGTAATGTACTTTGTGGGTTAGAAAAAGTACCTAATGCTCTAAAGTAATGTACTCTATGAGCTAACAAAATGTACCATTTGCTAAGGTCAAATGTGTTTGTGAACTGATTATCACTTGATTTTTGTGATGTACTTTGTGGGTTAAGAAAATGTACCTAGCGCTTTAAAATAATGTACCCTATGGGCTCACAAAATAAACCCTTTGCTAAAGTCACATACGTTTGTAAACTGACCATCATTTGATTTTTTAAATGTACTATATGAGCTAACAAAATGTACCCTTTGTTAAGGTCACATGTGTTTGTGAACTGACCATCACTTGATTTTTGTGATGTACTCTGTGGGTTAAGAAAATGTACCTAGCGCTTTAAAATAATGTACTCTATGGGCTAACAAAATGTATCCTTTGCTAAAATCACATACGTTTGTGAACTGACCATCACTTGATTTTTTAAATGTACTATATGAGCTAACAAAATGTACCCTTTGCTAAGTCACGTGTTTGTGAACTGACCATCATATTATTTTTGTAATGTACTTTGTGGGTTAGAAAAATGTACCTAACGCTCTAAAATAATGTACCTATGAGCTAACAAAGTGTACCATTTGCTAAGGTCAAGTGTTCGTGAACTGACCATCACTTGATTTTTGTGATGTACTCTATGGGTTAAAACAATGTACCTATCGCTTTAAAATAATGTACCCTATGAGCTAACAAAATGTACCCTTGGTACTTGAATTGATACTAATATATAACCATCTCATACAAAGTGAAAGTCAATATTATTTACTAGTCATATCATATCAGTGGAAAGTACAAAGAATCCTCCCAAAATTTCTAGTCTTCCATTGATACACATGGGATGTTTGGAACCAAATCTTTGGAACTACTATTGAACAAATGATTATATCACTAGCTGCCAATGCAAATGTTTTCCAATGCAGATATTGTCTATCCCATCAAGTTGACTTGTAAATATTCCGGGCTACATTTAGTACAGAATCTCTGTACTCATTCATTTATGAAAATAATATGTCTACAGCATATTTTGCTCTAAAAGATGTCAAGAACAAGTCCTGCACATATTTGAAACAAAATGGTAGTTATATACACAAGCAAACACATGAATGAGTATGACATAAAATCATTTTATATAAAGAAGTATTAAAAAACTAACAAACAAAATCATAATATGCACATAACAAACATCTACAGTACTTACATCTGCAGCTGTTCTGTTAAATTCGGAATCCCAATTCGGTCCAATGCCCTTAAAGATCTCCATATGACGCATGCAATAAATTCCACAATCAGTAACATTAGAAGGATTTTTCCAATACATCTTCACTAATTCATGCTTAAACACATCATCATCATTTTCAGTCTTTGTCATTTTGTTTAACAAAGTTGTGATCCCTTTAAATTTGCAATAGTTCTTGAATGCTTCAACCTGCACATTGGTTAATGTCCATTATAATATATCAAGTACCTAATAGTTCTTAATTTGGACACACAAGAATCTTAGGTTTGCAACTTACAAGAATTTGATCACAATTTTCATATCTAGAAACAAAGTTGAAACCCTTGCCAAGTGTTTTGTTGTCAATGACTTGGACTACCCTTTTCTTGAAATTCAAGCAGATGATGAAGTAGTGATGATGGCGTAGAACAGTGAAGATAATCTAAATACATATGATTTTAGAAGTATAAACAATGAGTATATATAAAATGGCTTTCACAGAATTTATTAATTTATAATATTATGTAAGACATAAAATCATTTTATAGAAAGAAGTATTAAAAAAAAAACTAAAAATCAATGAGTATACATGACAAACTTCATTTTAAGTAAGCAATATTGTAATAAGCTAACATATTAGTGTTTCTCTTCAACATTTAATTCACTGCAAGACTTTAAAAACTGTTTTACTTCTCCACATACATGACATGATACCAATTCAAAAGAACAAAAAAGAAGATAATGATACAATAACTAAGTAAACTAACAAAACAAGCATTTGCCCTGCAAGGACAACTGCACAAGAAATTGGAAACAAGAAGGGAAAATTCACCACATCTCAATATTCACAGGCTTTGAAAGCCCCATATCCTCTTCCAATTTGGAGGTTTGAAATAGTGCTGAGTTATTTTAGTTCTAGTTCTTCAAGATTATTATGTTCTTCATTGTTAGGCAACAGCGAAGAAAATCTAAATACATATGATTTTAGAAGTATAAACAATGAGTTATATAAAATTGCTTTCACAGAATTTATTAATTTATAATATTATGTATTATAAATTACCAGTTCTGCATCAGAAATGTCAATGTTGGAGGCCAATTGAAGCTCAAAATCTAGACATTGATTGAATTGTCTTTGTTTTGAACTTGGAGAGATTTCTTTTTTCTCACCATCTGAATCATCAATTTGCATCTGAACACGAAATGATATTTGTAAGTATAACATATTACATGGCCAAATAATAATGATTAGAATGGAACACCATCAAATATAATGTACTATATACACCTAACTTTTATGCACACAAAATAATGTACTCTATGAATAAAAATTATGTACCATGTGAACAAAAATAATGTACCCTGTGCAGAATATGTCATAATAAATAAGAACTTTCATTATCAATATAATGTTGTAATATAAGAGAAATTGCAGCCACTTACAATAGGATTGGTGGTGAAATAGATACTTTGGCTCACCCATTCCACGGGTGATATTTTTATTATTCATTTGTAAGCTCCAAACATCTATAATACTCCTCTCTACCCAACCACTCCGTAGAGTCAAGAATTGGTCTCTTCCAATGTAGTACCTTTTATACTTAAATAGCGTCTCACTACAAGAAAATGTCTTGTTAATACTCATTTTAAAGACAAATATTAGCATAAAGCATTATCAGTAACCTACTCATCTAGATGTTCAGGCGACGAGTCCATGAATATAAAATCAGACAGTAACTTTTGCTTCGCACTAACAAAGGAGAGCTTTTCATTGTTTGTCGTCCAAAATGGAGACCTCAATTTCAATGGAAGATTTTTTAATTTTCTGTTTTCTCTCTCCCCATGTTGGAGATGTTCAAAATCAGACTCCGATTCTTCAATTACACTGCCACATAAATAAAAATAATGTACCTAATGCACAGAAATAATGTACCTTAATCAGAAATTTTAGACTTTACTTACATGTCAAACAATGATTTTACTGTTGTTGTGCTCTTTTCAATCTCTTGGAGATTGGTAGGTGCATTGTGTTCAACAGGGCGTGTGGTGGTTGTTTCATTTGGCTTTTAAACATCCAAAGGGTAGGTGTTAAAAAATTCCAGCTTGGTGATGAAGGTAGGCCATCCAATTCTGCTTCTTTTGGATGTTCAGCAGGATTTGTGGTGACTATGAATGCTTTCTCCAATGCTGACACTGCTGCAAGAAAGCTCTCGTCATTGAAGATTGGATCATCATCCAACAACGTCGAAGTCTCAGCAGGTTGGGAAGTTGATGCAATCAGCATATCAGACATCTTGCTGAAAGTTTTCTTGATAATGTCTTTCCCAGTGTTTTTGCTCCCAACTTCAGCCATAGCTTTCCCAAATTTAACTATAGCTGCAGCCAATATCTTCATTTCTGTAGATATCTTATCTACATCACTCATTGCAGCTTTATCACCAACTAGTACATGCACCTCCACCCCATCGCTTTCTTTTTCCTTTCCTCCAATAGTTTCATTGTTTTCAACATCAGCAACTGGCTTTCTAACTCTGTCCAAAATCTTTCCCCTACCAAATGCACCACTTCGCTTTTCAGATGCAAATCGTTTTTGGACCATGTCAACCGTCCAAGCTGATATGGCAGGGAATTTTCTTTCTATTTGCTGCCCTTTGAATTGCAACCTATCAATGTATGAAAACTAAAAAATAAAAAATAAAGTTAGTATGAAAGCCAAATATTCATTAAGAGAATAAACAACATACATTGAATCCAAGGTATTACCACTAAGAAGATGAGTGGAGCAGTGAAGAATGTAGTGGGTGTCTTCGTCCATTTTTCAACACTATCAATAAGACTTTTGAAAATATATCCACACCAGTTCAAATTCTTTATGTTGTTCACATCCATCAATGAGTACAAGATTTTAAAGTTTGATGTCCATTTGGCGTGGCCCTTGAACAAACTGGAAACAACAAACACCACAAAATCCCTTTTGAACATATCACCATGGTCTTTCCTCTCACCTATTCCCTCATAAAGTCTTTTCACCAATGGAGAACAACTATCTATTCCTCAATGCACTCTCCATTCTTCCACTAGGTTGTTATATTCTGTAGTTGCATTTGAGTTGTTCCCTTCAACAACTTGAATATCACCCTTGGGGAGGCCTAATGTGCTCTTCACATCATCCTCTGTCAGCAAAATTTCTTCTTTCTCCAACCTCAAAGCACATCTATACACATCAAAGTTTGTTACCAAATAGGTAGTCAACATTCTATCCAAGCTGGACAACTTAATCTCTAGCAATGAGCCAAACCAAATTTCCTGGACAGCGTTTTTCTGTTCATCAGTGAGCTTTTGCAACAGTTTATTTAGCTCCATAGGTGACATCCTTAACTTGAGCAATCTAGGTTCATTTGTAGGTTGAATTTTTCCTTTTCCTTTTTCTTTCTTTACCGCACTAGGAGTAGTGCCTTAATTAGATTGGCCCCTATCTTGATTTCTCTTCGATCTCTCTTCTCTAGCACAATCTGATGATCTTTCAATTTGAGTCTGTTCAGTGTTTGTAGTTCGTTTCCTTTTCTGGTAGGTTTTTGTAACCTTTTTCTAATGTAAGATTCAAGTCTTGGCTAGACATATCTGCTACAACTAAAATGTTAGTAAGACATTGATATTATGTTTAGTAAATATTAAATTTCTATGTAGAAGGGTGGAGTGTGCCGAATAAATCCAGTCATGCATAAAAATAATGTACCATATCCATTAAAATAATGTACCTAATGCACAAAAATAATGTACCATAATCAGAAACACAACTTTTAAATTATAAAGCACACAGAAATGATACATCAAAATAATGTACCCTATAAATTAAAATAATGTACCTACTGCATATAAACAATGTACCTCAATCAGAAGCACAAGTCTCAAATCAGAAAGCACACAGAAATGATGGATTTAAATAATGCACCTTATGGATTAAAATAATGTATCTAGTGGACAAATCATAAACAATCAAAACAAAACATAGTGTATCTAGTGGACAAATATTATTTAAATTTCCTAGCACGAATAATCAAATACAAAAATCCACTGTCCATTCAAGTTGTCCAATTCCAAGATTCTGCCAAGTAAATTAGTTGAAAAATTAATTCAAAGTATTAAGTTCTTAAAAAAAGTAGAATTGACCACCCGTTAGAGTCAGTTCTTAAAAACATGGTGGGGAAAGGATCAATTAGTAACAGATTGAAATGGTATAGGTGAATTAATTTGCCAAATACAGGCCCATATGTAATTAATTATATGATGTTTACTCTTAGGAAGATCTACTAGGAAGCCACGTGGTTGTGTCTATATATCCACTGCTATCTTTGGTAATTGGATGCTGATATCCATTGTGCTGCCACTCAAATTAGTTCTTTAAGGTACCATGTACAATTTGTATAGATGGGAACACATTGTATATTTTAGTCATCAGAAAATAATATCAGTTGGTGATTAAGGAAGCTTATAATTTCATGTTGTTTGCACCTGAATTAAAATTGTTGGGAATACAATTTGCAGAAAGGTTTACATTCAATTCCCTATCAGGTTTTGATAACTACTATGATCTGCAGAATATTTTCATTATTTTAACTGAAAAATGTTAGGATCCAAGAATTAACTATGGTATTAGCCTCTTCCATGGTCATGGTAGTCAATGGCCCATTCATGCCTGAACCACTAACATAAGATTCATTTTTAGTATATTGTTCATTTTTAATACATTAAATGTTCTTTTTTTTTTTTTTTTTATTGAAGATTCATTCTTTGGTATACTACCTAAAAATGAACTTTAAGTACATTAAGAATGAACATTTAATATACTAAAAATGAACATTTATCCATGATCAACAATATAATTTGCCTGCCTAGACATTCATCCCCCTATGAGCTCTTTTGAGTCTCCATATGTGCTTGTTCTTTTCTGGAGAATCAGAAGTCCTTAACTTTCTCAGGAGATTTTGTAGGATGAATTTGAGTGTAAAATGCAGGCAAAGATGAATGGATTGAAAAGACCACAAGTATAGATGATGGACATAAGAGGGCTATACATAGAAAAGACATCAATCATTTAACCACATAAAGAAACAAGAATCTAAGTTACAAATCTCTCAATTATCAAAGAGGGCAATGAATAGATATCTGCTGCTACATATTTCAAAATGGGATACATGGTGCTCATGCATCTATCTAACAATCACATTTGAATGACTTTAGACAATTCTAAGGTACAAACAAAAAAAAATAAAAAAGATTATGTTCCCAACTATGACCTATTACTACCATGTGATCATCCTTTCTGATAGGTGTACCATATGTCCAAACCACAAAGTTGATTTTTATTTAATTTATCCTCAATAAGACCACTTTCAGAACTCATATGCATTGGTTTTCAAAAAAAAAAAAAAAAGAACTCATATGCATAGTAAAAAATAGTAGAACATACTAAGATACACATCTTTTCCATGTGCACCCCTATTGTTTAACAATTGGAAGATTAGGAAAAAAAGTGACAGAAGACAGGAAACACTAGTGTGTGTTAATACTTGAAGCTTACTAGCAAAATTTGAAATAAAAAATATCTTCATTTTTAGCTTTATCAGATAACATTCTACAGAGTATTTTCCACTCTTTCAGTAAAAGGTTAAATGCTTCTAGCCGCAAGGAAAGATGCCCTGTTTTTCTGTTCTCTTCCCCTCCCTTCAACCAAACATTGTGAAATTCAACAACTCTTAAGCATTTTGAGAACCATGAAAATAAGAGGCAGGAATTAATAGAACTGCAAAGTTGATATTGAAGTCCAAAATATAGGTTAACCTAATACTCTGTAATTCATAGCAATCTAGTCAGTCTCCTCTTCCAAGTTCCAAAACATGCTTTGTTGAACCAAACCTAAATGATAAGTACATACAAATTGGCTCACCAATGGTAGGAACTGTTGATAGAACTTCTCCTATGTGCAGTGAACTAGATTTGTCTAATCGCTCAGACCCTGCAAGATCAACTATCAGCAGCTTGCTTTTCTGAACTATAGGTATATCATTGCCATGCCTATCAGTTTTGCTGTATTTCTCTTTGAAAGAGAAGCCACTTATCCCTCACATTGTATAATACAGCTTCATGTTTAGTCTTCTAGACTAAGAATTTTGTCAATGTTCTAATTTTGGGTCCTTTCAAAATCATGATTGTTACATTAGAACAGGTAAAATGTTTGTCATGCCAACAAGGTTTAAATATTAATCCCTAAAACGAGTAAGAACCCTAGGTAGTAAAAAAATGTACTATATGCATATCAATAATCTACTCTATACACAAATACAACCTGCTCAAAAACAATAAACAAGAAAATTTGTGCTTGAACAAGGAATGAGATGTTTACCTTCAAGAACATGTTGTTTCCTCAAGCAATGGAGTGGTTTTGTTTGTCTTCTTATGGCGATGGCGATGGCGATGGCGTGGACAGTGAGGAAGCAGTGGAGATGGCGATGGCGTCCGAGTCTTCTCTGCAGCGTCTCTCCACAATGACGACAGAAGAGTGATGATACAAGTAGAAGAAATGGCGTCCGAAGAGTGCTGCGTCTGTGTCGTGAAAACAAGGAAAAAAAAAGAGAGAAAGACGCGCGACCCAACGACGCCGTCTCTCCTTAAGTGGAGGGACGGCGACCATGATCCATGCAATAACAATTGGAATTGTATAGCATAGAGCCATAGAGGCTCTCTTTCCACAAATGAACTTGTCCAAAAGGTCTGTGTATACGGGTCGACATTATCATTTCAATCCATCAAACAAACTAAAAAAAATATTGAATTTATAACATTCATAAAATGATAACATAACATCCAAAAATCATAATTAAAGAAATTCATACTAGTTTTTAGAATAAAATTGAACACAATAAAAATTCAAATTTCATATTGTTGAACATCAATAATTGGTGTATGATCATGGCCTAATGTAATAAATTCATCTTAGTCATGTTCATGATATCGTTTGTAATCTCATTCATGACAGCAGTTCTTAGCGGGTTGTAAACAGATTTGTGTAAACGAGTTAACACGATAATATTAACGGGTTCTTAATATGCCTAACGGGTTGACCCGTTAAGACACAAACATAACAGGTCCTTAACGAGTCAACCTGTTAACGACCCATGACACGTTAAGACTAAACACTAACTCGTTATTTCTGTGTCCGGTTTCGTGTCGTGTTAACGGGTCGTGTCCATAATTGCCTGGTTTAATTGCCTGTAATCAAAAGATAAAGTGGTTGCAAACAATGATGAAGGGATTTGGCCTTAATGCATATAAATTGCTAGCTAAAGTCGGGTACAACATGAATGAATCACCAAAGTTGGGAAAACTCATCCCTGAAGAAAGTGGCGATAAGGGTGGTTTTGCTACAAAACAAACACATATAGTACGGTATGTTCAACCAAGGCCTGTGTGTATCATCAAAGAATGAGCACAATAAGAAACATGTCCATGAAAGACTAAATTAGAGCTGTCAAAATTGGCCAGCCTATCTCGGACTCTCGAGTTAGACAAAACGGGCCGAGTTGGGCCAATTTTTTTATACAAGTTGGTATTTTACTACGTACCCAACACATCCTAAAATTAAAATATGAATATATGATTTATTTTATTGATTTATATCAATTATCATTTATCAAACAAATTGGTACATTAAATTTTGCACAAACAACCATTATATTTACATAATTACACAAAATTAGTACATAAAATTTTAAAAATATTCCAATTATTTCAAGTTCCAACTTCCAACACAACATTCAACAATCAAATTCAAAGTTTTCAACACAAAAGTCAAAACTCAACAATCAACATTCAAAGTTTTCAAGTTCCATTCAAACAACTACTTGAGTACATCATTCTTAAAAAATATGTCCAAAACAAATCAAACACTCAAACATAGTTAAATTGTGATTGATACAAAATGTCAAAATATCAATCATCTATGAATCCTCAAGCATCATTCACATTCATCATTCATCAGTCATCATCAACAACAACATATAGAAACCTTGTAATCCATTGATTCATCATCATTATTGATGGGGGATTGATGGTTGCAAGTATGTGGTGAGGTGGAATGATGGGATGTAGGTGGAATGTGTTAAAACGAATGGGAATTTAACTATGTTGCAAACACTCCTCGAATGTCGTGTCTCTCAAGGATGGCGAATGGGAACGAATTAGTGTGTTGGCATTTATGAAGTTGAAAGGGAAGAGTTACGGGAATGGCTAGGGGTAGGATTCATTTGTAATAGAGGGGAAAGGTTGATAATGGTTGTGATAAAAATAAAGGGAAAAGCGGAGATTGGGGCTTTAGGCTTCTCTATATGGTCTATCGTTGTACGGTCTTGCGAGCTAATGACGTGGAATAGACTAGGGAGTTCGTGGCACTTTACCAAGTGACGTCACACTTTGGACTACCACATCCTCATTCGGTTGGGGCATTTCATCGAACACTTTGTTCTTGAAATTCCAATCTTAATCCTTGCCCCTTGAATCTAATCTAACCTAGAAGAAAAGGAATTTTCCCCCAAGAGGGGAGAAAACCCTCTACAATTTCATATCTAAACTATTCTAAAAGAGCTCTCTCTAGGTTTAGGGCAAAAGGGATTTATATAGGTGACAAAAGGGACAATTTTCCCGAAATGGTCCTTTAGCCCGACCACGCATGCCACCACACGTGGTGGTGGGCGTGGATGGTTACTGGAAAGATTCCACGCCCCTCCACACGCGTGTTGGGCTGCGTGGGAAGATGCTGCTTTGCGGCTTCGTTTGTCTTTTGCTCTGTTTTAGCCTCAAATCCCTTTCCAATCTGTAAAATACTTCAAAACTTTTCCTAGGTAATGATGTAGAGAATTAGGGAGGAAAGTGGAGTATAAAGTGCGTATGATCATATTATAACACTTCAATATGCCACGCTAAGAGCTCGAGGGTCTGACAAGGCCGGGAATCGGTTTCGGTGTGTTTTGGGTAGTTGGCAAAAATCCTCTCTCCTCCATAAATGCATGTATTTATAGGGGAGACTCGAGTGGGGGTTTCCGGTCCTCCGGCATGGAGCACACGTGGGGCACATGCACTGTCGACCGCCACCAGAGCCTCATGGCCATACACGTGTCGCTCAGACGGAAAGCTGTCGGAGGCCATGTTGGTCGGGCCGCGTAATACGGTCGGGCAATGAAGTTCAGGTCGGGCAGCCGCGTTCAGGTCGGTGAAGCTGTTTGGCGGTCGTCTACTATACGTGGGTACGAATGCGTATTACCCTATCACATAGCCCCGCCAAAAATGATGTAGAGAATTAGGGAGGAAAGTGGAGTATAAAGTGCGTATGATCGTATTATAACACTTCAATATGCCACGCTAAGAGCTCGAGGGTCTGACGAGGCCGGGAATCGGTTTCGGTGTGTTTTGGGTAGTTGGCAAAAGTCCTCTCTCCTCCATAAATGCGGGTATTTATAGGGGAGACTCGAGCGGGGATTTCCGGTCCTCCGACATGGAGCACACGTGGGGCACATGCACTGTCGACCGCCACCAGAGCCTCATGGCCATACACGTGTCGCTCAGACGGAAAGCTGTCGGAGGCCATGTTGGTCGGGCCGCATAATACGGTCGGGCAATGAAGTTCAGGTCGGGCAGCGGCGTTCAGGTCGGTGAAGCTGTTTGGCGGTCGTCTACTGTACGTGGGTACGAATGCGTATTACCCTATCATATAGCCCCCCTAGCGGGCCGAATGAAGGGCATCCGAGAAAGCGGCCCGCTATCCTTATGGGCCCGGCCAAACGACCCAGACCGTCGCGCGTGGCGCTCGAGTCCTACACGTGTCGATGTGCAGCGACCCCCTCGGGATGCTCGCGCCATCATGACGAGGAGCGTTTCGCCTTCCGCTACAGCCTATAAATAGGCCCCTCGTGCAAGCGCTACAAGGTACGCCTTCTTCCCTTGACTTCCGTCTCACTCCAGAGCTTCCCGACCGCCTTACCCGTCTGCTTTGCGAAGTTCGTCAGCGGCTCCAGGCACGCCAAAGCTTAACGCAGGTACTCAGCGATTCCTTTCTTTTTTATGCTTCTGATCGGGACTCCCGGTATTTTGAGTTTAGTGTTTCTCTGTTGTGTCGGGCACTGAATAGCTTTTCTTAGCATTGTTTCGTTGAGGTCGGGCCCTTTGAGCTAAACCCGAACTCCCTTTCCCTATAGGGAAATTACGATGTCCGACTCAGATAGTCAAAACATCTCGGCCCAAGACTATGATGATGCTGTAGAGGCCACCCCGACGGACGCGCCCTCGGCAAACTCCACCGGAACGGCTGATGAGGTCGGGTCTCATGACGGTTGGGTAGGCGAAGACGGCCCTCGGCGTGGGAAATCTCCGAGGATGGTCGTGGCTCAATACCCCCCTGCCACGCATGAGGCCCTCTTGGCCGAACTTCCACCCCGGCCTGCGGCCGCGGGACCCGTTTCCGTCCCTCATTCACTTGAACTTTCTTCTTCTCAACCTTCCGCTTCTTCTGGGAGGGAGCTTATTTCGCTAAACAGTGATGACGTTCGTAATCATCCCTGTCTGCTTACCCTTTCCGAACTGAAAGAAACGAAAGCTCTCCTAACCCGGCACGTAGAGTTCCAGACCCGAAGGTCTTTAGGAGATGTGATCGATCGGACTCGCGATGACTGGATCGGATTTCACCTAGATTCCATCAAAGCGCCTCTCTCCTTTCCCTTTTCGCCCTTCCTCCTCTCTTTTCTAGAGCATTATAGGGTCTTGCCCAGCCAAATTGCGCCGAACGCCCATCGTATAATTGCCTGTTTTCCTCAAATTTGCGCTCGACATGGCGTTCCTTGCACCATGGAGCTTTTTAATTTAATTTTCGCCGTTCGTCATATCCCCGTGAAGCACGGGGGGGGNGGGGGGGGGGGGGGGGGTTCCTAATGGCCTAGTCTCGCGGGCACTTTTGCTCGATCCCCGACCTCCGGGATAACAACAAGGGCTGGAAGAACCGTATAATGTCGGTAAAGTACCCGTGGAGGTTACCCGTGCCTCGGGTTTGGTCCGAGCACTATACGAAACACAAATACCCCGTGGCAACCCGGGCTTTAAAGAATGCGGTCGTCAAGATATCGGCAGAGTCCTATGAGTACTGGGTCTTCCGATCTCCCGACAGTGTTGCAGCCGCCGATCTGGAGCCTCTGGACTACAGCCAGCCCGAGAAGTACGTCCCGAAGAAGATGACCGGCTCGAGCACTGCGGCCTCGACTACTGAGCCTGCAAAGCAAGGTCGGGTTGATTTCTAGGTCGGGGGTAGTTCTTGCATGTCTCAAAAAAAGTGTTTAATCAACAGTTTGGTTTTTGTTGTTCTTTGTAGGAATGGTCCTCGAGCGGAGTTTCGCGCCAGCCCCCACCGGCCCCAAGAAGCCGCGTTTGAAGGTAACCCTAGGAGGGAGCAAGGCGCCCCCACCCGCTGAAGTCTCGCCGGCGCAAGGGGCGGTACCGACCCTACCAACCAGTTCGACAGGAACCGCACCCGCGGCGGACCTTCAGGTCGCCCGAACTACGACTCGGCGCGGGAAGGAGAAGGCGGCGGACCAAGAGGTCGAGGAGATCCCGCCCCTAAAAAGGCAGAAACGTCCAACCACCCGCGGGTCGACTCCCGTCCTTGACGCGCTACGGGAGGGCGGGGAGCACACAGCGAGCTTTATAGATAAGGTTCGCGCTGTGATCCCGACCTGGGAGGCCATTCGGGATCTAGAGACCGACCAAGTTGGGGAGATGATTGCTCAGAACGTCTTATGGGTAAGCCCCCCTGAGATTCTTACGTTCGATTTCTTTCTTTTTAAACGTTCGACTGAACTTTCTTGTCTTCGCAGCTCTCGCATATGACGAACGACCTCTTCTGCCGCGCTAAGGCCGTAGAGAACGTGGTGCGTAAGGACGTCGTCCCTTTAAAGGAGAGCCTGGCGGCAAAGGATAAAGAGCTGAACGAGAAGGTGCAGGCGCTAGAGGCCCGAATCGCGAGTGCAGAGCAAGAGGTCGAGCAAGGTGTTTATCTAAGACTTCGGCCGTTTATCTAAGACTATTCGCAAGTCTGAGCAAGGTGTGATTACGCTCTAAGGTCGATAAGACCCCGGCCTGCCATAGGCCTATGCAAATCCAATTCCGCCTGAGGTCGAGAAGACCTGCGCCTACCATGGCCCCGGCGAATTAGGGATCAGCGAGGTCGAGAAGACCGACGCCCCTGGGCTTGAACCAACATGCGAGAAAGACCTTTTGACCTCAGCTCGGGCTGGTTCGGCCAAACCACCCGTCGCTAAGGGAACGGTCTGAAACAAAACAGCTTAAATAAAAATAAACGGCGAAATTAGAAAGGCAACGCGCAAAACGATAAAAGGAAAACAAGAGATAACGTTCCAACTCGGTTAAGCGTTCGCTAGAAACAAAGTGCACGACACAACCCAGGTCGAGCTCTGGGAAAACAAAATAAAGGCATGACCCTTCAAACCTTGGCCGGCGCAGGGGCATCATCTCCAGGCGCTGGATCGGCATAAGGCATAGGACCGGGGGCCAGCGCCGGATCGGGCATCACGCCCATAACGGTAGCGAAATCCTTTTCGTTCAAGGATTCTTCGAGAGCCTCCCGAATGGCCTGTTGCATCTTATACCGACCTTTGGCGTAAGCCCACTCACCATAACGCCAAGCGAGCTCCTCTCCGGCCTCCTTGTGGATAAACGCCCGAAAGAAGGCCTCCGCTTCCCGAGGGTCGCGACACAGAAAACCGGAGAGGTTGGCGTAGCTAGACATCTTCTCGTTCATCTCGGCGGTCTCACGCTTGGCCGCCTCGACCTCTTGTTCTGCACTCGCGATTCAGGCCTCTAGCGCCTGCACCTTCTCGTTCAGCTCTTTATCCTTTGCCGTCAGGCTCTCCTTTAAAGGGACGACGTCCTTACCCACCACGTTCTCCGCGGCCTTAGCGCGGCAGAAGAGGTCGTTCGTCATATGCGAGAGCTGCGAACGTTTAAGAAGAAAGAAATCGAACGTAAGAATCTCAGGGGGGCTTACCCATAGGACGTTCTGAGCAATCATCTCCCCAACTTGGTCGGTCTCTAGATCCCGAATGGCCTCCCAGGTCGGGATCACAGCGCGAACCTTATCTATAAAGCTCGTTGTGTGCTCCCCGCCCTCCCCGTAGCGCGTCAAGGACGGGAGTCGACCCGCGGGTGGTTGGACGTTTCTGCCTTTTTAGGGGCGGGATCTCCTCGACCTCTTGGTCCGCCGCCTTCTCCTTCCCGCGCCGAGTCGTAGTTCGGGCGACCTGAAGGTCCGCCGCGGGTGCGGTTTCTATCGAACTGGTTGGTAGGGTCGGTACCGCTCCTTGCGCCGGCGGGACTTCAGTGGGTGGGGGCGCCTTGCTCCCTCCTAGGGTTACCTTCGGACGCGGCTTCTTGGGGCCGGTGGGGGCTGGCGCGAAACTCCGCTCGAGGACCATTCCTACAAAGAACAACAAAAACCAAACAGTTGATTAAACACTTTTTTTGAGACATGCAAGAACTACCCCCGACCTAGAAATCAACCCGACCTTGCTTTGCAGGCTCAGTAGTCGGGGCTGTAGTGCTCGAGCCGGTCATCTTCTTCGGGACGTACTTCTCGGGCTGGCTGTAGTCCGGAGGCTCCAGGTCGGCGGTTGCAACGCTCTCGGGAGATCGGAAGACCCAGTACTCGTAGGACTCTGCCGATATCTTGACGACCGCATTCTTTAAAGCCCGGGTTGCCACGGGGTATTTGTGTTTCGTATAGTGCTCGGACCAAACCCGAGGCACGGGTAACCTCCACGGGTACTTTACCGACACTATACGGTTCTTCCAGCCCCTGTTGTTATCCGGGAGGTCGGGGATCGAGCAAAACTGCCCGTGAGACTGGGCCATTAGGAACCCCCCCCCCCCGTGCATCACGGGGATATGACGAACGGCGAAAATGAAATTAAAAAGCTCCATGGTGCAAGGAACGCCATGTCGAGCGCAAATTTGAGGAAAACAAGCAATTATACGATGGGCGTTCGGCGCAATTTGGCCAGGCAAGACCCTATAATGCTCTAGAAAAGAGAGGAGGAAGGGCGAAAAGGGAAAGGAGAGAGGCGCTTTGATGGAATCTAGGTGAAATCCGATCCAGTCATCGCGAGTCCGATCGATCACATCTCCTAAAGACCTTCGGGTCTGGAACTCTACGCGCCCGGTTAGGAGAGCTTTCGTTTCTTCCAGTTCGGAAAGGGTAAGCAGACAGGGATGATTACGAACGTCTTCACTGTTTAGCGGAATAAGCTCCCTCCCAGAAGAAGCGGAAGGTTGAGAAGAAAAAAGTTCAAGTGAATGAGGGACGGAAACGGGCCCCGCGGCCGCAGGCCGGGGTGGAAGTTCGGCCAAGAGGGCCTCACGCGTGGTAGGGGGGTATTGAGCCACGACCATCCTCGGAGATTTCCCACGCCGAGGGCCGTCTTCGCCTACCCAACCGTCATGAGACCCGACCTCATCAGCCGTTCCGATGGAGTTTGCCGAGGACGCGTCCGTCGGGGTGGCCTCTACAGCATCATCATAGTCTTGGGCCGAGATGTTTTGACTATCTGAGTCGGACATCGTAATTTCCCTATAGGGAAAGAGAGTTCGGGTTTAGCTCAAAGGGCCCGACCTCAACGAAACAATGCTAAGAAAAGCTATTTAGTGCCCGACACAACAGAGAAACACTAAACTCAAAATACCGGGAGTCCCGATCAGAAGCATAAAAAAGAAAGGAATCGCTGAGTACCTGGGTTAAGCTTAGGCGTGCCTGGAGCCGCTGACGAACTTCGCAAAGCAGACGGGTAAGGCGGTCGGGAAGCTTTGGAGTGAGACGGAAGTCAAGGGAAGAAGGCGTACCTTGTAGCGCTTGCACGAGGGGCCTATTTATAGGCTGTAGCGGATGGCGAAACGCTCCTCGTCATGATGGCGCGAGCATCCCGAGGGGGTCGCTGCGCATCGACACGTTTAGGGCTCGAGCGCCACGCGCGACGGTCTGGGTCGTTTGGCCGGGCCCATAAGGATAGCGGGCCGCTTTCTTGGATGCCCTTCATTCGGCCCGCTAGGGGGGCTATGTGATAGGGTAATACGCATTCGTACCCACGTACAGTAGACGACCGCCAAACAGCTTCACCGACCTGAACGCGGCTGCCCGACCTGAACTTCATTGCCCGACCGTATTACGCGGCCCGACCAACATGGCCTCCGACAGCTTTCCGTCTGAGCGACATGTGTATGGCCATGAGGCTCTGGTGGCGGTCGACAGTGCATGTGCCCCACGTGTGCTCCATGCCGGAGGACCGAAAACCCCCGCTCGAGTCTCCCCTATAAATACCCGCATTTATGGAGGAGAGAGGACTTTTGCCAACTACCCAAAACACACCAAAACCGATTCCCGGCCTCGTCAGACCCTCGAGCTCTTAGCGTGGCATATTGAAGTGTTATAATACGATCATACGCACTTTATACTCCACTTTCCTCCCTAATTCTCTACATCAAATAATATTCAAGTCATAAAAAGACTTTAGTAATTTAATGATACATGTTGCGATTTTCACTTTTCTCATTTCAAAAGTGTTGAATCCATCAGGGATTTACAGATAAATATTAGCATCTGATAACCCATAAGTTTGCGATCATGACATTCATCAACTGCATATCTAAATTTACAATTCACTGCCAATGATGTTAATTAGCGGAATGTAATGCCTTATGTTGTGGGAGAGTACATTTGATTAAAATCAATTCAGGGTCTCTGCGTAAACCCTTAAGCTGTCAGTCTCGCTTTATATCATACCACCAAATTATTTGTGTTTCTCTTTTGTACAAACACACATTTGTAACCTGCTGGGTTAACATTAAATGGTGTACATATTATAAAGAGAATAAAGTTTTAGCGAGCTGAGCTGTACATGCCTTAATTGCTCCTTTATACATTAAAAAATCAGGGCACTACTGGTGCCTAGCTCTGGATCCAGATTCTTATATACTGAGAGCAATTTATAAAACAATTGTGTTGTCGACAACTATAATATTTTTCATAAAATCTCCCATATATATAAAATTCATGGAAATTTCTAAATCAACCAGACTCTAGCCATTTCCCAGAGATATTTTTATCTGGTTGTTCCGCATCCCCAATATTATGATTTTGGGTGCACCTATAAACTTATTGTGGGTTTTCATCTTCTGGACGAATGTCTTCAAGACATACTTCTTTAAGAGATTTCAAGAGTGACGGAATTTTCTACTAGCTAGATTTAGCTTTCCGCGGATTCTTGTCTGTTATACCAATATGTTTCCACGCTTCCAGCGTCAAGGAACATTGGGAAATACATATATGGTCCAAGTTTGGGAAGATATATGAGACCTAGTCACTCTTCTTATCAGTATATATATTGGCATGTTAGATATCTTCTGCACTTCTAGTTCAGTTTACCTCTTCTGAACTTCTAGTTCAGTCTACCTAATACGTGGGTTTAAATACTGAAGATCTTTTTAATCAATCATTCCATGAAATTTCTCGGCGTTCTATAAAATTTGGGCTTTTATCTCCCCCTAATGTCGTGAAACGATCTTCATCAAGTGTGCAGTTAGCGTACCTAATTATATATTGATCCATATCATGGGCTCAAGTATTTAAACAACAGATGGAGGCTTTGATAGCCCTAAGAGGTACGCAATGGCGGTGATATAGTAAAATAAACTGCACACTATGAACAAAACGCAGACAGGGAAATGTTTGATCTTATACCACGTATTAGGAGCTAGGGGGAATAATTATGATGTGCAGTCGGTCAGATTCTGATAGCATATAAAACTGATGTCCCCAAAAAGAAAATACATAGTTTAAGAATTTTCTTCCACAAAATATGCTTTATATAATATGCACTTGAAGGAATCTGACTCACCAAAAAAATATTTGCCCAAGGCAACTCACTAGCTCATCCCATATTATAGGCAAAAGGGTCAAATAGACCCATGTACTAACATTGATTGTTCATCCAGCACCATGAATTAAAATATGGTTCATCTAAGTCATTATACTTCTAATTATTTTTTTATCTAGCATTTTTAGCCCATTTCTAACAAGTAACACACCTAATTTGTTGACATGGAAAAATAAAATAATAAAAAAAGATGACATGTTATTTATATGAATGTTTTGAATGATTTTACCCTATTTAATTAATGAAGAAAATGATTTCTTGCAATGAAATTGGGCACAAATCAAAGTTGTTATATAATGTTTTAATTACAGTGTACTGCACTACTGTGTATGTATAGGGGGTATTCAAAGTTGTTCGGCAATGAAATTCCATGAAAATCGATATATGAAAATTAAATATAATAACTTAAGATATTGTATTTGGGTAAATTTTATTATTTTTTAAAAAATAATTTAATTTTCATATATCGATTTTAATGGAATCTCATTGTTGAATGACCTTGATGAATACCCCGCTATACATACACAGTACACTGTAGTTGGAACTTTATATAGTAACTTTGATCTCTGCCCTATTTCATTGCAAGAAATCATCCAAAAATACAATATCTTAAGTTATTCAATTATCCAAAAATATTAATTTATTTTTAAAATAAAATAAAATTTATCCAATACAATATCTTAAGTTATTATAAAAATAATTTAATTTTTATATATCGATTTCCATGAAATCTCATTGCCGAACGATAGTGAATACCCCGCTATGCATACACTGTAGTTAAAACTTGAACTAATATCGTTTTTGGTCCCACGACTTTTGAGGTCTTAGCACTTTTGGTGCACAACTTTAAATTTTTTCAATTTTGGTACCTAACGTTGTTATTTTTATCAGTTTTGGTCCTTTCGGCCAAATTGATCGATGGCAAAATGTTGCAGAATTTTATATTTTAAGGACAAAATCATTATCACAAAGAAAGATCTTCAATATCTAAACAAAAGAAAAATCATATTAAGAGAAAAATAAGAATTTGTCAATCGTCGATGCCATAAATCTCATAGATCTATGTCTAGTTTCTGTCTGTCTTCGCCATTATTTGCGCCGATAAAACACCTATAAATATGATTTTACAGTGATTTTGTTTAGATAATGAAGACGTTTCATTGAGATGACGATTTTACCCTTAAAATATAAAATTCGACAACATTTCACCGTTAATTTGGTCGGAATGACCAAAACTGATAAAAATTATAAAGTTAGTGACCAAAATTAAAAAAATTTAAAGTTGTGCACCAAAATTGATAAAACTCAAAAGTCGTGAGACCAAAAATGATATTAATTCTTAAAACTTTATATAGAAATCTTGATTTCTACCCTATTTCATTGCAAGAAATTATTTTTTTCATTAATGAAATAGGGTAGAAATCATTCAAAACATCCACATAAATAACATGTCATTATTTTTTCTAATTTTATTTTTCCATGTCATCAAATTAGATGGGTAACTTGTTAGAAATAGGCTAAAAATGCTAGATGAAAAATAATTAGGAGTATAATAGCCTAGATGGACCATATTTTAGTTCATGGTGCTAGATGAACAATCAATGGTAGTACATAAGCCTATTTGACCCTATTGCCCATATTATAATATCATTTGGGTCTTTAAAGCCTTTAAAAAATGTACCGCAACATATGAAGTACCCAAAACATATACACAATCATCTATGATCAAATATGAAAGCATACATATCAAATGATATTATAAGGGTATACAATAATCATAGGAAAACTGGGAAGCTTGTCAAATAATATAGATCTTCAAGATCTCCCAAACATCTCTATCCTCAACTTTCCATTAGTTTCACTCATTGGTTAATTTGCTTCGTGCAAATTCACATGATATAATTCACTCCCTCATTTGCTTCGAGCAAACTGATATGATATAATTCATTCCTTCGTTTGCTTCGGGCAAACTGATATGATATCATTTGCTTCTATCTTTCAAACAAATAACATCTAAATTAATCATATCATGTATGTCATAAGTCAATGATCATACTTATAAAGGGGTATATGTAACACCCCAATTTTCATAACCAAATTTCTTTAATTTTTTTTTCTCTTTATTAATACAATCATAGCGGAAGCATAAACAAACCAAAAGAAAACGGGTGTTACCGCCACGCTCAGGTATCTCTCCTATACCCAAACGCTAAGGCTAATTCCAAACTTACAATAAATAATCCAATTCAAACTTAATACATATGAATTTAAGTACAATTACAATAATGAATAAATAAATCAACTCCTCAAAAATAATAAATCTTCTCAAAAGAGTCTATTCTTAAATAGACTAAATTCCATTATCAACTTGAATCCATCTCAATTCTTATCCATGTTCACCTGTAAAGATAATTTAATACAAAAACAGAGTGTAGATAAACATTAGCATAAGCTAAGTAAGAATCACTTCACCCCGTAAAATATAGGCTTGGATTTTATATTTTCAAAATCACATATTCTCTTTTCCAAAATCATATGTACGTATACTTTGTATAATATAATAATATTGCTTTTCTCAATCATTTTCCACAAAAATATATATAAATGTGGAGAATATTTCAAGTAAAAGTTTTTCATATATACAATGAGAATAAATACTCATATCCGAAATCCACGATTAGAAACTGAACTATCATTTATGTGTACACCCCCGTGGGATTCTAAGCCCTCCGGGTAGCATATGATCCCTAGTAGCTACTATTGGCTACCTCTCAATTATCAATTTGGAAACTGAATCACAACTTTTGTGTACACACCCATCAGATTCCAAGCCTCTGGGTAGTGAATAGCCCCAAGTGAACAATTTCTCTACTGAACACCTCCCGAATTTTGTGGTTTCATCAAATTGTATTCTTTTTTTAGATATACATTTTTTTTCAAAAATATATAATTTTCCAATATGGGTAATTTTCCCAACATAATCATTTATGCAATATATGGATCATTTCTCATATCATAATACTCCCATGAATAATTTCTTAATACAATCAATTTTCTCCACAAATAAATTCTCCACAATAATCCGCAATATAATAATTTAATTTAACCATATGAATATATTACAACAAAAATTCCAAGCCAAGTAATTACACAACACACGGGCTCGACACATCGAGATCCCTTTCTCGATAATTCGAGAATTACCACTCACAATGTTACCATTTATCGATAAATGTACTTGTGTTCACATGAATAGCATATATCATATAACATCACACATATATTATCAACACATAAAATATCAACACATAAAATATTCGGGGAAAATAATAGTTTTGGTGAACATAAAATCATACCAATGAAGTCCAATATATACCCTTATCATCACTTAAAAGTAGCATCCTAGCCACTTTGATAAGAACCTGTGAATCAAATCTAACTATTATCATTACTATTTTACCAACATCGATCATCAGTAACCTCAACATCAGTTAGTCATCATCATCCTTAATTCAGTATCAGTTCTCGTCATCATCATTGTCTTTGCTTGAAATCAACATATTACCATCATTATCTCATTATTATTATCATTGTTATAATACGTATATTATTATTATAAAACAGCAACATCATCCAAGTATAAATTCCTCACCGTCCTAATCATCATCATCCCGGCCCATTACTATAATATTACTCCATAATTATATTAAAACTCACCATCAACATATTTACAGATTCATGCCATTTTCATCTTCATCTCATCGTTAACATCTCCTTATTATTAATATAATATTCTATCATCATCCTAATCAATACTCAATAAAAACCCAAATCATCAAGAATCAAAACTACAGAAACTGAAAATGAACTTGGAGATAAGAAAACCAATACCTGTAAATGGATTCTAATTGTAATGAGGAAGAAGAAAAGAATTGGATTGAAACTTTTGTTGAAACCATTGATTTTAAGAGAAGAAGAGCTGCCGAAGACTTGTGAGGCTTTCTCATATTTAGAGATATAAAGAGAGAGACTAAGCTCTGGAATGAAAACAAGATGAAATAGCTCTTCACATCATAATTAGGCTCTTGGCTTGATGGCGGAGACAAAGTATGATCAGAAATGGAGTGATTTATTTATTTGGAAATAAAAATGGAGTAGCAGGTTGCACATGGTCTAATTTACTGCCTAAAACAAGGCTAATATATATATATATATATATATATATATATATATATATATATATATATATAGATATATTCAGCCGAAAAGATAGAGACAAACTAGGAAGGGAAGAAGATTAAATCATCTAATTATCCATCAAAATGAATGGATGTTATGAACGGAAAATTTGTCATATAATTGTAGGATTTGTAACCTCCAATCATAATCATAATCAAATTAATTTGATTATCATATTTTATTATAAGCATGTGCAAAATATATTATAGTATAATATATATACATATATATACAAACATGCAGTAGAGATTATAGTGACTGAATGTGTCCACCGAAAGAAAAAATGCCAGAAAATTGATCTACATTCAGAAAATTTTTTTGGAGATTTAAGTAAGGTATTTTAATACTAAAATTTTCAGATATTAATTTCATCAAGTCTAGAACCTACATAAAAAATTTCATAATGATCCAATGAGTAAAATTATTATTTTTCAAATTTTTTCCAAAATTAGTCCAGAGAGAAAAGAATTCTGGACAACACACTGTCAGGGGCAAAAATATAATATCTGTATTTATTCGAGATCAAAAAGACCAAAAAAAAAATTTATAGATCTCAAGTACTATAAGTTTAGGCTCTACCATAAAAATTTCAAGTAAAATAGAGTTCGGGAAGTATTTTTACCGGCTAAATCTTTTGGACTGCGCCAATCTGAAATTTTTTGGAAAGAAATGGTTAGTAACAAATTTTGGCTAAAATTATTTTGTAACAAAAATATTGACGAAATTTCGGGATGTCACAGTATACCACTCCTTAAATAACACAGAATTGCACTAAGACATTCATAGGGAGATTCGATATCTTGGCATATTAAATTTAGTCAAAGAAGGATTATAATTTGTTGATAATAGCAATCCTTCAAGGATTGATATAGGATTTTTGGAACAAATTCAACTTTGGATAAGCACCCAACCTATTGCATACGAGAGTCATGATTGCGTGCATGAGAAAAAACCTCCGTAAATAAGCATGCAAACTAAGGGAAGTAACTCCGAGAAGTATGATTAGAAAGGTAAGCTTAGCGAGGTAAGCTTAGGGAAGTACACTACTGAATAGTAAATTTCAAATAATTAATTTGAGTAGTAAAAATCAGCAAAGTAAAAAATCACTTTGCACTCGTAATAATTTGCATCCAAAAATAACTTTGCGCTCAAAAACACCTTTGGATTATATGTGTACTTCTCGGTCATGCAATAACTTTTCGAATATTGTGGCCATAAACTAACTTTTCGGGTGCTTCAGGCATAAACTAACTTCTCGGATGCTTCAGGCATGAGCTAACTTTTAGATGCTTCAGGCATAAGCTAACTCCTCAGACGTGAATATATTTTCATGCAATACTCAAACATCTTCATCAATACCTCATCATTTCATTATCATCATTTATTATAGTATTTGCTTCAGGCAAACTAGAATCAACAAGATGAGCTCAGACTCATTCTTCGATGACAAAATGCTTTGGTGTGCGGCACGTAGGGACCAAAGCCCTTCACACCCACATTGATAGCAAACTTCTAGCTAGAATTTTGCCTCAATAAGTATGGTCGTCATTGATTATCTTGATCACTTTGCTTCTTATTTTTGAGCTCGAAACTCATACCACACCAGTTATAACCTCGACCTCAACCCCTTATAAAGTTGCTCGATTGGGCAACATTATGTGCTTCAGGCACTAGTGAAAAATCAATCAGACATGCATTTTGATTCTTCATCAACAACTAGTTATGTTTCTTAGCAACAATGAGTGCTAAAATTAGCTTAGAATGCTTCATAATTTGTTGTCTTGTACTGCTGCTAGATTACAAGGTTACTCGCATGAAAAGTATACATAGTATTTTCAAATAAGTATTTATCTGAAACTTCCTGTTTGCAGAGTTTTAATTGCGAGACTATTTTATGCAGAGCTAAATTATAGTTGGTTACTGACTTATAATCTTAAAACTCGAGATTAAAAGCTAGTCAAATTGTGCCTAAAGAAGGACAATTGATGACTATTGGTCGAAATGGTCCTTCAGGGACTTCCAATCAAATACTCATTTTTAAGGTCGCGGTTCAAGTGGTGACGAATGAAAATGAGAGCTTTTATCTTCTGGATATCAGTGCTATGTGACTTAGCAACAAAAGCTTGTCTCAATTCCTTAGATGCCAAATGTATTCAATATCTAGAGCTCAAGTTTAATAATTGCTTCTACCAAAAGAGAGTTTAATAAAACCATAATTGGCAATGGAGGACATGATCTACAAGATCATCATTTTCATGTAACTCTACGAAGTAATATGTGACAACAATGGGAAAAACCACTATTTTGAATATATGTTCAAACAATGGATGAAGAAACACTATTTTACAAAAATATGCGTATATGTATCTTAGTATTTTGATACAAACATAGCAATCTGATACAAACATAATGAGAATTGATTATGCATTCCACTACAAAAAAACGCGTAAATAGCGACGGACGGATTCCGTCGCTAAGTAGCGAAAATCCGTCGCTAAACAGTTTAGCGACGGATTTGCGACGGAATTTGTCCGTCGCTAAAAGGCTCGTCGCTAGAACTTAGCGACGCAATTTTTTTCCGTCGTTAACTTTTGCGACGGAAATATCCGTCGCTAAACGAAAACAATCCGTCGCTATTTTCCTCTTCGCGACCATTTGATGACGAAATTTGCAAGGGAATAACGACAGAATTTTCCGTCGCTAAATCTAGCAACGGAAAATCCGTCGCTAATTTGTTTCTATTATTTACATTTAATGCCATTTAGCTACAGCTTAACGACGAAAATATCCGTCGTTAAATTTAACAACAAAGTTTTTCGTCGCTATTTCATTGCTATTCTTTATTGTTATTAGGTATTAACTACGAATTTAATACAATTTTTGTCTGTCGTTAAATTTTTAAAATTAAAAAAATCTGTAATATAATAGTTCAATAATATAATTAAATTATATTATATTAAAAAATTCAAATTCAATAACAATAATATTACATCGTTAAAAACCAAAGAATAACATTGAATAATAATAACAATATTTTGTGGTTTGAAGAACTATTATAGACTCCTTCCCATTTTTAAGTATGCTCGATAATTGCCAAACGTGCCTTGGATTATTTGCAATCGGTTTGACCATGACATCTTTAGCTACTTGTTGAGCACGCAAGATGACACAAACTCACGCATAATATGCAGGAGCAATGATTAAGCGAAAGTTCCTCCAAACACTGTCCACTGTCCAGAATTGAAGCTTCCAAATATGCAGTCCATTGTCCAGAAGCTTCCAAATATGCAGCAAGACCATCATCACTGAACATGTAATGAACGATCAACAAAAAATTGGTGGAAACAATAGCAATTAAAATATTAGTATAACACAAAATCAGCTGCTAATTAATAGACAGGCCACTAAAGTATTCATATAATATTCCTTAAATATTAAACTAGATTTCATATTACAATAGGATGCAATGGACTCTGAACCCTACTCGGAAGATTGAAAGACGACCACATAGTACACCTATCCCATAGGAAATGTGATGGAATTATAATAGGTGGGACTGTAATATCATAGTTCTAAATTATAATACCATATCCTATCCCATTTTATGATGAAAAATATAAATCAAATTCAAGATTAAGTGAAAAGTGAGAGCTATGAATTCCCTATTAATCCCTCCAAGTCTCCAACCAAAGATAAATGGCAATATTTATATAATTATTTATAAATGGTAGAGATGTATGAGGTAAAAATGCTACAGAATTCATAAAATTCAATTGAAAATAAATTTACACAAACAACAAAACTGGGGTGTTATATACATCCTGTCAATATCTAGTAAAATCCCTTCACAACTAAACCCAAATCCCCACTCCAGAAAATTTAGAAAGGGATACAAAAAAAAAAGAACCATTTCACCATCCCCAGAGAAATTCAGTGACTCACTACTCCATTCATGTATATGAATTGCAAATGCATATCAGCCTTATAATGTCTTGGTTTCATGATGCAATCAGTTAACGTACAATAACAACATGACTTACTTTAGTAACCCCATCTTTTTATGATGTCAGCTTCTTCTCACTCCTACTCCAGAAGGGAGGTAACAAAGAAAAATGTCAAGCTGTATCCATAGGTTAAAGTATCAGTTCTCTTTCAATAAAGATTAAAGAATTTACATGATAGGCAGATGCAGCATTATACTCACTTTTGAACAGCATTACGAGTGATTGGGGTTTCATCCTGTGATATCAAATTCTTCAATGTATAAACTGAAAGAACAAGTTTACAGGTCAGCTTAAAACAAAGCACAATACCCCTTCTATTTACCAACTGCCATAGCATAAACACAATGTACACATTCATGTTTGGTTCCACATAAATTTTAACTTTTCAAATATAAATCTGTGAGCAATTGTTCCATCATATTACAGAAAAAAGGAAAGAGAGCAA
>CP025651.1:13216878-13339642 GCA_003576665.1 Ipomoea trifida | reverse complement strand
TCACTATTATTTGCGCCAAAATTTACCGCTAAAATTAGCTACGTACTTAACGACGGAAATATTCCGTCGCAAAATCCCTCGTAAATCCATCACTAATTCGTCGCTAAATATTGATTTAACAAAAAAAAAATCCGTCGCTAATTTGTCGCTATTCCGTCGCTATTTAGCTACGGAAATTATCCGTCGCTATATCCGTCGTTATTTCCGCGTTTTTTTGTAGTGTTCGATATCCAAAGTCATAGAACATACATGGATGCATATACATACAATTTGGTATATAACCACATGTATTTACCATTTTCAAGCATCATGGTGCATGTAGAGCTTAATTCATATCCATGATTCAGGAGGATAAATCAAGAGAATTTATATTTACAAACCCATGTATTTACCCCAAAACTTTAACCATAGCTTGATGAGGGGTTCATATACTCACAAGTAGTTAACAAACATGGAGTATTATCACACTAATTATCAGAAGCACACATATACAGATAATAAAAACAAAAAGGGAGAGTACTCATTTCGCAGACACAAGGATTAGGGGTTCCAATTCATATTGGAAGGCAATATGCACAAACAAAGTCATAGATTTCATAATAAAATGCACAAGACAAGATAGCAAGCATACCGTTCACCGAAAATCACGATAGAGACTTGTGCTGATAACGTGTTGTAATTTGGCTTATTAATTAGCTCAGTTTCCGCGTGGTAGTTGTATGGTAACGTGTCGCTCGTACATATGAACAAGATTGCAAAAGGAATGAGAGAAGTAGATAGAAAAGGTAGAAGGCAATATATATTAATCTCAAAAGCCACATCTTATTAATCTATCAAGATGTATATATATACAATAATACAACCCTTCATTTTCTCAACATAATGAAGGAGTTAGATAAAGGGCAAATGAATTGAAAAGTCTAAATATAATGGCCATCAATATATATATTTATAACAATTATTATTATTATTATGCAGGACACACATGTATGTTTGTTTATATCTAAGTTGCCTTTAATTAATAATTCTTTAATATAATAATAATAATAATAATAATATATTTGTTAGAGAGATACATGGAGGTTGAGAGATTCACTCCTGGCCTAAGATTTTTGAGTTTGAATATGTGGTTAGCATCCTTCATTTTTCTATAGCTTAAGTTTTTCTATATTCATTTTCCTATACAATTATATATTTTCCAGTTCTCTCTGGTTAACACACACACAAATATATATATATATATATATATATATATATATATATATATATATATATATATATATATATATATATATCATACACATACACACACACACACATACATAGGTTGAGAAATTATTATTATTATTATTATTGTTAAGAATTATAATTATAATATAATATAAAAGGGCATTCTCAGTATTATAGTATAAAACTACTTGGGAATATCTAATACTAGAGGGTCCCCTAGGAATGGCTATTCCCCTTACAAAGGGAATAGCTCATTTCCGGGAATGTTATTCCTAAGAACAGAATGACGAACCAAACAGTGGAATATGTCTATTCCCGGGAATGGTATTCCATTCCCGACCTATTCCACGAACCAAACACGCTGTTAGTGGATAAGGTGTATTCATTCTAATATATGATTCCAAATTTGAAGCTTTATCTTTTATTTATTTTATAATAACTTTTTTTTAATCATTTTACCATCAAAATAAAAATGATATTTTCTAGTATTTATAAAATTTATGTGTTTCTTTATACTATACTATTAATAAAAACAAAATACTGAGTTTTAACTTCCGGCCCAAAACACTTCTATAATATTAAGATTTGCGTAATATTGTAAAATATGGTAATACAATTTCTATTCGTACTCCAATTATACATTAAAATATGGTAATATAGTTCCAAATACAATATATTCTTTCATAATTTCCTATTCGTATTAGAATTCTATATTGAAATTACTAATCGTAATAATACATTACGTATCTTTTCTTGCAACGTAATCCATACTATTAATAAAAAACAAAATTCTCAATTTTAACTTCCTGCCTAAAACACTCCTATACTATTAAGATTTGTGTAATATTGTAAAATATGGTAGCACAATTTCTATTCGTACTACAATTATAAATTAAAATATAGTAATAAAATTCCTAATACAATATATTCTTTCCTAATTTCCTATTCGTATTGAGATTCTATATTGAAATTACTAATCGTAATAATACATTACATATTTTTTCCTGTAACGTAATCTATATTTATACTATTAATAAAAATAAAATACTCCATTTTAACTTATCGACCAAAATACTTAAACCAAAATACTCTAATACTATTAAGGTTTGTATAATATTTTAAAATACGATAATACAATTTCTATTCATACTACAATTGTATATTAAAATATGGCAATACAATTTTCAATACAATATATTCTTTCCTACTTTCATATTCGTAATACAATTATAGATTAAAATTATTAATAATAAAAATACAGTACATATACTTACCTGCAACGTAATCTGTACTATTATAAGAACTAAATCATCAATTTTAACTTCCTATCCAAAACACTCTTATACTATTAAGGTTTTCGTAATATTTTATAATATGTTAATACAATTCATATTTGTACTACAATTATACATTAAAATATGGTAATACAATTATATTCCTAATACATTGAAAAAAATCAATCTTTAATCACAATCAATTGTATGTCATTTTCTCCGGAGTCACTCATCCTGATGGCCTGAAGGTGTTAATTCTAGAGGATGATGGACAAGATTGTATTACTACTACCAATGTCGTCTACAAAGAGGTTTTCAATAATGTGTAAATACAACTGGTGATATTATGTTTTTTTTCTTTCAAGATGGCAAAATTGCTATATACCTACACAAAAATATATCTTTCACAAATGAATTAGGATAGCAATTGATTCCTATAATTGAGTTGCTAGAGAATGAGCACGTCTGCCCAATTTATAAAAATCCTAAACAATGACATATAAAATCTCGAAAGTTTCAGCACCGCATGCGTATATCTACACAGTACACTAGCTATTAATTCAATAATTATTTGCTCGAATTCAAGTAAAGATAACATTAGAAAACATAACCGAACGAAAACATATCTTCAATTGCACTATATAATATTTGATGTTATACTTTATATAATTATATATCAATCCAAATATTTTTAATATATTATAAGAAATCCATTCCGTGCATCGCATGGGTAAAAATACTAGTTTTAATAATATAATTTTACTTTTTTTTTCATTGGATACTTTTTATCGCACACAACTAGACGTGGTTGATCGAGCGATCCTTTCACCGACTTTAGACGTGGTTGATCAAATTAATCAATACATGTGCAACATGAATACTGCAGAAGGTCGAACTTATTTAAGTTCTGACTCTTTGTGTAAAGCAGAATCAGACGGTGAAAATCTATCACAAGTACACACTCCTGAATTTTTAAATAGTCTGAGATTATCAGGACTTCCCAATCATTCATTGATATTAAAGGTTGGTGCACCTGTTATGTTATTACGGAACATAGATCACTCTCTTGGTCTTTGCAATGGTACGCGCCTCATTGTCACAAGATTGACAGATCATATTGTGGAAGCAAAAATAGTTAATGGGACACATCAACGGACCAAAGTTCTTATTGCCCGAATGTCTCTCACCCCATCTGATACGAGATTGCCCTTCAAATTCCAGCGTAAACAATTTCCGTTGATGCTTGCATATGCAATGACTATCAACAAAAGTCAGGGTCAAACACTAACCCACGTTGGGTTATTGCTAAAAAAATCGGTCTTTAATCACGGTCAGTTGTACGTGGCTTTTTCGCGAGTAACTCATCCTGATGGTTTGAAAGTTTTAGCTCTAGACGAGTATGGACAAACTTCTTTTACTACTACCAATGTTGTCTACAAAGAAGTTTTCAATAATGTGTACGTAATTAAAAAAAGTTCTATTACATATTGTTTTTTTTAATACAAAGATGACAAATTTTTTTATATATCTATATAAAACATATATCTTGCGTACATATAATATCTATAATTGAGTTGCTACACAACGAAGTAATTTAACCAATTAATACAAATCCTAAACATTGATATGCAAATTCATTAATGTGTCAACACCAAATGTATATATCTACATGTTTGGAAAAAAAAATTGTTCGTATTCAACCAATAATAATATCACAAAACACAAAGAATTAAACTCAATTCGCAAATTTGATTATATAATATTTTATATTACGGTTTACACAATTGTATTACGATATAAATATTATTCACATATTATAACAAATCCATTCCGTGCAACGCACGGGTGGAAATACTAGTAGTAGTAATAAGAGTACTAGTGTTAGCATATGTATCTTATTGTAGATAATATATATGGGATGGGCTCCATAAATGGGGACTCAGTTATGGGCTGCTAAAATTTGTGCAGACCAACTAAGTTGGTTGGTGGAATTTATTAATTCTCACTTTGCAATTTGCAACATATCATGGGGCAAATTATACCATGACAAATTTTTATGTGGATCATGGTCCATATAGCGTTGTATGAATCATACAAAAGTACATTTCTTATATACTAAAAAAGTTGTTTTCAAAAAAATATATATATACTAAAAAAATATTATTTGTGTATTGAATGTATATTATACAAAATAATATATTTTCAGTACTCAAATAATGTATTTTCTTTTAATGCAATGTATATTTTTAATATACAAAAAGTACATTAGTTGTGTACTGAATATACATTATTTGATAGTATACACAATAATGTAATTTTAGTACTAAAATAATGTACTTTATGTACACAAATAATGCACTCCAGTCTCAAGATACTTTTTATTTGTGGACCACACAGTTGTGTGGACCATGGTCCATGCAATAATGACTCTTATACCATGGACTAGCTAGAGTTCACCTTGCATTGTAAATCTTGATCTAAATGACATTCAGATTATGTGTTTTCAATTAATATATTATGTGCTTACTATTAACAGATTATGTGCATTAAATAAGTTGAAGATACATAATATATTAACTACAAGCACATAATATGTGAACTGCATATACATAATATGCACTTAAAATATTATATGCTTGTAGTTAACATATTATGTGCATGTAGTTAACATTTTATGTATCTTCAAATTATTTATAGATACATAATTTATTAACAAAAAATACATAATATGTTAACTACACGCACATAATTTTTGTACCAAAATTTAAAAGGTGTGTTGGGGTTAACTTTGCATGTTATAATTAAGAGCTGGACAAAAGAAAGAACAAAACAAGAAAATGATAGAACTCATTTGATGTAGGCAGCTAGATTAGGTAGAGAATTTATGGATGTAAGAGTTATTGAGATTGCGCGGTCCAAACAAGAATTATGTGGTTATATTATATGTAATGTAAAATATATCGTGAATTTCGAATAGAGTTTCAAAATGGACCACTCGTCTGGTTCACTTGGATCTATATATATAACTTAATCATTTTATGTTTATTACAAGTATTAATTAATATAATTAATTCTTTATATAAATATTAATATATTATATATTTAATATAACATTTATTTATTACAAAACGTATATAAAGTTATAAATTATATATTTGATAAATTTTATAATTTAATAATATTATAATTACAAAATGCAAATATTATATACAAAGTATATTAGTGTTAAATGTATGTCAAATCAATTATAATTATATTACAAATTATAAATTAAAATCTAATTATTTAAACATACATTATTTGTTTATATATACAAGTACACGCAGAATTATTTGTTCAAAAAGTCTAAAATGTTTGATTAGAAAAGGTAATAATTATTAATTTGGAGATTAGATGCTTGAATTTTAAATGATACAACATATATATTACTATTTTTAAGCGTATATTAATCAAATAATAAGTGGATTGACAGGTTAATCTATTTAGCCCGTCAGCTAGCCCACTTAATGGTATGCAAGTTGTTATATAATTGACCAGGGTCCACCTTGCAAGGTGGACCCTGGTCCTAAACGATATTGAATTGTGTATTTTTAGTATTTGAATTGTGAACGCTTAGTATGTAAATTATGTCCACCTTATAAGGTAGATCGTGGTTCTAAACAATATTGAATTGTATATTTTTAATATTAAAAATTTGTGAATACAAGACTATACTAAATTTTAAAAAGATTAAATTGTATATTTTTTTTATTTGAATTGACTGCAGTATTTGAAAGAAACTTGTGAATACAAAACAAGATAATCAATTACATATATGTTAATATTGTATGTTCTTAGTATACAAATTGTAAATTTTTAGAAGGTAAAATATGTAACCTAGCCAAAAATGACCAAATTTGTTTTGACAATTCTAATTTCGAGTATTTAATTTAGACTATTTATATTTTTTGTTACTTGAGTATTTTATTGTTTCATATATATATATATCATAAAATTGTGCCACTTTTAATATTAATTTGTAATGTTTAAAAATAAAATTGAAATGGTTTTAAATTCAAAAGCGGGAAAAAAAAATAATAATTAAGAAAGTAAAATTGAAATCAACTCTAATTCTTAATGCAGTAACATCAAAATTTAGAGACAAATTTCATTTGTAGCGTCAATCAGAGGTTAATAACTATGAATGTTATAATTAAAGGACACTTCTTGTGATACAACCCGAGGTTGTATGGATTATTCTTCTTCGAGTCAAGAACTAAACTCCAAAAAGTGAAGCGGAGAAGAGACATATATGATTGTGTTTTGAGTGAAAGCCTAACTCCAAATAACTATGCTTCGAGTGGTAGCCTAACTCCAGAAAAAGAGACAAGAGAAGAGAAATAGTCATTATATTCTCCAGTGCGGGCCATCCTTCAATTACATAAGTTGCTATATATACAAGATCATAGAAACTATCAACTATCCGCTACTTATATAATTAAATTACCTATTAAATGCCTAGAATAGTGGCCAGGTTATCCCACCATACAACAAAAACATAGGTTGTGTCATAGACTCATAGGGTACTGTCTCTTATTTTATATTTAACACAACCTCACACGTATAAAGTTGTATAAAGTGTTATTAGCTCTAATGTTGACACTATCAATGCATTCTTTGCATGTTTGTATTGGTACAACACCGATTGATATTTTAGAATTTTTTTTTTAATAATTAAAAGACGGAAAGAAGAATAGAAGACAATAAAGTCATTTGACGTAGATTAGGTACGGTGTAGAATTTAGGGAAGTGAGATTTGTTGAGATTGCGCAGTCGAAGCAAGACTTGTTTAATGTAAAAGCAAATAATAATAATAATAATAATAATAATAATAATAATAATGTAATTCATGATAGGTACAACATGTTCTGCGGTCCACACACATATTCTTTAGTTTACACAATTTTATGGGCCACGGTCTAAAAATAATGTCATATTACACAATTATTTTTTCCCGTAACCTGCTACAACATACATTTTTATAACTCATAGTGTACATTATTCTAATTCATAATATGCATTATTTTAACTCATAAAATTTAACGACTTCATTTTGGAGAGCGTGTGAAATTTTGCCGTGATAGGTACGGCCACATCATTCATCTTGCGTCGTACATACGCAAATCGCACTTATCCATGCAATAATAGGCAAGTTTGGTGGGAATTAATCTCATTTTATTTTTTCTTATGTGGTGACATTTAATTTGTTTTGAACAAGGTTGGCGTAGTGCTTGTGAAGTCAGATTTTTTGGAGCCAATTTATTATATTAAACGATGCAATAAAAAAAATTACGTTTATAACCATGACTATAACTCTTAAAACTAAACACCCCCTAAACTGGAAAAATTGTGCAATTAGATCCTAGTTTTACTTATTCAATAGGTTAACACTAATATGTCTGGCTAAGTTAACATGTGTCGTTCTAAGCCTAGGTTGATGCTGAGTGTAGCATTTTTTTTTTTATTTTATTATTTTTAAAAATAGTAACAATATATTAATTTATTTTTTATTTTGTAAAAAATAATCACCATTTATAATTTATTTTTATTATTTTTGAATTTTTTTTAAAGATGGCCACTGCCCACTGGTCGTCTTATATGTTGACAGACAACTGATGACGTTGTCCATCAACAACAAAAAAAAAAAAAAAAATTAAATCAATAAATAGTTACTATTTTTATTTTTTTATTTTATTTTATTAACATATATTTATTAATAAAACAAATTAATAAATAGTTACTATTTTTAAAATAATAAAATAAAATAAAAAATGATACATTCAACGCCCACCTAACCGTAGTCCTTAGAATGTCACATGTTAGTCTAGTTAGCGCCACATCAACAGTAACCTATTAAATATGTAAAATTATGGCCTAATCGTACTATTTAACGTCTTAGGTGACCTTGTTGGATTTTTTTCTTTTTTCACTTATTCATTGGAGTTAGAAAGTTTATATAACACTTTTTTTAAAAAGTTATAAGCGATTCAAGATTCTACAAAAACTTAAGAGAAAGATTTATAATTTTCATGCTTGTATAAACATAGTCATCAGGCCATATCTTAGTTCAAAATGGTTTCAAAGTTACTGTTGGTGCACAATCTATAAAATAAGTTTCTTATAAAGACTTAGAATATCCTCAATAGTCAACATTTTTTGTTTGGTTTTTTATTGTCAAGTGGGAGAGAGCGAGGAAAAAAGAGGGGGGTGGTGGGAAGAAAAAAAAAGGTAAAAAAATCATTGATGGACGGACTTCATTCCTTGTCGAGCGCACAACATAATTTGGCTATAAATTTCCTTTTATTATTTTTTTTTATATTACTATCAAATAAATATATTTTGAATGCACAAATTCGAGAAAAAAAAATGAGATTTAAGAATTGAAGACTGAAAAATATGTTTTTTTTATAGACTATGTTTGGCAAACTTAGCTGAAAAGGTAGCTGAAAGTTGAAAATTAGCTTAAAGCTGAAAAACTATAAACTAGAAGTTGAAATTTGAAAACTTAATAGTTAAGCTAGCTATTATGCTTAAAAGTGTTTGGTAAAACTAGCTTTTTGATAAGCTGATAAATGTAAAAAGACTAAAAATAACATCTTTATAAAATTTAGATAGATTTGTTTACATATTAAAATATAAAATAATGAAACTAATATATTTTAATGAAATATAAAGTAAGAACATATATTTGAAAATATATAAAGTAAAACAAAATTTATAATTCATAAAATTAGTTCATACAAAAATTAATGTTCACACAAACAAATGTCAAATTGAAATTACAAAAAAAAAAAAAAAAAAAAAAAAAAAAAAAAAAACTCATTTGTCACTTGAGCTACCCCATTGGGTTTGAGTTATAGCGGTCATATTTGTTAACATAGTTAGTTTATCAACCAATTTTATTTTATTTGACTACTATTAAGTGTTTGACTTAATTGGTTAATCAACCAATATGAGTGTTTGGTTAATCAGTTTTTTATAACAACTTATTGCTCTAAAATACTAAAATTCAAAAAACTACTCAAAGCAGCTTTTTTCTTAAGTTTTTTGAGAAAATAAATTATATCCTTAAAGATCATTTTGTATATAATCAGCTATCAGCTAACAACTAATTTACCAAACATCTTTCTACAACCAGTAAATACTATCAGCTAGCCAAACTCGCTAACCCAGTCCGCTAACAACTATTTGTCAAACACCCCAGCATCTTCTTCTAATACAAGGTAGCATAATGCTATAAGATATTTTGAAATAAAATTATGAATTACTATACGTTACGGCTGAAAACAACATTTGCACTTTAATAATGCATTGAACAGAACACAATATAAAATAGAAACTAAAATAATTAGAGTAATAAAGTAGAAAAATTATAATTATTCTTTCGATTGTAAAAATATGTAGTCTTTCAATTATAGATATGTTTCAGTTTCACATTTAATTATACGTTCAAGTGGCGATATGAAGATATTCTGTGATAAATTTCATCCAGATGAAATTAATGATTGTTGTGATAGAAAGGAACAACATATAGCCACTTTAGTGCTGAGATTGATTTTGACTACTTATATTTATTATACGGACTAAAAACGTAATTAACCCAAAAAAAAAACACTGAATACGAGCATTAATAAGATGTACTATCTCACAAAAACATTCTGACAGGGTAATTGGGTACCCGACCCGGTACCAATGACAGGACCCAAAACATTGTCAAGACAGTTCAAACTACCCAAACACCTCACTCCTCAGCATCAATGCGCAACGGTCCAACTCCTCAGCATTGATGACCAACGTTCAGCTCCTCAGCATTGATGACCAACGTTTAGCTCCTCAACGTTCAGGCTCCTCAACATTAACACCCAACATTCAGCTCAAGGCATTAATGCTCAACAGCTCCTCAGCCCTTGGCATTAACGCTCCGTTACTGAGCTGAAGGAGATAAAAGGCTCACAACACTTGTTGAAGGGGGGACTTCGGACACTTCTTACACTTCTTACACTTCTTACACTTCTTACTAGACAATAGACATTACACTCACTTGTACACTGAGCACTACGCTCAACTCTGTATTGAAACATTCAAATACTCAAATAATATATCCGGTAACACATTATTACCGTCATTGGTGCTTTCATTGAGAGCCGAGATCAGATCTCAGGCTAAAATCACAAAATCAAAAAACCACTCAGTTCATCTCATCACTATCAATGGTATCTGGATCCAGCAGCTCGCACACACCTAGTTAGGTGAACATGGGTCACCCCTCGGGTGATCTTCGTGAGCAGCTCAACAGTAACCATGGAGGTGACCTTCGCAGCCAACTCAACAACAATAACCGCAGAGAAGGTGACCTCCGTACCCAACTCGACAACAACCATGGTGGTGGCCGTACTCCCCTCCCAGCAACTGCTGCTCCTGCCCAGGTGGTGGACCTTCAGGCGGCAGCGCAGATCATCCAACAGGCGGCGACGACGATGGCCCAACTAGTCGCTGGAATGCAAGGCCAGATCTTACCGCCACCACCCCCTCTGGAGGAAGAAGTCCAATCTCCGAGGCAAAACAGAACTCAACGACAGGAAGGTGGAACTCAACCAGTTTCCAGATCTGTTCGAGAACGACCAGCGGCGTCTAGATCTGTCCGAGATCGGTTAGGGGTGCAAGGATCCTCCAATAGAGGTCCCCGTGCCCAAGCAGGAAAGGTAGTAACCAAACGACCATCCGGAGAAAGGATGGGCGAATCTGGTGGATTGGCTCCGCGTCACTCCACTAGACACAAAACACCGCAGGAAGGCCTGGTGGAAAGACTCCAAAGGCAGATAGATGATTTGAAAACGAAAGTAGAGGCAAGAGAACACTCACCAGAACCGGAGGTAAGAATGACCGCTCCATTCTCTCCTGACATAATGGAAGTTCCTCTTCCAAAAGACTTTCGACTACCCGCCATCAAGGCCTACATTGGCACTTCAGATCCGCGTACCCATATGACAAGATACAAGGCAGCCATGGTCATGATCGGGGCAAGCGATGTCATAATGTGCAGAGCATTCTTGTCCACTTTGGACGGGACTGCTCAAGATTGGTTTAACACGATCCCAGACGGATCAATTCAGAGTTTCGCAGAGCTATCCAAAAGTTTCTTGTCTTATTTCTCAGGGAGTATACAACATAAGAAACCATTCTCACATCTCGGTGGGGTAAAACAGGACAAGGGAAAAAGCCTGCGAGACTTCTTAAGCAAATGGAAAAAAGAAGTCAACAACGTATATGACTTCGATTCGAAGGCAGCGATTCTCATCTTCATCCAAGCACTGAGGTCAGGCGATTTCCACAAACAACTGAACACCCACCACCCACGCTCTTATGAAGAACTCATGAGAACGGCCAACCGGTACGCAGACGCAGAAGAGGCTGACAGGAGAAAGAAGGATGAGGAGGAAGGACGAAAGAGTGAGCGACCTGATAAAGCAGGTCCGCCCAGCCAGACACCACGACCAAACCAACCACCCTCAACGGAGGGAAGAGATGAGCATTCTCGTCTCGCCCCACCGCGGCACTTAACACCGCTTACTCACCCGGTTAGCGTGATTCTAAGTCACGCTGAGGAAATGGGAATGGTGCATTTTCCCTCAGCACCAGCATTTGTTGAGTGTCCGGGACAGTACCAGCATCAACAAAGCCTACCCGACAATGTGTGGCGAAAGGAAGAAGATCCTAAGCCTTCAGCTTCCAACACCAAGAAGAGGAGGTGCGACCTGGGCGAGGAAGCAAGAAACAGTGAGCTAGAGGAAAAGTCCGTGCAACGAAAAAAACATGTAATTCGCTGATGGTCGGTCAAAAACTCTCCAATTTGGCCGAAGTCAGTCCTCGGCCAATCTCGCGCTTAAAAAAAAAAAAAAAAAAAAAAAGAGACAGTCCTCGGCCCGAGGTCAGTCCTCGGCCAACACTTGGTTTGAAGTGGTGTCACCTCATCAAGTGGCGCTGCTCCTCATCAAATAAAAAACTCTAGTCCCTTAGGGCTGGCACGAGATCCGATCTCGCTAGCTACCTGACGGGAGAGTGTTTTCCTGGGTCAAGCCAGATGCTTGATTTCAAAAACACCACACTCTAGTCCCTTAGGGCTGGCACGAGATCCGATCTCGCTAGCTACCTGACGGGAGAGCTGACCTTTGACCGAACCTACGGCTGGTCGAAGTGAACTCACACACAGAGTCACACCGTGTGACTTCGGCCCAGCGCCGAAGTCACACCGCGTGACTTCGGCCCAGCGCCGAGGTCATGCGACCTCGGCCCCGTGCCGAAGTCACAAGCCACGTGACCTCGGCACGGTGCCGAGGTGAGGGTGCGTAAAAAAAAAAATTTAAACTTACCAGAGTTATTGGAAGATCCAACATACCAAGTTCTCAGCACAAGTGCCAAGCTATTACTCCCTAGCTACCTCAGCCATTCTCGCTAACTAGGGAGTGGGGGGCTGGTAACAGGGTAATTGGGTACCCGACCCGGTACCATTGACAGGACCCAAAACATTGTCAAGACAGTTCAAACTACCCAAACACCTCACTCCTCAGCATCAATGCGCAACGGTCCAACTCCTCAGCATTGATGACCAACGTTCAGCTCCTCAGCATTGATGACCAACGTTTAGCTCCTCAACGTTCAGGCTCCTCAGCATTAACACCCAACATTCAGCTCAAGGCATTAATGCTCAACGGCTCCTCAGCCCTTGGCATTAACGCTCCGTTACTGAGCTGAAGGAGATAAAAGGCTCACAACACTTGTTGAAGGGGGGACTTCAGACACTTCTTACACTTCTTACTAGACAATAGACATTACACTCATTTGTACACTGAGCACTACGCTCAACTCTATATTGAAACATTCAAATACTCAAATAATATATCCGGTAACACATTATTACCGTCACATTGTTTATCGTATGTTACGACGGAAGATGACAATGTGGGATTTGAATCTTACTTAAAACACGAATGGAAAAAAGACGCAAGATGATGAAGTATGTGGATTAAATCGCTTCTGCGTGATAAAGACTAAGGTATGACGATTTGTTAATTGCACGACTTGCGATTTACTTTTGGGTAGGGTCTTGTGGGTTTAAGATTAGTCCGAAAAAATTGAAATCATATAAGTATTAAAAAATTTTACTTAATCTTTTGAAGGAGAAATTAAATTAGAGTAATAATGCAGGATAAGAAATTTACATGAAATGAGACGTGTCCAGTAAAAAAAATCTTGTGATTACATAGGTCATCCCATTAGGGTTTTACTTGGTTTTTGCATAAGAAAAATATTAGGTAGATGATTTTTGACAAATGGAGATGATGATTTTTACTTGTTATTCTCTTTGTAAATCTTAATTTTTAGTGGGGTCTCTGCTGAGAGAGAAAAGAAAAAAGCAAAGTAATTCTTTGCGCATCCTGCTGCAACATGAGTTCCCAAAAGGCAAATGTTATGTTGTGCGCATAAAAGTAAATGTTTTCTTTTTAAAAAAAAATAAATTAATTTTTCCCCCCTCCTTTTTTCTCACTCCTCTCCTAGTTGTAGCTAACAATTACCCTACCCCACCCCACCCCACCCCCTCCCCTAAAAAGTTATACAACGTACTATATACATACTATAATCACTCATTTAGACTGATAACAGAAACGTAATCACACTACATAGTAATTGACAAAGAATTAATTAATTAAATATAAAATGCTACCTATCATGCAAAATGTGTTTTTGTTTGGAAATTTATTAATGAATGGGGCTTGTCAATTGGAGTTATTGGAATAGGTGGCAGGTGGGGGTTATAGGAGAAAAGTGAGGAGTCAGGATGACATGGAGGAAGAGGGCGGCAAGGTTTAGTGGTTTACAGCCCACACACAGAAACCAAGACGTCACCGCATATTTGGACGCTTCATTCTATTGATTCTCCCACTGGCCACTGCTGACTCCCAATTTTTGTCTTTCTATGCACTCACCTAATATTTTTTTCCACTTTCGTACGTGTATTCTCAAACTCAAATTTTACTTCTCCACTTTAATTTCACGATTTGATAAATAAAAACAAATAAAAATATAATATTTTTATCATCTGAATTCTAAAAAAATGTCTATATATCGAAGTTGCTACCTCTCTTTGATGCTAAAACACTCAAACAATAAGTCCGATGAACTAGAACTTAGAGCATCCTTATCAATGGAGTTTTTTCACAATTTTTTAGGAGTTTTTGTAAGTATGATTGAGAAAGAGAAGATGAGATGGGAGATAAAAGAATAAAAATAAATAAATAAAACTGAATTTTAAATAATAAAAAACATAAAAAAGTAAATGTCAGGCAGGAAGCGGTCAGATTAAAACCCCAAATGTCAGATGGCAACCAATGAGAGCCTTAGAAACAAAAACAATGGGTCCCTGAAAAAACTCCTCTCCTTGCATAATAACCTGAAATTTCTCTCTCATGCACTATCTCTCCTATGTGGCACAAATTACTGTACCAAAAACCACTGATAAGCATGCTCTTAGTTTTGAACACAGAAATGAACAAGTCAAGCCTTTTCCAGACATTTGATTTGTACTCCTCCTACAGACAAGATAGCATCTATGATATATAATCTAAATTCACTCTAAAATGATCTTGTATATATATAGTGGTGCAAATCTCTTTTTTTTTTTTCAATGTGGGGCAAGTGTTTCTTCCAAGTATTTCCATCTTCATTTTTCAATTCAAATGGGTCTACTTTAGGAATCAATTTATCATTCATCAATTATCCGTTTTGATATATTGATCTCTTCGTCTCACTACAAAGTGTCTGAATCCACTTTGATCCGACTTAAATCAGGAGTGAACCCCACATATATTTGTACCACAAAATAGCCACTTAAATATTACTTTATGCTATTTTTCAACCGCCTATACATTATGTTTCCCACAATCTTCTTACCACTTTGCGCACAAGAAGTTTTCATTATTTGATAAATTTTTTGGACTTCGAGTCTCTCTATGACCCTCCACCTCATATTTTCAGTTAGAATCAAATCTCCACATGTAGACTTTCAGAATAACTTTTGAATTATTAAATTAAACCCAGCGGGCCCAATATTGTCATTCTGATCTATTGATTCATTTCATTTTAAAATGTTAAAACAGCAGCACAGTACGGGAATATATTATAGAATCTTAGGAAATAAGAACATAGAACGACAAGTCCCAAGTGGTTTATTTATCTATTTAAATGTTTGGTGTTTCATAATTTATACCTTGGGCATTTGGCTTGAATCTGGAATAATAATAATCATAATTTAAGAATATACAATACATGGATCATGGATAGATGTTGATGGTATCTTTGAATGTAGATCTTTCTTGACGCTCAATTGGAGATAAATAAATAATTTAATCGTCTTATTATATTATTTATTTGATTCATAAATTGAGATATTTATAGTTAATTCAGAACATTATAGAGGAAGTCATATTTAAAAAGAACTTTTAATTTAATTTGTAAATTGAACTAATATGCAAAACTCCAATTGTTATACCACATATATGAACCATGAATAGTCGTCCACTTTGTATTGTGGATCATGATCCAAAAATTATGTGTATGCATTTAATATATGTGTCTTCAGTTAATAAATTATGTGTATGTAAATAAATGGAAGGCACATAATATATTAAGCAAATTATTGTGTAAGCCATAACATACTGAAAGTACATTATTCGCGTACTGAATGCATATTATACAAAATAAATGTACTTTCAATATTCAAATAATGTATTTTCTATGAATCCAATGTACATTTTTAATATACTAAAAGTACATTATTTGTGTATTGAATGTACACTATTTGATAGTATGATCGACACAATAGTGCAGATCATAATTCACACAATAATTACATACACATAATATATTAACTACATATATATTATAGGTAGTCTAGATTGATAATTGGACTACCATTTATACATACATATATGCAAATAGTTGATGACTATGCAAATTATAAATGGTTGTAACTTACCAACTCCTAATGATAATCCTCTTTGATTTCAAATTTGGCCATAGATAAAAATTCAAAAACTCTCAAAAATTGTATTGAACTAGGTCTAGTTTTGAAATCAAATTATATAATATATTATGTCATAACTAAAAGTTTAGATAAATAGTGAAATTACATATTTATATCTTATTCTCAATTCATTCTTATTGAAGCATGTAATCCATCTCAATTTAAAATTTAAGTTGATAGTTGGATTGCACCTTTATGTTTACATATTATATGCTCAACACACTCCCTCATGCAATAGTTATACCATGAACTCGGCTCTACCTTGCAAAGTGGACCCATGTCCAAATACACAATTTAAATGTTCACAATTTACAGTGTATTTTGGACCCAGGTCCGAATTATAATCCTCCCTTACAAACGTACGCAAGCCAATTACTTTATAGGAACTCCAAGTAACCCATAACTTAATTGAAACATATGTTTCATCTCAACTAAAAATCTAAGCTCTGATAGTTCTTTCCATTCCTTTAACACCTGGTTGGACTGTATATTTATATTTATAATCATATATGCTCAACATATTCAACTTGGCATTCTTTCAACTCCTTTTATATCCTGCTCTTCGTTTTATGTCATTTTCTAACCTTTAACCTTTAACAATTAAATTAAGTTTTACCCAATTTTAAATATATATGATGTTTCCTAATGCTGCCTCCCTTTTCTCTCTAAAACAAAAAGCCTTTCTCTGCTCAATTTCGGCTTCCACCGCCGGCCTCCAACCGGAGCTCTAATGGAGCTTTGAGCCGGCGGTTTTGGTTACCTTCTACGTTTGCTCTCGCTCTTCTTCCGCCCCGACCACCGTCGCAGCTCCGTCCGCCTCCGACCACCGCCACAGATCTTCTTCTTCCGTTTTCTTTCCCTTTGAATAAAATAATAGTAGGTAGGTATTGGGGTTTGTGTTGGTAGTCTTGAACTCCCAACCCTACTTTGGCTTTACCACTTTTTATTTTCTATATTATTGTGTTTTCCTCTCGTTACTTTCACGGGCTTTTTCCTCTCGTTACTTTCACGAGCTTTTCATTATCATTAGCATAAATCGTTTAGTTTGGTTTCGGCAAGTGTTGATCTTATCCTGGGCGAGCAAAAAAGAATGATGACGAAGACCCAGATCTTTGATGAAGCTTTAAGCTCCTTGAAGGAACATAGTTTCCTAGTTATGAAATAGTTTGCGATTCAAGTTTTCTATAGCATAGTTAGAAAAGTTGTTTCTATGTCTGACTGTAAAGAATGGTTTACCATTTCATTGATCGTTTATGTAAACGTTTTATGTTATGAATTAATGGAATAGCTACGTTTACCTTCAAAAAAATATATATTATGTTTTAAATACTACATTTATTCGACACCTATAACTATTATATTTAAACATAGATAGCATTCAAGCGAAATACTGACGACTCTGACCGGGTTGATGTTGCAACTACACTTGGTGTGGTTCAAGCGGCCGATTTTGGGAAATATTTGGGCCTCCCGTCTTTTGTAGGTCGCAATAAGAGGAGAGTGTTTGCTTATATCGAGGATAAAATTCGGCAGAGAATTGGCTCGTGGAATAAGAAGTTATTATCTCGTGCTGGAAAGGAAATACTATTGAAGAGTGTGGCTCAATCTATACCCACCTTTTCAATTAGCGTTTTCTTACTTTCCGATTCTCTGTGTGTGGCCTTGGAGCGATTGATGAACATATTCTGGTGGTGTACAGGTGGAAATAATCGAAATGGAATTCACTGGATGTCATGGAAGCGTATGTGTACTCCGGAGTGTTTGGGAGGCCTGGGGTTTAAATATTTACGTGCTTTTAATTTGGCTCTGTTGGGCAAACAATGATGGCGATTCTTAACTAACCCCTCTTCTTTGGTAGCTCGCGTGTATAAAGCCAGGTATTATCCTAATTCTTCCTTTGTTGAGGCCACTATAGGGACTACTCCAAGTGCCTGTTGGAGAGGGGTTTTTGTAGCCAAGGATGTGATTTGTGGAGGTATCCGAAGACGGATTATATTGGGGAAGGAACACACACTAAAATATGGGGATCTCCGTGGTTACCTGATGCGGACCCCATGATCCATACTCCTCAATCCCCATATTTATCTGATGCTACAGTATCGGGTTTGATAGATCCATCTACACACTCTTGGGATGTTTCTATCTTATCAGATATTTTGGAACCCAGAGATGTTGATTTGATCAAGCGTGTGCTTGTTAGCCCCGGCTATGTTGACTCTTGGTACTAGGTTGATGATTTCTGAGGTATATATTCAGTAAAGAGTGGTTATAGACGACTTAGAGGCAGTGTTGCTCCTTTGACTAGTGGCTTTGATAGTTGGAATAAATTGTGGAATTTAAAGATGCCCCCGAAGTGGAAGACTTTTCTATGGAGGGCTATCACTAATACTCTCCCCACCACTTCTAATTTAATTCAACGGTGAATGGAAATTGATCTTTTGTGCCCTCTTTGTGCAACTCAGGTGGAAGATGTGTCACATGTGCTTATTTCTTGTGATTTTGTAGTTAATGTGTGGTGTGCCTCCAACCTTGCTGTCCCAAATGGTGTTGGTGTTTCCTTCCCTATGTGGTTCCAGCAGGTCCTTGCTTCATCAAATAGAGAATCTATTACCAGGGCTGCATCGATCATGTATGCTGTTTGGGCTGCGCGAATTTCAGCAGTATGGGAGGCCAAGGTTCCTATACCAAGATCAATGTGTGCAATGGCGAACAAATCTCTCCAAAGTTGGCAAATTTCACAACCAACTTCCGGTTCTACTACTTTTATGCACGGTCCGGATCCTTATACTCAATCTCATTGTCGTTGCCATGTTGATGCTGCATTTGATTGTACTACAGGTAAAGCTACGGTAGGAGCCGTTTTGCTGCGGCCGAATGGCGAGTTTGCTGCAGCGATGTGTACCCCCTTACCATTCTGTGATTCGGCTGTTATGGCAGAAACCCTTGCTTGTAAGGAGGCTCTTTCTTGGTTGAAGGGTAGGAATGAAGATGCCGTTACTATGTTTAGAGATTGTTCAATTCTTTGTGGAAATCTTCGGTCCTCTGCTGAGATTCTTTCGTATATTGGTATTTCCACGAGGGAATGCCTTAGAATTTTGAGTTCTTTTGTCTCTTGTTCAGTCTGTTATATTCCTAGATCGGGCAATGTCTTAGCCCATACTTTAGCACGAGACTGTTTTTCCTCTTTGCATGATAGACATTATGTTTTGGGATGTTGTTCCCTCGTCTCCATTGCAGAGCTTTTAATATAATCTCTATTCCTTTTCAAAAAAAAAAAAAAAGTGACGAAATACTGGTTATATTTATTTTTCTACAAGAGAAGGAATTTTGAACTTTCGACCTTTCTTAACGAATGAGAGTTTATGGCTAGTTATACCAACTAATCTGATTGATAAGATTATTTATCTAAATCATCGCCTCTTGTTAAACCGAAGGCTATCCTTAACCCAGAAATTTCTCTCACTTTCTAAAATGGGTCCCACTTCCACATCATTAAATTTATAAATTCTTCACTATTTGAAATTTGCATATTATATTATAAATATAATAACTAAATAATATAATAGGAAATAAAAAAGATAAAAAAGTACACAAATCAAATTTACCATGCTTTTCTCCCACTTTTCCATTGTCTCTCCTCTTGCTAATTTAGCAATTTCTCTCTCCTATTGCAACACACATGGCATTAAATAATAATAAATAAAAAAACTCTCTCTTGCCACATAGATTAGAAAGGGGGTAAGAAACATGTATCAGACATGATTCAAATTATATGCAACATCCATGAACCCACATGTGTTGTACTCATGCTCTATCTTGAAAATTCATAATCAAGACACCTTCACAGTTGAAAATTATGCACAAAAATTCGGTAAAACAATACCTAGATTTTGTGACAAAGCAATTATATATACATCTTTCATACATGAGTTAATTATAAATTATATGAATATGATTTTAAAAAATTAATAATATATACTTCCTTTGTCCCATTTTATATGCTCTACTTACTATTCATTGGTCAAATCTACTCTTTCTTCTTTGCTTATTTCTATTAGTGTTTTCTTATAATTTTTAAATTTGATTTTTTTTTTGTATTTAATAGTACTTTTAATGTAGTTTATAAATATATAAATTTTACATACTAATTATAAACTTAAAATTATGAAAAATCAAATTAAAAATAACTTCATTCAGACCTCGTTAACTAAACCCATAAAATGGGATGAAGGAGTAATTTTTATGTGAATTACTTATAGATCATACATAACCAAGATATAAATAATATAAGTTTCAAATATCAAATGTACACTAACCATAAATTATATTAATGTAACTAAGAGATAAACCTTCAAAATATGAGCATTCAATACATAAATAATGTATCTTTAATATATTAAAAATTTACATTATGTCAATGATCTATTTGACTGGGCCGGCAGTCGTGCGAGGCGACGAACACCAATCCCTTGAACATCACGGGGATCCACCAGATGACTTGGATTACGAAGGCGATGTGGTCATGGAAATTGAAAATGACAACAGGGTTACTCACAGAGCGGAGGCTGTTCCCTCCGCTTCTGATTGAGTTTTGCTTTTTGTGTCTTTCTGTCGTTTTCTTTTTGTGTTTTCCTTCCTTTTGCCTGGTTTTTATGAAGTGCATAGTTTGGAATTGTCAAGGCGCGTGTGGTCGTGACTTCCACCGCGTCCTTAAAAGCTTGCTTCAAACCCATAAGCCCACTCTCCTCAGCCTTGTCGAACCGAAGGTCTCGGGATCCCATGTTGATGCTATTTGTAATCGGATGGGGTTTTCTGACTGGGTTCGGGTAGAGGCGGTGGGGTTCAGTGGGGGGATTTGGGTTTTCTGGAATGCGGGCATTCAAGTTGAGGTCCTGTTCACTCATCCTCAATTTATCCTTCTGCAGGTTACGGAGGCTCATCAGGCTGGTTGGTATTGCGCGATCGTTTATGGCAGTCCCACGTATCACCTCCGGCGCAGGTTGTGGGCTGAACTTGCGGTGAGTAAGAGAGGGATCCAGGGCCCGCTGTTGGTGGCGGGTGACTTCAACTCGGTTATCTCACAAGAGGAAACTTCAAATTATTCGGCTTTCTCGGTTCAACGAAGCTCGGAGTTTGCTGGGTGGATTCACGATGAAGGGCTTATTGATATGGGCTTCAGTGGTCCAAAACTCACCTGGGTGAGAACTGACCAGTCAGGTTATGTTAAAGGGGCCAGACTCGATCGGGCTCTCTGCAATACCTCATGGCGCCATCGTTTTCCCGATGCAACAGTAATGCACCTTCCCAGACTTTCTTCGGATCACTCTCCCCTTCTTGTTCAGACCGACGCTCGGAGTTTCCATCGTATTGAGACTCCGTTTCGGTTCCAAGCAGCCTGGCTAACCGATCGGCGCTGGGCGGAGGTGGTGCGGCGTTCGTGGCACCAGAATCACTCGTTTACGGATAATATTAGACAAGTAACGGATGCCCTGTCTTCTTGGAATTCAGATGTTTTTGGCAACATAAATCGTCGCAAGCGGGGGATCATGGCGCGCTTAGGAGGTGTGCAACGCAGGCTTTCACAGCACCACCATGGCGGCCTCGCGAAGTTGGAGAAGGCTCTCAGTGCAGAATACCAGGACATTCTCACTCAAGAGGAGCTTTTGTGGTATCAGCGCTCCCGAGAGGAATGGATCATTTCGGGTGATCGAAACACGAAATACTACCACACGGCTGCGACCATCCGAAAGTCACGCAATACGATACTTAGTCTCAAGGATGTCAATGGCGACTGGATTTCGGACATCTCGGCTCTCAAAGAACACGTCACTCAATATTACACTTCTTTGTTTTCTGCTGGCTCTTTAGGCGGTTTTACCGATACTTTGGAAGGCTCTTTTCCGGTCGTTCCACAAGATGATTGGAGAATTTTTAATCTGGGCATCACGAAGGAGGAAGTGCGGAGTGCCCTGTTTGATATGGCTCCGTGGAAAGCACCGGGTCCGGATGGCTTACATGCGGCTTTCTATCAGCAAACGTGGGATTCGGTTGGTGATAGTCTTTATAGTTTTGTTAAGACTGCTATCGAAACAGGGGCGTTATTGGATGGTGTCAACGACACGATCATTGCCCTTATACCAAAGGTCGGGTCCCCGGAAACTATTAAACAATTCCGTCCTATTAGTTTGTGCAACGTGAGCTACAAAGTCATAACCAAGACAATAACGAACAGACTGAAACGTATCCTCCCGAAGCTGGTCGCTCCGTACCAGAGTTCTTTCGTTCCTGGGCGCCAAATCTCAGATAATGTGTTGGTTTACCAAGAGGTGATGCATTCTATGCGTATAAAACGTGGGAGGTCCTGTTTCATGGCTATTAAGCTCGACTTTGAAAAAGCTTATGACCGGCTCTCTTGGGACTTTATTGAGTCCATACTAACGGAGGTCGGTTTCAGTCAATCTTGGATCAGGATTATTATGAATTGTGTGCGGTCTCCACGGTTATCGGTGAATTGGAACGGCAAGAGGTTACCGCAATTCTGCCCTCAGAGGGGTGTCCGCCAAGGCGATCCTATGTCTCCAGCCATCTTCGTTCTTGCTCTTGAAAAACTCAGCCAGATGATTGTACATCGTGTGCACTTGGGGGAGTGGAAAGGTATCCAGTTAGCTCCTGACTGTCCAGCGATATCTCATATCTGCTTTGCTGATGATGTGGTTCTGTTTCCTGAAGTTTCGATCTTGCAAGCTGAGGTTATTCGTGAATGTCTTTCCCGTTTCTGCGCTGGTTCGGGACAGACAATCAGTTTTGCCAAGTCTCAGATTTTTTTTTTCTAAGAATACGGATCCCACCCTAGCCTTGGAAATTTCGACTAGACTCGGCATCGAACAAACTAACGATCTTGGTAGGTATCTTGGGGTACCCTCTATTCATGGGCGTGTCACTTGCAAATCGTATACCGTTCTTTTGGATAGAGTTCATCAGCGGTTAGATGGGTGGCGAGCGAAAACTCTTTCTATGGCCGGGAGAGTCACTCTGGCGAAAACGGTGTTGAATGCCATCCCGTCATATTCCATGCAAACCACGGTGCTCCCTAAAGGCATATGCCAGTCAATAGAACAACAAATGAGACGGTTTATTTGGGGCAATGTTAACAAGGAGAATTCGAATCACCATCAGCATCTTGTCAAATGGGATACGGTTGCCAGCCCGAAGCGGTGTGGTGGTCTTGGTTTACGTAGGCTTCAAGAGCTAAATCTTGCTTACATGGTAAAATTAGGGTGGCGCTTGAACACAGAGAACAATTCTCTTTGGGCTCAGATTTTAATGCGCAAATACAAGAACGGTCGTTCTCCGTCTGTCTCCACTGCCTAAAAGGGCATAACTGCTGCTACTCCCTTCCTAGAAGCGGGTCTGGTTCGGTCAGTTCGCAATGGGAAAACTACGAGGTTTTGGTTGGATAAGTGGATCGTGCCTTACCCGCTTCATCAGTTGTTGAACACCCCGCTTAGTCTACCAGTCCTTTACGCCAAAGTCGAGGACTATTGGGGAGAAGGTACAGGGTGGAAATGGGACCTTATCCGAGATCTGTTACCTTCGGATATTCTGCAGAAGTTGGCAGCCTACGCCGTGAATCTGGATCCTGCGGCGGAGGACGAGTTCGGTTGGTGTTTCGAAGATGATGGGGATTTTTCACTTGCGTCGGCGTATGCGGCTTTGTGCCCTCCGGTTCAGCAAGGGTCTACATATGACTGGATGCGCATATGGGAACTCCATGTGCCCAGTCGAGTTTGTTTTATTCTTTGGCTTGTTGTGCATGGTCGCATTATGACGAATGTTGAAAGGGCTCGCCGACACCTTACAACTGATGTCTCTTGTGGTTTCTGTGCAGGGTTTCACGAGGACTTGGACCATTTGTTCCGTCGTTGCCCCAAAGCGAAAGGAATTTGGCGAGCTGCGTTGAATCCCGCGACGAATGCCGCCCTTGCCTGCTTGAGCTGGGAAGATTGGTTGAATGCGAATATCACTGGTGACGCCTCGTTTGGGTTCACTTCTTCTTGGCCATTCAGATTCGGAATTCGGCTTTGGTGGATTTGGAAATGGCGCAATGACGCAATTTTCCGGGGCTGTGACATGCCAATAGCCCAGAAACTACTATGGGTAACTCGACAAGACAAGGAGATATCGGGGGCTTTTGCTTCGCGCCAACGGCTGGATTTGCAGCGCATGAACCTTGTTGAGGTCTCGGTCTCATGGAAACCCCCATCAACAGGTTGGGTGAAATTGAACACCGACGGAAGCTATTCCCCGGCGGTCAATCTTGCTGGTTGTGGGGGTGTTATAAGGGATCCTAATGGGGACTGGAATCGGGGCTTTGTTTGTAAACTAGGCTGCTGTTCTCCTGAGGTGGCCGAGGCTTGGGGTGTTCTCCATGGTTTGCAACTGGCTTCAAGGCTTGGAGTTCAAAAACTCGTGGTCGAATGTGATTCACAACGGGTGATTCAAAAACTCTCCAAGATCCAAGGTCGAGGCAATATCGATAATCTCATACGTCGTTGCCACGTTGAAGCAAATGGTTTCGAGGAAGTTGTCTTCATCCACATCTTTAGGGAACAGAATCGCTTGGCGGATTCGCTGGCAAAGTTGGCTCTTTCTCACGCACCTGGCTTTCACCATTATGCCGAGGTTCCAAGTAACCTGCGAGACTCTCTTTCCGAGGATAAATCAGGGGCCGCCTTTCCTAGACGTGTGAATCGTTACCTGAGGACTGATTCCTCTTAGTTTCCCTCTGGGGTTCACCCCCTCCTTCCCTATCAAAAAAAAAAATAGTCCATGGTATAATAATTGTATACGTTTCCTATGTGGGCAAAAAATAAAAATAAAAATCACACAAATAGAAGAGTTTGCCCCATAATACAACTGTTAACATCATTAGCAATTCAATTGAAAATTTGTGTAGTGCAGATTTTGGGTAGTTCATAGTTGTCACGGGAATTCAACCAACAAATTAAAGTAGTTGGACCAGGTTATGAAGGAGAGTAACATTTTTAAGACAAATGATGATAATCCTCTTGAATTCAAATGTGGCCATGGACCCGACTCTTCTGCCTTATCCACGATAGAATTGTTATGGCATGTAACATAGTTAGCTTATAAATTATTTTTGTTTTATTTGACCACCTATTAATTATTTTTGGAATGTCTACGAGGTGTCCTGAGCATGCCCTTCTAACAGGAGGCACCTTTAAGCCCCCGTTAAGCCCGTACCATACTCAGACTAATCTCCGCTCGCACCGGGCCAATCCAATTAAGGGGCAAAGTGCTGGCCATATTGATTTCTCCATACAAGGGAGGATCGAACTCCCGACCTCCTCTTAAGGGGCAAGAGTGCCGAGCCACTCACACCAAGTCGCCAACCAAGTTGGTTACCGCTATTAATTATTTAACTTGGCTAAATAACCAATATAAGTATTTGATCAAATAGCTTTTTGTAACAATTTATTATTTCAAAACGTTAAAATTTAAAAAGTTGATCAAAACAACTTTTTCGATCTATTTTTTGTTAGAAAGTCATTTTGAATGTAATCATCTATCAACTAACAGTTAATTTACCAAAATCTTTCTACAATCAACTAGTCAAACATACTAACCTAATCAGTTAACAACTATTTACCAAACATCCCATATATATAAATTCAAGTTTCAAAATTTAAAATTAAAATTAAAGTGTATGCAGATAAAATTTTAAAAATTCTAATTAAATACTAATTCAATTGTCAATTATCTTGTTGTCTAGTGACACAAAATGACTCTCTCAAATGAGATATTATGGATTTGAGCCTCAAGGAACAGTATTGACAGAGTTAGTAGTACTAAAAGAAAATACTAATGATTCACCATATATAGTTGAATCCTCGTGCCTTCTTAAACCCAAGAAATATACGTGTATCATAATGATTAAATTCAATTCAAATTATATAATTAATGAGTAGTGGTGCAATACCCATGCACGATATATGTACCCACATGTGTTGTACTAGCTAGCCTAAGCTCTATGTTGAAAATTCATAATCAAGACACCTTCATGGTTGAAAATTATGCACAAAAATTTGTGAGAAATCATGACCTAAATTTTGTGACATCAATGTAATTAATAATCATACATCTTTTGCACCCTACATAAATTAATTATAGATCATATAAAAACAATTAATAAATAAACAATATATTATCTTTAGTATGTAGATTAATTATAAATCGATCATATTTACGTAATTAAGAAATAAATAATATATCTAAATCTGAAAAATTCATTAAGAGACAATTATATATTAGTCTTAACTGGAATAAAATTTATATTGGTATGATAAGTTGTATTAAGAGTTTGTTCTTTGTGTTATTTGTGTTGTTTTATTCCACTTTTTTTTTTCCAATTTTACCCTTCACATTTTTTCTTTTGAAATTTATTTTAACATTAGTCTTTAGTTGGAATTAAAAATATCTACAAACGTAATAAGGACCAACAAACTTAAGCTCATAACGGGAACTAAAAAATGTTGATGTAATTGTTTGTTAAAGTGAGTGCGTGGTTCATATTATTTTGATTTTAGTATTTTTATTATTTTTCATACTTTATCCTCTATTATATCATTTACTTTTTCTAAACATCGATGCATTCTGTTAGTGTAAACTTAAGTAACAAAATATTTCATTGACTATTTATTATTCTTAACTTACTCATTGATTTTCATAAGGAAGATCTTAGGCTGAATAGGTTCGAACACCATTTCAATCAAAATTGGCATAATTGTTAAACATATACTATGAATATGTTAGAGTGTATTAAAAATTACAATATAAAATTTAACATGAACTTCAATTAATTAAAATCACACATTGGGCATTGATGAAATGGTACACCTAATTTATAGTATATATTCAACACATATGAAACTATGCATATTATCATTGTCTTTTTGGGGAAAGACAATGAGAAACTATGCATATTATCATTGTCTTTTTTGTGAAAGAGGATTTGGTTATGTTTTTAAAGGTGCACGCGTCAAGGTACTAAAATTGCAGTGAAGCGCACCAAGGGACTAGATCAGATCAATAATTCATTTATAGCTGAAATGACAACAAGAGGAAGCATGTATATGATCACGCCAATTAATAGGGTTTTGTTTTGCAAAAACTATGTTTGGGTATTATCCAGTGATGGTGCTTCTCTCTAAAATTGCTATTGCACCAGTTAATTAAACATTTCCGCCATAGGTCATAGTTATGCATTCTTGAAATATTTACTGTTATGAAAAATTTGTTAATCTTGCATTGATATACGTCAGGATATCAAATGATACTTTGATAAATTCTAGAACACTAAATTAAAAATGCACATTGGGCATTGGACTATTTGCGCAATGCGCGTGTGGTAACTAGTGTTAGTGATATAAGTGACATTAAATGTTTTTTTTAATACACATTAAATATTTATTTGGTGCTATTTGTATTATACATTTATAATTTCTTACCAAGTTTACCCTCTATATTTTTTAATTTTCTTTTGTCAGTTATATCCTCAATTCTCACTATGTACAATACAAACACATGCATACATGTGTGTATATGTAGTTTTTTTTTTTTGGTGTGTATATGCAATTTCTATATGATGGAGATATATGGGAGTGGGCCAGGCCCAGAGGGAGAAACAAATAGAATAGGTTTAGATAGACAACCCGGCCCAACGGTTGGGGCGTGATGCATGCATGGGGTTGTGACATAGGGTGGTACCGGTGGTGTGATCGTGCGTGGCATGGCGCATGGCATGGGGGTAGGGGTTGTGACATAGGGTTGTGACATGGGGTGGTGCCGGTGGTGTGGTCGTGCATGGCGTGGCGTGGCGCATGGCATGGGGTAGGGGTTGGGACATGGGATGGTGCTGGTGGTGTGGTCGTGCGTGGCGTGGCGCATGGCATGGGGGTAAGGGTTGTGACATGGGGTAGTACCAATGGTGTGGTCGTGCGTGGCGTGGCGCATGGCATTGGGGTAGGGGTTGTGACATGAGGTGGTGTCGGTGGTGTGGTCGTGCATGGCGTGGCGCATGGCATGGGGGTAGGGGTTGTGACGCGGGGTGGTACTGCATGGGGTGCGCGGCATTGGGTACGTGAGGATAGGTGGCACAGGGACACGTGGGTGGTCAGGGTGAGTGTGGATGGAGGGCCTCACACGTGGGTGGTCCTGGTTGGTCTGACGATAGTATAAAAGGGGAGGCCTATGTCCATTTAAGATATCACTAAAAGTCACGAAGACTTCTATAGTTTGGTGGTTTAAGCCTTGTCAGTTGTGTGGTGGGGATAGTAATCAAACCCTAGCAAGGTTCTTTGGTCCTTACTCCTTAGTTTGGTTTATTTATTAACTAGTCCTTAGGCTCTTTATTTATTATATTTATTCCCCAGTCCCCCCATTTATTATTTGGGTCATTGTTTTTGGCCCGTTATTTCTTGGGCTTTGTACGCATTCTATCGGGCCTCACGCCCTAATCAATAAAATTATCATTTTCTCGTTACTCTCGATATTGCTATACCTGGTCCTCCATTTGTTTATTTATTATTTGGGTCGTTGTTTTTGGCCCGTTATTTCTTGGGTTTTGTATGCATTCTATCGGGCCTCACGCCCCAATCAATAACATTATCTTTTTCTCGTTACTCTCGATATTGCTATACCCGATTTATGGTGGACGCGATCCCGATAAAACCATCATTATACATGTGGAATATATGCATCATTGACTTATTGTCAACAAAACATTTCGATTTCATTTATGATGGCATCGATTTTAAAATCTAATTATAATACAAGAAATTATAAGAATAACAAATTGCATTTGCTAAAAACTAAACTTTTTTTTTTTGTGTTTTTAAAACATAATACCTATTATGTTCATGTATTTTTAAAAAAATTAATGCTAGATAATAATAATTCTTATCATACTAATTTCTTACGTAAGTTAATCATAATTGCTATCAGTGTAATTAAGAGATATGACCAAAAGTTCATACATACTTTCTCATTGGGATCAAATCTATGACCTCTCATTTGGGAGGGCCACAACTATACCGCTTGACCACAAAGTCTCTGGCATTGAATTGGAATTCATATGCCCCTAATGAATTATAATTTAACAATAGATTAGAAAGGAAAAAGGAGAAAATTGACAAAATTACTCTTATTATTATTATTATTATTATTATTATTATTATTATTATTATTATTATTATACAAGGAAATTTTAGTCTTTATATCACTTCATCCTTCTCAATTCTCAGTAATTATATATATTTTCCTTCCTACCAAACAATAGAATTTGAATTCCTAGCTACTCTATTCTTTTCTCGTAGAATTACATTTACTTTCCTCCTAATTCCCTTCTATGAACCAAACACCCCGTAAATAAAATATCTTCAGTGCGGGAATTAATTATAGGCAGTATCAATAGAACAAAGAGATCAGATGAACAATAATATCCACTGAAAATGTCCCATTCCATTCCATGTCAATTCAGTTGACAAACATCATAAAAAGAAATGCACAATAGCCATGTACCAGCCAATAAAATTGAGGGAAGAAAAAAAAATGGATGGGATCACAGTAATAATATCAGTGGAACAACGTTTCATAGAAGTAGATCTGCCTATAGCTAGAGCTATTAATATTATACAGTCCATGGAAGTGTTTGGCTTGTTTTTTTAATCTGTAATTTAGCTGTACTGGCCTGGGATGATTGTCTGTCCAAAGAGAAAAATAATGAAAAAGGTGAAAGGGACCTTCCAACATACGTCCATGGAGTTTGGTTGGAGTGGTGGGGTCCTCTCTTTAAGTGAAAGAGATAGACATTTGGCAATTTGCATACATGCATGAGTCTTTCGTGTACACTTGAGGTATCGAATTATTGAACCCTCATAACTCAAGTTTATCATTACTTACTCTCAACGCCCAATCATTATTGTGTAGATGGTCCACATCATATTGGCCCTGTTTGGTAAATGACTGTTAGCTGATTGGGTTAAAAGGTATGATTAATTGATAATATTGGCTGATTGTAGAAAGTTGTTTGATAGATTAGCTGTTAGCTGATAGCTGTTTGATATAATTTTTTTACTCAAAAAGCTAATTGAAAAGGCTACTTTGAGTAGCCTTTTCAATTTTAGTATTTTGGAGTTACAAAAAGTTTATTAACCAAACAATTAATAGTGATTAAATAAGCCAAAATTGGCTGATAGGCTGATTATTTACCAAACAGGACCACTATCAATTAATGTATATTCAATATACAAATAATGTACTTTTAATATTTTAAAAATATACATTATATTAAGGGAAAATTATATTATTTGAATACTGAAAGTACATTATTTTATATAATTTACATTTAATACATGAATAATATATTTTTAATATATTAAAAAATGTAATTTTTATTTTGGTACACACAGCACTGTGTAGACCATGGTCCATACAATAATTTGCCTCCACCACCTCACTTCAATTATTCGTGTTATTGAAGTGATATTCAAAATTTTTGTTGTAAATTTAAATCTATCAATATCAAAATCATATCTAATTACATTATTTATATATAAAATGCGGGAGAAAGTTATACCTTAATTTTTTTAACAGTACTAAGCGTTAGGAGTCCTATGCTTTGATATTTTGTAGACAAGATATTCCTTATTATTGCTATAACTTTTGTTAAATAGTGTTGGAAAAATAGTAAATATGACATTTTAAATGACTATTTTGTGATACAAATATCAATGGGATTTACTTTTAAGTTGGGTCAGATTAAAGTGGATTTAAGTTCTCCTAAGTGAGTCGAATGAAATCAATATATTGTACGTTCAAAACGGATAATGAGTGGATAATAACTAATAGTGCATTCAAATCTATAAAAAGTGCACTCAAATTAGTTACAATGTAACATCTCTCTATTCTTTTGCTTGCTAAACCTCATTACAATATATATATATATATATATATATATATATATATATATATGCTTAAGGTGGTTATAGGTGCGTAATTTTCTTCTTAAAAGTGCGTGATTTTCCTTCTTAAAGTGAATGATTTGTATGCTTAAGGTGCGTGAATCTAAAACTTAATGTGCGTGATTTTCTTTCTTAATGTGTGTTGTTTTCCTTCTTAAGGGCGCGATATGTATGCTTAAGGTGCTTGAGTTATTGAAACTTAAGGTTCGTCATTTTAAAACCTTAGGTGCATGATTTGTGTTCTTAAAATGCGTGGCTTGTGTACTTAAGGTGTGTGATTTGTGTATTTAAGGTGCGTAGTGTATTCCCAACTGAAGGTGCACCGTTTAAAAACTTTAGGTGCACCGTTTATATTTTTAGCTTAAGGTGCATGGTTTGTGTATTTAAGGTGCGTTGTTTTAATGCCTAAGGTGAGTATCACACAACCGTACGGGAAGATATATCTACACCTGAACCCTTCCATATATATATATTAGTGAGACAAATTTTCTTAAAACGACTTTAAAAATAATTGGAAAAGGTTGTGTCCAAATCTCATGCAAAGAGATCATATCATCATTATGGTTGTTCTAAAATTTTTAAAATATTATAATTTCCAAATTACACTACCTATTTTTTTTGAAGATAACCTCAAAAATTCTTTATTATATTACTCCGTATTAATTATATATGAATTCCTTGTTTTTTTTTAAGGTAAACGTAGCTATTTCATTAATTCATAACATAAAACGTTTACATCAATGATCAATGAAATGGTAAACCATTCCTTACAGTCAGACATAGAAACAACTTTTCTAATTATGCTATAAAAAACTTGAATCGCAGACTGTTTCATAACTATGAAGCTATGTTCCTTCAGGGAGCTTAAAGCTTCATCAAAGATCTGGGTATTCGTCATCATTCTTTTTTGCTCGTCCAGGATAAGATCAACACTTGTCGAAACCAAACTAAACGATTTATGCTAATGAAAATGAAAAGCTCGTGAAAGTAACGAGAGTAAAAATGCTCGTGAAACTAACGAGGGGAAAACCCAATAATAGAGAAAATAAAAAGTAGGTAAAGTCAAAGTAGGATTGGGAGTTCAACACTACCAACACAAACCCCAATACATACTACTATTATTTTATTCAAAGGGAGAGAAAACGGAAGAAGAAGATCGGTGGGGGTGATCGGAGGCGGACGGAGTTGCGACGGTGGTCGGGGCGGAAGAAGAGCGAGAGCAAACATAGAAGGTGACCAAAACCGCCGGCTCAAAGCTCCATTAGGATTAGGAGTTGAGCAGCAGAGAAAGGCATTTGGTTTTAGAGAGAAAAAGGAGGCCGCATTAGGATTTTCTCACTCATATGAATTCCTTGTTGAGTTGGTTTATGTAACAAGACTCACTATATATCAATACACACTTTTCCAAATAATCATGGAAAATATTATAAACTGAGGGCTCTCTAAAAGTGTACATGCATGTATCAAGAATTTATTGAAAAATAATGAAACTTGACTCCGCAAAAAAAGAAAGACTCATGGTTTTCATGTTACGGTTTTCACGTGGAAATTCTTTGTGCCTATTTATTTTCTCACAATTTATTTCTATATTATTTCATGGTTTATGTTGGGCTAACCCCTATAAAATCAACAATGATCACGGATTGCATTCTCAAGTTTATAATATTTATGAAAGTGTCATTGCATTTTAACTTTTTTTTTTCTCTATTTTCTAGCTATTGATGATACGGACGGATGAGATGATTCCATACCATTATTTTCTAGCTATTGATATGAAGACCTCCGCTGTAAAAATCAAAGGATAAGATCTTGCCATTACTTTTTTTTTTTTTTTGAATACTACTGACTCTATTACAATGCAGTATCTGTTCATAACTACTTTCTCAACCTATTGAAGCACAAGTAGAATCAGTATTGCCTCCACTGAGGCTCGGACCCACCACTTCCCGTATAAAGAGAAGGGTTTGATGCCAAGTGTGGACACATTCACACCATTAATCTTAAGAAATCAAAGGATAAGATCTTGCCATTACTAAACATTCAAGTTTACAATTATTATAAAATGAACCATGATGCGCTCTTATAAGTTTATAATATATATAAAATTAACCTCGTATTTTTTTTTACTAAAATCCTCAATCATTGATGAAACTGATGGGCAGTTGATATTAGTCATCACTTTTTACAAGACCATATTCTCATTTTATCCTAACCATATAGGAACATAGTTCTCACCTTATTAGGGACCTATACACATACATACATACTGACGGTAAAAATGGTTACCGTATAATATTAGGAAAAGTAAGTAATCATAGTCCGAGTACAAGAGTTTGTGTGTAGGAAAACCAGAGAGCTCCCTTACTTGTTAAATGAGCTCACCTTTTATATTATACATGGTAATGACCACAATAATGAGCACTAATAATTTCCTAATAATTGCAACGGATCCTCTCCATAAGTGTCCGGCTCCTCAATAATTGTTGTGCGCTCCTTAGTAACGGTTCTTTGATGAGGCGAACCCTAAGAACTGTTACCTCTTCTTAAGTAACGCCAGCGTCTTTAATGGGTTAAATGTACCGGGTCGGATCTAGTACCTTGCCCAATTATCATGTCACACACACACACACACACACACACACACACACACACACACACACACACACACACACACACACACACACACACACACACACACACACACACACACACACATATATATATATATATATATATATATATATATATATATCACCTATTTGGTCCCTCAATTGTTGGCGAACTATCAATGTAATCATTTAACTCCTTATTCATCAATTTAACCCCCGAAATAAATTAAGTTTGGTCGATTTACTCCTTCCTGTCGCATTCCGTCAATTAACCGGTGAGGAGCCCATTTAAGCAAGGGAAAATTAGACTTTTCATATGTTCAACCCCCTCTCTCCCTAGCCTATTTTGGGAACTTGCTTTGTTCTGGACTCATCAATTTGCCCCATCTAAATATTACCCTACACTGCCTACAGAAAAAAAGAGAAAAAGAATTCATTGCTTTCCGCCGCCATTCTCGCGAACTGCTTTAGTTCATAGTTATAGTAACAGATACTCGTGAAGGGAGACTCGACGTCGGGCCGTTTGAATCGATGGATCATGTACGCCGTAATGGAGGAGCTGCTACTGATAAACTCCACGACAAGGATGTTCAGATTCGCGGCGGCGCGTGGCGCCCGCGATTGGAGAAAATCATAGATAAGCAAATTGGGGCAGAGATCTTCGAGAAGCTTCACGAAGCTCGGGCAGGCTTCGTTGACGGCCTCCTTGAGAACCGACATGAGGTGCGGCGGGAGTCCATTGGTTCCTTGAACTTCTCGGCGGCACTCACGGTGAAGAAATAGAGAGGGAGAGTTGAACATATGAGTTCCTTGAACTTCTAATGGGAGATGGATCGGAAGGGAGGTCGTCGGAAAATGAGAAATGGAGTTCCTTGAACTTATGGGCCCATTAGAGATGAGGTGATTATCGTATTTTACAAGTAGAAATGCTTCACAGATATTGTTCGACAAAACATCTGTCTCTGTTTCCGTAACGCGGAGGCAATTTGTTCTTCATCTCCACCGCAAAAAAAGCTAGGCTAACTAGGGCACTCAAATTTCTGAAGTTTTTCTAGGATTCCCTCTTCTCTAGGGTTTAAAACCCATCAAAAAACAACATAAAAGAGATGATTACACAAAGTAATTTTGGCAGCCGAGGTAAAGTTGTAGGTTTAGACTAGTCGAACATAATCTCCTATTTGTTTGCAGGTCTGATAAGTAGATAAAGAGTTTAGTATCAAAATTATGGATTACGGTGTTGCCGAACAAAATGACGCCAGTTATTCGTTTGCAGGTCCGACAGTGTTCATTGAACTTCTCGGCGGCGCTCACGGTGAAGAAAGAGAGATAGGGGGTTGAACATATGAAAAGTCTAAATTACCCTTGCTTAAATGGGCTCCTCGCCGATTGATGACGAAATGTGACCTGAAGGAGTAAATCGACCAAACTTAATTTATTTCAGGGGTTAAATTGATGAATATGGAGTTAAAGGATTACATTGACAGTTCGCCAACAATTGAGGGACCAAATAGGTGATTTACCCTATATATATATATATATATATATATATATATATATATATATATATATATATATATATATATATATATATATATATTTGGTGGAATATATAAATTTTGGGAATATTATTCATGGAAATAAAATGATTTAACAAATAGTGAAATATGTTTATTGTGTTAAGAATGTTATTTTATTTCTGACTTATTTCGTAAATCAAACATGTTGTTAGTTTCTTAGATATTTTATTAGTTTCCATTCAAATTTACAGAGTAACATGTATAGGGAATTAGGGACTGTAATCATACTTTTGTAAGGGAAAATTGTACTTTTCGTTCCTAAATTAGTAATTGTAGAATCCGTTCCTAAGTGTTGGTCATACTCACTTACTCTAAGTTATCATTGACATTGCATTTTTCGTCCCTTTACTAATAAAACATTAAAGACGAAATTTGCAATTTTAGTATAACTCATAGACCAAAAGTAAGTACAAAAGGACGAAAAAGTGCAACACTAATAATAACATAAGGACGAAAAGTGAACATTATCAACACTTGGGGACTAATTTTACAATTACTTTATAATTTCTTTTTTTGAGTACTATTGACTCGATTAAAATTACTTTATAGCTTATTGATGAAAAACGGAATTTTTTTAATGATAAATAACTAAATAAGTTTCACATTTGCAATAAACAAGAATTAACAGGGTGTTTGGTAGGAGGGAATTACAATTCCTTTCTCACTAAATTCCCACCTAATTCCGAAGGCAACTAAATTCCTTCGTTTGATTGGAGGGAATTGCAATTCCCTCACTTTCATGGAATTCGAATCCCATTACACTAAGACAAAATTACCCCTCCCTTATTTTAACCTAAAATTGATGTCTAACATTCCCTTCAAAATTATAATTTATAGAGTGTATTATTCTTCGACTTTCCTTTGTGTATGTTCCTTTAAATATTTATATGCAACAATTATTCAAAATTTGCATTCTTTATATGCATTGTTTATATACAGCAATTTTCGTGTATATTCCTTTGAATTCTTTATATGCATAACTCTTCAAAAATTTTGACTACCCAAATCAAATGCTTATGTTTTTTTAGTTCAAGAGATACGATAGACGACTGCTTTTAAATTTAATATGTTATATTTTTTGGGGTTTGAATATGCAAATGGGTCCAATAGATACTTGTCATCTAAGAATAATAATAATAATAACAGCAACAATGGACATTTTGGACTTTATACAACTTATTCCGTCTCAATTCCAATGTATACCAAACATTGGAATTGAAATTCCCAATAATTTTATTCTTGCATACCAAACACTGGAATTTAAACTCTCACTTTATTTCCGCATTATTCTTTTTTTCATGGAATCACAATTCTTTCCAACCTAATTCACTCACTCCAATCAAACGCCCGTAAATGACTGAATTTTACTCAGCGAGAATGTTTTAGGAAGAAAAGTACAAATTTGTAAATAAAATATATGGTAATAATGAGTAATAAATTGAGGGTGCCTATGCTCTTCTCGCCTATACATACACATTACATATCCTCCAATAACCCAAACTGTACTTCTGGGTGGGATCACTTCACTTTTAGCAGGGCAGGGCATTTCCCTCTCTTCATCTCCATTTGATCTCAGCTTTTTTCTTCAACCTTCGCTTGAATACAACAGAGAGAGATAGAGACTGCGGAGGCGCGGGAGGGAGTGATCCTGTGAAAGTGGTAGTGAAGCACACTATTCTTCGCTGTATGTCAGAGGAGAACTGTTGCTGTTTCTACGGCGATCAGTATTACGGCGGTTACAGTGAGCTCGCAAATCCATTGCAATGGCCTCAACTCCGGAAAAAGCGACGCTCCAATCCAGAAATGACTCCGTCGTCGCCGCTGCCGACGGCGATGTTTTGCAGGAATGGACCTCCTCCGTCGACCGCCAGATCGGCCAGCGGGAAGCAGCCGCCGCCGCTTCTCCCCTGGCGGCCGTGATCGACTCCATTGAACAACCTCCTGCTTCCTCTGCTAAAGGTATACATCCATTTTCACGTTCTGCGGTGGTTTATTATATACAATCGTATTTATACGTTTTCGTATGTAGTATCTCTGCTTATGTACGTATTTCTGCATAATGTTTCTCTAGCTGTACTTGGTGATTTAGATGCATGCATTGGATGAGTTCTCTTTCTGTGCACACACGCGCGCGTTACTGAGCGTGTTAAGATCATACTGATACTTTTTGAAGAAATAATACGGAGTAGTGATTTTCCTTGGTGTTACTCTGAAATTGTTGATTTTGGAACATTTTTGCCCGTAATTTTATTGTTAAAAAATGAAAAATTTTCAACATTTGTGTGATCTGTACTTCTCAGCAAGTGAAATCTCTCTAACTCGTTTTCCATTTCTCTATTCCTCACCAATTGGAAAGTATTGTTTTCAATTTGTTGTATTTTGATATTGGAGAGAAGTTCTGGTCTGTTAATTTGTTTTGTACTCATAATATTTTAGTTCTTGTGTTTTATATTTATTTTAAGACGAATTTTCTTATTCCTTATCATCAAAATGGAAGCAACGGAGTTGATTAGTTTAGGGCAAGGATCATCACTCTTTTTTATGCAGAGTTTTGGGTGGGAAGTTGTAATGATCTCTGCTCTAAGATACTTTTCGTTGTTTTGCTAGTTTCAGGACTACCAAACACTATGAGGGCTCAAAGCCGCCATCCATTAGATCCTTTAACTGCCGCTGAGATCTCAGTGGCTGTGGCAACTGTCAGGGCAGCTGGGGCAACTCCTGAGGTTGTTTTTTGAACAACATTAATACATTATTGATTTTGCTCATTAAGTCTAGTTGTGTAAATATCTTTTAACTGTGATTGTTATGTTTAGGTGAGAGATAGCATGCGGTTTGCTGAAGTTTCTTTGGTGGAACCTCATAAGAATGTGGTTGCATTAGCAGATGCCTACTTCTTTCCTCCATTTCAGCCATCATTACTACCCAGGACTAAAAAGGGCCCTGTAATTCCCAGTAAGCTTCCTCCAAGGCAGGCAAGACTTGTAGTTTATAATAAGAAGTCAAATGAGACTAGCTTCTGGATTGTTGAACTCTCTGAGGTGCATGCTGTAACTCGGGGTGGCCACCATAGGGGTAAAGTCATTTCGTCAAAGGTTGTGCCTGATGTACAGCCTTCAATGGTATGTTACTCATTTGACTCAATTTTTCTGTTAAATATACAGACTAATTTTGTCACATTGTTCATTAGCTAGATTTATCTGCAAGATCTTTGGCTTTAGAAATATTGTACATAACTCATTAGATTGAGTGCTGCATATATGCTGTAAAGGTTTACTCATAAAAATGATTTATATTCCTTTGTGAATGCAATTGTGCATGTGTTGTGTGTAGTGGAAGTCTCTTTGATGTCTGCTTCAGAATATACCCAATTATAGACTTTCTGAATTCCAACTGGAAATAACTTAATAAATAGAAAACTTAAATTCTTATGCATATAAAAGCTAGAGAGTTCATTAATATGCTTTTGTATATCTCTTTCTTGGAGTGTGTTTCAGGATGCTGCTGAATATGCTGAATGTGAAGCTGTTGTGAAGGATTTCCCTCCTTTTCGGGAGGCAATGAAAAAGAGGGGTATTGTGGATATGGATCTTGTGATGGTGGATGCCTGGTAGGTTTTGGCATTTTGTTTACCCAAACATTTGTGAGTCTTTGTCATATATGCCTACTAATTCACCTTTTTCTTCAGGTGTGTTGGTTATCACAGTGATGCTGATGCACCTAATCGCAGACTTGCAAAACCACTTATTTTCTGTAGAACCGAGAGTGATTGTCCAATGGAAAACGGTTATGCTCGTCCAGTTGAAGGACTTTACATACTGGTTGATATGCAAAATATGGTTGTTATAGAGTTTGAAGATCGTAAGTTGGTTCCCCTACCCCCTGCTGATCCATTGAGAAATTATACTCCTGGGGAAACCAGAGGAGGGGTTGATCGAAGTGATGTAAAACCTCTACATATCATTCAACCGGAAGGTCCTAGCTTCCGTGTCGATGGACACTTTGTTCAGTGGCAGAAGGTACTTGATTAGTTTGGCAGCTTAAGCTCTGATTATTTCTTCACACTGGGCACACTAATTTCTGTTTAATTGAAATCTGTTTCGCAGTGGAATTTTCGCATTGGCTTCACCCCTAGGGAAGGTTTAGTTATCTACTCAGTTGCATATGTTGATGGTAGTAGAGGCCGTAGGCCTGTGGCTCACAGGTTAAGCTTTGTTGAGATGGTAGTTCCTTATGGGGATCCAAATGATCCTCACTACAGGAAAAATGCATTTGATGCAGGGGAAGATGGCCTTGGTAAAAATGCTCACTCGCTAAAGAAGGTTGAAGTGCATTCTATTTACATTTATAGATTATGTTCTCCTACTTAGCTTGAACATAAATTGATGTTAGTTACAACTTAAAAGTTCTACTTTGGTTGTAGGGTTGTGATTGCTTAGGCTACATCAAGTACTTTGATGCACACTTCACAAATTTTGCTGGAGGTGTCGAAACAATTGAAAACTGTGTTTGCATGCATGAAGAGGATCATGGAATCTTGTGGAAGCATCAAGACTGGAGAACGGGCTTAGCTGAAGTAAGGCGTTCGCGACGGCTGACAGTATCTTTCATATGTACTGTGGCTAACTATGAATATGGCTTCTTCTGGCATTTTTATCAGGCAAGTTATTCAGTTATTCTTCAATAGAAAAATAAATCTTTCTGTTGATATTGCCTCTGAGAATTGAGTTCTTCATTTTACAAAGACTATTTACCATTTCCACCACAGGATGGGAAAATTGAAGCTGAGGTTAAGCTCACGGGGATTCTCAGTCTAGGAGCTTTGCAGCCAGGGGAAGTAAGAAAATATGGGACCACTATTGCACCTGGTCTATATGCACCTGTTCATCAACACTTCTTTGTAGCTCGTATGGACATGGCCGTTGATTGCAAGCCTGGAGAAGCACATAACCAGGTTTGTTTGTCCTTCATCAGCTGATCTGTTGTTTAGTCCCCAAGCATATGGATAATTGAGCTAGTAAAATAGGTTTTGTTTTCAAATGATCTATTCTTTGAAATTCGGCTTTTGTGACTTGTGAGCTTAATTGGAGTATAATATATTTGAAAATCTGACTACTGTGAATTATGTATGTCACTACTGATTCCAGTTTTCTTTTGTCTATTATACCAATCGTGATCTTTGTTGTCTGGAAAGAAACAGACCAGAGTCTATGTACTCTCTATTGATGATTTGGTAGTCGCATCAGATTCAGTCCTGACTTCTATAGCCCTTAATATTATATGCTTAATACAATTCTTGTTCCTCTGTAGGTGGCTGAGGTAAATGTTAAAGTTGAAGATCCTGGAGAGAATAATGTCCATAACAATGCATTTTACGCAGAGGAGAGATTGCTCAAAACTGAATTGGAAGCCATGCGTGACTGTAATCCTTTATCTGCTCGGCACTGGATTGTAAGACTTCTTTCTCTTTGTGTAGCTATTCCCCTGTTTGATCTGGTAATTTAAAAAAGAGTTCAAGCTTTTGAAACTCATATTACTTCTTAAAGTAGCACACATTAATGATTCATGATATAGCTTGTCCTTTGCGAATGTAGTGGTTGGGTGTTCCTGCTCTTTTCAGTTATATTAATCCCACAAAGTAAACATGTATTTTGTAAATTCCAATACATTATGGAGTCTGGTCACATGTAAATACTGACAACAGTGACAAGGATCTGTGTTTGTCAATCCTATTGAGCTTTGTCTCTGTGAGTGGTTATCCTTTCACTTGAAACTTAAATGTGGTTTTTGACATCTTATATTCAAATGTTGCATCCTTTTACTAAATTAACGAGATTTCTTGTAGTATAGAAGTACTTAAATAACATTGGGATTATATGTTATGTCAACAATTAGATCAAGAACACAAGAACAGTCAACCGTACTGGACAGTTAACAGGCTACAAGCTTGTACCTGGCTCGAACTGTTTGCCATTAGCTGGTACAGAGGCAAAATTTCTGAGAAGAGCTGCTTTCCTAAAACACAATCTATGGGTTACACCGTATGCACGTGATGAGATGTTTCCTGGAGGAGAGTTTCCTAATCAGAACCCACGTGTTGGAGAGGGATTGGCTTCTTGGGTTAAACAGAATCGATCTCTGGAAGAAACCGACATTGTTCTTTGGTTAGTGTTCTCTGTACATGATAAATTTGCAGATAATTTCTCTGTACTATGACCATCATCCATGTTTATAGCTTGGTGCTGCACAATGTGCATATTTTCTTGGCTTATATAGCCTGCCTATACAAAAGATAAGACAGAAATACATAGAAGAATATTCAAAGAGTGCAATTATAAAGTATTAAATGTGGTTTTTCAATTTCACAATTATATGAATGTGATATGGCATCTGACTTGGCTGTCAAAAATCTACAGGTATGTTTTTGGAGTGACTCATGTTCCTCGGCTGGAAGACTGGCCGGTAATGCCTGTGGAGCACATTGGTTTCATGCTCATGGTATTCAACACTTGAACTTGATGATTCCTTTGTATAAAAATAAAATACTATACTATGTAGCTTACAAGGAAGCACAATGTGTGTGCATTGGGGCATTTAACCCTAATTGTTTGTCGTTACAGCCACATGGATTCTTTAATTGCTCACCAGCAGTAGATGTGCCCCCAAGCTCCGCTGATCCAGATCCCAAAGAAAATGGAGTGATAACAAAGCCATGCCATCCTGGCTTGGTTGCAAAGCTTTGAAGGGAAAGCTGTAGCTGCTTCTGCTTGTTTTATATCTGATGATTTGTGTCTAATAATATGTGCAACCGTACCATTGATGGATTCTTGAAGTGCATTTCTCATGTTTGAAGTATTTTGTGGCTTTGGAGTTTTAACTTTGTTTACCAATTCTGTTGTTCATTCGGTTTGGTGATCTTCGTTTGTAATACTGTTTTAATGTGTGTTGGTGATCTTCGTTTGTAATACTGTTTTAATGTGTGTCCAACCATAGCGTTGGTGGACTCTTTTCTAAGCCATGTTTTAAGTGTATTTATTTATTATTTATTCTGTGCGGATTTGAGGGTAGGAGTAGCAATGTTGAATGAAGAAACCTCAATATCCAAAAATGAAACAACACTGCATTCTAAATTTCCATATCTGTGATGTTTATGTAAACTCAATTCAACTTATTGATCAATTTGTTGTGTTTCTGCTATGTATATTTGTGTACAGCAGAAATGCAAGCTAGGCAATCTGTTTGTGTTGTACACAAATATATGGCAGAAACACAAGTCTCACTTGTGTTTTATGTATTTTAGGTAAAAAATAATAATTGCAAAAATAAGAAAGTCAATGAGAATTGAGTTTCTAGTTCAGTCAATACAAAAAAAACACAAGTCCCATTCGAGTTTTGCCTAAGGCAGAAAACGCCAAGCATTCTCTTGCTTTTCCAACCTATTTTTTCTAAAGACTGCCCTCTCTCGGCTGAATCTTGGTCTAGACTACTACGAGAATCCCGTATCCAGCAACCCAACCTATACAAAGGGCATCAAAGCCCCTTTACTAGGTTGGAGCTATAAAGCTTACCTTATTTATTATTCTTAATAAGGGAAAGGGCTTTTCCCCAATAGTTGTAATTTTGATGTGATTTTTGAGGAGTTTTTATAAGAATGATTAGGAAAGAGAAAATTGGATGGAGAAAAAAATAAAAAGAAAAAATAAAACAAAACAAAAAAGCTGAAAAAGAAAAGTAATTTACAATTGCAGCTCACGGACTATGAGGCTCAATTCTCTTCTCACCAAGGGGGCCCACCATGTCAGCATAAGAACTCAAGCTTGCAAGAGAAAAAAACAGCCCAAAATCACCTCTTCCCATTTGTTAAAACACTCTTCACTCATTTTGAGGTCTGAAAAAACTCACAAACATCTTCTTTTGGGAAGGCCTAAGGTTGTGTAAGTTTGAAAAGCTTCTCTTTTTTTTTTTTTTTTTTTTTTTTTGTCCACAAGTTTAAAATATGCCCATTTTAATAAATTTCCCTCAAGTTGAAAGCCATTCATTTTCAGAGTTCTCATTACTCATTAGTGGTGAAAGTGGGTTTGACTGAATCAAACTAGATTGGTAGACAGAATTGAGTTAGATTGTTATACCATGGACCATGATCCACGATCTAAGGTGAACCAAGTTGAAAGCCATTCATTTTCAGAGTTCTCATTACTCATTAGCAGGTTACTCATTAGCGGTGAAAGTAGGTTTGACCAAATCAAGCTAGATTGGTAGACAGAATTGAGCTAGATTGTTATACCATGGACCATGATCCACGATCTAAGGTGAACCAATTTGCCAGTAGACATAGCTCCTTTGCGCGCATTTCTTTGCCAGTCTTCACAGATCTTTTGGTGATTTTACTGAATGACAACATGGTTAAAAAAAAAAAAACAAATATATTACATTACAGATATATTGACAATATTGTCATTACATGATGAGAAACAACAAGTGGGAGAAGTCAAGCTTATAGAAAACATATGACAACAGTGGAACGTATAGGTTTAAACCCTAAACCTGATAGCCCCTTACCCCCTGCACTGGGATTGTGTATCTCAATGACTCAGAGTTCGAGTGCTTGCTTTTTACCCCGAGGTTGAGATCCTCTTCTATTGAGGATTCGAACCCAAGCATTTGCTAGGTCACTATACTCACACTTAACCTTTCGGCCACTGAGCTATGTCCAAGGGGTGAGTGGAACATATCACGAATCAACGCGTGGAAGGCAAAGCGCGCCAATTATCAACCATTAGCATAGCTCGATCACGGGAAGATGTTGATAGCTGTTGGAGTACAACATTCTTGACATGATTCGCGGCTCTCTCGCCAGCACGAGTCGCAAGTTCCAGGTACACCACAGCTTTCATCATATCCCCTTCCTGTACAAACAACCATTCAAGAGTACATCAATGTTATGTTATGCCAAGCCATTTGGCTATACAGCCTATACTACAACAAACTACAAAGGTGGCTGGCTCCTCATCAATCAACATACAGGAAATGGAATAGGAATATCATATATATATATATATATACATACACTAGTTTTTCTTATGCGCGATGCGCAAAAATTAGGTGCCCAATATTAGTATTTTATATTAAAATTTTAAATTTATTTAAATTTTAATATAGTAAATAATAATAATAATGCAAAATATTTTTATAAATTAGATATTTATATTTTAAAAAATAACTAACATATAACTCTAATATTTAAAATGTATATTTTATTATTATTATTGAAGAAGATAAGAAAATATATGGTGGATGCATGTGCATAGTAACAATAGTGGAAAAGATAACGGAAGTTATAACAGTAGGGATATATTTGTCCAAAATATTATGTAGTACAACTTTTATAGCATAATGTACAAAAAAACTTAACGGAAAAAACGGACATAAATGAGGGGTATAACCTTCATTCACAATTATTATGTTTTTAGATTAGATATATATAAGCGTTCAAATGTGAACTAGCCTTAACCTGGGAACCTACAAACTGCAGAAGGTTTGCCACGGCTCCCATACATGCCTGGAGGACCTTAATATGCAAACCTTTAGTAGTTCGCAGGTTCGCTCACTAAGGCCGGTTCACACCTGAACACGACCCTATATATTTATATTGTTGTTGTTTTGGGTGCATCACTTACAGAAAAGAGACTTAATCCGTGGTCGAATTGAGCCTTGCTGTGACCCCGATCAGCAGCCCTCTTCATCCATTTTCTGCCTAACCTATGAGACTGCATTAAACCTTCTCCAAAAGAGTAGCACAGTGAAGTGTTATACATAGCGCGTACATATCCACCTTCAGCAGCTTTCAGATACCACTTTGCCTGACAAAGACCCCATCAGAAACTTGTATTAGGAAACCAGACCAAGAGAAAAGCAAAGCAAGCACCTTTACTTGACATTTGACAATATCTCGATCTATTTTATGGAGTATTTGTTTGTGCAGAGATCAAAATTCAAAATGGAGAATGCAACATCATTATTAGACAAAGGGATAAGTCTCAAATAGGTCACTGAACTTAAAAAGTGTGCAATTTAAGTTGAAAATATTTGAGGAATTGGGACATTTTTATCGTTACTTTTAATGCAATTTAAGTTGAAAATATTTCAAGCTTTCATCCCAACTAGTGTGGCAAAGGAAAGCACAATTTTTAGTACATACCATGTAATTAATATGATCAGATTCTATTGGGAAAAATTAGAAAAATGTCCGAATTGCACATATTTACCCGTTTAATGGTTTAATTGCACACTTTTTAAGTTCAATGATCTAATTGCACAAAAGTGATAAGTTCAGTGGCCTATTTGACACTTTTTCCTTAGAGAAATGATGAGTTCCACCTTACATTTCAAATACACTAGATAGATCATCTTGTCACAAAGAAATTGGCAGAGGAAAGGCATAATTGCAGAGCAGGTGGTAGCTTCTTTTCCAAGTATATCTAAATAATGCAATTGATAAATATGCAGAAATACCAAAATTAAAGTCTCTTTATCGGTCATATCTAAGAACACACCCTTGAATACAAATTAACTATAACCAAGATAAAATACAAATTAAGTATTGTATTAATTCTCATACCGCTTCCTGAAAATTCTTATGCACACCACCACGACCCTGATGAAAACACAGTGCAAGTTGGTACTGGGCACGAACATGGCCAGCAACAGAAGCTTTGTACAGCCACTTAACAGCTTGTTGGGAATTTGGAGTCTCACCTACACAATATATGAACTACATCACTAAACATTCAAAATGGTATAAAACAGGCGTTTTCTATCCATATCCTGCTTTCTGATTGTTAAATTGATACCCTTCCTTGTAACCCCAATGATATCTATTGTTTGAAATAGAGTGCCATTAGTACCTTTGCCACATTTCTGTGTGTGTGTAATCATGTTGCTTCTTATCTATAGGCCAACACCTCCATTGAAACATAGGGTATCAATCAATGTTTGGCCAGAAGAGAGAGAGAAGCAGAATGGTGTGGCATATTTCGAGATAAAGTACACTCATGAATATCATAATTTTTTTCCATACATTAGGTTTCCCGCTCACCCTAGACTAATCCTAACCTCTAGAACCACTGTCATGCTAGACTAATCCTAAGCTTCCAAAACCACTATCGCGCTAGACTAATCCTAAGCTCCTAGAACCACTGTCCAAGAGTCGGTAAATTGAGAACCACTGTCACACTAGACTAATCCTAAGCTCCCAGAACCACTGTCACGCTAGACTAATCCTAAGCTCCCAAAAACACTGGCCAAGACTCCAAGAGTCGGTAAATTGTGAACCACTGGTCCAATGTCACGCTAGACTAATCCTAAGCTCCCAAAAACACTGGCCAAGACTCCAAGAGTCGGTAAATTGTGAACCACTGGTCCAATGTCACGCTAGACTAATCCTAAGCTCCCAAAACCATTGTCACTATAGACTAATCCTAAGCTCCTAGAACCACTATCACGCTAGACTAATCCTAAGCTCCCAGAACCACTATCACGCTAGACTAATCCTAAGCTCCCAAAACCATTGTCACTCTAGACTAATCCTAAGCTCCCAAAACCACTATCACGCTAGACTAATCCTAAGCTCCCAAAACCACTATCACGCTAGACTAATCCTAAGCTCCCAAAACCACTATCACGCTAGACTAATCCTAAGCTCCCAGAACCACTATCACGCTAGACTAATCCTAAGCTCCCAGAACCACTATCACGCTAGACTAATCCTAAGCTCCCAGAACCACTGTCCAAGAGTCGGTAAATTGTGAACCAACGCTAAACTAATCCTAACCTCCCAGAACCACTGTCATGCTAGACTAATCCTAAGCTCCCAGAACCACTATCATGCTAGACTAATCCTAAGCTCTCAGAACCACTATCACGCTAGACTAATCCTAAGCTCCCAGAACCACTGTCCAAGAGTCGGTAAATTGTGAACCAACGCTAGACTAATCCTAACCTCCCAGAACCACTGTCATGCTAGACTAATCCTAAGCTCCCAAAACCACTGTCCAAGAGTAGGTGGTAAATTGTGAACAACTATCACGCTAGACTAATCCTAAGCTCCCAAAACCATTGTGACGCTAGACTAATCATAAGCTCTCAGAACCACTGTCCAAGAGTCGGTAAATTGTGAACCACTGGTCCACTGTCACCCTAGACTAATCCTAATCTCCAAAAACCATTGTGAGACTAATCCTAGCTCCCAGAAACACTGTCCAAGAGTAAATTGTGAGTTGCCCAAGCAATCTCCTAGTCCGTCCAACCAAAAGGCTGATTGAACGAAATTACAAATTACCCTGTAGCCAAAATCTATATCTTTCCCTTAATAACCATAGCTAGCAATTAAAATGTTGGAATTCACAAGTGTAATCTAAAAATTCATTTTTTCTTGTTTTGGAAATTGAGGTTGAATATAGAATACCTTGCAAGTAACAAATTCCCAAATTGCACTGCCCAGTAGGGTCGCCGAGCTGAGCAGCCTTACTGTACCAAGCAATTCCCTCCTCCTTTCTCCCCATCTCCCAGTACAAAAGCCCGGCATCCACCATTGCGAGAGTAGAGCCACGCGCCGCCCCTTTGAGAAAGCAATCGAGGGCCTTGGCCGAGTTGGGTTTCACCCCACCACGCCCATGCTTGAATCGCTTCCCCCATCTCAGGAACAGCATCGCGTCCCTCAAAGGCCGTAGCGCGTCGTTCCACGACTTGCAGACCAGCGACGCCGTGCGCAGGTGGGTCCACGAGAAAGTCGCGGCGATTTTCATGAGGACGTCGTAGGGGAGATGGGAGTAGTCTTGGTGGCATCGGTGGTCGTCGCAGGGATCGGAGAACGAAGGCGGCTTGGAGGTGTTCTTGGGTCCGGTGGGGTCAGGTCGGGAGGGGTGTTTCTTGACGAAAGGGAGGGCGGTGAAGCGAGGGGTTTCGAATTTGGACGGCCATGTTTTCTGCTTCTGCTGCTTCATTGCTACGGTGTTGGAAAAGTGGGGGTGCGGGTATTCTTTGTCTTGTCAGTGAAAGCGTATCACACAAATAACGCTCTCTTGCCACCAAATTCTTGTGGTGCACTGCGCTGCTCAAATCCCATTTTCCTTTGTGAAAAAAAAAATTATTTGGTAATCTTAATTTCATCGAACTAATATCAAGATTTCATCTCTAAAACTACTGCAAAAGTAAATTTCGAGCTTCGCAAATAGCTCATCGGTCAGATCTTAGAGCATTTCTATTTGTGAATTTTATATGGTTTTTAGGAGGCTTAAACTTATGTGGAAGAGAGAAGAGGGGAGCCAGGAAAAAGAGTGTTGCAGGAAATATTGGTTTTTGTCTCCTATTGTGGACCCTAGCAAAAGAAAAGAAAAAAAAAACTATAGTTGGTGCACGTTAAGTGAGCATATGTACTAGACGTGCCCATTCGGCGTGTTGCTCTACTTTAATTGTTTCCTTTTGTTTTTTCGTTTACTAATGGAGATGCTCTTAGTTTTTATTCATGCATAAGAGATCCAATTCATACCTTCTTTCATCTTGGCGCGCCTTCCGTTGTGACATCAAGTCAGGCGATAAACCACCACACTAAGCTCTTTTTTTTTTCTTTTTTTTTTTTTTTAATGCTAAACTAATCTTAAGTCTCCAAAATCCAGCTAAGGGCGGGCACAAAACTAGGTAAATCTTCTTTTTTTTTTTTTCTAAACTAATCCTAAGACTCCAAAACTCTGCCAAGAGCGAGCACTGAAGGAGGTAAATCGTGAGTTACCCAATCAATTCTCAGTTTCATTTTTACATGTATACTCCGCACATAGTGTCAATTTTTTTTCGCTTTGGATGTCTCAGTGGTCCTCATGTCTTTAATGAAAATTGAATCCTCACTTTATTGCTCGAATAAGATTTTCAGAGTGATCTTTAAACTATTGAGTTAAGTCTTTTAAAATTTTCTTGCCGACAAAAAGACGAAATTCCCTCATTTCTTCTTCAACTTCTTGATGGTCCACACGAGACCAAACTTTCTATGAAAACTTTATAAATGTAATGTTGAACACCTAATTTGTCGGTCTATATGTCATATGTGAACCAAAAAGGTAGTGATAGTGATTTCGGATGTATTGTGTGGTGTTACAGTGATTTGATCTCGTATAGTCTGACACTGATTTCAACCGTGTTGCATTAACTTGAAAGTTTGTCTTAACCTACTTTAGTTTAAGTTTTAAAATATTATTTAAATCTATAAATTATAATTTATACTTTTTAAAATTTTAATAAATAAATTTCAATTTTTTATCCTTGACTAATACATGAATTACATTTGGTCATTAATTATTTAAATTTTCTAAAGAATAAATTTCAATTTTGATCATGTGACTATTGGAGTCTTGTTAAATACAATCCACGACTTTTAAAACTGTTAATTTAGTACCATAACTATTTATTGGTCACTCCAGTCAAATCTCACAGGAAAATAATAATAGGTAAAATAATTTGTCATTTTAGTTCTCTTTGATTTCTTCTCCAACGAGTCCATCTCAGCTACTAACTTTCTCCGTTCTTGAAGCTGCCGTTGACAGAAAGAATGGGTTGAAGCTTGGACGACTCGAGAAGAACAAACTTGATTGGGAGATGGCACCTCTGAATCTAAGCTGTCCTTGGAGCTGAAACATTGATTGCTGAAAGATTGGAGATAAAAAAGTTGGGCTTCAAGTTTAGGATTCTTTAATATGTGGCAGCAACCTGAAAAATTCATCTTTGTTGCCTATTGAATTCATAAGAGCATCCTTATCAATGGAGTTTTTTCGCGGTTTTTGAAGAGTTTTCGTAAGTGTGATTAGGAAAGAAAAAATGGGAGGGGATAAAAAAAATAAAAAACAAATCTGATTTAACAAAATAAAAAATAAAAAATAAAAACTGTTGTCAGGCGCGTGCAGTACACTCGCCTGCTGGGCGAGCTAGTTGTAGCCACGCGTGGCTTTGAATTCCGTGTAAGGAATTACTGTTCCAATATCTTCATTTTGCAGGCCAAACTTTTTTTTTTTCTCTTTCTTCATTTCTCTCACCTCCAAATAAGCATGCACTGTACCAAAAACTTCCAAATAACCATTGATGCATATGCTCTAAAGTGCATGCACAGAGCTCGTTTGACAGGACGATTCAATGGCAATGATTAACAGTTAATGTAAGAGAAGTAATTGGACTCATCGCCAAAAAAATTGAGAAAATTAAGAAAATTTAGTGTTCGATCGCTGGAAAAATTAGACTCATTGGAGAAGAAAGAAAAGAGAAGTAAAATGATTAAGATACCCTCATTATTTTACCAATTTTACTTATTAATATTTTCTAGTGAAATTTGATCGGCAATTTGACTGGAATGACTAAAATTGATAAAAATTGAATAATTAAGGTACTAAATTAACCGTTTTAAAAGTTGTAAATTGCAATTAACAAGACTACAATAGTCACATGACCAAAATTGAAATTTACTCTTTTCTAATTAGGTACATGACTATGTAATTGTATCATATTTGATCTTGTCGTTCAAATTTCTGGGCAACTCAAAAGTGTTCATTTCGCAAGGAGCACTGCCATTTGCTTCTTTCCTAAGGGTACTTACCGCAATAGTTGACCAAAAAATGGATGACAGGATCAAATGTGATACAAATTACATAGCCATGCACCTAATTTTAATAGTCAAACCAAATGTGATTCATGTATAATAGTCAAGTGACCAAAAATAATTTTAATTTTATTACAGGTTTGCGCAAGTGTTAAATTTGCATAAGATATTATTACTAAACCCATATATTTTAAGACCCAAATTCTCTTGACTGAATTGTTATACCATTGACCAAAGTCTACCTTACATTGTGGACCCTAATCTAAAAATTGTATATATAATTAACATATTATGTACTTTTAGTTAATATTTAGAGTGTCTAGAAACTCAAAAAAACAGTTTTTTAAAAGTTTTTTTTCGGATTTCCAATGTTTGGATATGCATGAAAAATCAAGTCAACAGAAAACATTTTCCGTTAACTTAGAAAAATGAGGCTATTATGGAGGAAATATACCTTACGCCAAAATAGGTCTGGTTTCAGCCATAACCCAAAGATTTTTTTTTTTTTTTAAATAAATTATATTATTTTTTTATATTATTATAAATATTTTTATATTATAAATAAAACAATTAAAATGTTTAATTATACAATTCTACTCATTTTTTAAAAAATGAACAAAATACACCAATACGAAAAATGAAACTAATTTCCAAAAAATGACTCATTTTCCAAAAAATATTTTCCAGAGAAGTCATTTTTCTGATTTCCAAACACACCGGTAGAGTATTTTTCAATATACCACAAAAAAGAGGTTTTCTTTGTTGTACCACACAGTAACATACAATAAAATATTAAAATGATATTCACTGTCGTCATCAATTCAATAGTAAAATAAATTGATGCTTGTAAATGTTTCATAAAAATTTCTTTAGCAACTGCAGCACTGTATTCACTACAGAATGAAACCAGGACTTTGCATGACAACAATAGTCATAAGCTCTACGCCATTCAACCTGTCCTCAAACAACTTACATCTTTGTCAAAAACTCGAAACATGTTTGTAGGTTGACAACAAAGTGGAGAGAAAACCGACTTTACAACAAAAAAATATGTAACTATGATTATCTCATTTTCATAGTTGTGAAACAAAGTGTACAATGTTTATCAATGGAACATAAGGTGCACCAAAAAAACCGGAAAAATGTTCACCACTGTATGCATCAACTTTCATCGCACTCTATTAGATATCTGTATGTACCTCAAGAGTCTCTTTAAGGCATTACCGCTATCTATGGCCTCTCTTGCTCTATCCAGGGCTGCAGACACATCTTCAGCGCCTTCACATCCGAGGAAATGGTCGACCATTCCAGCATTCAAGACGATTCGATCATATGCTGGACCTTTCTCACCTCGTAAAGCAGCTAAACCCAATTCTACATTCCTTGCAACCTGAAATGTTTCGCAAGTGTAAACCTTACTATCATTCACCTTTAGATTTTTGTCTTTAAGCTGCTGGAAAGTTATACGTGTTTAACTGCCGCTGTTCAAAACTTATTAGTTCCCACCCCAAATTGGCAAATTACTATCGGTAAGGAGTTGTACTACACATGCTCCCGTTTACCTCCCTATATCCCCTAATCTGTTAATTGATTATTGGCTCTATGGAATGGCTCGCTTTATTTTTCTTTTAGTTCCAATAGCATGTTTGGTTCACGGAATAAGCCTGGAATAGTGGAATGGAATGACATTCCCGGGAACAGGCCTATTCCGTTGTTTGGTAATGTTTTTTGTTTGTGGAAATGAGCTATTTCCGGGAATACAATTCATGTTCTATTCCTTGCTTAGAACATTCCCTATAGAATAACAATCCTATTTTCTCAAAATTCATTCTATGAACCAAAAATACTGTTAGTTCCATCCAATCAATACTCTTGGGAATACAATTAACATTTTCCATAGATAAGTTCAAATGTGCATCGTTGTGCTCAACCATCACACAACCAAATCAAACCTTTTTTCCAACTAGAACAAAATTCCACTCTTTCAAAGGCAAAATATATCACGTACTAATAACTGGAGAAAATAAGATATATAAAAATTAAAGAAAGCAGATAATCATAGTTTAAGATATCAGAATGAAGCAGATAAAACTTGTATTAAATACTCCAAAAAACTTTGAAGTCAACAGCAAAGTTTCACCAAACATAGGCAGTATATACTATGTAAAACATTCAAAATGAGAAAGACATGGAGCCATACCGATCTATCAGTTCTTGGAGTATCAGTGGGTTCAAAGCCATAATTCTCTGCGTTTACCACAAATTTAAAACTCTCACGTGACACACCTGCAATAACATAATACGAACTATAAGATCAGGAGTGCATCGAGATAACCAAGATACAATCAGTTTACAAAATTTTTTAGTTCAGATACAACATTTCAACATACTTTGAGAAGATAAAATCTCAGTCATTAAGGATACAGAGCTGTTTTACAGATAATCAATTAGGAAAACTTATCACTTCGCTCTTAATAAACTAGAGCCAAGTACTTTGTGGTTTGATGGCATTACTGTTACCATTTCAAACGTGAGTCCCATCACAGTTCAAGGGTTGGCATATTATGTGGAACGCTTACCCTAGATAGGGTTAGATTGTAGTCATCCAAAAAAAGAAAGAAAAGTAGTAAAATTAGTGACAAGCACATACCATCAGCTACATTAGAAGGTGCCCTATTTGCTGAACGAAATCCTGAACAGTAATTCACCGGTAAACCTTTTGATGCATTTACTGATCGTGATTTAGTGGTCATTGACAGTGCACCTTCCTCCCCCTGAATATTGAATCATCACGATAAGTTATGTATGTTTTGTCAAATTCCATTTCTGAAGTTGCTCAACTAATCAATCATCTTAGTGAAGGACATATTTAGAAGTCCAAATCTGCCATGGTTTTATTTTCCAATTCAGATATATTAATAACAGAAGCTGGAAGCTTTGAGAACTAAGAAGGGAAGCACAGCCCCTGGAACAAGGGAGTCGGGTAGCGGAGCTTTGGAGATTTACATACCTTCACCACTAAACCAGAATGAACACCTCTCCTTCTCATAAGCATTAGTAGTGGCTCTTCATAACCTTCATGATAAAAGCTGGCAACAATTGATTCCTTTCCTTGTGCCTAATAAGAAGATAAATCACAATAGCAAATCTTAGAAGAGTTATAGATTCTTCTTAAAACAACTGATAACAAGTAGAAAAGACAGTCAGGAGGGTGGTTTTGGATTGGGCATTTGGGCAATCTCCCAACCAAGTCCTTTCACAAAGCAGCTTTACAGGGCATTTGGTTGGAAGGAGGGAATTAAGGTGGAAAAGGAATTGAAATTCCACGGGAAAAGAATAAAGTAGGAATTCAAATTACATTATTTGGTAGGTAGGAATAGAATGATTGAGAATTGAAAAGGAAGACAGATAAAATGGGACAGACGGACAGATGGAGTACAAGAGTTTTCATCAATAACAATATATTCTATCACAACACAATGCTTTTCCTGAAGCTACTGAGTTCTGGAATGCCAATATATCGTTTGAGAACTCAAAACTACAGTTTAACTGAGATTCAAATGTACTGGAATTCGATGATTAAGATTCATCTTACCCTTACAATTTGTTGAACCTTTTCTGAAGTTGCCAATGGTGGGCGCTTCTTTATATGTTCCCTCAATCCAACTAAAGAATGTCTGCGAGATAATATGAGTGATATTATTTGCTGCATTATTAGGAGATTAAGCAACAAGAAACAAATAGGCAATTCACATCTAATTAGATAAGCCAAATCAGAATAATTTGCATTAAGGAAGAGAAATAAAATTGAGTACTGAGATAGTATTAAGTTTACGCACAAAGATGGACGGGCTTCACGCTGACTTACGTAAGCAAAACCAACCTTATCATCCTGGAAAACAACTTCAATGCATTAAAAGCTAGTACTGAATGTTTACATACAAAAGGGTGGGAGAGAGAAGAGGTTAAAAAAAAAAGCCAAAAATTTTGGAGGACAAATACTGAATATAGCAACAACTTTTAGATTGTTTGAATAATAGACATAAACACCCTGGAAAACAACCTCGAGAAGCTTTTTGGCTTGCAATGGTGATAACTGGGTATATGCACCCATGAATTTCAGCATTTGTTCTTCAGTAACACCACCCTGAATATAGCAACAAATTTCAGATTACGATGAACAATATACATAAACACCCTAAGATGCTTTCCTATGTCTAGAACTTTAGTCAGTCTTATTTCTCTTTCAAAAATAGCAACAACTCAAAGCTATACCCCATTTTCAAAGAATTATTTCTCTTTCTAATGAAATTAGTTCCTGTCACAATCAAGGACTAATTTTAATATAAGAAAATTTTAAGAATGGCATGTGTAAAGGTAAAGGTTAAAGCATTTAAAACAAACTGTTCAAAGAAAAATTACCTTTGGTGGCATCCAATCCACACCATGGAGCAAGCAAGATTCACCATAGCAGGATCTAACAGCAGCAACAAATAGTGTGCTTCTGAAATAGCGGGTGTTTCCATCATAAGGTTCACCGTAATGGGTGAGTGAGTTAACATCAGCAACAGGTGCAGGACCTGGCATTTTTCATAGGTTAAATTAACTCGATACGTACATGTCAATTATCAAAACTCAAGTAAGAAGCCAATGCCAAGTCCTTGCTACAGAAAGGCATTACCTAGTTCATCATCAAATGCAAGACAGTAAGCTTTCAGCTCACGATCCGACTCTCTGTTCATGCGTTGCCCAATCAGAAATGCCGAAAGCAATGACTCTCTCACACCCGACAATGCACCCTCTTCCATTTGCAGGGGAAGAACATCTTTCAGAACACCCTGAACCTCCTCGTATCCAAGATGACCTCCAGCCAAAACTTCCCTTAAGGCGCCCACTAGTCTCATTTCAGAAGTGTTATTCCCAACAAACCGGGGACCTATTGAGCTGCCAACTCCCATTAATGAACCTTCCGGATCAGCTATAAAGATAATATCCGGAGGGAGCACCCGAATCAACTGGGGCCAAAAAACATCCATAGCTCGCCTTTCCCCATCACTCCATTGTGTTGCCTCCGGAAATGTATTTGCTCTAATAGTCATTCCAGCAAAAAACGCCCCAAGTTGTGCTTTTGATACTGCCTCTTCATCTTTCAGCTCTCCCTTAGCTACCATTTTAAAACAACTTCAAAACTACTTTTGCATATTCTATAAGGAAAATTGCATTTTTGGTCCTCTAGTTATACCCGTGAGCTACAGACTTAGTCCTCACCGTTTTAACCCCTAAGTTAGTTATGCATAGAGTGGTGATTTTAATATTTGATCAAATCAGCCACTTCATTAAGTGACAAATTGGTGGCAGAAACACTTCCAAGAGACTAAAATCGTCTCTTCGTGCATTACTTAGGATTAAAGATGGCCAAACATATAAACACATAAGTTTGTACAACGGTTATAAGAAAGACAAAAAATGCAATTTTCCCTATTCTATATAATTGTGCAAATCAAAAGACAAATTTTGCAGTTACAAATTCAATAAAATTGGAGAAAATAACTACTAACATTCAGTGGAATTACCTGATTTTAGAATGGTTTGTAAGACTTTGAATGCTTGGTCTTCGTTGAGAGGTCTGGTTTGGGTCGGGCCGGTGCAGACCTTAGCCTGAGCATCCAACACAGTCTGATTCGGCTCGTGAAGCTCGGGATTCCGATACGAAGTTGAGATGGCCGGGTTTTTCAGCTTCAACTCAAAAGGATCCAGTTCCTCTATCGTAGTCGAATCTTGAGCCGCCCTGATAGTCAAGGACAAGGAGAACCTATTCCTACTCCTCCTTCGGCTAACCCAACCCTCAGTGGGAACCCGGACATGGGCGAGGCGGTTGCAGCAGCGTCGAGGATTAACGCCAGAGACTGAAGCGAGAGAAGATGGGTCTGGATTTCGCAGAACGGCTTCCATGGCTGTCCGTTTGGATTAGCGACTCCTGCTGTGTTGTCTGACTTTTTGTTCCTCGATGACGATGAGATCATGTAGGGGACAACTACACTGCTACACTAGTTGTCTCTTTTTGCGTATAATTCTTGAGTCTCGAGAATATGGATTTTAACTTTTTAAGAGAGTGTGATTGATTTTTTGGTGTTTCCAGAATAGAATTAATGCCTCAAATGATCATGGGGTGTTTGGCAATCAGCTGGTAGCTGGTTGGGTTAGCGGATAACAAATAGCTTATTCTGTTAACTGGTTTGACCAGTTGATTGTATTAACTGGTTAAACAAAAGTGTTTGGTAAATTAGCTAGTAGCTGATAGTTGATTATACGTAAAATGACCTATAAGGGCATTGTACTAATTTCTTAATTCTTTAATTACTTTTACAATTTATTATTATTATTATTATTGTTATTGTTATTATTGTTATTATTAAAATTTTTATGTATTAATTTTTTATTAATATTAATAATGCTATAATTATAGACTTCATAGCTCATAATAGTTGAACATAAAAAAACATCAATTCAAACAAAATTAGAATAAGCATAAGTCAATAATAATAATTCAACAAAATAGTTAATAGTTAATACAAGTAATAATACTCTAGGAATGATGCCTAGCTGCAACCAAACTAGATGCAATGTTATCGCGAATAACTGTCATTTCCCGGATTCTCATATTATCATCAACTGGTACAAAGTTAGCTTCAACATCTTGAAAAATATCTGGAGGTATGAACTCTGGATCTTGATCAATGAATCTAAAACCGGGGTCACCAATTGTACTTTTTCTTATGTAGTTGTGCAATGCAAAACATGAGCAAATAAGTCTGTTTTGATCCATTAATGAATATATCGGCATCTTTTGCAATATCTTCCACCGAGCCTTAAGAACACCAAAAGCCCTATCAATGCAACTTCTTAAAGATGAATGAGCTCAATTAAATACTTCTTGAGATCCCCTTGGGTTTGCTCCACGAAACTCTGATTGATGGTATCTAATCTTAGAGTAAGGTGTCAAATATCCATTGCTTTCCGGGAAGCCTTTATCCACCAAGTAATACTTTCCTAAATGTATATAAAAATTAATACATTGTAAGTATATTTACCCGTAATAGTAATATAATTAATGAAACAAACTTTTTAAACTACCTTGTGGTGGTTTAGGGAATTTGAAACTTGGATTACTAATTGTGTCAAGAAAAATGCGAGCGTCATGTGCTGATCCTTCCCATCCTGTTAAAACATATGTGAATAACAAATCAAAGTCACATGCTGCTAATACATTGGTAGTTGGAATCCCCTTTCTTCCTCTATATCTCATCTGATCTTCCTCTCTTACAGTTATTGCAATATGTGTGCCATCAATGCTCCAATGAAGACTTGTAATAAAATATGCAATGAAATGCTATGCATGCACACGTATGACTTGCAACACTCAGATGGATATATCAGTTAGTGGGTTAGTATGAGATATGCATGCAAGAATAAATATGGTGCAAGCAAAGTAAAGAGACAGAGAGATTTATAGTGGTTCGGAGATGGTGTAATTCTCCTACTCCACTTCTTCCTTCACTCCAAGGAAGATTTCCACTATCTTCAATCAACTAGATACAAGTAGTGGATCAGTACCCTTCTAGCATCTGCTACTCCGAATGCTCTTTGCCTACAGCAACACTCAAACCCGAACGTCTTGCACCCAGCTACGTTCACGAGCGTCTTGCACCCAGCTACGCTCCTCAACCAAGCGTTTTGCACCCAGCTACACTTAGTCTTCACGAGTGTTCTGCACAAAGCCGCACTCCTCCGAGTATCCCGCACAATGCTATACTCTCGAGCTTTTCTCCCGAGCGTCTCCCTACGCTCCCGAGCGTCTCGCACAAAGCCACGCTCCTTCCGAGTGCCTCGCACTCAACTCGGATTTCACAAGCCGCACCTGCTACTCTCCTTTCCTCTACTCACAGTAGATATGATTTTACAAAGAAATATTTTTCTTCTCCTCCCTGACTTGAATTTTTCTATTCAGCTCAATACTTGCACTCTCCAATATTTTTCTTCTCTCCTTCGAAATAATAATTTCTTTAGATAGCTCAATATTTGCTCAGATGTTATGATGTGGAGAGGTGCTTGTCTTCAAGTCTTGCATGGGTATTTATAGCTTGAAGAAGCTATCTACCCGTTGTAGATCTTCAAATCTTGATCGTCCATTTTGAATCTTGAAATAATTTGCCAACTTGTTCTGAAGCTCTCCATGGCCTTTGTCAGATGAATTTGAAAATTGGCCTATGTCATTACTCCTCTTGTAAGAAGCCCATTCGTCCAATTGCATCTTCAGATCTTGATTTGAATTTCCTTATCAAGATGGCCTCCAATTTTGACTTTTCAAGTGTGAACACTTGACTTTGCAATTTCTTCTTCTGATTGTCAAGTTGATCTCTTCAAAATATTTCCTCCCGTGACTCTTGCTTGAGCATAAATTATATCACCGAAAATTCACCGACACCTCCAAGTTGGTCTTCAACAGATTAATTCGAAATATGCCTCCAAAAATTAATTTTGGATTTTCGAATTATTATCCCAAAGTTATATTTAATTTTGGCTCCAATCTCAGTCCAAAAATTTACTTTTGGATAGAATTTATGTTACCAAAAATTAAATTTTCACTTAGGAATTTTATCTCCAAGATTTGAATTTTTTTATTTGCATTTTCGCTAATTTTTGCTCCATCCTGATGAGCTTAAAATAAATTCTTCACTTCAGGGTTCGAACACTAAACCTTCTGGTTCATGCTCTATACTCTGACCATTCCTCCATATTAACTCCTTGGTTAATATTCTTCTCAAATAATCTTTATTCTCAGAATGGCCTCAGTAGCATTTTCTCCCTTCTTCTTGCATAAATAAATTCGAACCAGCTTCACTATTCAACTTGTGATCTTTGTCCTCCTTCCCTTGTTGAGTAATCCTCATATTCTCCAAATAAAATGTTGATCCTAGGTTTCGAACCAGAGACCTTTGGCTTGTGCTATGCACTCCTTGTCCAATCTTTCATTTCATCTTTTGATGATTTTCACAGCATATAATTAATAAATAACAATATGCTGACTAAGTCTAATTCTCCTCAATTTCGTATGACTTTGACTTTAGACTTGGACCTTTGGAGATACTACACTAGACTCAAAATAAAATAAGGGGACTAATAAAAATTACAATTTGTATCATCAAAACTATTACATTTTATTCCTAACACTTCTTTAATAATTCTACTCACAGTTTCACCGGAATGTTGAAAGCGTTCTTGAGTATCTCTATTAGAAGCACCCTTACTAAGCACATATACAAATATACCAACTTTCTCTAAAGTTGAGATTCTATTTGAAGCCCTCAAACCATACTTTTCTAAATCTACACATAAATGACGAAATGTAATTGGATTCATTCTAAATACATTAAAACACCGTTTCTCATGATCATTCATTAATTCATTCATCCATCTTTCTCCAGTTAAACTTGAAGTCATGCATGGCTCCTTGTAAATATGCTTCAAAAAGTATACACACATATGCCCAGCTGTACAAGCCACCAAATCCCAAAATCCATCCTCATTGTCCAAGTACTCCTTAATTATGATAAGTTTTCTAATTTGCTCAGTATTATCCATCGATCATGTCTTGTTGCCTACACAAATTAATGTATTTATTATAGAATTCCCAGAGTCTCATCCATGTCACCAAGATCAACATGGGGAGTATCATTACAAGGAGGGGAAGGAACATACACTTCATCACTTTCATGTTGCAAATGTCCTTGTGGGGAATCAAAAAGTGGACTAAATTTAAGTGATCCTTGAGCATAACAACCGAAAATTTGATCTATCTTAGTTTCTAGTTCAAATTCAAACCCTTCTTCCCGAAAAGCCACAAACTTTGGATTTTCCTTAATTTTCAAATCCCACCACTCATCTGTAGCACTAATAGTTCCCTTTTCAGGATCCCATCCTAATCTTGTCTCTCTTCCTTTGAGTTGTTTCCACAAACCCCATCTAGCTCTCATCCAATCTACCTTGTTTTTTAGTTTCATTTTATCCCATTCAAGGTTTGTTTTCTTTTGAAATTCTGCTTCTATTTTCTTCCACAATAACCTTTTAGAGGTTACTTCACCACTTTTCCCTTTACTTTTTTCAACGTATTGTATACAAAGATCACAAAGAAGGTGAAGCAGTTCTTTTGTCCAACTAACCCTGCCTGAATCTTTACCATGTTGGTTTTCATCTTTGTTCTCACTTTGATCTTCATGTACATTTTTTTTTTCGATTTAGTGCCATCTAAGTAACATAATAATAAATTAGTGTTTACTCATGGCATTCCATAATGCTTTAGGATATAAGATAAATGCTAATATGAATCACAAAAACCTCTAACACAAAGAACTACTTCAAAAATAAATTACAAAACTCATAAAAGATTAGCAATAATGTGGAACAAATAAATCTAGAAGAAAACCATGCATCATAGTAAAAGTGAATTAAATTTTATAGCACATTTTAGATGAATATGATTTTTGCATTGTTGTCATTCTTCTTTGATCTGAACACTACTTTTATCATATTCTAAGCCTGCAAAATTACAATCATGTTCGTGTACCCATCTCACTTCACCCAAGAAATGCAGAAAAACTCTAGGAGATATCTCTGCAAAGGCCAATTATAAATGTTATGTCCACTGCCCAATAAGCTTGCAATGCCCATTGGCAATTTTTTTACTTTGATATTCAAATGCCAAGTTGAAGGCTTTTATCTTTGATTTCTGTAAACAAATTGCTGTGATGCTGTGCAATCCATTTCATGTAATTTTTTATCCCCCCTCCCCTCCCTTTTGGTTTCTACTCTTTCTTCTACCCATCATTGACATTTATTCATTCAGTGCTCATGTACAGAAATTTGAGTCATCAAAGACAACAAAAATTTACAGAAAATCCCTTTCAAACACAACACAAGTACAGAACATTCCCTTTCAATTTTTTTTTTTTTTTTACAGAAAATCCAACAAATACACTAATAGATTAGCTTACCTATGAGAGAATGCAAAGCAGAACATGATTTCGCATCGAATCCCCAATAAAAGCAAAGACAAGGCACACGAAAAAAAGAAAAAATCTAGACTACAAATTGAAGAGAAATTCTGAGAAAATAAAATATATAATGAGGGAATGAATTTACCTTGGAGAGAAACACCAGTAGTGGATCGGAGCAGGTAGTCGGAGTTGATCGGACGACAGAGAGAAGAGGAGCCGGAGCAGTCGGATGCGGTGATGCGGTGAAAACTGAGCAAAGCGAAGGATTAGGGATTTTAGTAGAAGAAGGATAACATTGACATTTGACAAAGAAAATTAACAAGCCATTATAAAACGCTGGGTATATCAGTGTTTACTATTTTGGCTGATAGGTCCAATAAGCCAATTATAATAAGCCATTTGCCAAACACTCCAAATCAGCTTATTCAAAGGGTCAAACAGCTAAATAAGGTCAAATAAGCTAATTTTTGGCTGATAAGCCAATAACCAAACACCCTCCATATGAATATTAGCGATTAACTTAGTAGTACCTCCAATGGTACTTCAAGTTTTAAAAAATAACCACCTTATTTTTTAAAATTGGGAGGATCATTAGAGGTCATTTAAAAGTTGAGACAGCTGGTAAATCGCTAACACTCGAAGGACCATTGAAGGTATTAATTTTTTTCAGAATATATATATATATATATATATATATATATATATATATATATATATATATATATATAGAAATGAGTTCGCGGTTAGTCTTCTCCAGTACAGTTGAATTGTTGTTTTAAGTGCGTGGTTTCCTTCTTAAGTTGCCTAGTTTTATTTCTTAAGGTGCGTGGTTTGTGTGCTTAAGGTGCGTCAATGTTGAAACTTAATGTGTGTCAACCTAAAGCTTTAGGTACGTGGTTTTCCTTTTTTAAGGTGCGCTATTTTCCTTCTTAAGGTGCGATTTGTATGCTTAGGGTGCGTATGTTGAAACTTAAGGTGCGTCATTTTAAAACTTTATGTGAGTGATTTGTGTTCTTAAAGTGCTTTGTTTGTGTGCTTAACGTAGTTTGTGTACTGAATGTGCACCATTTAAAAACTTTAGGTGTGTGATTTGTGTTTTTAGCTTAAGGTGTGTGGTCTATGTACTTAAAGTGCCTTGTTTGTGTGCTTAAGAGGAGCAGTTTGTGTACTCAACCGAAGGTGCACCATTTAAAAACTTTAGGTGTGTTATTTGTGTTCTAAGCTTAAGGTGCGTAACTGCACAACCTCACGAGAATATATACCTGCACCTAGGAAGGTGCACCAAACAAACATAATACTAAGGATGCGGAACAATCAGATCTTAATACTTGGGAAATGTCAATGATCTGCTTTAAAAATTGTCATGATTTTGGGAGAAAATTATATAGTTGTCGACAACACGCGCCTATATAATTGCTCATTTAAATAACTGGGATCCAGGTGAGGTGCTAGAAGCATCCTCATTATTTAATATTTAAAGGAGCAAGTAAAGGCATATCTCGACTCGCTAAATTCTCTTGATAAATGTACACCATTGAATGTTAACCCTGTTGGTTACAAATGGTTGTTTTTACGAAAGAGATGATGTGGTATAATAGCGAGTGTTTGTAGCACATGGGTTCACGCAGAAACCCTTGATCAAATCTCCCATGTACGATGACATTAAGTTCCATTATACAAGATAAATGGCAGAATAATTAAACTTAGATATGCAGCTAATAAATGTCTTGACCATATGACAATAAGGTCACTGGACGGTATGGTCTTTATATGACCTTAGCACAGATCATAATTAACTGAGTAATTCTCCTTTTGAAAAAGGAATTATGTGTCATTATGACTTCTTTAAAGGATTACGAATGGAGTTATTACCCTCATTTCAAAGGGATAATATGTACTATAAGTGTTCTTTATTGAGTTGTAAATGAGCATAGAATTACCAAATACGATATGTTTATTTGAGAAATCCTTGATGGATCTATAATTCTCAAATATTAGAACATGTTTGTTGTTGAAGTACAATGGCTTTACTTAAATCGTAAAGCAATTAACTGAGTAATTTTCGCATGAAGTAGGAAAATGATGAAATCAAGATTATACCGTTAGTAACTATTGAAGGACTACTAATACTTATCTCAACCTATGATGGTGTTATAAACATCGTAAAGAGCTTAATGGTATTAGCTCTAAAAACGAATTTTAGAAATAATGCACTTGGAAAACCAAGTATTATCTCGACCTGCAGATCGAGTATTTCCTTGAAAGGAATTTATACACCAATCGGTCTATTTTTAGAAAGATGTCTTCAACGCATCTCATTTAGATAAGTATGATTGACTTATCACACTAAAGGTTATATTTATTGAAGAATATAAGAAACCGTTTAGACTCAAAAATTATACTGAGGACATTCAGGGACTTGAAATCCATCACTACATTATTATTGGAACACTACGGAAGAACTAGAAGTTCCGTGATCGTATTAGGACTGATATTGTCCTTACAATGTAATCACTTATAACTCCTAGTGCTCCAAATATCCTCTAGTAAAGATATGCGATAAACCAATGTGTTTCTCATAGATCAATTGGTTATATATGTTATACCTTCACTACATAATGAGAGGATAATAAAAGCATGGTTTAAGTGTGTATGGTTAAGGAATATTGGCTATATTCAACCCACATAAGCCCATAAGAGTCACGAGAATCATTGTATAAAATATTAACTTATAGTAACAATCTTGAAGATTGCCATATCATCTCCTCTACGATCCCTTTGAAACAGTTATTCTACTTTAATCAATGTAGATAGTGAAGATTGTTATCTTCAGGGGGAGATGCGGACTACATTTAAATCAATCCTAAAGATTGGGTCCTAAAAGGACTAACAACTGTACTCTTTTGCAACCTATATACCATGTACTCTTTTCCTCACTAGATTTTTTCCATTGGGTTTTTCTAGTGTGGTTTTTAACGAGGCATGAGTATGATATAATAAATGAGGAGAAAGTTGCAAATAAATACTTAAATAGACGAACCCCGAAATCCTGAAGATTATGCCCCGAAGGCTTATGATTGTACTCTTTTTTCCCTTAACTAAGTTTTTCCCACAGAGTTTTCTTAAGTTAAGGGTTTTAACGAGGCAATCAGGAAGGTTGTTTTCTTCAGGGGGAGCAACAACATACACAGAGATTATTGGTCCAGAAGACCACCAATTCTTGCAAATCCTGAAGATTAAAATGCAGAAAGTTATGGTTGTACTCTTTTTCTTAACTAAGTTTTTTCCCACTGGGTTTTCTTAGTGTAAGGTTTTTAATGAGGCAACCAAAACTATATATGAGTATATAAATATCATGTACTCTTTTCTTCAACTAGGTTTTTCCCACGTGGTTTTCCTAGTGAAGTTTTTAACGAGGCACGAAAGTAATTGAATATATCATTCATGTACCCTGGACTCTTTTATTGTCTGGATTTTGTGTCTAGGTTTTTCCCACAGGGTTTTCCTAGCAAGTCTTTAACGAGGCAAGGTCATTGTCGAATAATGTCCAAGGGGGAGTGTTATAAATATTTGTTAATTGTGGACATTATTAGTATATTGTATAACAGTTGTAACGATAGTATTTATATATGTCATTATGGTTTTCCGTTATTGTGATAGTTATATATATGCTTGTAATGGATTGATCAAGATAAATGAATGAGAATGTCTCCTCCCTTTTCTCCTTGTCTCTGTACTCTCTCTATTACCTCAGTTTTTACATTTCCTCAAAACACCAATTTACCGGTTAGGAGCTAAAGGCCAACAAATATATTCCTAACACAAATCAATTTTTCCCATGAAATTTAAATTCAATTCCTTTTCTTCCGCGAACCAAAAGAGACTATAAATAGATTAACAGACATTCTGATGAGCGAATTTCGTGAAGTGACTGAGCAGAGTTTTGAAGTGTTGAACACTTGAACCCCTGAGTACATACAAAGTAGAAAAGCGAAAAAGAAAAATTTGAAAAATGGCGGGTATACTGGAAGGGGTAGCGACGGAGCAGCCGCTGTCATCGATGGCGTACACCGCCGTGACCGATCGGTGGGAAGTCCAGTATGCTCGCTTCGTGATATTTCCTTCGTCTCCTCACATCTCTCATCCTTCTCTGGTTCCCCACTCTGCCAGGCAACGGAAGGTGCGCAGAGGCGGCAAATGGATCTCCACTTCATCCTCCAACTCTACCGCCGTCTCTCTGAAACTCCTCACCGTTCACGACGCCGATTTTTCTGATCAGATCCTCTTCGTCTCTCTCGGTCACAAAATTCTTGTAAGCTTTGTCATTTCGAAATGCTGTTCTCCTTAGCAATTGAAGCGCGTGATCGAACCCTAGCTAGTCAAAAAATTTAAACATAATATGATTCTGAACTTGGAAAAAGAAAACCAAAATTAGTTGTTTGGTTTGAATTTGTTGTTATCAGAACACGCTGATTTTGCTCTTGTAGCGTTGTTGTCATTGTGGAAGAAATGATGAATGATAATCACTCACAAAAATATGTAAATCCACTGCTCTTTGATTAACGAAACAAGTTCAATTTGCTCTGAAGGTTGCTCCTGATTTTCCTGAAAGATCATTTTCCATTTTCTGATTACTTTGAACCTTGCTATGGTGTGCTAAATGACTTGTGGGGTTTGTACACATATCTACTTTATCAACAGTATTAGGTATCTAATAGCTTCCGATTTTATGTATTAATATGTCACAGGAAGAACACTACATTTCGCGGCTGCATTTTGCATGGCCTCAGGTCTCATGTGTATCAGGATTTCCTACAAGGGGAGCAAGATCTGTCTTCGTGAGCTACAAGGATCGTGCAGGCCAGGCAAAGACTCTCAGTATTTCAGAAACTTTGCTTAATTTAGTGGTTTTTTTTTTGGTTGTTATCTTACTTTTGTTTTTTTATGCAACTATCTGAGTTGGAGTTTATGATCTTGGGTCCAGTTTCCAGTGAAGTACATACTTTTCTGTCACTCAACATCTAATTTGCTATATCCTTTTCCATTTTTGTAGGTTCAGAAATTTGCCTTACGATTTTCGGTAATCGATGAAATAGAAAAGTTTATGATTGATGTGAAGGTGCATAGTTCCTTTCTGTTATTATTTGCTGATACAATGTTACCTTTAATATTACTACTAACCTTATTTTTCTCCTTTCTTGTGTTCCCTTTTTCCTGTTACTTCTTTTTTTGCTTAAGAATGACCATATTAATCTATTCCATCTCCAGGAAAACTTGGAGGGCATTAGAACTATGTCTCTTCCCTGTCCTCCAGTTGAATCAACAATATCGTCTCAATCTGAATTCATCCCTTCTGATGAAGCTTCACATAGGTGGGTGGATAATCTACCAGTAATTTCCAGTTCTTGGATATCTTTCTGTTCCATGGAAAAGATATAATTTGCCAAAATGGAAGTGGTACACCTATAATATTCCTATTTCTTGAATGTTATTCTGCATGCAGGGATAACAATGAGATTCAGCATACAACTTCAGCTGACACTGGAACTTATGAGATACCGGCAAGCATTAGCAATGCAGCTGACACTGGAACTTATGAGATACTGGCAAGCATTAGCAATGGAGTTTCTCAAGATTCAAGTTCACAGGAAATGAGACTAAATCGTGAAGCCGAAGAAATTCTTTCATCTTTTCCTCCCAGTTTCACATCTTTCCTGATGAATTGTGGCCCTGCAGTTGAACAAGGCATGTTTGTCCTCCAAACTGATTAGTATAAAGAATTTTTGTCTGGATCTCCCTTTTTGACTGAATAATATTTGCTGCAGCACAACCAACTATATCAAATGACATCAATCTTAAAGCCCAAATCATGGTATTATATCTTCCCTTTCTTTCACACGGTACCAATTGGTAGTTAGTTTATGATCATGCACCACCTATATCAAGAAGTTAAATGTTGCCACTTTATATATTGTTGCAGAAATGTCTAGAAGATTCCTCCTTCCAAGGTATATTTTCTGACTAGTATTTCTGTTTACCATCAGTATGTGAATATGTATCACTGCTCATTTTTCTGGCACCTGTTTATCCTCTTTGAAAACAGAAGATTGTGTACATCTTTCATCCCTAGACCATGCATAATGTGGGACTGTAGTGCACTTGGTCTGACCTTTCACCTTTTCTGTTTATTCCTTCTTGGAATTTTTTTTCAGTGTAGATGGTCACAGTCACACTCTGAAATTGTGAAGCTCAATATTCCTTTGATGAATTTTCTTTTTTTTGAAACCGCAAATGAAAAAAACAGTGACTATTGCCATTTCAGAGATGTACATATTGTCCCACAGGCAAAGCTAAAACACACTCTCACACACCACTGGGCATCTTTTGAAGCTTGAACCTTCATTGGGTGTTTTTGTTTTGTTTTGTTTTTTGTTTTTTTTTTGTTTTGTTTTTTTTTTTTTGTTGTTTTTTTGTTTTTTTGTTGGTTTTTTAAATTTAAACAGATATGCTGATTAAAGTAGAGAAAGTTATCAATGACGTTGGAGACTTCAACATGATGCTGTAACTCTGTAAGCATCCAGAAAGTTGCTGCCAGAAAGGTAACTCACATTGTGAATCCATAGCTGAATGCATTGTAGCAAGACTAAATTGCTAATAGCTTACTTGTATATTTTTTTGAGATTACTAAACCAAGAAGTTACTCAAGTAAATTTGTACATCATTTTGAAAACAATTGCAAGATATTAAAGTAGCAGAGAAAACATAAAAGAAAAGAAAAAAAAAAGAAAAAGAAAAGAAGCTAAGCTAAAGTGTTTCACTTTAATTGAAGCATGCGCTCCATCTCAACTAAAAACTTTAAGATATAGTTGGACTGCACATTTGTGTTTATATATAACATGGGGTTGACTCTGGTACATTATGTGTTAGAAAATAGAAACTTATGTGGTAAGATAATGTATTTTATGAGTTAGAATAATATACATTATGCTTTAGAATAATGTATATTATGAATTATAAAATTATATGTTGCAGTGAGCCGTATGAAAAAAAATTAGGCAATACACCGTCATTTTTGGACTATGATCCATACCATAACTATTGATAATCAGTGGCATAGTAGCCTGTCACTTGTACTTTTGGGCTGCATGGCCTATTATGGCTTTAAACATAATTTGGGCCTTTTGTGACCAGGTATGTTATCCCACAATAATTATTGTGTGGACTCAGATCCAAAAATGCATAAATAAATTATTTTAACTTATAAAATATATTATTCTAACACATAAAGCACATTATTTTAACTCATAAAATATATTATTTTATCTTAGCATGTCTATTATTTTAACACATAAGCGGACAAAAATATATTTTTTTAATGTCAAAACGACGTTGTTTTGGACCGTGATGCACACAATAATTCGCCGTTATCCCAATAAAATGTGAATCATATATAAGTCATACTGAGTATAAAAGAAAATAAACAATATAATTAGGTTACTAAAGTTGTTTATACCACTTAATCATTACATATTACGTACCTTGCTTGGCAATACTAGAAATGTGAATTAAGATGCATTTTATTCACCTTCACATTCATGGGTTATTCATGACGTTATGAATACAATTGTAAATTAATTAGATGAAACTATATTAAATAGTATAAAATTTAATATATGAAGTAGCATTACCTCATTTGTTATAATAGATATATAATTTCATTAAATCATAGATGAACAGATACTACAATGTAATAGGGTCAGTTGTATTCAAAAAAAAAAATCATCCTAATCTATTTACACATTCCGTCAAAATAGAGGAGAAGAGGGAATAAATCATCTTATGTTTAGAGATAATATAATAATGAGATTCAATGCTAAGTCTATTGTTTAAGATGAATTTAATCATCATGGAGCTACATCAAACCTGCCCGAATAGTTCATCTCAAAGTCATGTGCGGCAAAAAACTCCATAAAGAAAAATGAAAGAGTGATGAAAGCTGATACCGATATGATGTATGTATATATAATGGTAGCCGGCATCATGTATTAGCCGGCTGATATATATATATATATATATTGTTTTCTACTCAATGCTACTTCATCTTTGGCACGTACCTCTGCCATTAACTGTACTGCTACTGCTACTCTCTGATTTACATGTAGTAGTTAATATTTGGCTTCATCTAGTGTAGTGTTTTCATAAAATTCCATGCACTAAAAGGCAAAAGCTGTGAATTTCGCAATGAAACTTTAGAACAACTAAACTAAGAAGAGGCTCTGATACCACTCAGAATTAAGTGTTTATCACTACCTCAAAAGTTATAGCTATTAGCAAATATACAATTTTATTTTCTTTGTCCGTTATATTTTCGAGAGACAAGAAGTTAGACTTGACCCTTTAAGCTGTCCCCAAACAATCACATGACCACCTGGTGTTAGACTTGGCATTTGACCAGCCTTCGGTTAAACAATTTTTTTAGCCCATATGACAACATTGCAAAATAAAGAAATCGCTGTCACGCAGCTAAAAGTAGTAAGATTCTGCAGCCCAAAAGGGTGAATTTGCATAGAAAAGAATAGGTTTAGTGCCATTACATTGATGGCATTGTGAATACCGGGCGGACGTCATTATTTTTATTCAAAAAAACTTTACTAGCTGGATGAGAGAGACATTAATTGTAAACTACAATTGGATACTTATAAATTGTGCTTTTATTTTTTCTGCTGTTTGTTGTTGGTACCTATGCATGTATGTGTCGCTATATATATGTTCTGTGTTAAATTCTCCAGTCTCCATTTTAATATTGCAGGCAATTAAAACAAGTAGATTTCGAATGAACTAAATACAACAATGTACTGACAAATTAAAAGTTGTGATGGGAGGTCATAGTGTAGGGGTTTGAATTTCATTGGAAGCGTGTATGAGAAAAAGGTTCAAGGATGCCAGAAGGTATGACCTCTTGTGTGCACATGAAGATTAAGGTCTAACAATAGGTTGATTACACGACTCGCGATTTACCTTTGCAGTAGAGCCGTCAAAATGGGTTGTACCCATCGGGCTGCCCTGCTCCTACTTAGGTAGGGGGTGGGTTTAAAAAAATAGAGACCCGCCAAAGGGCTAGGCCAGCGAGACGACCAAAGTGCACATATAATGCTTGATGAACTTAGAATTATTGTTTGATGTTTTATAATTTTAGACTATCGACTTTAGAATTATTGTTTAATGTTTTATAATTTAAATTAGTACTAATATAACAAGTTATTTTGATTATTTTTATAGTGTACAAATAATAAAACTTAACAAAGCAACAAACTAACAATTTAAGAACAAGGAAAGCCAAAAAAAAAATAAAAATGCAAAGGCTGGGTTGTTGGGGCCGGCCTAGCCCGCGGGCTAGCAAAACCTAGGCCTATCAAAGAGAGGACTTTTAGGCTTGCCGGTCCATTTTAACAGTTCTATTTTACCGTGACTCTAGGTCTGAGATCTTGTAAACTTAGGATTAATCTGGCGAATCTAGGACCACTTATGTTTTATATTAAAAAAAAATAAAAAATTGGGACATTGTGCTCTAGATTTCCGGCCTCCACCCTCGATCATTTCATTTCATTTCTGGCGCTTTGCTTCTTCCTTTAACAACAAGACAGGCACCCCATTATCCTCAACTTTTTATGGCTTCTTCTCACATCTTCTTCATTCCTCTTCTTGTTTTAGTGCTCCCTTTGGCTTCTACTTCACCGGTTCAAATCTCTCGAATCTACCCCTTCTCTTGCTCTAACTTGAACAACACTTGTAGCTCTATACTATACCAGCACAATGGCCTCCAGGCTGAGAAGATTGCCAATCTCTACTCAGTCAATAAATCCCAAATCAAGAATATAACATACCACAACAACGTTAATGATGAGAAAGAAGATGAGCTTGTGACAGTGCCTTGTACTTGCAAAGACGTTAATGGCACCCAAGCTTACTTTTATGAAACAGTTTACCAGCTCGAGGAAAGTGAAACCTTTGAAAGTGTTTCCAAAGGGAAGTTTAGTGGGCAGGTTTGGAAGGTTGGGGGAGAAGAAAATAGTTACAAGGCTGGAAAGAATGTAACGTTGAGTCTACTGTGTGGATGTGTGGAGAAGGATTCTCAGATTGTGGTGACATACACTGTTCAGCCAAAGGATACATTGTCCAGTATAAGTTCTCTACTCACAGCTCAAATCGGTGAAATAGAAAGCTTGAACCCTTATGTAAAGGCTACTCCAAATCTTATAGATGTTGGTTGGCTCATTTATGTTCCCCTTGAATTAAATGGCATTCCTGATGAAGCAAATCCAGGTGAGTCTTAACTTGTCTAATCCTTTTTTTGAGGTTGTATACTGAATAAACTGTACTGTGTATTGTGACCTTAGCCGACAAAGGACCTCAAAGGAGGTAAGTCATCTTAGGTTGTCCATAGCTGTAGCTGATTGAATAAAGGCCAATTAAGTATGACTAGGTAAACCAAATTAGGTTGCCTATACCTGACCGGTTCAAACCAAAACGCCCAATAGACCCTTTCCACTATAAGTCAAACTTGGAACCTCGTGGTTACCAAGCCAACAACTTAACCAACTTTCATTGCGTTAGTCCCTACTTTGTTCATATATTATAGAGAGTTTGGTTAGAAGAAGGAATTAGGGAGAAATGAATTGCAATTATGTGAAAAAAAAAAAAAAGAATAAGGTAGGAATAAAATAGGAATCCAAATTGCATTGTTTGAGAGAGAAATTAAAATTTCTTGGAATTGAAAGGAAAAGACTAAAAATGCCCTTGGTAATGATATAATAATAATAATAATAATAATAATAATAATAATAATAATAATATTTTCAAAAAGAATTAATAAAGGGTAATGTTATAATTTTATTTATTTTTCTTTCCACCAACCACCGAATTGGAATTCAATGTAATAAAGGTACTCTATGAATTTTAATTCCTCCACAAATGGATGAAAGGAGTTGTAATTCCTTCCAACCAAACAAGGTAAATTATGTAATTATATGAATTAAGTCGTAACCTATCAAACAGGTCCTTAGTTTCACAAATTTTTTTTTTTTTTTTTTCATTTCTTGAAGTTGACTTCCATTCCTTTGTTTAAAACTCTGTTTTTCAGTGGGAAAAGTGAACAAAGCGCATCATAGATGGACAATATTAATTGTCACACTATCAGTTGTGACACTACTTTCAATATGTACCTTAGGGATTATCCTACTTGGGAGAAACAGATGCAGGAGAAACATAGAAGGGCAACAAGAACCTAAATTAGGCACATCCAAAGGCATGATAACCTCATCAGCGTCTACTAAACAATACTTTTACACAGACACAACAGGAGGTGAGATAATAATAATAATAATAATGCAGCTTCTTAATTAACCTGTATGTTCACAAATTCTATGTGCAAAGTTAGTCATGAGATTTTGGAATGTACTAGATGCTGCAGTTTTTGAATCAGAAAGACCAGTAGTCTACAGTCTTGAGGAGATTGCAGCAGCTACCGCTGACTTTGATGAGACTAGAAAAATTGGAAGTGGTGGATATGGATGTGTATATTCTGGGATGCTGGGAAAACAGGTAGGGTTTAATTAAAATCAAATGCTTATTGTTACTCTAGAAAGGCAGAAGTTCGTTATAGCTTGTAGCAAAGACACAACTTAATTAATTTCCTTATATCGCCACATTCTCTTAGCCGTCTGGTGTTGAACTTGGTCCGGACTTAGCCCAACAATTCCCCACTACTAGACTTGTCAAAGTGGGCCAAAGCCCGCGTGTTGGCCTGCATCCATCTGGCGGTGGGGTGGGTTAGTGCCACAAAAAAAGGGGTAAAAGATAGTAATAGGACGAAAACTAAAACAATAGACAAAAATAGGACATTTTAAAAATTGGGACAAAAATGAAAAAAACTCATTTCCCAAATGCGTTAGTTGTCATAGCCGGTCAAACACAAACACAAATGAAACTTGTGTATCTCGAGATACTATAAGCAAGTCCCACTTGCGTTGCCTTTTTTTTTTTTTGGTCTCCGGCGACCAAATTAGTCGTCGACTTCTCGGACGAAGGAGAAGCCAGTGCTGGTCGCTAGGGAGGAGCCAACGACCAGTTTGGTCGCCGGCTTCTCAAGTGAGAAGGAGAAGGTGACCAAACTAGTTGCCTTCTCCTTCGCGTATCCAATCCCAAAAAAAAAAAATGGCAATGCAAGTGAGACCCTAGTCATGCCAGACCAGTTTGCTCGCCGGCTTCTCAAGTGAGAAGGAGACTCCTTCGCGTTTTCGATCCTAAAAAAAAAAAAAAGGAGCCAACGACCAGTTTGGTCGCCGGCTTCTCAAGTGAGAAGGAGAAGGTGACCAAACTAGTTGCCTTCTCCTTCGCGTATTCAATCTCAAAAAAAAAAAAAAATGGCAACGCAAGGGAGACCCTAGTCATGCCAGACCAGTTTGGTCGCCGGCTTCTCAAGTGAAAAAAACATGCAAGTGAGACCCTGCCAACCTTATATCTTTAGCATGCATCGTTCACGGTGGGACTCGAACCCACAGTCTCCCGCTCCGGAGGCGAGCGCCTTATCCATTAGGCCACGCGAACCATGCATTTAGATATATAATAAGACAGATTGCAATCTTAGCTTTCTGTAATGTCTGTGTGTCAATCAGGAAGTGGCAATAAAGAAGATGAGATCAAACAAGTCGAAGGAGTTCGTTGCAGAGCTAAAAGTTTTATGCAAGATACATCATATAAATGTGGTAATTAGAAATGAATTTCATGTGACTAATTAAATTTTATAGAGCAAACTGAACTGAACTGAAGCAGTATTTGATCATATCTATCAAGTCTTTAAAATAATGTAGGTGGAGCTTTTGGGTTATGCCACTGGAGATGATCATCTTTGCCTGGTTTATGAGTACATTATAAATGGCTCTCTTAGTGATCATCTTCACGATCCATTACTAAAAGGTATGTATATATGTAAACCTTACAATATTCTTTTGCATTGCTTAGAAGCTTCTTGTTAATATGAAGGGCTTACTATTAGGTCAAAAGTTATAACCCGTAACCTGGCTTCACTGTCCCGCCCAACAATCTCCCTAGCAATCAATTGTTGGACTTGTCCTACACTAGCCTATGCCCAACAATCATATCGTCAATAATTGCTGGACTTGGCCATTTACCTGTCTCGATCCAATAATTACCTAGCCAACAATTATTGGACTTGGTCCTATACCGACTTATCTCAATCCAACAATCTCCTAGCCAACAATTGCTGGACTTAACCCTTCACTTACATGCCTCAACCAAACAATTTCCTATTCACCAATTGCTGGACTTGGCACTTTACCTACCTCGATCCAGCAATTTCCTAGCCACTAATTGCTGGACTTGGCCTTATACCTACCTCAAACCGACAATCCCCTAACTAACAATTACTGAACTTAGCCTTTCACCTATCTCAATCTAATAACTTCTAGCCATCAATTGCTGGATTTGTCTCAATCTAATAACTTCAAGCCATCAATTGCTGGATTTGGCCATCCACCGGTCTCAACAGTTTTGATAGATGATATGATGGTTGGGTGTATGTGCAGGGCGGCAGCCTTTGTGTTGGACAGCTAGAGTACAGATTGCATTGGATGCTGGTAGAGGTATTGAGTATATCCATGACCTTACAAAACACCAGTACGTGCACCGCGACATAAAAACAAGTAACATCTTGTTGGACCAAAGCCTAAGAGCAAAGGTTGCAGATTTTGGTCTGGCAAGGCTTGTTGATAGGACCAATGAAGATGATGATGACTGGATAGCAACACGCCTCGTTGGAACCCCGGGATATCTTCCTCCTGAGTAAGCAATTCAAACAGATATGTAAGATTCAGGAAAAAAGTTATATATACCTTTAAACTTTACAGGAAAGTATAATTAAGTAATTTGAACTTTAAAAAGTTCAATTAAACAAATAAACTTATCATTTTAATGCATTTAAACCATGGTTGAAAAAATCGCTAGGCGCTCCCTAGGCGGTCGGGGAGCGCCTAGCGCCTAGGACGCCTAGCCGGGATTAATCGGCGCCTAGGCGTCCGTGTATTTTTTTTATTTTATTTTTTTATTTTTTAAAAATTTGTTTAAGTATTTTAAATTTTTTAAAGACTAATAATTATAAATTATATAATACTTTAATAGTTAATACTAAAATATTAAATATTAACCTAAAAAATATCTAAAGTTTGTACAATTTAGGATTATTTCGCTCAAAACGATGTTGTTTTGAGTGAAATAACCCATTAAAAAAAAAAGAACAATAATTAATCGACCGACTAGAAGGCCTAGTCGGTGCCTAGTCGGTCTAGTCGACGCCTAGGCGGTGCTTTAGCGGTCTAGTCGACGCCTAGGCGGTGCTTTAGCGGCCTAGGCGGTCGCCTAGCCGGCCAGCCGCCTAGACAACCATTTAATGTGATACGCTAGGCGGTCGACCAGCGCCTAGCGCCTAGGCGGGGATTAATCGGCGGCTAGGCGGGATTTTTGCAACATTGATTTGAACCCAATAACAGTGAAATAATCGGTCAATAGGTTTTGGTGATCGTCGACAGCCTATACAATTGAAGAAGAAGGCCGGTCACCTTCTCCCACTAGAGAAGGCGACCAGATTAGTGCCTTCTCCCGTGGAGAAGGCGATCCGAAGGCACCTTCTCTAGGGGTGGTATACCATGACTAATAGTGGTCAATGACGGTAGTTTATTGGTAAACTATTGATTACCAGTAAATAGGATTTGTATATTCCACTTATTTTAACAAGTTCAAATGTTTAATTGTATCTTTTAGAAGTTCAGCCGACTTAATTACACTTTCGTAAAGTTTAAGAGTGTATTTGACTGTTTTCCCTATACATTCATCACTGTGTCTTTAATTTGTGCTAATTAATTTGGTTTTTGATTGATATATATGATGGTTTCAGATCAGTAAAAGAGCTACAGATAACTACAAAAACAGATGTTTTTGCTTTCGGGGTAGTTCTTGTAGAGCTTATAACAGGCCGGCGTGCTCTCTACCGCGACAATAAGGATCCCAACAAGACAAAATCACTCATTTCACTTGTAATTAATTACGACTTAGAATCCAAGAACACAAAACTACAAAAATAAAATAAAATACTGTCTTAACATTTTTCCTGTTTCATTGGCACGCAGATGCAAGAGACTTTCCAAGATGAAGACCCAAAATCTGCTTTGGAATCAATCACAGATCTTACTCTAAAGGGAAGCTGCCCAATAGAAGATGTTTTCAAGGTGGTCAGCCAACCCATCCAACATTCGTCTATCAACACACATATATCCTGTTTAATTTTCCTATAATTCAATCTATATATTATAGTTTGTGTGGAATTATAATTTCACAGTTGTTGGGCGGAGGCCGGTAAAGGCCAAGTCTAACACCTGATAGTTGGGAAATTGTTGGGTCGAGGTCGGTAAAGGTTAAGTCTAATACCAGGTAGCTGGGAGATTGTTGGGTAGGTCGGTAAAGGACATGTATAACACCTGATAATTATATTGGAAGATTGTTGGGTCGAGGTCGGTAAAGGCTAAGTCTAGTACCAGGTAGTTGGGAGATTGTTAGGGAAAGTCGATAAAGGCCAAGTATAACACCTTATAATTGGGGGATTGTTAGGTCGATGTCTGTAAAAGCTAAGTCTAGCACCTGGAAGTTGGGGATTGTTGGGCGGAAGCCGGTAAGGTGAAGTTTAGCACTTAGTAGTTGGGGAATTGTTTGGTGAAGGCCGATAAAGGACAAGTCTAGCATCCCGTAGTTGGGTTCAAGTCAAGTTCAATACTTAGCTAGCGTATTGAAAATGTATGGCGATATAAGAAAATAAAGTTACGCCTTTGCTAGTAGCTATAGTTTTTGGGTAAGTGGTAAGCATTTGATCCTAACATAAACGTTGTTCCAGATGGCAGAAATTGCAGAGTGGTGTCTAAATGAGGAAGCAGTGAACAGACCAGAGATGAGAGAGGTGGTGGTAGCATTGAGTCAGATTAGAATATCATCAATTGAATGGGAAGCTTCACTAGGAGGAGATAGCCAAGTTTTCAGTGGAGTCCATGATGAAGGCAGATGAAATAAAGTTATTTTTCATCCCATTTCTATCTGCACTTTCCTTATTGCATTGATTGAGCAGACTTTTATTGCTTTTGGTTTCAGAAAACAATTCTTCAGATATTTGCCATCATATTATATTAATGATGTAATAGCTAGTAATACTACTTTGCTCATGTTTTCCCCAAGGTTTGCAGCATGCAGGACTCTCTTTTGTACTGATGTTCTGCTGCTACATTGTATATATAGTTCCTATGTACATATTTTAGAAAGATGCAATGCATGCCAAGTATCTAGGAATAACATTTACGGCATGTGTTTCTCATTAATGGTATTGAACCTATACTAGTTGAGAATAACAATTTGAGAATATCTTTAGTTTTGTTATTTTTGTTTTAAAATTGTATAAGTATTAATTTTATTATCTAAATAAAACTATTAATATTTGATCTGGTATAATCTTATCCATTGATCTTGTATTTTGTATGGCTAGAATTTTTTGGGCATTTTTTTTTGTTTTCCTTTTCTATTTTTATGCAATGTGGGGTTGTTTAGTACGGAGTAATTTGTTTGTGCATTTTAAAATTTTTTAATTTTATTTTAGGATATTATGTATGATTTTAGAAATAGTTTTTAAGATTTACGTAGATTCTTTCTTTATTATCGGTTCTGGGTGTTTTCTTTCCCTTTCGTCGCCACTATCGTCATCACCATACTAATTGGGATTCTGATCACCATCAATTTTATCATTTTCCTCATCGTCTTATCTTGACGTTTCACCGCGCTTATTCATGGTAGACACACTTAATTCAAGCCCGACTTCTGTTTCTTGGGGGGCTGTCGTATCTATTGGACGGTAACATTAAGCGTTCCTTGTATCTACTCCATCGACGAACGACGGATCTAAAGGGCGGCCTATCATACGACCAACTTTTTGGCGAAAAGCGGTGCAAAAAGCTATTCAACATAAGCATAGCGGTGTCGATAGGAAGGTATGTAGACCACCTAGTCGGCCGAGTTTTCCCTTTGCTTGAGGCTCTAGCTCCAACTTCTCTTGCTATTTGCCATTTCGACTAAGCAAGGTAGAGTATTTGATGAAGAAAAAGAGTGGTGAGAACAGACAGAGTGACTCGTCGGTCCCCATGGACGGCGGAAATGATAGTGTAAATTAGACCGGGTGTTCGACTATGCTACGAAAATGTATATGGTGAACAAGTAGGGGAGCACTTAGTCGGTCGGTCTGACTGATCAGTCAATCTGCCAGGTGACGACCGAGCAGACTAAGGTTATGTTTTATTATGGAGACGATGGCAATTACAAGTGAAGTAGGTTACAATGTAGTGAATATCTCAAGTATTGTGTGATGGATAATACACTAGGCCTAGGTCACATGGATCGGCCCAAGAGAGCTACTGGATCAAGAAAATCCCAGAAAAAAGACCTAACGCTGAGCTACCGAAGAGTTCGATAAGGATTGAACTTAGCACTTATAATATTAGCAAGATTAAGGCTTATTAGTTATAATGTAACAGGGACTCCCAGTATGAGGTAGTCTAGGATTCTTATTCTTTGTAGGGCTTTAGGCCCAAAATATCTATATATAGACCTTCCATACACGGAGGAGGAGAACACTTCATAGAAATACAATACCTATATTATCTTCATATACTTTTCCTACATTTTTCCTATATTCTCATCATTCTAACAGGTAGCGTTGACATGCCTTTGACTACCCAAAAGTCATAAAATCAACATTGGCGCCGTCTGTGTGGAACTGATACGGAAAAGCTTCGTACTTTCCTTTGAACTTGAGAAAACATGGTGACTACACGACGAAACACATGAATTGATCAGCTAGTGAGGAACATGCGAGAAACCCTCAATCGACCCTCTACTCGCGAACTACCCGATCGACTAGTTCCCTCACGGGATGCTAGCTAAGAAAATCCACAGAGGGAAGAGAGAACCCACTCATGCGTGCGTTCACCAGACTTCGGTGTCCCTCGGACCCAGCCGGTCAAACTCACCCCCGAAGTAATGGAGGCTTTAGAACAACTCTATAGAATTCCAAAACTTGGAAGATCAACGAGAGGCGAGTCCCAACTGGACCGCACTCACAAATGCCATGAATCCCGGATAACTCAGGGGGCCTTGCAGGAGAGAAGCTGAAGAATAATTTCGAGAACCCACTCAGGCATACGTCCATCGGACGCCGATGTCCCTTGGACCCAGCCAGTTAAACTTCCCGCCAATATAATGGAAGTCGTTGAACACCTTTGTAGATCCCTAAACCCTGCACGAATGATGAGAGGCGAGTCCTAGTCGGACTCCTCTCAGGAAGACTATTAACCCCGGCTGGCTTAGGGGACCTTGCAGGAAAGATGCCGAAGGAAAATTTCAGTCCATGATCGTTTAGGAATCTCCAATCCACAATCCACTGCCCCACGGCCAGGACAAGGTAAAACCATGGCGGAAAGACCACGATGGAGGGTTAGACTCAACCCTCTGCGACGAGCCCAAGCCGCCCGAGCAACCAACCCCTGTGCAAGGAGAATACCAACGATAGAGCCACATAAAGAGGAAGCCCTAGAGGACATGACAGAAAGGTACGACGAAACCCTTGATCAAAACTAGGGAGATCGGGATCGAGAAATAGCAGAGCTCGCCAGGGGGATAAGGGACATCCAGGAAAGGATTGAAGCGGGAAGAGACCGGCCAACCGTCCGATCTCTATTATCCACCAGCACGTTCACCTTAGACATATTAGAATATTTGGCACCAAAGAACATTGAATGCCAGCGTTGCCCACATGCGATGGAACGGCAGACCCTAGTGATCACCTAATTAGTTTTCAAGCAATGATGATGGTAACAGGAGCAGAAGACCCAATGTACTGTCGAGTTTTTTTCTCGACACTAGGGGAAGTCGCACAACAATGGTTCTTATCATTGCCGCCGAGATCTATTGACTGTTTTAAAACCCTAAGCGAATGATACATAACGTACTTCGCAGGAAACATAAAAGCCAAAAAGCACTTCATGACCCTGACCGCCATACAACAAGGACAAACGGAGACCCTGAAGGAATTCTTGAGAAGATGGCAAAGGAAGGTACAAGAGGTAAAGGATCTAAATGACCGAACAACTATAGCACTCTTCACGGATGCCCTAAGATCAGGGGACCTATACGCTAGCCTACGAAGGGATACACATGAGATATATGCTCAAGCTATCCAGCAAGCCAATAAGTATGCTGAGATGGAAGAAGCCTTACGACAAAAGCAGGAGCGAGAGGCAAAACGACCCTGTGATGAGATCGGAACGCGTCCAACGGACCGACCGTAAAAAAAGGAAAGCAGACCATGTCCCTTCAGAAGACCGACCAGCCCCAGTTATGAAGTAGGCCCCATACCTAGGACTCATCAAATGTATGAGATATGACCACCCCTCCACACTTCTGCAGGAGATCAGTCGCCGCCTCCTCCCTTGCAACCAGACGACCAATTACGTCGTGATGGGGGGCCTGAGTACTGCCGTTATCACAGAAAATTTGGGACACACCACCGAAGAATGCATCGCTCTGCGAAAAGAAATTGAAGACATCATCCAAAGAAGGTGATCAGTTGTTCGTCCCAATCAATGGTTGCGGCAACCTGAGCACCCAAGTAGGGACCCAATCCCTACTGCTCGAAAAATAGAGCCCCCACGGGAAGGACTCATCAGGCAAAACAACGAGCGTGGGGGACAAGATAACGAGAGTGAAGAACAAGAAGAGCGAAACTAGAATCACAAGCCCGTAATCCACTAGATAAGGACCAATTGAGCGCATCTAGAAGTCAAGGTGGCACGAGAGATTTTACTTGTAGTTAGAAAAGTAAACTCATAAAGTTAGTTATCATGTACTTTCGATCATTATGGTACGATAATAAAGTTATTAGTTCGAGTTATTACTGAACCGCCCCTTGCACCTTTCATGGATCATTCAACATTCCTATCGCCCGACTAGCAACTGAAAATTGTCAAGAGCATAGTTCAGAAAATTTACACTTGAACACCTACAAGGTAATAATCATATCACAGTGGACGACGACCGAAACTAAAAACCTGGCGAGCTCTAGTGTTGAAGGATACGGGGTACAATCAGGAGTTATGGGTAAGTGGTATAGGGTAAACTACAAGGATAATAGGAGAATAGTCTAAATAGGTAAAATGGTCTAAAGCAAAGTCTAAGAATTCACGGGGTAGTTAGAAAAACGAGGTTTAGGAATAAGTTTAGACGATATATAACCCCCACCTTAGGGTGGTAGACACATCCCCACCTCAGGGTGGTAGACACATCCCCACCTTAGAGTGGTAGATACATCCCCATCTCAGGGTGGAAGACATATCCCCACCTCAAAGGTAGAAGACACATATACTTACGTGGAAGATATTCCCATTAGCCATTATGGGAGAAACACATACCCACCTCAGGCTGGAAGACACATGCCCACCTCAGGCTGGAAGACATATCCCCACCACAGGGTGGAAGACATATACCCACATGGAAGACATTCCCATTAGCCAGTATGGGAGAAACACATACTCACCTCAAGCTGGAAGACACATACCCACCTTAGGCTGGAAGGCTCATATTCACACTGGAGACATAAGGGAGCCCCACTCGGAGCGTAGTGGTCGGCTTAGGTCACCCCTCGTAGACGAGGCACTCCTCGTAACGAGGTCAGCTAACCAGGCTTTTCAAGCCTTTTTTCGTATCTTATGAATATTCTTGATGCTTGATATTTAGTCTGGTAATGATCTCTTTAAATATTTTTATACGTGTGTGTATACTTATTGTTGTATTTGTATGAAATTAGTGCTTATCATTTATGAGCTGTCAAAATAGATGGTAGTGAGGGCAGTCAATAGCCAGGCAATTGGTCAGGACTTTTAGCCGATTGCCTTAGAGGTTGGCTCAGTGGAAGATGAGCGCAAGAAGATGACCCCTCAGTATACTTTACAGAGACTTTGCACTTGCGAAATCTCAAGAAAGCAGGGAACCGGATTATGGATGTTACATTAGGTTTGAGCCACATGGATTTGCCCAAAAGAGCAAGTATATTTTCTAGAAACTTTGTATCTGCGAAATCTCAAGAAAGTGGGGGACTGGATGATGGATAATACACAAGGTCTGGGCTACATAGACCGGCCCAAGAGAACAACTGGATCAAGAAAGCCTAAGAAGGAGACCCAACGCTGAGCTACCGAAGAGTTCGATAAGGATGAGACTTATCACTTATAATATTAGCAAGATTGTGGCTTATTAGTTATAATGTAATAGGGACTCCAAATATGAGGTAGTCCATGATTCTTATTCTTTGCAGGGCTTTAGGCCTAAAATATCTATAAATAGACCCTCCATACACGGAGGAGGAGAGCATTTCATAGCAATACAATACCTATATTCTCTCCATATACCTTTCCTACATTTTTCCTATATTCTCGTCATTCTAACATGTAGTGTTGGCCTGCTTTTGACTACCCAAAAATCATAAAAACAACAATGTGATATTACAAAGTGATGAATTTGACATGTGATTTTGTGTAACAATACATTGGATATGACAAGTGAGTAGATGACCATCCTATTTATACTAAGCAAGTCGGCTAAGCATTAAATGCTTCATATGCAAGTGGCTTAACATAGCGGGCTCTCGTTGGTCTGCTCAGTCGGTCGCTCTGTAACTACACATATATTCATTGCTTAGGTGATAGAGTCATCATTCTTGCACATTGTCAGCCTACTTCCTTGCAGGCACAAGTGGATTTCCTTTGCTTGAAGCGTAAGCTAAGCCTTCTAACTTGCAAAGTGGCTCACGTAATAGACCAATCAGGTGGCTTTGGCGGACCGACTGGGTGGGATTCTACCGGTGCGATCCCACAGGTAATCCTGGAGCATCTTTAACCATCACTAGGTTTTACAATCTTCATAGCGAGCGACACAATTGGTCACATGCGGTTGTGATGCGACCAACCGGTGGTTCTAGCGGACCGACCGGGTGGTCTAACAGGTAGTCCTTGTGCGTATTTACCCATCACCACGATAATGCATCTCGAGCACAAATAGGAACTTTTGGAGAAGTATTTGTTGCAAAAGGGAAAATATTCTCATCAAATTAGACATGGCGTAAAATAAAAATATTTCTCATATTGTGATTCAAATAACGATATCCTCTAAATAACTCCGGGTAACCATGAAAGATAGATGGGGTAGATCGAAACTCTATTTTTTGCTTGTTGTAGGGACAAAGATAAGGAAAGAACATGCAACCAAAGACACAAAGGAAGGAATAGTTGGGATTTTCTTTATTGACGAGAGCATATGGACTCATTTTGTTTAGGGTGGTAGAAGGCATACGATTAATAAGTAAAACTGTAGTTTTATAGGCATATATCCAATACCTATAAAGGTGAGACTGGTTTCAACAATGTGTCTATATCGTCTTTCTTCACACACATTTTGTTCATGTGTATAAGCACAAGATTGATGCTGATTTATCCCAAGGCTAACAATGACATTGTCTAAGTTTTTGCATTTTCTCCCTATATCAGATTGAACAACTTCAATTTTACAAGAGAAAGTTCGCTCAACACGTGCTTGAAACCTATGGAAAATAATACACATATTTGTCTTTAGTTTCATAGGAAACTAGTTATATCGAGAATAATCATAAAAAATGATAAAATAACGATGACCTTCAATGTATAGAACTAGGGATAGCCCCCAAATGTCTATGTAAACCAAATCTAATATAGCAGAACTAGACTTTTTGACCCTTTTCTAGTGGAAATCGTGAGGATTTCCTTAGTTGACAGACAATGCAAAGAGAATGAATATTATTTAAGGATTTAGACACTGGACAATAACATAGTATGTATATTGTGTAAGACTCTTGAGTGAGGGTAACCAAGATGGTTGTGCCAAACTTCTTAATTAATGTGCTTTGGATATAATGAATGGAACTAGATTTTGTATTGGAAGTTTGCAAAAAGCACCTGAGCTTCTCCTTAAGTAGAATTTGGTTGGTGTTGAGATCTATTACAATAAAAAGGATGGGTGAAACTCAAAGAAGACATTGTTATTAATGGTGAAATGTTTCACAGATATGAGAGAGTTGGTTAGGGTAGGAACATGTAACACATTTTATAACTATAGGACACAGGGAGGAGATTATATAGAAGCATACTCAATACTAGAAATATTCAAACTTGTGCCATTACCAACTCAAAGAGTGTCGTTCTTGTGTGCTCTTTTACTCGTTGCAGCGAGGAGGGATCCGAAGCGACATGATGAGTGGCACTAGTGTACGGGAACCAATTATGAGAGAATGGTGCAACAATTACATCGTTGGAATAAGCCATGTGTGCTTGAGGACTTGATGCCCTTGAATACGTCCTATAACACTATAAAGTAGTATGGCCAAGATCGTTGCAAATTTGACACTTTGGAACATAGTCATGCCACGACATCGGCCTTGACCTCCTCTATTTCCACAACCACCACCATATGGTCGCTCAACATGTTGATCCATTCGTGAGGTAGCAAGTGGTGCATGTTAAGCGACAAGAGCTGCAGGTGATGACTATGGGGAAACTAGAAGAGACCATCACATATTACTAAGGACGGGGGCCTTGAAACATGCATAGGTTTTACTTATCTAAACCAATTGGTTGGCTGGATTTTGCAAGTCATCCAATTAAAACCTTGGCTTTTCCAAGTTACTCACTTGTAGTGGAATCCCCTTAGCGCAAAGACTTCAGCTAACTAAGGAGACTCAGAGATTATGCCCGTGAAGTATACCCAAACGTAGCTTCAATAGCTTGCCATAGGTATTGGGACGTGTCATGTCCCACCACAACATACATAACTTCATCGAACATAGATGAGATGAGCATGCATAGACATAACAGAAGAATCCTAACAAACCCAAGCTTGGGTAGCATGATTGGCTACAACGAAACAACCATCTAGAGCCAGAATATAAGAAGTCGGACACAGGAAAACACCATCAACGTACTTACTGAGATTTTGACCATGGAGAAAGTGAACCAGTTGGGTTTTCCATAACAGAAAATTTGATGAAGTAAGTTTGAGGGAGATGAAGTGATAAATCGTCTACAGAGTATTTATGGGATTGGGGGTGGATTGGCAGCCTTAGATCGTTTTGGTCTACTGATACTAGATGAGAACAATGATTTGTACATAAAGTTTTTATCATTCATCAATCTTGTTTACAAAGTACAGAAAGTTATGTATTTATAGGAATACAAGAGATAGTCATAGCTAAGCAGAATTGATAAAAGTAGATTTTACAATAATAATATATAAAGATGGAGTAGGAATCCTAAAGCTGAGTGCTAATAAAACAAAGCTAGCTAAGCTCACACATAGACGACACCAGATGGAGGAGTTCCATCTACGGGTGTGGCAGCAGATGCCACTCTTTTTCCTCTTTCACTTTTGCTATTATTAGCAAATTTCATGCATGGCTTGTGAAACCCTTTTTCCTTCTCCACCTCGCTCCACTCCGCCCCGTAATAGTCCTCCTCTGTCGTGCTTTTCGAGGGACCAAAAAACATCCCTCCCCACTGAGGAAAGTATATGAACAGAATTGGGAGCGTGCAACAGATGATCATGATTCCCATTAACGTTATCCCTGTCTCGGTCTTGTATCTTGATCCTCTGAAGAAAATCACTTGTGTTATGACTGCTCCCACATTTCCTCCCCCTCCTGCCATCCCAGATATTATCCCCAATGACCTAAAAAATAAAACAACAAAACATTAATTTTAGTTGAGAGGTGGAATAATACTACATCTTTCAATTTAGTACCAGTATCATAAACGATAGATGTAACAGATCGAGTGAGTTAAAAGCATATATACTATTGGGCGGAAACCCGCGAAGGGTTAAGTCCAACATTAGGTGAACATTAGATTATCGGGGAAGGTCTAAAGGGTTAAATTAAACATAAAAATATAAAGTTACGCATTCGCTACTAGTTATAGCGTACCTTCTTGAAACAAATGGGACAACTCCAAAGGTGAGGCCACAGGCAGCTTGAACAAACACAGAGAAAACAACCATAACAGCAACAGAAGCACTCAAGGATCCAACTCTTCCTAGTAAAACACAAAGAAGCCCTCCTATGGTCTGCACAATCCACAATGCCCACAGCCTTCCCCTCATCCCATACCTCTTCGCCACAATATCCGACAGCATACCTCCCCCTGGCCGCGAAAACAGATTCGCCAATCCAAAACTAGCCGCAATAATCCCGGCCGTGTGGAGATTCACGTTAAACCTATCATAAAAATACTGCGCAATTATGTTGTCCACAGTGAGTTCAACGCCGAAACAGTACCCGTACGTTAACGCCAGAATCCAGCCCCTGTAATTCGTGGTGGCGTTATAGAAAACATCTTTGAATTTGTCTTTGTACTTGTCGCCGGATTTGTGGAGCTCCGCGTAGTTCCCATCCGGCATGTCTTGGCCCAAGAAGAAGATTGCGTAGGCCGATATGGTTTGGAAAAGGGCCGGGATGAAAAACGCGATTCTCCAAGCGGTGAATTTCGTGGCGCCGATGTTTTTGATTAAGCCAAACACCAGAGGCATTATGAGCTGCGTGGCGCCGCCGCCGAGATTCCCCCACCCGCCGGCGACGCCGTTGGCGGTGCCGACCACTTTGGCGGTGAACATGGAGCTCATCCAGAACTGGGTCGACACGAAAGTGGCCAAAGAGAAGCCCGTGAAGAAGCGGACGAGCAAGAACGAGACAGGGGAGTTCGCGACGGCGAAGCAGTAAACGGCCGGCGCCGTGAGGAGGGTGAGGGCGGCGGAGGCGAGTCTTGGGCCGAAGAGATCACACGCGGTTCCCATGGTGATCCGGGCGAAGACGGCGCCGGAAACCGAGGCGATTCCAGCGTTTCCGATGTCGGTGGCGGTGAGATTGAGGTTGTCGCGGATGATGGGGAGCAGAGGAGGGGCGGCGAAGGTGGAGACGAAACAGGCGAAGAAAGAGACCCATGAGAGGTGAAATGCTCGCATGTGCGGCCAAGCTACAGAGTACACTCGGAATTCGGTGGCCTTGTGCTCCGAGTCCACCGGAAGCGCAAATTTCCGGTCACCGGAATCGATTTCCATGCTTCTATTCTGTTCTCACGAATACTCTGCTTAGCATCTCTTGAATTTATATGAGATTGCAAAAGTTTATGGCCAACGTTTATCTAACGTAGTTCCATTACTTTACATTCATTAAGATTCAAGATGTTGAAATTTTGAATTTTTAATGCATCAATTATTACTGAGTTATAAATTTTTAGTCCCTCTTTTTTTACTTTTACAAATTTAGTTCTTTAAATTCAGTCCTAGTATATTTGAGACATCAAACTTTGTTATAGGACTTGCTTATAAGTTAGTTTATCAGTTAATTTTAACTTATTTAATCACTATTAATTATTTCACTTGGTTAAACAACTAATATAAATGTTTAATTAATTAGTTTTTTTGTAACAACTTATTGCTGTAAAATACTAAAATTCAAAAAACTATTCAAAACAGCTTTTTCAATAAGCTTTTTGAGAAAGTCATTTTGCATGTATTTAGCTATTAGTTAACAGCTAATTTACCAAACATTTTTCTACAATCAGTTAATGCTATCAACTACTCAAACCCACTAACCAATCAGGTAACAACTCTTAGCTAACAACTAGAATTTTTAGCACTTTTAGTCCCACGACTATTGTGGTACTTGCAGGATTGGTCCACAACTTTTAAACTTTACAATTTTGGTCCACGATTATTGTTTTTGTTGCAAAAATGGTCCTTTTTCAGTCAACTTCTCGCCGGAAAATAAATCTGGCGGTTTTTCCGGAAATTTTTCACCGGAAAAAATACCGTCAGATTTTTCGTCAATTTTTCGCCAGTAAAAATTATCCTTTCAAGTAGGATTAAAATGGACATTTATATTGTTGAAAAAAAGTTTTTCTTTCAAGCAGGAAAACATTGATTATCATGTTCAAAACGCCATCTGCTGCCGAAAAAACTAATTCATTTTTAAAAAGCATGAGATCGCGTCAATCTGGACTCCAAAATTATTTTGATTTTGGTAAACTAATTAAAGTTAATTCTAAAAAGGGAAATTTTGAATTTGTTAGTTTAAATTTAAATTATTTTTTACTTTTTAGCCAATTAAGTACAAAATTCAAAATTAATAGTACAAATTCCAGATAAAAAAATAATATTATTAAGATTAAATTTAAACTAAAAATAAAAATTATTTTGAATTTGAACTTAGTTTTACTAAGATTAAATTGACTACATATTTTTTTTTTTAGAAATGAATTAGTTTTAAATTTAATTAGTTTATTATCAAAACCAAAATAATTTTGGAGTCCAGACTAACGCGATCTCATACTTTTTAGAAATGAATTAGCTTTTTCGGCAATAGATGGCGTTTTGAACATGACAATCAATGTTTTCCTGCCTGAAAGTGAAACTTTTTTCAACAATGTAAATGCCCATTTTAATCTTACTTGAAAGGGGAATTTTTTCTGGCGAAGAATTGACGCAAAATCTGCCGGTATTTTTTTCCGGCGAAAAATTGCTGGAAAAACCGCCGGATTTATTTTCCAGTGAAAAGTTGATTTTTTGCAACAAAATCAATAGTCGTGGACCAAAATTGCAAAGTTTGAAAGTCGTGGACCAATCCTGCAAGTACCACAATAGTCGTGGGACTAAAAGTGCTAAAAATTCCTAACAACTATTTACAAACACCCCTTATATGTAAAAGTTTGATGAGAAAATAAAGAAACAACTTTACAAGTGTCAAATAAGTTATTGAAATTATCGTTTTTTATGCATTTGAGTCCATGAACTTAAAAAATGTGTAATTGTACCATAAAACAAGCAAACTATGTGCAATTGATCGAGAACATTTTTACGATTTTTTTTAATGCAATTTAAATTGAAAACGTTTCAATCTTTCATTCCACCAGTATAGTAGAGGAAAAGGCGATTCTTAACACATACCATGTAAGTTATATGATTGGATTCTACCAAAAAAATTGAAAATTGTCTCAAATGCGCATATTTTAATTTACTTGTTTAATGGTTTAATTGCACATCACCTTTTAAGTTCAATGATCTAATTGCACAAAAATGATACGTTTAGTGGCCTATTTGACATTTTTCTGAAAATAAATAATATATTAAAAATTACAAATATTGCCTTATAAAACCCTGGCATTTCAATTTACAACCCATTTAACAAGTAAATGATCAAATTTGAAAAGTATTGAATGAGAGGAATTAAATTTATAATTCAAGAATACTTGAAATATTAAAAATGTAATTTTTTTATCATATAATAATAATACAATACCATCATAAAAATTTAGTCCAAATAATATTTTTAAAAACAAAATTAATATTTGATTACATGAGTTTATTCATTCACATTAGCTAGTACAGATTTTTATGTAAAAGTTGTTGTGAATATTTTATTTATAATACATTTTTTGGTAGGTATGGTGAGAATTTGAGCCAAAGTATAACGTGCGGCATAATTTGAGCCATCGACATTGGAACTTTCCAAGAGTATGGGACATAGTTTGGTCCACTCCCATATAATCTACGGCTGAGAATTACATAGGGTGGTAAATGTTTATGTTGTGTGATTAATATGAATTGTTTACTACATAGTGCAGAAATTATGTTCCATGATATTGCAAACGTTAGCATATGATTGGTAATTCACCTCAATGAATGGCACTCTATGTCCAGCCTCCAATTTTTTATCGAATGAATGGAATTTATCCCACCCCAACATTTTCTAATGAAATAGGGGTGTTTCTCCATGATAGCGCCACATAGATAATTTTTTGTGAGATAGGTCAAATTTATATAGAAATGTAATATTTATGATGAAAAATATAATATTAATCAAATATAAATTATGCCGTTGGGGATTTATTGGGACCTCTGTTTGGGTTTCTTTTGCCTATGTTCGACCAAACTGGTTAGCCAAGGATATTTTTTGGAGTGATTGTTGACGGTAATAATGTGTTTACCGGTATATTATTTGAGTATTTGAATGTTTGAATACAGTATTGAGCGTAGTGCTCAGTGTACAAAGTGAGTTGAATGTTGTTCTTTTGTCTAAGTTCAAGTGTCGTCCCTCTACAAGTGTTTTGTGAGCCTTTTATCTTGTTCAGCTCAGTAATGGAGCATTAATGTTGAGGAGCTGAACGTTGGTCATCAATGGTGAGGAGCTTAACGTTGGTCATCAATGCTGAGTGAACGTTGGTCATCAATGCTGAGTGAACGTTGGTCATCAACGTTGAGGAGCTGAACGTTGGTCATCAATGCTGAGGAGTTGGACCGTTGAGCATTGATGCTGAGGAGTGAGGTGGTTCCGGGTTGTGCTAGTGGTTCCGGATCGAGTACCCTGATTACTCTGTCACCAGTCCCCCCACTCCCTAGCCAACGAGAGTGGTTGAGGTTGTTTGGGAGTAATGACCAGCGTTTTTTTGTTGCATCCTCGGCACGAGGCACGAGGCCAGGCCTCCGTGCCGAGGTGTGACCTCGGTGGCCGAAGTCACGTCTAGGACCTCGGTGGCCGAGGTCATGAGGTCACGACCACGACGCGGAGTCGAGGTCACGCTACGTGACCTCGGCCAGCGCCGAGGTCATGATGACCTCGGTGGCCGAGGTCATGCGGTCACGACCTCGGCGCTAGGCCGAGGTCATGATGACCTCGGTGGCCGAGGTCGTTGGCCGAGGTCACGACCTCGGCGCTGCCCGAGGTCACACCCCTTTTTTTTTTTTTTTTTTTTTTGCTCAGGGCTCTTGCGTGAGTTCACTTCGACCATCCATAGGCTCGGTCAAAGGTTAGTTCTCCCGTCAGGTAGCTAGCGAGATCTGATCTCGTGCCGGCCCTAAGGGGCTAGAGTGTGGTGTTTTTGTAGCAAAGCCTTAAGCTTTACCCAGAAAACACCCTCCGAGGTGAGTTCTCCCGTTAGGTAGCTAGCGAGATCAGATCTCGTGCTGGCCTTAAGGGATTAGAGTATGGTGTTTTTTGAATCCAAGCTATTGGCTGGGCTTAGAAAAACACTCTCCCGTTAGGTAGCTAGCGCTATATGCACATAACACAGGGGGAAAAAGTGCTATATGCACATAACACAGGGGGAAAAAGTGTCATTTTCCCTTTCTTTAATCTAAGCAGATTTGTTGTATTAATCACACTCGTGCATCCTTTGTTTTAATGACCCAAATTAGTTTTCACATTCTCACCTAAGACATGATTCTCATGAGGGTCGAACTATATATATATATATGATCGCGTTCAGGTGCGAACTGGCCGCCTAGGAGAGAACTGCGGACGAATCACAGCGCGTCACGTGTCCGGAATGTAGTTGCACCTAACGTTATAACTAGGTGCACTCCATGTTATAACTAGGTGCACATAGGTGTACCCAGGTGCATAAATGTTAACAAGGTAAATTACTTGCACCTGCAAGTGAAAATAGGTGCACACGTGCAAGTAAAATGTATTACAAGTGCAAGTAAATTATACAATGAGCATCAATACTAAGTGCACCTAATGTTATAACTAGGTGCACCTATTGCTATAACTAGGTGCACATAGGTTGCAACCAGGTGCATGAATGTTAACAAAGTAAATTACTTGCACAAGTGCATGAAAAATGTATTGCAGATGCAAGTAAAATGTATTACAGGTGCAAGTGAATTGTACAGTGAGCATCAATACTAAGTGCACCTAATGTTATAACTAGGTGCACCTAATGTTATAACTAGGTGCAACCTATGTTATAACTAGGTGCACCTAGGTTGCATCCAGGTGCATGAATATTAACAAGGTAAATTACTTGCATTTGTAAGTGAAAGTATTTGCGAAAATAGGTGCATGAATATTAATAAGGTAAATTACTTGCACTTGTAAGTGAAAATATGTGCGAAAATAGGTGCACTTGTAAGTGAAACTAGGTGCACCAAAGTTACAGTTATTTACGAAAATGCCACCGCGTCATTTTTTAAAATTGCATCTGATTCGTTGATCTGGACACGTGGACGACTTTGGAGCGTTCTCATTTCCTACCTGGGCGAGAGTTCGCACGAGAGTGCAACCCTATATATATATATATATATATATATATATATATATATATATATAGGATCGCGTTCAGGTGAGAACCACCTGCCCAGAAGAGAACTGAGAATGCTTCTCAGCTCGCTACGTGTCCAAATGTAATTGCACCTAACGTTATAACTAGGTGCATCTAGGTGCATGAATGTTAACAAGGTAAATTACTTGCACTTGTAAGTGAAAATAGGTGCACAAGTGCAAGTAAAATATATTACAGATGCAAGTAGATTGTACACTGAGCATGAATACTAAGTGCACCCCTAATGTTATAACTAGTTGCACCTAGGTGCATGAATATTAACAAGGTAGATTACTTGCACTTGCAAGTGAAAATAGGTGTACAAGTCCAAGTAAAATGTATTACATGTGCAAGTAAAATGTACGCTGAGCTCAATACTAAGTGCATCTAATGTTATAACTAGTTGCACCTAACGTTATAAGTGGGTGCACCTAGGTGCATGAATGTTAACAAGGTAAATTACTTGCACTTGTAAGTGAAAAATAAGTGCACTTGTAAGTGAAAAATAGATGCACTTGTAAGTGAAACTAGGTGCACTTTTAAGTGAATCTAGGTGCACTTGTAACACAATTGCTTGCACCAAAGTTTGAGTTATTTACGAAAATGCCAACCATCGTTTTTTTTTTAAAATTACATCTGATTCGTTGATTTGGACGCTTGGACGGCTGCAAAGTGTTCTCAATTCTCTCCTATGCGATAGTTCGCACCTGAGCGTGTCCCTCTCTCTCTCTCTCTCTCTCTCTCTCTCTCTCTCTCTCTCTCTCTATGTATATATATATATATATATATATATATATATATATATATATATATATATATATATATATATATATATATATATATATATAGTTCAGATGAGAACAACTCCCCTCTATAAAATGTGTGGACACATTCACACCCTTCATCTCAAGAAATCACAGGCTAGGATCATATCATATCATTACTATAATTTCAAGTTTGAGATTATTATAAAATTGAACCCATATTTTTTTTTTTATTAAAATCCTTAACCATTGATAAACGCTAATGGACTATTGAGATCAGTCATCATCTTTTACAAGAGGACCATGTTCTTATTTGAATATATATATATATATATATATATATATATATATATATATATATATATATATATATATATATATATATATATATATATATATATAATCTCAGCCTTCCATTTGAGTTTATCAATGATTGCGGATTTTAGTAATCAAAATACGGGGTCAATTTTATAATAATTATAAATTTTTAAATTTGTAATATTTATAAAACTGACATTACCATGCCCCTTATTTTTAGCTAACCCTAAATGTAACCACTGGTCTAGTTAAATGGATTGATTAGATATGTTCTCACTTTTCTTTTTTTATTTGGGGAACCTATTCTTAATACAAACTTTTCCCCCGTCCCCCTCATCCTCCCCCATACATACATAGGCACACCCACACACATATAACGATATTTTAATGAAATAACTCAACTAATTATCTGAAATTGTTTTATACTGTATCAGTGGTAATTAATAAATGATTTATTTGAATTAGATCAAAATATAAATTGACAATTATTTAATGAATGGAGTAAATTGAATAAAATTAAATCAAGTTGTTAAAAATTTAGCAAAAATGAAAAAGTTGACTTAATACACATTACATAAAAACAAAATTGAAATTTGTACACATAAAAGTCCAAAATAATATATTAAAACTAGTGGGGGAGGTAGCTTCAATTCCTCTTGTTTGGTAGCATGTGAATATTCAACGTCAAGAACGTACCTTTATGGAAGAGATTCTGTGAGATTCGGTGAATAAAATTGTGAGAGAATTGGAAGTGACCTTTTGTAAAGAAGAAAAGATATTGTTTGGGATCAAAAGATCAAAAAAACCAAAGTTCTTTCGCCGAGTCTCACTGTTATTTTAGACTAGGTAGTTTGTCATGCAGTGAAGGAGCACCCCTCGTAAGTTTCAAACATGTGAAAACAAGATCAGTTGGCTGGCTGACAATTCCTAGTTTGATTTCTAATGCCAATTGGTATGAGAATTCAAAACTTTGTGTTTGTGGGTGAGCAAAGGAAAGAGACATCTTTCTTTTTCCTTTGCTCACCCACCAAGTTTTATATATACCACACTAAAATTTACTCCGTATCATTATTATTTAATGAAGTGCAAAAACTTTCGTGTGACCATCTCATGTGCTGGGCATGGCTGATAAAGGGACCATGTCTAGTACTCGGTAGCTAAAAAATTGTTGGGCGAAGACTGGTAAGGTCCATAAGAGCCAAGTCCAGCACCTAACTTGTCTCGATCGAACAATGTGATGACGTTCTATAAATAAGGAAATAATGTCTGCTATAACTTTTGGCGTGAGTGGTAAGCGCTTGATCCTAACATCATGGATCTGTGAAACGAGTTGAGTACTCGAGTTGTAAACAACTGGGTCTGATGCTCAATGAAGGTACGTTTTGTAAGTTCACAATTTCAGTTATAAGTATTACAATATTTATCATTAGTAACAATCAATTTTACCCTAAATAGTGTGACAATTTCACATATAAATATTATAGTAACCATTTATTTTAAATTCAAATTTGTATTAAATTTTCTACAATTGATATTACAATTTCTTTCATAAGTAACATTTTACATATAAGTATTACAATATTTATATTATAATTATACATGGTAAGTATCACAATTTCATTTATAAATATTAGAATATTTATCATTAGTAACAATCATTTTATACTAAATAGTATTGCAGTATATGTTCACATATAAATATTACAATATCTATTATAAAAAAAACAATTTATTTATTACATATTGATATTAAATTTTCAGTAATAAATATTATGATTTCTAGCATAAATAACAAGCAACTATTTTTAGTTCGATCCGTCTCACAGATTAAGATCCGTAAGAAAGTCTTACGGGTCTTTGTTTGTGAGACCAATCGGATTACAGACAACTAAATGTGTAAATATCACAATTTTATTATAAGCATTACAATATTTATTATTAGTAACAATTAATTTTATCATAAATAATATAACAATTTCATATATAAATATTATAATATTCATTATAAATAACAATTTATTTATTTTAACTTATTGTTAAATTTTCTTGTAATAAGTATTATTATTTCTGTTTTAAAAAAAAGTATTATTATTTCTATTCTGAATAATAAAATAATTATCCTAGATTTAATCCAAATTAAGATAGGTAACTCAATATCTTATATCTGGGCATTAGGTCTACTATACGCAAATTATATGGTGGACCATGGTCCACAATGCATTGTGGACCGTGGTTATGGTTGATACTGCAATTGTGTTGAATGGATACTACAGTTGTGTTGAAAAGATATTGCAGTCATGTTGAAAGGAAAACTGCATTTACGCGGAACAGAGGTCGTTCATCTGTTCAACATAACTGCAATATCCATTCAACACAACTGCAGTATCCTTTCAACACAACTGCAGTATCAGTTCAACACAACTGCATTTACAGATGGATGAAATGGCCTCTGTTCCGCGCAACTGTAGTTCCCTTTCAACACAACTGCAGTTTCCTTTCAACACAACAGCAGTATCCATTCAACACAACTGCAGTATCAGCCATGACGCATTGTCCACAATGCATTGTGGACCATGATTCACAGTATAACGACTGGTCTACTATAGCGGCAGCGATCAATTGCAGCAAGGACAGAGAATTTGACCACAATACAGCTATTAATTAATTGGAAATAATAAATGAATAAAAGAAAAACCATTGATTGGCTTCATCCATTGACTTATTTGGATGAGAAAGAGGAATCCAAGCGAAGTAGCGAAGACTTTGGAAGTGACAGATAGAGAGAGAAAATAGCATGAATCCAGGCGAATATGCAATTCTTGACTAGGTCAGATTCCTTAAGAATTCCCTATGGATATCCATCCTAATTTAAAATTGGATTTCTCTTATAATCAATGAGAGTGCACTTTCATTCCTACTTGCACCAATTAAACTAGTTATTGACGGTTTAGTTTGATAGAATTGAAGAGATTTTTTTTTTTTTTTTTAAAGATTGAAAAGATATTTTGTTATGATAAAAAATAATAATAATTTGATAGGGACATACCTGATCAAGTTGTCAGACCTTAAGTAGAAAAATGTGGCATCTTAGGGTGTGTTTGGAAAGGAGAAAAATAATTTTTGAAAAATGAGTCATTTTTTTAAAAAAATATTTTCCTTTTTTGTGTTTTGCTGCAGAGCAGAAAACTGTCTTTGTGTATTTGGTCCATTTTCTAGAAAATGGACAAGAAAATGAATATAATTGTATAATTGAATATTGAATATTTTAATTAATTTCTCTATGTATTTTAATTGAATACATAAAATCAGGTACACTTCTCTAAAAAAAAATAAAAAATGAGTACACTGGTTTGTGAAACCAGTCGGCCAGATTGGTTTCGGAAACCAGTCGTTGCGACTGACTGGTTTCGAAACCAGCCAGTCGAATTGGCGACCGATTTTGTCTACTTGAAGAAGAAGATAAGAAGTTGAAGATGAGATGAAGATGAAGAAGCTGAAGCAGTTAGGAGGCGGAAGGAGAAGAAAGAAGCAGAGTTTAAGAAAAGCAAACTTCCGGAAAATGACTTCCCAAAAAAAGGGAAGTCATTTTCTATAAAATGGGGCTTCTTTTTCATTGACCAACAAGCTAATTTTCATTGACTCTATTTTCCTCCTCCTTCCCAAACATTAGAAACCCGAAAAATTTTCCAGATTTTCAAACACACCCTTAATCACAACTGCAACCTATATATTTAACCATCTAAGTTACTTCATCTTTGAGTAACTTATATCTATATTATTTACTTATATCTAAACATTTACTATATATAAATATAAGAATCCCTTATATATAAGGGGTTAGGTGGGGTGGGGAGGGGGGCAGTTATTACCCCCACTGTCCCATATTGACTCTATCCCTGTGGGTTGGCTTGACTAGGTTGTATTAGTCCGATTATATATTTAAAAATATATAAAATTTACTATAAGATTGTCTCACAAATCTTAATGTGTGTGATGAGTCATGTTTATAATAAATATTACAATTTTTTTTTTCATAAATAACTCTTCAATTTCTAATATTATATTTTGATTTAAAGTGTTACATTTTGAAACAAAAGTAAGAAAAATGACCCTTTTAGTCCATGAATTATATTAGAATAACCAACTCAGTCTCTTAATAATTATTATACATGTGATCTTATTTAGTCCCTAAATTGTTTGTTTGGTGGTCATTTTACTCTCCCACCTTAAGTAGATGTTAAAATTAACGGTGATAGAAGGACAAATATGTAAATTTATCAGTTTCCTCCCAAAACACACTTCAAATATAAGTGAAAACAAATCAAGTAAAAAAGCATAATTAACTTTGTTTCCTTTGTAAATTCATTTAAATACTCCTTAACGAACAAAAATAGTCTTATAGCTAAATATTTTTAAAATGATTAAGGAAACTAAGCAAATAACCTTTAACCGTTTCTAACTTACATCTTTTAACAATTGTATTTTAACAGAATGAGAAGGAAAGAACTTCACTCAATAATTTCACATTTATACATTTACTATTCATCATCATGAGTATCTTATAAAATTACAACCTTTATTCTATGAATTAATATTAAGAATAAATTATTTCCAACAACTCCAGGGCAAGTTGCCTGCACTTTTTTAGTGTGAACTAAGAGCACCCTTATCATTGGTGCTTTTTTTTAGTGTCAACTAAGAGCACCCTTATCAGTGGTGCTTTTGGAGTTTTTAGAGCATCCTTATTAATGGAGTTATTTCGCGATTTTTTAGTAGTTTTTGTAAGTATGATTAGGAAAGAGAAAATGAGAGGGAGGAAAAAAAAACAAAAATGATTTAAAAAAAATAAATAAAAAAAAGATCCTGTCAGGCGCGCCTAACACGCCCATCGGTGCACGCGCCCGAGTGGGAGTTGTTGTGCGCTAAACGCGCACAATAGCAAAGGCTTATTTAATTTGTGTCAGATTGCATTGTGCTAATAACTCCATATTTGTAGGAGCTCCCTTCTCCCTCTCTCTCCTCTCCTCTCTCATGCCAACATGGCAAAATATCTGACATAATCCCCAAAAAACACCATTGATAAGGGTGCTCTTAGTACAGTGAGCAGTGACATGTAGGAGAGATAGTGTAGAAGAGAGAAAGTTGGGAACAAATATGCAAGGAAGGGGTTATTTTAGAAATGTAGGACCCATTGCTTTTGCTTTTCAGTCTTCACTTTGCTGTGAGAGCTTCACTGTTTACATTTTATACTACGTGAGTTTCAGTCTCCGCTGGATGCGTCCAGGAATCTAACATTTTACTTCTTTTTTTTTTTAAATCAATTTTGTTTATTTCTTTTCCTTTTTTTTTTTTTTATCTTTCCTTTCATTTTCTCTTTCCTATCACACTTACAAAAACTCCTCAAAAACCACAAAAAAACCTTTACTATTATGGATGCTCTAATACTCCTTTGGCATTGATTATATCTATATCTACAATCTTAATAAGAGCTAATAATGTTAGGTTTCTAACGTGATTAAAAAATGTTGGTGTAATTATTTACTTAAACGAATGGTTCATATTATTTTGATTTTAGTAATCTTTTATAATTTTCTTTATTTACACTCTATTATATTATTTTCTTCCCTTAAATAACTCCACATTCCGTTAACTTTTAACTTTAGTAATGAAATATTTCGTTAACTTTTAACTTACCCATTAATTTCTATAAGAAAGGTTTAGGTTTGAATCTCATCCTAATCAGAGTTGGTATAATTGTTAAATATATACTAAGAATATGTTAGAGTATATTATTGAAAATTAAATATCCATTCTATTACTCTGATCTTACGGCGTGTTTGGTTCGTGGAATAGGTCGGGAATGAAATACCATTCTTGGGAATAGACTCATTCCATTGTTTGTTTCGTCATTCTATTCCTGGGCATAGCATTCCCGGGAATGAGCTATTCCCTTTGCAAGGGGAATAGCCATTCCTAGGAGACCCCCTAGTATTAGCTGTAACACCCCGTAAATTCGTTCAAGCCTTTCGTTCAATAATTAATTCCTTGGGCAATTTAATTATTTTAATTGGGCTAGTTCTTTCAATTTAATATATAGATACATATATATATTTCTTGAGCCTAATTTAATTATTCTAATCAAGAGCCCAATTAATTGAATTTATTTTTGTAAGAGATTTTATTCAATTTGGATCCTTACAATCCTTGTAATTAAAATATTCCTACATAAGCCCAATTTCTTGATTATATATTAGTATAATGTCTTCAAGACACCTTATGGGCTTCTTTATTCTAATTCATCTATTTTATTGTAAGGGATGAATTCATTAGCCCAATTTATTAATCTTCTACATATTCATTCTTGTAAGTAATATAATATATAATTGAGCCCACTCCATATTAAAGTCTTTCACCCTAATACATTATATGTATTGTAGTATATATATTCAAGATAAAATTTCCCTAAAGGTTTTCACTCCCTCTCCTCCCTACACTCTTCATTCACGCCACTTTCCATCTTTAATCATCCAAAATTGATCTTCATTTCTCATACAAGTTTTCAAGTCAAGATTGCTCTTTTAAGCTTGTTTAGGATTGGGTAAGTGCATCTAGCTAAGAATCTACCTTGCATTTTATGGTTTTGCTAGTCTTTTTGCATATTCTTATGTATGTTCTTTTGGGGTTCTTTGGGTTAAAGATGATCAACAAGGTGGTGGGGCTTTGTGAGCTTGCTTGAGGCTTTGCTAGGTTGGAGAAAGCTCTTTGAGGTAACCACTATGTCCATCAAAATCTATTTCTACACTCCTATTCTATATGATATTCTTGGTGTTGGAAATCCTGAAATTTCTTGGTGTTTAGCCCTATTTTTGGTTGTATTTGTTGGATTTCATCTTGTTCTTTTGCTTAGTGTTGTTATGATCATTGATGGTTTGGATTTCCATATTTTTGGCCTCTAATTTGATGCAATGTTGGTGTAATTTGGGTCTGATTTTTGCTCTTTGGAAATGGATTATTCGTGTCTGTGTTTGGTTCTGGAAACTGGGATGAGAGATGACCTTGCGGAGGTCCTCAGCGGAATAATGTGACCCGCTGGGGAGTTCCGCAAGGCCAGAACGGCGAGGGTGAACGGTGAGAGGTGGTCCGCCGAGGGGTTCCGTCCCCTTCGTGCGGAGGTGATCAACGGAGGTCTGTGCTCCGCCTGAGTGTTCCGCATTGCTCCTGGGAGTTTGATTCCAGTGAGTTGTTCTGTGATGTTGTTGTCTGTTGTTTCCAGTTTTGTTCTGCACATTGTTGGATTGTTTTGTTGGGTATTTTACCATGTCTTTGGAGTATTTATTCATGCCGGTTGTTGGGTATTTATACCATATCTTGGAGTATTGATTCATGCCTTTGGTTCCCCTTTTTGTACTCTTGAACTATTAATTCTTTGAATTCATTACCTGGGAGTTGGTTGGTGTTCATAGTTGAGATGAACACTTTGTTTGGTTGTTTTGGGTTGAGGTTGGAGTATGAGTATGTGGTGGTGGTTCCTTGTGTATCGTTGGAGGTTGTTGGGTGAACTAACTGTGCTACTATTGACTATATTTGGGTTCATTACCCCTGTGATTGGACTCCGGTCCCTGTGATTGGGTTGATTACCCCTGTGATTGGACTTCGGTCCCTGTGATTGGGTTTTTACCCCTGCGTACCTGACTTCTGACTGGGGTTGGGTTTGGTATGATGGTTGGTGTGAGGTTTTTGGAGGTTGGTTGTGGGAGTTCTTTCTTGGTTATGTGTGTTTGGGAGTTCCTTGTGTTATTCGATTGTTATCTTGTTGTTCTCGTTGAGGTTGGTTGGTTCCATTGGTTGTTATTCAGTTGGTAACATTGCTTATGGATTGTTGCTGTATCGTATTCTCGTTATTGGATATTCGCTTTGTTTGGATGAGTCTTGGTTTATGATTCGTTCAGCTTATTGTTGTTGAGTATCTGTTTTGAGCTATTGAACAGTTCGTTGGTGTTTATATTCTATATGGGTGTGTAAACCTATTTACAAGCTTATGTATATCTATATCTCCTTGCGGGTGTGAATGGTGGTTGCTTAGCAGTCTTTTGCTAATGGTTCTTTGCGTGTTTTTCCAGGTATGGAGTAGTTTGAGCGCGAGCGCGTTAGAGCTTATCTATGAGGACGCTTAGACTTAGTTTTATGATGTTAGACTTTGGTTTTTGGGCCTGTGTGCCTTTTGAGATATTATATACTCTTGACTAGTGTTTGGATGTTGTTGATTATGACTTGAGGATTTTTATTATCTATGCATGACAGTTTAGCTCGTTTCTTATGATTAGCCTGTGCATCTAGGCTGTGTTTTCTACCTAGATGTGGCATGACGCCCTTAAGTTTTAAATTCGCTTCCGCTTTGTTATGTTGTTGGTTGAGATAGGCAGCTGTTGTGTTGAGATTTTATCTATCTCAGCCTGTGTAAGGTTGGGGTGTCACATTAGCTATCCCCAAGTATTTGGGAATAGCTTTTATACTATAGTACCAAAAATACCTTTTTTTATTAGATTATAATCCTTATATATAATATTTGTTTATTTAAATATATATTTATTTATATATTAAAAATGTAATTAATAATAATAATACATTTTTTTTTATTTTAAAAAAAAAACTTGTAACTAAGAGCAATTAAGGCTCCTTAAATAAATGAGTTTTTGCACTTTAAGGCTTCCTCATCTTGTTGTTAATTTCAAAAGAGAAACAATGCTTCTCTTATAATGAGCTCCTCTTCATGAGTTATCAATGTGCGATCAAAAACTCTAACTTGTGTTTTAAAAAATTATTTTATATATAATTTTGTTTTGCATTATTATTATTATTATTATTATTATTATTATTATTATTATTACTCATTTTTTCTTATTATTGTTATTAATATTATTATAATTTTATTTATTATTACATAATAATAATAATAATAATAATAATATTAAAATAACATGAATGTCCTTATTATTATTATTATTATTATTATTATTATTATTATTATTATTATATTATTATTATTATATATTATTATTATTATTATTATTATTATTATTATTATTATTATTATTATCTCTCATATATTATCTTGCATTCATATACTTTGAATTTTTGATTTAAACAAACAAATTCAACATTCATATAACTTGGGAATTTTATTTCTTTTGGGATTGGGGTGGGTGGGCAAATTATTGTGTGGACCATGAATATATGATACATTATTTTTATACTGAAGGTACATTATTTTTGTACTAAAGGTACATTTTTTTATAGTGCTATAAAATAATGTACTTTCAGTACAAAAATAATATACCTTAAAATAATATACCTTCAATATAAAATAATGTACTTTCAGTACAAAAATAATATACCTTAAAATAATGTACCTTCAGTATAAAAATAATGTACCTTATATTCATGGATCCACACAGTTGTGTGGACCACGGTCCATGCAATAATGATTGGGTGGCTACCAAGTCGGCTTCGCCACCGCAAATCCCATCAACCCACCAAGGGTTTACTCTCAGCTCCTCTGCTGCCTAAGCACCCACTGGGAAGTTTACCAAAATATCAAAAACAAAAGCATTCAAATACCTTGGTACCAAGCAGTAAGTACTAGCCAAGTACCTTGGTTTGAAATGAGCAATCAATCAAACAATTGTAACAGGAGGGAGTCGTATCTTAAGATAAAGACCGTGTAATACCTCAATAAGGGAGTAAGTGCCAATGCCACTCTCATAGACATTGGACTGTCAATTAGCATGAAGCCTCATTCTCATGGTGACCTAAACCAATTGAAGCAATTCATCAAACATGTGACGTTCACATCTCCTTCTAATTCTTTTTTCGATCTCAAAGTAAAGTTGGACTTGTAAGAATTGTGATTATGGTGTTGCTCTATTCTCATAGTGACAACACCTTATTCATGTACCTGTTGCATAATTGGGCCCAAATTATCCTATAGTCCTTATAAACCATCATGCTCACAGCTAGAACTATCATGAAATCATTACAATTCAAATCACATAGCATCCATAACAAAAGAGCTCAATCCAAATCTCTAAAGGAATCTAGTTACTTATACTCGAAATTGAAATGAAAGCATGATTTGAAATGGAAGCCATTGCAAGAACAATATCAATTAAAGAGAATATAGACTAAGGAAGAAAGATTTAACTTGGATCAAGAACAATGGAAAATGCAATATTCAAATTGAAACCAAAATGAATTACAAGCTTAAATGAACTTTAATTCTTCATCAAATTTGGAATGATTACAAGAAGAGAGGTTGTGGAGAGATTTTCTCATTAGGAAAACTTAGAGAGAAGATAAAAATGTAAAATAATCTAAAAATTAACCGCCCAAGCTTATTTATACCCTCCAATTCGCACCAAAGAAGCCAACTTAGCAAATTCTGGACACGTAGTCACGACCTATCTCACCCAGCCGAGAGGTCGACCGTGACCACTAGGAGCACGGTGCGGATTCCAGACCTCCCGATCGAGGTCACGACCAGGTGGGTGACCGTGACCATCCCAGGGGACTTTCTGTGGCCTCATGTGGACGCTCATGGCCATGAGTATTAGCGAGAGCCCGGGGATTAGAAAATGCTATGGGAAGGTCACGGTCACAGTCACGGCCATGACTGTGACCTTGGGCGTCTCCTGGTTTTCTCCTAAGCTCCCATTCTGCTCCTTGGCTTGCTTCGTGCCCTTATGCCTTCGTTTTGTGCTTCCTTGACTTATTTTCACTTGCAAATTGCCTCCTTCCTCGCCCATTCATGCCTTTGCCCAATCTACCTTACCTACAATCAGAAACAATTCAATTAGGAGCGATTTTCATCTCAATAACCTTAAGGTCCATGCAAATTGAAATTAAATGAGATGCACCACTAAGCCAAATATGGCTTATCAATACTAGTGTGGTGTTAATTAAAGAATTCTATACAGAATAACTTGTAAGTAATCATAATGTGCAGTATTTGGAAGAAAATTAAAGTATCCACAGAATCCCTTGTTGCCAAAGGATCTTATGTTAAAGACTATATATTTTCAGGTAAAATGTGGCAGTGATTTGATATTGGTACTCATTTCAGGGTATACTTTTAGAAACTGTCTAACATATGCATGGATGCTAGCCTTTTCAAAGCTGAAAGTAATGCATATAGCATTTACCATAATACAGATGGAAATTAAACAAATTTGCATGACCAAGAAACACTAATCTTAACTTGGTAGAATAATGAACAAGATAGTTAAGTTGATTTCACCTTCACACAATGGTTGGCTGACATTTTCATCATTTCACCTTTCTAGCAAGAATCATTTCAATTCAAAAAATACCTGAGTATCTATTGTGGCAGAGATCCCAGTATTGTAGACCATACTGTCAATCTCAGAATGCTCTGAGAGGCATGAGTTGATGGCTTTCATTGTAAACAAATAGGAGTTTATAGGCTTGCAAAATGTTATGTGCTCTAATCAGAAAAAGTAGACGGTGTGGGGGCACTAGACCGATGTCTTTTGTGCTCTAACCTCATGTTCCAATGTGCAGCTACCAAATATTCAATGCAACACAAGTATTACCAGTAGTCCTTGCAGGAACATAACCCATCTTTGAAGCAGTGAAACCTATTGTTGTCCCTAACAATAATCTCCCTTTTCTCTAACTTTGATATGATCTTTATAGCAGTGTGACAATCCCTACAGATCCTGAGGTTCTTTACCACTCGTATCACTGATCCCGGTTCACTCACTAGAAGTGCAAAAGCAACAGCCAATTTCTCGCTATGGCTTCCTATCATTTCTTCCTTTTCTTCTTCCTCAATGTCTCTCAAAACACAGCTCTTGTCAGCCATGTATCCAGCAAGCCTCATCTTGTTCTCCATCTCACCAAGTACTCGATAAATATCATCTGATTTCTCATGCAACTGATCGCCGACTATGAACTTGTGCATCTTGCCATCATGTTCCACCCAACTCCACCCAGTTGTCTTCAAAATTCCCACTTTACTCATCAATCCTCTGATTCTTTCTACATCTTCCCACCTCCTTACTGAAGCATATATATTAGAAAGCAAGATATAGTTGCCTGAGTTTTCTGGTTCGATCTCAAAGAGTTTAGTTGCTGCAAACTCTCCAAGATCAATTCTTTTGTGAATACAGCTAGCATTTAAAAGTGCACCATATACACCAGCATGAGGATGCAGTGGCATTCTATCAATCCACCCCTTTGCTTCATCAAGTTTGCCATTTCTACCTAACAAATCCACTAGGCATGCGTAATGATCAACATCAGGAGATTTGATTGATTCAAAAATTCTTTGGCCTTCATCCACCAATCCTGCATGGCTGCAAGCTGTTAGAACTCCTGTATACGTTATCCGGTCGGGTTTAAGGTTTTCTTCCTTCATCTTCCAGAGTAAATTAAGGGCTTCATTGCCATTACCATAAGCTGCCAAACCTGTAATAAGTGCATTATAGGACACCACGTCTCTAGTTTCCAAAGATTGAAACACCGTTTTTGCATCTTCCATGCTTCCGCACTTAGAATACATGAAAATCAAGGAATTGTAACCGGAAATGTTCAATTTAATTTTGTTCTTCATCAGGAAATTGACCATCTCTTTGCCAAATTCCAAAGCCCCAAGATGGCCGCAAGCTGAGATTACACTAAGCATAGTTACTTCATCAGGAATCATTCCCTGTTCAATCATCTCTTTGAAGAGATCAATTGCTATTTTTGATTGTCCATTCTGTGCATAAGCAGCTATTATAGAATTCCAGGACACCACATTCCTCCCTGGCATTCTATCAAAGAGTTCTTTAGCTAAAGCCAAATTACCGTGTCTTGCATATGCAGAAATCATTGCATTCCAAGTAACAGAGTTCCTATATGAACCCAACTCATAAAAAATCTTTCTAGCCATCTCTAGATTTCCACACTTAGCATACATGTCAAGAAGTGCAGTTTTGACAAAACAATTCAAATGAATGCCCTTTTTGTTGATCATCCTGACAAGCCACTCAGCAAGGGCAGGAATACCTTCTGAAGAACAAGAAGAAATAACAGTAACCAATGTTGTTTCATCAGGAATAACTCCAACACTCACCATTTCAGTGAACAACCTTATTGCCTCCTCATTATACCCATTCTGAGCATAGCCAGAAAGCATTGCATTCCATGAAACGATGCTTTTCTCGGGCATTTTATTAAAATACCTCCTAGCATTCACCAAATCCTTCATTCTCGAGTACCCACTCACCATCGTTGTCCAAGTAATCACATTCTTCTCTGGCATCAAATCAAACATCCTCCGCGCTTCAACCTCATTCTTCCAATTCCAGTATCCAGAAATAATCGAATTCCAATCCGCAACAGCCCTCTCAGGCATTTCATCAAACAGTTCCCTCGCAATCTGAATAGGCCCGTATTTTCCATACATATCCATCACGGCATTGCGTATAAACCTATCGGAATCAATACCCATTTTAATAACCTTCGCGTGGAACACAACACCACCCTCCCCTGTCGCTTTGATCAGTATCGGGTACACAAACGCATCGGGGCTCACTCCAAACTTCTGCATTTCAGCAAACACTTGGAGAACATCACTCTGGGCGCCCAACTGGGAATGGTACTTGAGCATGCTGGTGAAAACAAAGATGTTCGGTTCCTGTGCTGATTCGAAAATGGAACGGGTGTAGGGCGGCGGAGCATGGAGGCGCGTGCATAGATTAATGAGCAGGGCCACCCAGTAGCTTTGGCAGTGAAGAGAGTAATGAATGAGGTGAGCATGGAGTTGTCTCAGGTGGTGGATTTTGGTGACTTTAGCTATTATATTGCGCAACCTTGACATGAGAGGGCAACCGTAATAGTATGAAAATGTGCAGTGGTGTTGATACGACCAAAAGCAAAGTTCCTTTTTAATTTGTGCTGCAATTTGTAATAGTAGTTAGTATTTCTTGCCCGCATAGGCAACTCAACTGGTCACATAGTCAAGTTTGGAAGAAAAGTTGGTATTTTTCCTACTAAAATCAATACATAATCTTTTTCTTAAAGAAAAAGATTTTGTGCTCCAAAGCTAAGCATAGATGCATAGTTGGCTCGCCGCCTAACTTAAAAATCATGACCGAAGGCGACAATGTAGAGTTTGATTGGAAACATGTATGGGAAAAATGGCCTAATGGTGCTAAAAGACTTAGGGGGTGTATTCAATCAAGACTTTTAAAGACTTTCAAAAACTTTTAAAGTGATATATTTTAATTGACTTTTGTAGAGTTCTTGTAGACTTTTCTAGAATCTTTTAAACTTTCGTCCAACTTTGTAAAAGTCTATAAATATCCCTACGACAAACATTTATAGATTTTTAAAAACTTTTTCATATTAAAAATTCTACTAAAGTCATTAAAACTTTAAATTGAATACACCCTTACAAACATTCCATAACTTATATTAATATATTATTTATAATTTTCTCATAAAAAATATTTTATAAATCATAAATAATTTTTTGAGTGCTACTGGCTCTATTACATAAATAAATTAATGCATTGTAAAAAAACTAAAAAAAATACGACCAGCAGTAACTACAAATATATTTTTAAATTAAATAAAATTTTAATTAATATATTTTTAATGCATTGAATATATTTTTATTTTCTTACATAAATACATATATTAATAATTAATGAACATACAATTATATAAAATTATATTAATTAAATTAAATTTTAAATTATAAATTTTTACCAATTTTGCTGCAACCAACAACTTGCTGCTGGGTGCAGCAGAAAATTTCTGCTACTGTTCGCAACAATTTTTTTTGCTGCGACAGCAGCAAGAATTTCTTGCTGCTGTTCGCAGCAATATTTTTTTTTTTTTTATCAACATCAACAATAAAATTGATAAAAAGTTTGTCTAGTTTAGATAGAAAAAAAAAAGTTTGTAGAGAATCTTGAAAAGTTTGGGGTTGGAGGGTTAGATTTCATCTATTTATATTAATGAAGAAAAAGTCTACAGAAATCTAATTCTGACAGAGTCTATGAAAGTTAATAACTTTTTGAATACCAATAGACTTTTAAAAACTCTACAAAAGTCTTAATCGAATACCAATATACTTTAAAATAGTTTTGAAAAGTTTGGATCCAATACCGGTAGACTTTTAAAAAGTCTTTAAAAGTTTAAATTGAATACTGCCAAACTTTTAAAGTGTCTTTAAAAGTCTATAAAAGTTATGATTGAATACACCCCCAGATTGGATCCTTTATTATGCGCACATTAAGACTAGGATATGAGCTGTAGGCTAATTGCACGACTTGTGATTTACATCCACAATGGCTTTAGGGGCGGTGATACATCTGATTTTATACTACTATTTGCCCCACAATTTAGTTGATTTTGTTGCTTATTTTCTTTACCTTGGTGAATTTGAGACTCGTTTGTGTGTTACATTTGCTTAAGCTTAGTTTATTCATGAACAAGGAGCAAAGGAAGGATTTTTGGACATCTTGGACAAGTTTCGGAAGCATAGGAATCTACCCAAGGACACAAAGGAGCAACGGAGCACGAAAGAAGTCAGAAAGCAAACGGAGAAGGCACCTCACGGTCGTGAGGCTGCCCGTGAGCCCCGTCGCGGACAGCAGCGGGGCACTACACCTCACAGCCACGATCCCGGCCGTGAGGGTGCCCGTGACCCCTGCTGTTGTCCAGTATTTAATGACGCTGTTTTGCTGTTTTTCAAGTATTCCGAACCCTAGTTTAGTTCAGTACAATTTTCATTCTCTTTAGAGTTTTACATAGCATAAAATAACGCAGATTTTCATACTTGAGTTCGTTTGCAAGCTTGGAATCGTGGTTTGGATTGGAATTACTCTTCGAGATTGTTAATAAAGTTCTTCCTTTTATTCTTTTATTCTTTAGATTCGCTGCTATGATTTCAATATTTAATTCTTGCTTTGTTTTGTTTACTTTAATAATGAGTGAGTAGTTCGTTTATGGGTTTAGATTAGGGATCTATTGTTAATCTTGATGTTCAATTTGTGATTATTGCATAAAGGGATTGAATTATTCGCCTAGGGTTTATGTTGAATTGGGGATTGAATTCTACTTGTTATTAATTGATGGTCACAATTGATTGCTTGTTTAGGAGAGGTATTCATTGCAACGAAAGTTGGGTGAAGACCTCGAGCCTTAACAATTTCAACCTGATTTTTCCTACTATGAGAATAGGGTTAATTTAGGGGCTTACAATGCTTAGCTGCTTAAGACTATGATTGATGCATCACGAAAGTGGGGCAATCCTAGCCTAATTCTGTTTATTGATTACAAAAGTAGCTGAATTGAATTCTTGTGTGCATGACCCATAAAACCCCAGATTAATTCTTCCTTCCCTAATTCTGAGATTGTTAGAGCATCAAGATTGCAATACCCCTAATCTGACCCGTTCCATTATCATACCATTTATTCACTAGTCAATCTACTTTCCTTTAATTTCCCTATTTAGTTATCATTTACACTACTACACATACGGCTTTTAACGTCGGCTAAATAGACCCTTTAACGTCGGCTAAAAGCCGACTTTGATCTATCTGACCGACGTTGTAAGTGTACACATACAACGTCGGCTAAAAGTTAGCCAACGTTGTAAGGTACACATACAACGTCGGCTATATGTTAATCGACGTTGTAAGGTACACATACAACGTCGGCTATTTACAAATAGCCGACGTTGTAGGTAACTTAAAAACAACTAAATACCCTACAACGTCGGCTATTTACAAATAGCCAACGTTGTAGGTAATTTGAAAACTACTAAAATACCCTACAACGTCGGCTATTTACAAATAGCCGATGTAGGTAATTTGAAAACTACTAAAATACCCTACAACGTCGGCTATTTGTAGGGAATTTAAAACCAAAAAAATTACCCTACAACGTCGGCTATCTACAAATAGCCGACGTTGTAGGTAATTTAAAAACTACTAAAATACCCTACAACGTCGGTTATTTACAAATAGCCGACGCTGTAGGTAATTTGAAAACTACTAAAATACCCTACAACGTCGGCTATTTACAAATAGTCGACGTTGTAGGTAATTTAAAACCAAAAAAATTACCCTACAACGTCGGCTCTTTACAAATAGTCGACGTTGTCGGTAATTTAAAACCAAAAAATTACCCTACAACGTCGGCTAATAAGACTAGCCGACGTTGTAGGGTAATTTTTTTGTTTTTAAATATTCATTTTATTTTTCTATTTACACTCAAAACCTGCTCAAATATATATAGCAATCACAATCACATTCAAAACCTGCTCAAATATATATAGCAATCACAATCACATTAAAAACCTGCTCAAATATATATAGCAATAAAAGCAATAAATCTCACAATTGATAATAATTAATAATACAAGTTCATCAAAAATTATCTATATTAATTAATACAAGCCATAATATTATCCCAAACTTTGTACCAAAAGCAATAAAAGCAATACATCACATTACTATTTCACATACTAATGCAATGTATTAATCCATTCATCAATGAAGTACTTGGTTGACGATTTGTTTTCTTTCCTTTGGAATGTAATGTTGATTTCATACACCTATAAATATAAGAGATATGTATACATAAATACTATATGGAACCGTACTTTATGTATAATAAGTATTAATTAGTAGCCTCCTCGAGCTAAATTATGTGGATGGATATTCTTAGCTTGTATCTCTTGATGCCTACATAAAAAGAAACCATTAAGTAGTAATATATATTTAATATATTTGAGATAATAATAATGATATATATATATATATATGTATATATATATACCTGAAATTGTGGAGTTTGACGAAGAACAACATATTGTTCTCATGTGGCTGGGTCAATGAATGAGTATGAATCACAAGGGTTCTTGTTTGAGTCATTGTTGAATATATAGTCTCTATTTAATCTTGATTTGAAGTCTTTCCACCGATCACTCGTATATGACAACATAGCCTTCCTCACACTATCTGTCTTGGGAATATCATAAACACTCTACAAGACAAGATTATTGATTAGTATAAATGTAATTATATTAATGTTTTTTTTTTTGTAAATATCTAAATATAAAAATAAGTTACATACCAAAATATCATCCCATATGTTGTCTTGAACCTCTTCTGGGACTTCAGGCCATGAACCTATTATGATAGGAATTTTGATTCGTCCTAACAATGCAACATAACTTTTGAATTCAGGCCTGTTTTGTCCAACTGGCTCCAGTCCTTCAAATTCAACTACCTTCTTATTTTCGACAGTAGCACGCTGTAAAATTAATTTATTCAGTCGAGTGACACCCCTCTTTTTCTTAGCAGCGGCATTAGTGTCTTGGGTGGTACGATCATTAGTGAGATCATCTGATGAATCCATATATATGTCTGTTTAGCAAAGAAATTATTAGTAAATGACAACACAAAATAGTATGCATAAATATAAATATTTAGATAGTGTAAACACAAGAACAAGTTAAAAGCATTACAAGTAATATCAATGCTCCCATATCCCTTCATGATGATCATCCCGTGATGCATGCACTTCATCTATCTCATTATCCACAATGACTGGCAATAAACTTAAAGAAAATGGTGGGATTTCCTCAATATCAAAACTAACATCTTCATTCAAATCACCAGTAATTTGTTTCTTTCCATGAAGGACAATTGACCATTTTTTATCACAAGGATCAGTAACATAAAATACTTGTTTTGCTTGGGATGCCATAATGAATTGCTCATTTTTGTGACCTTCTCTGTTCAGATCTACAAGTGTAAATCCTAACTCATCAGCTTTCACATCGTGTTTACTATCTACCCATTTACATCGGAACATCGACACCCTAAACTGAACATAATCAACCTTCCATATCTCTTCAATCACACCATAATATGACAACTCTGCAATCACAGGATTTTTATCTTTCGAACTACTGAAATGCATTGAATTTGCAACTAAAGAAACTCCACTGTTTTGCATAGTGCTCATATCATCTTGCTCTTTTGTATAAAAATAAAACCCATTAATATCATATCCAGTATAACATATGACTTGCATACTAGGCCCATGAGCTAACCATCGTACAGTTTCAGAAACATTTTTATCTTTAAGAACTTTACTTTTGAACCAACTAATAAAATTACGATTATATTCACTCACAATCCACATGTCTGTCCTTCTTGGATTTTTCTCTTTAATCAAGGCCTTATGTTCATCTAAATATGGCTCAACTTCACTTGTATTGTGCAAGATGTACAAATGCGCTTGCTCAACATCTTTACGAGGCATATCTAGCACATTGGTTCCTCGAGTACCTTTCCCAACAATTCTTCTTTCATGTCGATACTTAGAAACACCAATAGCTTCTACCCCCGCCAAGTATTCAGTACAAAATTCAGTAACCTCCTCAGCAATAATATAGCTTTCAACAATAGATGCTTCTGGTCTATATCGGTTCCTCACATAACCTTTTAACACTTTCATGTATCGTTCAAATGGGTACATCCACCTCAAATAGGCAGGGCCGCACTGTCTTATCTCTCTCACCAAATGTACAACCAAATGAACCATGATATCAAAAAATGAAGGTGGAAAGTACATCTCTAGCTGACACAATGTAACAGTAATACCATTTTCCAATTCATCTAATTTGTCTGGATCAATAACTTTTCCACATATAACATTGAAAAAGAAACAAAGCCGTATAATAGTATATCTCAACTTTTTAGGTAATATACCTCTAACAGCCACTGGCAATAGTTGTTGCATTAAGGCATGACAATCATGAGATTTCAATCCCACCAATTTTAAATCTTACATATTCACAAGTGTTCTGATATTTGATGAATACCATTGTGGTACCTTCATTCCACGTAAACACTCACAAAAACTTGTTTTCTCCTTTCTTGATAAAGTATGAGCAGCTGGAGGCAAATATGTCTTCTTATCCCCTTGGCATGGAGCTAATGTAGCTCGTATGTTCATTTCAATCAAGTCCAATCTAACATTGAGTCCATCTTTAGTCTTACCCTTTATGTCTAAAAGAGTTCTAACAATACTATCACATACATTTTCTCCACATGCATCACATCAATACTATGCCTCACATCTAATGTCTTCCAATATGGAAGATCAAAGAATATAGATTTTTTTTTCCATGGACTCTTTTCATTTGAACGTATCTCAACATTAGTTTTTGACCTCTTACCTCTTTGATATATTAGCTTTTGAGTCTTACCAAACGTAACATTTATACCTTGCACACGTTCATAAACTTCAATCCCAGTTAGTGGTTGTGGAGCATTTGTATAGTCTTGTTGCCCATTGAAAGCCTTTTTTAATCTCCTATAAGGGTGAAATCTATCAAGAAACCTCTGGTGACCCATGTAAACTGTCTTTCTACCATGAACAAGTTGATAATAGCATGTATTCTCTTCACAAATAGGGCATGCCTTATGTCCTTTGACACTATACCCAGACAGGTTTCCATAAGCTGGAAAGTCATTGATTGTGCAGAAAAGCATAGCTTGCAACTTAAAATTCTCTTTCCGGTATGCATCAAACACTATCACACCTTCATCTCACAATTTTTTCAAATCTTCAACCAAAGGTGCCAAAAAGACATCTATATCATTACCTGGTTGTTTTGGACCAGATATCATTAAACAAAATAATATATATTTGCGTTTCATACACAACCAAGGAGGTAGATTATAAATCACCAACATTACTGGCCACGAGCTATGTTTACTACTTAGGTTTCCGTGAGGGTTTATTCCATCAGTACAAAGTCCAAGTCTAAGATTTCTAGACTCATGGCCAAATTCAGGAAAAGCATTATCAAAAGTTTTCCATTGAGGAGAATCAGCAGGGTGACGAAGCTTTCCATCAGATATTCTTTTATCTACATGCCATGTTAAGTTTTTCGCGTCACTTGGATTTGAAAACAAACGCTTAAATCTTGGAACAATTGGGATATACCACAAAACTTTAGCTGGTGGCCCTTTTGAACTTGCTGTACCAACAACATGCTCTCTTGGTTTGTACCGAGATGCCCCACAGATTGGACATGCATGCAATTCTTTGTAATCATTCCTAAACAATATGCAATCGTTAGGACAAGCATGTATCTTTTCATACTCCATACCCATGGGACACAGAATTTTCTTGGCATCATATGTATTCTTTGGAAGTTCATTATCTTCTGGAAGCATATCTTTTAATAACCTAAGTAAAGTTGTAAAACTCTTGTCGCTCCATCCATTTCCAGCTTTTAAATTGAATAATTTTAGAACAACAGATAACCGAGTATATTTACTACACCCTGGCCATAAAGGTTGTTTTGAATCACTTAATAATTCATCTAACTCATTTGATCGATCGGTGAACTCTTCTCCAACATCGCGAAACATTTCATCCAACCGATCTTCAGACTCATCATCTTCATTTGCTTCGTTCTCAACATAAGTGTTAGATGTACTAGTTCTTTCCCCCCCCTTCACCATGCCATATCCATTTTGTATAACTTAGATTAATTCCATCACAAATTAGATGATCATATATGTCATTTGCACTTAATTTCGTTAAATTGCAACACTTCTTACAAGGACAAAAAAACCTCCCATTATTATTCGAAATACGGCGTTTTGCAAAGTCCAAAAATTCTTTAACTCCGTCATCATATTCCCTACTAATCCGAGAAGCATGCATCCAACTTTTATCCATGACAAGTCAATCTAAAATCATTATTAACTCTAATTAATCTAGTGTTAACATTCAATCATTGATTCAACAAATATAATAACTAAAACTTACTTCAGCACAGACCACAGTGTGGCTAATCACCGGATGCATAATAGAAAGCCGAAAACTTAAAAAAGCACAGACCACGGTATGGCTAATCATCGGTTGTATAAGAGAAAGCCGAAAACATAAATAAGCACAGACCACGGTATGGCTAATCACCGGGTGCATACGAGAAAGCCGAAAACATAAATAAGCACAGACCACGGTGTGGCTAATCACCGGATGCATACGAGAAAGCCGAAAACATAAATAAGCATAGACCACGGTGTGGCTAATCACCGGATGCATACAAGAAAGCTGAAAGTTCGTAGAAAAATAAATAAATAAAGATCTTACCTCACCAAAGCTTTGTCCACGTCGATAAGCTAAACCTCGAATCAAACTATTCACCTACAATGGAAAGGGTGATTTGATCATAACTAAAACTATTTGTAATGTAGTATAAAGTAATATTCTAGGAAATTAAAGGAGAAACTAAATACTTTAATGATTTAATAATTTTATAATGTGTAAAATTTAAGACATATAATACTCCTTAATGATATTGGTCCATTGTGATTGAAGATTAATTTAACTTTGTTTCCTTGAAACCCAACACAAAGAAGAAATATATTAATGAATAATTTAACTATTCTTATTTAATTTAATTAAAGATGTAGGCATACCTTAGTTGATTGCCAACGAAGGTGTGGGGATAACTACTTTTCTAGAGAGATGGACAAAAATGTAATTCTAGTGAACCTTAGCTTTTTTCTTATTCCTTTTTATTTTTTTTGCGAGTGAACAATTTAGCTAACAAGCAAATATCATTAAAAAAATCCATAAACATTAATGTTGGAGGCATCTACCATCACTTATAATTATTTTAGAGGCCAAACAATAAAGTAAAAATATATTGCTAATGAATAAAGTGCGAGATCCTAAATGATATTTTTAAATAAAATAATTCAAAAATTAAAAAAAAAAAAACCTTACCGTGAAGGCTGATCGGCGGCGGAGCTCCGGCGGTGCAGCGGTGCGGCGGTTCGGCTGAGGCGGTGCGCCTTTAAGCGACGGCCGATCTCCCGCGGCGGTGCGGCTGCAACTGTGCTTCGCGACTGCTTTGCGGCTACGGTTCGACGGGAGTGCTTCGCGGCTGCGGTTCGGCGGGACTGCTTCGTGACTTCGGCGGCTTGCAGCGGCGGAGGCGCTTTGCAGGGATGGGTGGGCGATGGCGGTCGGCGACGGGTAGTTCAATGTTGGGAGGCGACAGCTAAAGGGGGGCGACGGCTGTAGGACGTTCGAATATAATGTTCGAATTTTGGTTTTGTTTATTAGGGATTGAACGTTCGAATGTTAATTTGGGGGCGACGGCTTGGATTTATTAAACCCTACAACGTCGGTTATTTTAAATAACCGACGTTGTAGGTCAATCATATAAAACACGGCGCAATACGATGTCGGCTAACTTCCTAGCCGACGTCGTATTGCGCGGGGGCGGAGTCCGTTTGGTGATACGACGACGGCTAAAGATGTAGCCGTCGTCGTATCACCCGTCGCCGGTGTAAAACTGCGATACGACGTCGACTAACCATCTAGCTGACGTCGTATCGCGTAGTAGTATTAGGTTGAGACTTTAAACGTCGGTTATGTCATGATAACCGACGTTGAAGGTTTTTTTTTTAATTATTTAAATAACATATAACGTCGGCTAATTACTTAGCCGACGTTAATTAGCCAACGTTGTATGTGATTTCTGTAGTAGTGTTACTTGGATTCTAGTTAATTCAATTGCTCTAGTGCCTAGAATATCTTAGTTCACACATATACGTGCCATAACCCCAATCCTCAGCAGAACGACATTTACATCCTCATATTTATATTCACCATTATACACATCAAACGGGTTCTGGGTTTAGGATTAGTATGGTGAATTAATGTTTGATTAACTGATTCAATCGATACACCACAGACTCCTACAATAATACAACTGTTGTTTAGGACCTATACAATAGGCTACTAATAGGCTAGACTAATTCACAACCATACACATTCCTAATATATCTAACACACCCCCTCAAGCTCAAGGTAGGATGGAAACAACATTGAGCTTGTCACGTAGCAAACCAAATCGAGACGAAGGAGCGACTTTGTAAAGATATCTGCCAGCTGATCTTTTGTGGATACAAAGTTGACCTGAAACTCTCCAGAAGAAACCTTGTCATGAACAAAGTGAAAATCAATCTCCACATGTTTAGTCCGGGCATGAAAAATAGGATTGGCACAGAGGTAGGTAGCTCCAAGATTGTCACACCATAACGTCGCAGGGCGCCCGGAGTGAAGGCCAAGTTCACGTAAGAGAGAAATAACCCAAGTAACCTCAGCGGAGACATTAGCAAGGCCCTTATATTCAGCTTCTATAGATGAACGTGCAACAGTCCTCTGTTTACGGGAGACCCATGAGACCAAGTTGGTACCTAAATAAACTGTATAACCGCTGGTGGACTTGCGATTAACTGGACAACCAGCCCAATTAGAGTCCGAGTAAGCATGTATGTCGGTGGAGGATGAAGGCGTCAGACATAGACCATACGTAAGTGTCCCATTAACATAACGTAGCACACATTTAAGTAGGCCCTAGTGTTCATTCGTTGGAGCGTGCATGGACTGACACAAGCGATTGACCAAGTAGGAAAGGTTCGGCCTGGTTATCGTCAAGTATTGTAGTGCCCCATTGATGCGTCTGTATTGTGTGGGATTGTCAAATAGCTCATCTGTCGAGACTGAAGACTGAGAGGCAGCAGCTAGAGTGGCAAGTGGTTTACAGTCAGTCATGCCAGCACGATTTAATATGTCACCTATATAACGGCGCTATGACATAATAATAGCTCCATCAACGGCCAGAGTCTCAATCCCGAGGAAGAAACTAAGTGTGCCTAAGTCCCTGATTTTAAACACAGTGGATAACCGCCCAAGTAATTATTGGTCCCGGATGAGCAAGCTATAAAGTCTAGAAGGGGGGGTTGAATAGACTTTATCAAATTTTCGATTCTAACTCAAAATGAGCTCGAATAGAATTAAGGAAATAAATTTCCTTGCAGCGGAAGTCTCAAGCTTGCGTAAAATATGATTGTAGCGTTTTGTAAATTGTGTGTTCGTGTGAATAAGAGTTATGGGGTTAGTTGCACAATAATAATAATAATAACAGTAAAGTAAAGTGCAAGAGACGAAATTTAAGTGGTTCGGCCAACGCAGCCTACATCCACTGTTCTCCTTTCACTCCAAGGAGCAAATCCACTATGTATTATCACCAATACAAAGTCTGGACAGAAGCAACCCGCTTCTTCCCTTCTTGACAATCCTTGAGATAGAAAACAGCCGCACTGTCTTCCTATCCTTCACTGCCTGACAATCCTTGAGATAACGAATGGCCGCACCGTCTTCCTATCCTTCACTACCTGACAATCCTTGAGATAGAAGATAGCTGCACCGTCTTCCTATCCTTCACTGCCTGATAATCCTTGAGATAGCGAATGGTCGCACCGTCCACCTATCCTTCACTGCCTACTCAAAACTTCCCTTTGAAAGTTGGTGTTGTTGTGTTTGTGCTGGACTAGTAAAAGAATCAAAGTGATTCTTTTATCTTTTAAGCTTAGAATATGCACACTGGATTTTTATGTCTCGAAGCTGAGCTTTTCCTCTCTTTTCTTTATGTGCATTCACTATCTTGTATTCCCCCTTCGGTATTCACTTTATATCTCATCCTTTTTCTTCTAAGCTTTGGGGTTTTATATTTGGGAAGAAGTATTCCCATTGCTAATTTGACCGTTTGGCAGCAGTCCAAATCTGCCAAACAACCCACATTAATTTTTGTCTCCTTCACGTGCTTAGTGGAGTTGATAAAATATTCCCTTGTTCAAGTCTCCATACTTTACCCGTTGAAGCTCCACCTTAATTTGTATCCCATGTGCTAGCTTGATCTGAAATCCCACTTGAAGTCTTCCATAAAATATTCCACTCCCATAATTCCCGTATGGTGTCTTGCATGTTGATATGGAACTTTTTCTTCATGCTTGATTTAATATTCTTTCCACTATCTTGAGCCCATCTTTCTTGAATAAAATATTCATGCCCATTCTCCATCTTTAGCTTTCTCCTGATCACTTTGAATTTTATTTGAACTCTTTCAAATAAAATATTGTCACCCATACTACCTTTTCCCATGTGACATCTTCCAAGTGTATAATTAATTCCTTAGTTGAATATTGAACTAGCTTGAAGGATTTCTTCATACCTCTCGCAACTTCTTCTTCCAAAAGTCTTCTTGTAATACCCCGAAAATTCCTACTACTCTCTTGAATATTATAAGGGGTTATTTTCTTATTAAATAATTATTTAAATAATTATAAGTATAATTATTTCTTATGGGCTCGGGACTATATACTCTTATATATAAATTATTGTTACGTTAATAATAGTTATAGCCCAATGTTCCTATATGTATATATAGATATATTCTATATTATATGATCTTATTATGGGCTATGGACCCAAGGAAAATTATTTTGAATTAAAAATTATGAGTATGGTATCTATAGCCTTGACCCAATTAAGTAGTCCAAATTACATAGCTTTTCCTAATATGTTTTAGCCCAAAACCAATGTTTATATAGTTTTGATCCAAGTCCCACAATTCTATTAGCCCAAAAGAGGAAACCTTCCAATTAGGGAAACCTAAAGATGGTAGCAGCTTCTCCCTTCTTCCCCTGCGTCTCGTCTCTCCCTCTCGTCTCTCTCTATGCCAACCGGCCAACAACAACAACAATGAGGATTCCGGCAGGTCCTTTTCCCCTTGGCCGTCGATGCGGTTCCACCGGCAGCAGCTCGGGATGGATGGTCGAGGCACCGACAGCACGAGCAGATTCCTCCCTCCCCGTTCGGCGAACCTGGAGTAAGAGCAACCAAGGTGGTGGCGGTTGGTGTGCATAGCCGGCGAACGACAGAGTGAGGTGAGCAGCGGCGACGGGAGCACAACATCGGGCAGCGACGGATCGTGTAAGAAGCGGATGTCCTTCCCGGCGACGTCGAGCTCGGCAACGACTGTCGAAGCAGAAGAGCGGGCGGTGCTTCTCCACCTCCGGCGTCGTCCTCCGCATAGCGAACAATAACGGCGAGCCTGTGATGGCGTTCTTCTCCCCGTTGCGACTCGAAGAAGCAGAGCAGGCGGGGCTGACCGGCGGTCCTTCCTCTTCCGCCTCCCTCCACCGTTAGGCAGCGACGGAACACGAAGACGGTTCTCCCGACTCCGCGCGGCATCTCCGTTCCAGCAAGCGAAGCCCTCCGATCTTCCTTCTCTCGGTCGGCGGCGGTGGCATGAGTCCTCGGCGATGCGGCAGTAGCGTGGGCGGCGGTTGGTGGAAATAACTCCTCAGCTCAAAGGAGCGTCGACGGCAATTCCTTCCTCCAACCGACGGCATGCGACGAACAGAGCTTTAGGGGTGGCCGGGAGTCCTTCTGAAGAATATTAACGCGTTGGTTGCGAGACAGAACATAAGAGGCCGTCTAGCCTGGTGGTGTGGCGCTTTGGTTTAAGCTAGGGGATAGGAGTTCGAACCCGAGGCTTAGCAGCTTGTTTAAGGTAACCCTTTTTGGTCTATTAATATTAAGCTTATAGTTTAATATTAGTCATAGTATTATATCTTAACTATAGGTTGGTATTATTAGTCATAACCTTGTTATAGTATTAGATTAAGTATGATTCATATAGTTATATTATATTAGCTTTGAGCATGGATTATAGGATTATAGGTTATCTTGGACCAAATAGGAATGTTAGTATTGTTATTAATAGCGATTGTTAGTGATGGTATTAGTTTATATTAATTCTTCAGGTCCACGGTTATGGACCTAGCTTATGAGCTTAGGACTGATGTCGCTTTGGATTAGAATGCTTTTGGATTTAATTACGCT
>CP025651.1:13200614-13211521 GCA_003576665.1 Ipomoea trifida | reverse complement strand
ACAGGCTAAACAAGAAACGAACGAGCTGTCATATCATAAAGTCTCAAAACAAATCCTCAAACATCATCCATAAAAATCCAAGAGAAATACTCAAAGTACAGAACAAGAGTATCAAAAGATCTCAAAGGCTCACAGGCCATCAAACAGAGTCTAATCTAACTAGCTAAGGCTAAGGTCCTCATAAGGAAAGCTCTAGCGCGCTCACGATGCAACTACTCCATACCTGGAAAACACGCAAAGAACCATTAGCAAAAGAATGCTAAGCAACCACCATTCGCACCCGCAAGGAGATATAGATATACATAAGCTTAGAAATAGGTTTACACACCCATATAGAATATAAACACCAACGAACTATACAACAGTGCAAACCGATACTCAACAAGGATAAACTGAACGAATCATAAACCAAGACTCAATCCAATAATCCAAGAACCAATAACGATAACATACGGCATAACGAATCACAAATAAGATACCGACTGAACACAATCCAAAAGGAACATCCCAACTCAAGAGAATAATAAGGTATCAACAGAACAATCCAAGAACTCATAAGAATCAACAAGGAAAGAATCCCAACACAACCTCCCAACCAAGTCCACCACGTAACAATAGTCCACAGATAGACCAATAGTCAAGGGAGCACAATAGTAACCAATAGTCCAACGGGAGCACAATAGTAACCAATAGTCCACAACGGGAGCACAATAGTAACCAATAGTCCACAACGGGAGCACAATAGTAACCAATAGTCCACAACGGGAGCACAATAGTAACACCAATAGTCCACAAGGGAGCACAATAGTAACCAATAGCCAAATAGTAACCAATCACGGCAATAGTAACCAATAGTCCAATAGTCCATAGTAACCAATAGGCACAATAGGGCACAATAGACAAAGCACAACGGTCCATCACCACAACCATACTCCAATACCAACTCAACCAACCACGACGTGGGTTCATCTCAAATATGAACACCAACCAACTCCCAGATCATAACTCAAAAGATCAAAGACCAAGGACATCAAGAATGGAAACCAAAAGCATGAATCAATACTCCAAACTAAGGCATCAAATACTCAATGAAAGACATGAATAAATACTCCAAATACATGGTAGAATACTCAACAAAACAATCCAACAATGATCTGAAACAAGGGACCAACAACAGACAACAACATCAGAAACTGCTCTCTGGAAACAGTTTCCCCAGAGAACTAACGGAGCAACCTAACGGAGCTCACTCCTCCGCCGACCTCCTCCGCAAGGAGGAGACGGTCCCCTCAACGGGCCAACCACCTCCGCCCATGCACACCGCTGCCACCTTGCGGATCACTTTGACGGGTGACATTATTCCGCCGCAGGTCTCCGCAAGGCTATTCCCACTCCCAGATTCCAGAACCAAGAACAGACATGAACAATTTCAACTTCCAGAATACAAAATCCAACCAAAGACACTCACATTTCATCCCATTTAGAGTCCAAAAATAAGGAAATCCATAACATCATTGATCATACAACACAAACAAAAGATCAAGATGAAATCCAACAAGAGAACCAACAAAATAGGCTAATCACAAGAATTTTCAGGATTTCCAATCACCAAATCAATATATATAGAATAGGGAATAAAATAGTTTTGATGGACATGGATGGTTACCTCAAAGAGCTTTTCCCTACTCCAATATGCCTTTTGCTAGCTCAAGAAGCCCCACCTTCACCTTGATCATCTTTTCCCAAAGAATCCCCAAAAGAACACTTATAAGATTATATAAAAAGACTATCTAAAACACAAAATGCAAGATGAATCCTAGAATAGATGCACTTACCCACTCCCAACAAAGCTTAAAAGAACAATCTTGGCTTGAAATCTTGTAGGGAAGATGAAGATGAATTTCTAGGGAATTTTGAGTGAAAATGGCGCAAGAGGCAAGTGTAGGAGGAAGAAATGAGTGAAAGTCTTTAGGGCTTTGATCTTCAAATTATATACCATGAATACATACAATATTTAGGGTGTAAGACATTTAAATGATGTGGGCTTAAGTAATCTTATAGAATAATGTATGTAGGAATAAATATAATCAAGACTAGTAAGTTGGGCTCATTAAATTCACCCCTTACAATTTAATTACAAGGATTAGCCCATAGCAATGTCTTAGGATCAATATATGTCTATACATAATATATAATCAAGAGTGTGGGCTTGTAGGAATATTAAATACCAAATATTGCAAGGGTCCAAATTAAATAAAATCCCTTACAAGAATAAATACAATTAATTGGGCTCTTGATTAGAATAATCAAATTAAGCTCAAGGAATGAAATATATACTTATATATATTTAATAGGAAGAATTAGCCCAATTGGAATTAATTAATTTGCCCGAAGAATTAATTAGATTGCCCAAGGAATTAATCAACGAACGAAAGGCTTGAAAGGAATTTACGGGGCGTTACAGTTGTGGGTTCTTCTTGGATTATGTATTCTTGGTTCCTTGTGTTATTCGGTTGATATCTTGTTGTTTCCATTGAGGTTGATTGGTTCCTTTGGATGGTTGTGTTCAGTTGGTATCATGGTTATGATTCGTTATTGTATTATGCTTTCCTTGTTGAATATTGGCTTTGTTCGACTGAGTCTTGGTTTATGATTTGTTCAGTTTATCCTTGTTGAGTATCCGTTTTGAACTATTGAACAGTTCGTTGGTGTTTATATTCTATATGGGTGTGTAAACCTATTTACAACTTATATGTATATCTATACTTCCTTGCGGGTGTGAATGGTGGTTACTTAGCAGTTTTTTGCTAATGGTTCTTCGTGTGTTTTCCAGGTTTGCCTTAAAGTCTATGCGTGAGCGCGGTAGAGATACACCCGTATGAAGAGGCTTAGATAGCAGTTATGTTTCTAGATTTACGCTTTGGCCTGTGTGCCACTTGAGATGTTGTATACTTTGGTTTAGTTATTGGATGTCTTGAGATATACCTAATGGTTATCGTCTATGACAGTTTAGTTCGTTTTCATGTTTAGCCTGTGCATCTAGGCTGTGATATACCTAGATGTGGCATGACGCCCTTAAGTTTTAATTCGCTTCCGCTATGCTTGGTTTGTTGGTTGAGATTGGCAGCTTTTATGTTAAGTTTTAGCTATCTCAGCCTGTGTGAGGTTGGGGTGTCACACTTCTTGCTAGAATAATACTCACTGAACCAATTTCATCTGAGTATTTTTCGTGATTACTGTAGCAATAGTACTATTCATGTCACTGTAGCAATAGTACTATTCACCTCTCGAGTACTGTAGCACCTCTCGAAAATTCGATATCTCGCAGCCATTTTGATCCACCTCTCATGGGTATTATGGCTTTTCAATCCACCTCTCGTGGGTTATATCCTTCTTCTATGACATCCAAACTTCTTTCCCATCCACCTCTCATGGATTTTTATATTCTTTTTTGGTCTCAAAACTCCATTCAAAAACGTCTCCTGCGGATGGTACTGTAGCACCTCTCGAAGTACTGTAGCATCTCTCGAAGTACTGTAGCAGCGCGAACTTGATGTCTTGCAACCATTTTAATCTACCTCTCACGAGTACTTTGGCTTTCCAATCCACCTCTCGTGAATCATATCCTTATTCTATGACATCCAAACTCCTTTTCCATCCTCCTATCATGGATTATTGTCTTCTTCTTCGGCCTCAAAACTTCGTTCAAAAATGCCTCATGCGAATGGTACTGTAGCATCTCTCGAAGTTACTGTAGCAGTTTACTGAACTTGATGTTTCTTCATTTTCTTCTTTTGGAGACTAATAATTACAAATAAATTCTAATACATTTTTGGTATCATCAAAACCTAATACTCCCTCCGTCCCTAATTGTTTGTCTCATTTACTTTTTGCACGGTTTTTAATACAACATAACAAATGATACTAGCTTTCCAATTTTGCCCTTCAAAAGTAGGTGTTCTTTGTACAAAGTACAATTGTACTTGCCTCATTAATGATCTAAAAAGTTGAAAAGTCAAAAGGGTAATTTGGGAAATGTAGAATGATAGTTATGTTCAATTTTAGAAATAGGACACTATTTTGGGACAAACTAAAAAGGAAAGTAAGACACATAAAATGGGACGGAGGGAGTAACAAATATTCCCAACAGTAATGTGTCGAGAAGAGCCGAATCTGTGCCCATCATTATAATGTCGGGAAAACACGGGATGACCCTGCAGAGTAGTAGAATAGGGACACATCAGTCTTGGATGCGGTGAAACCTACAGAAAGAAGAAAGTCGTGAAGCCGCTTAAACCACGCCCTCGGCGCTTGTTTGAAACCATACAGAGATCGACGTAAGTGGCAAACATAGTCCGGGTGGCCGGGATCCTCATATACCGGTGGCTGACGCATGAAGATGGTTTCAGACAAATGCTCGTTTAGAAAGGCATTGTGAACATCAAGCTGTCGTAGAGTCCACTCCCGAGATATTGCAAAAGAAAACAACAGTCGCACCGTTGTTGGTTTGACAACAGGGCTAAAAGTGTCGAAGAAGTCTTCACCGGCAATCTGATTGAAACCCTTTGCTACAAGGCGAGCCTTGTGGCGCTCTATTAACCCGTCACCTTTCCGTTTAGTGTGGTAGACCCACTTACACCCGATCACATTCATACCCGGTTGCGGAGGAACCAACTCCCACATGTTGTTATGAAGTAGGGCATTGAATTCCTTGTCCATGGCATCTTGCCACTACGGCTGACTAACAGCTTGCGTGTAACAGGTAGGGTCCGGTGATCCTTCGGTGGCAGATAGAGCAAAAAATTGTTCACCTGTTCCCCGAGTCATGTGTTGTAAGCGCATGCAATGGACCCATTATTGTGTCCCCTATGTGTCACTAAATCTTGCGCGGGAGCTTTCTGTGGCCGAAGACTCAGCACTGCCAGTATCTGGTGACGTGGTGTGAGAATGAGGATTACTTGTAGTTGCTGGGTATGAGGGGGGTCGTGTATAGCCAGTGGCTGAGCGGATCGGGAGGACAACAAGCCAGGTGTTGTAGAAGTGACTGTGCTCGAACCCCATGCTGGGTCAACCTCGGGCGGTGTGCCTGGATCCTGTATAGAGGAGACTGTAGCAAAAGGAAAGACAGATTCGTCAAATCTAACATGGCGACAGATAAAGGTTTTTCCTGTGTTGATATTTAAACAGCGATAGCCCTAGAAAGACGTAGGATAACCTAGGAAGATACACGGCGTCGAGCGGTACTCAATTTTATGACGATTGTATGGACGTAAGTATGGAAAACAGAGACATCCAAAGACTTTAAGAAAGGTATATGTGGGGGGGTGTGCGATAGAGCCTGTAATGAGGAGTACCAAAGTTTAAGACTGAGGATGGCAGGTGATTGATAAGATAGGTTGCAGTTTCAAACGCTGAGTCCTAGTGTTTTAGTGGTACCGAGCTTTCAGCTAAGAGAGCAAGGCCGGTTTCAACAATGTGTCGATGCCAGCGTTCGACCCGGCCGTTTTGTTCGTGCGTGTAAGCACATGTTTGCCTATGCACAATCCCTAGGGTTTGGAAAAGTGTATGCAGTCGGCGGTATTTGCCCCCTAAATCAGACTGAATGGTCTTGATAGAACGTGAAAACAGACGTTCTACCATGGCCCAAAAATAATCAAAAACTTTATAAATGTTAGTTTTTACACGAAGGGGATAAAACCAACAAAAACGCGTGCTATCATCTACGAACATCACAAAATAACAGTAACCCTCGGCAGAAACAATGGGTGCCAAACCCCAAATATCTGAGTACACAAGATCTAAAACATTATTACTAGAAGTAATTATTCTATCTAACGGGAAACGTGATGATTTGCCGAGTTGATAGGCTGAACAAAGTTTCGGGGATCCAGTTTTATGAGAAATAACAGGACAGTCTTGGAGAACACGATGAAGGGCACGATCATGGGGGTGGCCTAATCGTCAGTGCCATACAATGGAGACGCACAGGCTGATAGGAAAGCCATGTGTGACCGTGGAATGGACATCTGATACAGACCACCGAAACTAGGCCCTTTAAGTAGTACCTCCATGGTGGTGCAGTCCTTAACAAAAAACGAATCAGAATTGAATTCAAAAAAGACATTATTATCAGTTGTAAACTAGTAAACAAGTAATAATGGTATAGACAACTGTGGGACATGTAAAATACGAGACAGATGTAAAGGTTTAGAGACAGTGGGGATCGCTGAATAACCAACACGGGATATAACTAAACCTATACCATCTCCGGCTCGCAAGACATCGCCACCGGTGTAGTCCTCGGAGCGAGACAACATGCTGGAGTCCGGCTGCACAAAAAAGGAACGATTTGCATTCGCCAGAACAGGTAATTTCGTGTTGTTAGTTTGATCGACACGAAATTATGAGAGGAATTAAGGTGGTTGGGGACCGCGGAGTAGGATCACTGGCGGCGATGGTGGTGGTTAGGGTGCGATTAGACGCTGAATTGGCCATGGTTTCGAGGAATAAGGGTAGAGAGATAGTCCTATCGTAGTCTGATACCAAATGAATGTTTGATTAACTGATTCAATCGATACACCACAAACTCCTACAATAATACAACTATTGTTTAGGACCTATACAATAGGCTACTAATAGGCTAGACTAATTCACAACCATACACTTTCCTAATATGTCTAACATGGTGAAGCTCGGATCACCTAAATTTATATTTTTTTTTAAAAAGAATTTTGTTGACTGAGAAAGTCATTTGTAAAGAGTTCATGGAGGCTCACTGCCAAAAAAAAAAACAAAATAAAACAAAATAAAACAAAAAAAAAAACAAAAAAACAAAACAAAAAACAAAAAACAAAGAAGCAAATTTTTGTGTGAACCATGGTCCACACAGTTGTGTGGATCAAGGTCCAAAACGATATCATTTTGACGTTTTAAAAAAAAATTATATTAGTCAATAACGGTGTGTGCTCAGCTGTTATTGTCATTCTGCTATCATTCTCCACGCATTCTCCGTAACCGGCGCTTCTCTATGTGAGTGTAACACCCCGTAAATTCCTTTTCAAGCCTTTCGTTCGTTAATTAATTCCTTGGGCAATCTAATCAACTCTTCGGGCAATTTAATTAATTCCAATTGGGCTAATTCTTCCTATTTAATATATATATATATATATACACTCCTTGAGCTTAATTTGATTATTCTAATCAAGAGCCCAATTAATTGAATTTATTCTTGTAAGGGATTTTATTCAATTTGGACCCTTACAATAATTGTTATCAAATATTCTTACAAGCCCACATTCTTGATCATATATTATACATAAACATATATTGACCCTAAGACATTCTTATGGGCTAATTCTTGTAATTAATTTGTAAGGGGTGAATTTAATAAGCCCAACTTACTAGTCTTGATTATATTAATTTTTCCTACACCCATTATTCTATAAGCTACTTAAGCCCACATCATTTAAATGTCTTACACCCTAAATATTGTAAGTATCCTTGGTATATAACTTGAAGATCAAATTACCCTAAGACTTTCACTCCCTTCTTCCTCCTACAAGAATCCATGCGCCATTTCCTCTCAATAATTTCCTAAAATTCATCTTCATCTTCCATACAAGATTTCAAGCAAAGATTGCTCTTTTAAGCTTTGTTGGGAGTGGGTAAGTGCATCTATCCTAGGATCCATCTTGCGTTTTGTGTTTTAGATAGTCTTTTTACATAATCTTATAAGTGTTCTTTTGGGGTTCTTTGGGAAAAGATGATCAAGGTGAAGGTGGGGCTTCTTGAGCTAGCAAAAGGCTTATTGGAGTAGGAAAAGCTCTTTGAGGTAACCATCCATGTCCATCAAAACTATTTTATTCACCTATTCTATATATATTGATCTTGGTGTTGGAAATCCTGAAAATTATTGTTGTATAGCCTATTTCTTGGATGTTTCTTGTTGGATTTCATCTTGATCTTTGTCTTGTGTTGTATGATCAATGATGTTGTGGATTTCCTTATTCTTGGACTCTAAATTGGATGAAATGTGAGTGTCTTTGGTCTGATTTTGTATTCTGGAAATTGGATTTGTTCATGTCTGCTTCGGTTCTGGAATCTGGGATTTGGGGTTGGCCTTGCGGAAGACCCGAACGGCACAATGTAACCCGCTAGGGCGATCCGCAAGGTGGCAACGGAGGAACCGGGCGGAGGGGAGAGGCCCGTTGAGGGGGACCGTCTCCTCCTTGCGGAGGAGGTCGGCGGAGGACTGTGTTCCGTGAGCGTGTTCCGCTAGTTCACTGGAAAATGGTTTCCAGAGAGCGACTTTCTGATATTGTTGTCCGTTGTTGGTCTTTTGTTTCAGATCATTGTTGGATTGTTTTGTTGGGTATTTCACCATGTCTTTGGAGTATTTATTCATGTCATTCATTGGGTATTTGATGCCTTAGTTTGGAGTATTGATTCATGCCTTTGGTTTCCACTTTTGGTGTCCTTGATCTATTGATCCTTTGATTCATAATCTGGGAGTTGGTTGGTGTTCATATTTGAGATGAACCCACGTCTTGGTTGGTTGAGTTGATGTTGGAGTATGGTGGTGATGGTGGACTATTGTGTTACTACTGTGCTACTATTGAGTTACTATTGGTTGTGGACTATTGGGTTACTATTGATTGTGCTCCTATTGTGGACTATTGGGTTACTATTGGTTGTGCTACTATTGTGTTACTATTGGGTTCGCTACCCCTGTGATTGGGTTGATTACCCCTGTGGTTACTATTGGACTTCGGTCCCTGTGAGTGGGACTCATCACCCCGTCTGACTCGTGACTATTGACTTCTGACTTGTGGTGTGACTTGGTTTGATGGTTGGCTCGGTTTTGGTTGGGAGGTTGGTGTTGGGATGTCCTTCTTTGTTGGTTCTTATGAGTTCTTTGGATTGTTCGGTTGATACCTTGTCATTCCCTTGAGTTTGGATGTTCCCTTTTGGATTGTGTTCAGTTGGTATCTTGGTTATGATTCGTTGTGCATTATGCTTTCGTTATTGGTTGTTGGCTTCGTTTGATTGAGTCTTGGTTTACGTTTTATTCAGCTTGTTGTTGTTGAGTATCGGTTTGAACTATTGAGCAGTTCGTTGGTGTTTATATTCTATATGGGTGTGTAAACCTATTTACAAGCTTATGTATATCTATATCTCCTTGCGGGTGTGAATGGTGGTTGCTTAGCATTCTTTTGCTAATGGTTCTTTGCGTGTTTTCCAGGTATGGAGTAGTTACTCGTGAGCGCGCTAGAGCTTTCCTATGAGGATGTTTAGCCTTAGTCAGTTCTGTTTAGACTTGGTTTTGTTGGCCTGTGAGCCGTGAGACATTATGATACTCTGTTTAGTATTTTGAGTATTTCTTTTGGATTTTATGGATTATGTTGAGGATTCATTTTGGGATTTTATGATATGACAGTTTAGTTCGTTTCATGTTTAGCCTGTGCATCTAGGCTGTGATATACCTAGATGTGGCATGACGCCCTTAAGTTTTAAATTCGCTTCCGCTATATTTGGTTTGTCGGTTGAGATTGGCAGCTTTTATGTTAAGTTTTTAGCTATCTCAGCCTGTGTGAGGTTGGGGTGTCACAGTGAGTTCCTTCTTCGTTTCTCTCATTGAATTCATAGATTTCGATCATTCAATTAGTATCTTTCGATCCTCCAAGTTAGTTGATCATGGATCGCATTAGTGATATGAACAACCAAATGCATGCCAACGAAGAGGATGATGATATTCCAGGTTTTTACATAATTTACATGCGATTCATATTTCGTTTTTTAATTGTATTTCGATTTATAATGTGTTTTTTTCTGTATTGTAGGTGATGTGAATGTTTTGATTGATATTGAATCAATTTCTCTAAATGATGTTGATGTTAGATACATCCTGGTCTGGCACCCAACTCTACTTGAGACCCTCCACCTCTTCAATGTTTGAAGACCCTACATCTCCCACCCCGCCTACACCACCCACATCAACACCGACCTACTAATTAAAAACCCTGGCGTGAAGAAACCAAATATTTCAACACAACTTTGTTTTTTCTATTCTTCTCGACCATACTACCTTGTACATCAAAACCAACAACGGAAATATAAAGCATGTAGAAATCAACACCATGCTCCGCTGTATCAAACCGCTAGCCACTATAAAGCTTGACATAGTTATCACAGGGAACAATATTTCGCTTCACCAGGTGAAATATTCAAAACACAACCGTCAGGTGCACATGTCTGAGCTCTATTAATACCTGACAGACAGAAAACAGAACACCATAAATACCAATATGTGCACGCCGCACTAGCGAATGCACACAAAAGCAAACAAAAAAACACGGCACCCAACGAATCAACTTAATGTGCATACAACAAAACCATCACAACCCCACATCTACCCCTAGGGACGAGACACTATCTACATATATAACCCAACTATACTAAAAAGAAAAAACACAACCAACATAGATGCAAAAACACCCCTAGCAAGCCTTAGAAATGACACACCAATGATTGCATACACGAAATACAATACAGTGCACACACCAGACCGATAAATGTGCACACAACTCACTACTACACAAACGGCTTTTAACGTCGGCTAAGTAGACCCTTTAACGTCGGCTAAAAGCCGACGTTGATCTGGCCGACGTTGTAAGTGTACACATACAACGTCGGCTAAAAGTTAGCCGACGTTGTAAGTGTACACATACAACGTCGGATACGAGTTAGCCAACGTTGTAGGCACACTTACAACGTCGGCTAGTTACAAATAGCCGACATTGTAGGTAATTTGGAGGCTACTAAAATACCCTACAACGTCGGCTATTTAAAAATAGCCGACGTTGTAGGTAATTTGAAAGCCACTAAAATACCCTACAACGTCGGCTAAT
>CP025651.1:13080463-13194045 GCA_003576665.1 Ipomoea trifida | reverse complement strand
GTGGAATTTATCATGGGATGATAGAATTCACTCTGGGTGTGGCGGTGACTACTCCGGTTGACCGGTAGAGCCGAGCCGGGGTGTTACAAGCATAACAAAGGAGAACACTTATACATGCATTAAATTCAGAACCCTTAACACTGTGACCCCAAGGGAGTATTTATACAAGAATAATAGGCTTAAGCAAGGAAATATGAGAGAATCTTAACAAAAATAGCTTTAGGAAGGTTGCTAGGGCTACCTAAACTGCCACAACATTTGCCAAAATCTGGAATAGGAATGAATCCCCAAAATCCCCCTATAAATGTTGATTCCGCACAGTCATCGCCTCAAGGCGCACCGGGTTGGGCGCCGCTTCTCGACTGCCTGCACAACCTAGGCCACTTCGAGTCATTCAACCCGAGCCTCAAATCGAGAAGGACTAGTCAATCAGCGAGCTCCAGTTACCATATTCTTTCGGGTCGGGTACCCCAGTCGGGGGTATCAATCACCCATTATCCGTTTTGAGCATACAATATATCAATTTCTTCGTCTCACTACGAAGAGTGCGAATCCACTTTGACCCTATCCAAATCGGAAGTGGACCCTACATACATACATTTATGCTAACAATTTCAACAATCTCCCACATGAATGAAATTTGATTTTCAAGACATGAAAAACGACATGAATGTGCTCTACGATCGACCCCTACATAGCATAGGTAGGTTTTACCCTTTGAACCTTGCCTTATGAAGATATTTTTACTCTGTTGACTATCCGGTATAACTTGATGTCTTTGAGCAGTATTGCCGTTTTTGTAGACGATGACATATCCCACACAGGAATCTTCTAACCTTTGTTATGTTCCTATGAGTGTGCTCGTTTTAGTCATAAATCTACCCCATCTTTCTTAGTTACCTAGATTCGTTTCAAGTATATCGTTGTTTGAATCTCAATACTTGAAAGATTTTTATTTTACGCCATATCCGATTTGATGAGAATGTTTTCCCTTTTGAAGCAAATACTTCTCCACATGTTCCTGTTCATGCTCAAGATGCATTACCGTGGGTTGTTGTCAGCACCCCGAGCCCACCACACTACCAACAAGAGAACATGACTATGTCAACCACGTGTTATGTCTATGTCACCTAGATAGAAATGGACATGAACATGAAACCCCCTAGACACAATCATATCAACTCCACCCCTAACCCCCAGCAGAGTTCACACCCGAGCATCCTCCAGATTTTCCTTTTAAACCCCCATGATGAAAGCCACCTATAACACCCCGTAAATTCGTTCAAGCCTTACGATATATAATTAATTCCTTGGGCAATTTAATTATTTTAATTGGGCTAGTTCTTCCAATGTCATATATATATATATATATATATATATATATATATATATATATATATATATATATATATATATATATATATATATATATATTTCTTAAGCCTAATTTAATTATTCTAATCAAGAGCCCAATTCTTGAATTTATTCTTGTAAGGGATTTTATTCAATTTGGATCCTTACAATTCTTATAATTAAATTATCCTTACAATGGCCCAATTTCTTAATAATATGTAAGTATAATGTCTTTAAGACATCTTATGGGCTTCTTTATTCTAATGTATATATTTAATTGTAAGGGATGAATTCATTAGCCCAACTTATTAATCTTGTACATATTATATTCTTGTAAGTAATATAATATATGAATGAGCCCATTTCTCATTAAGTCTTTCACCCTAATATAATATATGTAGTGTAGTATATATATTCAAGACTAAAAATCCCTAAAGGTTTTCACTCTCTCTCCTCCCTACTCCTACACTATTCACGCCATTTCCTCTCCAAAAATCATCCTAATTTGATCTTCATTTCTTCTTCAAGTTTTCAAGTCAAGATTGCTCCTTTAGGCTTGTTTAAGGTTGGGTAAGTGCATCTAGCTAAGAATATTCATTGCATCTTATGGTTTTACTAGTCTTTATGCATGTTCTTATGTGTTCTTTTTGAGGTTCTTTGGGTAAAAGATGATCAAGAAGGTGGTGGGGCTTTGTGAGCATTGTTGAGGCTTTGCTTGGGTGGAAAGAGCTTCTTAAGGTAACCACTATGTCCATCAAAATCTATTTTTACACTCTCATTCTATATGATATTCTTGGTGTTGGAAATCCTGAAATTTCTTGATTATTAGCCCTATTCTTGGTTGTATTTGTTGGATTTCATGATCTTGTATCTTGATCTTTTGCCTAGTGTTATTATGATCATTTGTTGGGTTGGATTTCCATGTTTTTGGCCTCTAATTAGATGAAATGTTGGTGTATTTTGATCTGATTGTTGCATTCTGGAACAATGTTTCGTGTCTGGGCAGAAACTGGATTCTGGGGAGTGTGGGAGACCTTGCGGAGGTCCGAGGCGGAATAATGTGCCCCGCCGAGGAGTTCCGCAAGGCCTGAGCGATGAGTTCGGGCGGAGGAGGTTGGCCCGTTGAGGGGGACCGTCTCTTCCTTGCGGAGGAGGGCGGCGGAGGTCCGAGCTCCGTTGGAGAGCTCCACACGGTCTCTGGAGATTTGCGTCCAGAGACTGTTCTTGGTTGTTGTTGTCTGTTTGTTTCCCCTTTGTTCTGAATATTGTTGGAATGTTTTGTATGGTATTTTACCATGTCTTGGAGCATTTATTCATGCCTTTTGTTGGGTATTTATACCATATCTTTGGAGTATTGATTCATGCCTTTTGATTCCTCTTTTTGTACTCATGGTTTATTGCTTCCTTGAATTCATTACCTGGGAGTTGGTTTGTGTTCATAGTTGAGATGAACACTTTGTTTGGTTGTTTGGGCTGAGTTTGGAGTATGAGTATGTGGTGGTGGATTCCTTGGTATCTTTTGGAGGTTGTTGGGTGAACTAACTGTGCTACTATTGACTATTGACTATTGACTTCTGACTTTGGACTTAGGTCCCTATGATTGGGTTCATTACTCCTGTGATTGGACTTAGGTCCCTGTGATTGGACTTCGGTCCCTGTGATTGGACTTCGGTCCCTGTGATTGGGTTCATTACCCTTGCGTACCTGACTTCTGACTTCTGACTGTGTTGGGTTTGGTTTGATGGTTGGTATGAGGGTTGGAGGTTGGAATTGGGAGTTCTTTCTTGGTTTATATATTCATGAGTTCCTTGTGTATATTCGGTTGAGTTCCTTGTGTATATTCGGTTGATATCTTATTGTTCTCGTTATGGTTGGTTGGTTCCTTTTTGGTTGTTGTTCAGTTGGTATCTTGGTTATGGATTCGTTGTCTTATACCTTTGTTTTGATTATTGGCTTCGTTTGGATGAGTCTTGGTTTATGATTCGTTCAGCGTATTGTTGTTGAGTATCCGTTTTGAACTATTGAACAGTTTGTTGTGTTTATATTCTATATGGGTGTGTAAACTTATTTACAAGCTTATGTATATCTATACTTCCTTGCGGGTGTGAATGGTGGTTGCTTAGCAGTCTTTTGCTAATGGTTCTTTGTGTGTTTTCCAGGTATGGAGTAAGTCTAAGCGAGAGCGCGTTAGAGCTTACCGTTATGAGGATGCTTAGACTTAGCTTATGTTGTTTAGACTTTGTGTTTCGGGCCTATGAGCCATTTGAGATTTCATATACTCTTGACTAGTTGTTGGGATGTTTGAGACAGATTTGAGGATTTTATCTACGCAGTTACTTTTCTTTGGTTAGCCTGTGCATCTAGGTCGTGTTTATCTTACCTAGATGTGGCATGACGCCCCTTAAGTTTTAAAATTCGCTTCCGCTATGTTATGTTTTAGTTGAGATAGGCAGCTGTTGTGTTGAGTTTTATCTATCTCAGCTTGTGAAAGGTTGGGGTGTCACACCACCAACTCTAGCTAAACAAACACATCCTATGGTACTTCGCTAGATGACTCGTGGTTGTACAGGTAGCAATGCTTTGATTGTATGTGTAGAAGATTTCGAGACCACATGCTGCTCTCAAGTTGTGAAGAACTCTAAATGGCAAACACTAATGGACCAAGAGTTCAATGCCCTACTACACAACACATGGAAACTGGTTCCACTTGACTAGGAGTCTAGGATATGAATGTAATGGGATGCAAGTGGGTGCTCTAAGTCAAGAGAAAGGCTAATGGATCAATTGGATGGACGATACAAGGCTTGACTCGTTGCCAAAGGGTTCTATCAAGTTGAAGGAGAAAATTACTTTGACACTTTTAGTCTAGTGGTCAAGCTAACTACAGTAAGAGTTCTCTTATCTCTTGCCATCATAACAAAAAAAAATTGTCAATTTTCCAACTTGATGTTCACAATGCCTTTCTAAATGGCTACCTAAGTGATAATGTTTTTATGAAGCAACCGCTAAGATACATAGACAGATTTTCCTAATCATGTTTACAAACTACAGAAATCACTCTATGGCTTGAAACAAAGCAATAACAGATGTCTCGATCAGTAGAAGTGAAACCGCAAAATACAGTAGCTAGATCTTCAATAGAAGTGGAACACAAAGCAATAACAGATGTCTCGATCAGTAGAAGTAACATGGTTAGTTGCTCTCATACGTGAACTTGGACTCATAGTAGCAAAACTACTTCGACTCTGGTGTGACAATCTTGGTGCTACCTATCTATGTGCAAATCTCGTTTTTCATGCCCGAACTAAGCATGTAGAAATAGATTACCACTTTGTTCGTGACAAAGTAGCATCAAAAAAGCTACGAGTGAATTACATCTCTACAAAGGACCAACTTGCAGACATCTTCACCAAACTACTCACCACTACTAGATTCAATCTTCTAAGGGACAAGTTCAATGTTCTCTCTAAGGAACCTTAGACGTATTATTACGACTCTCTACTTTATCAACTTTAGAATTCCTATTTCATCTCTGAATATTATTGTAACTCTACTTTTAGCAGTCCTACTATAGTTACGACTAAATGTCTCTTTTATCCCTATAAATACATACCTTTATGTACTTTATAAACACGATAAATCAATAATAACACTCTTTAGAATGAAATTCTTCTTCTATCCTCTTACAACCAAATCCTTCATTCACTACGTATTCTTTTTTGAATAAATCAACTAATATCAAATGCCAATCCGCATAGAGTCGGAGATGGTATATTAATCTCAACAATTTTGTATGAAATCTTATCTTAAATAATGGTGACTTGTGATAAGTGACATGCAAAACTCTTCATTTAGAACACCATGCCATTTTGTATTTTTCTTATAAAAAACAAAAATAAAAAGATAGAGGCCTGTTTGGTAAATGACAGTTAGCTGATGTTGTCCGTTGATTTGGTTAGAAGGTATAATTAATTGATAATATTAGTTGATTGTAGAAAAGTGTTTTGGGAAACAATTCTCGAAATACCCAAGAAAATGGACGAAAATAGAAAATCCACTAAAACAAATATTACAAGAAAATTCTAGGAATTTAAACCTACAACAAAGGTTAGATAGACCTGGAATACAAGCGACGGGGAGAACGGACTTTTGGGGTAGTTCGTAGTTGTAAGTACGAGTCGAGTTGCCTCTGTCCTTAAAACCTTATTTACCGCCTCCCGGGGTGCTGGAGCGTTGCGGTCTAGGTTTCCTAGGATAAAACATACTACGATCCGCCGTTTGAGCACACAAACTTGGATCCGGCGAACGAGAACGTGGGACGAACACAGGTGGCTAGAATGAAGGAGGAGCAGAGTTTCGAGGAGGAAAAACTGATTTTCGTCTTGTTTTAAATCTCCTGCTCAACCTGGTAATATATAGTAGGGGAAGGGATTAATGGCATTCAACATGGCATTCATTTTCGGCCTTGTAACCTTCTCCCACTAACTAGGCTTTAATCTCCCATTAACTCCCTATTTAACCACCACTAACAAGAGATTAATCCTAGATGTTATTATCAGAATAAATACGAAATAAATTCTGTAACATCTTGGATTGGTCTCCTGAACAGTCACGGTGATTGGTCTCCTGAACAGTCACGGTGGAAGGAGAAAAGTTGTTTCAGAATAAATACGAAATAAATTCTGTAACATCTTGGATTGGTCTCCTGAACAGTCACGGTGATTGGTCTCCTGAACAGTCACGGTGGAAGGAGAAAAGTTGTTCCAGATTATAGGCTTCGAGAGGTTACTTTAGTTGCGTACCTTCGAGAGGTCGCAAGCAGTGGCTAAATCGCTCGGAGTTTTGGCATAACTTATGCCCGCAAGGCTGCCAATTTTCCGGACGACATTCGTGCCCGCGCACACGAGTTCAAGCCTTTCGAACTCATTTTGGGATTTGATTTGCACCTTTCCCCCCCCCCCCCCCCCCGCACGCGAGAGAGAGCCTCTATGTCATACAAGTCAATTAGCTTAAAAAAGCCTCTTGTATATATAGTGGGTGAAATCCCCTTCCCAAACCAATGTGGGACAAATGCTTTCCTTAAAGCTTTTCCCACATTTTTTCCATCTCAATGGGTCTACTTTGAGAACCAATTTTTCACTCACCCATTATCCATTTTGAGCGTATAATATATCGATCTCTTCGTCTCATTACGAAGAATCCGAATCCACTTTGACCCGACCCAAATCGGATGTGGATCCTACATATATTTATACCACAAAATGGCCACTTAAAATGCCATTTATTGCCATTTTTTCAACAAAGTGTTTGGTAAATTAGTTGTTAGCTAATAGCTGTTTGGTATAATTTCTATTCTCAAAAGGTTAAGGGTATGTTTGGTTATTGGCGGATCCGCCAATTTCAATTTTCAGCGTTTTGACCGAAGTCAAAACGCTGAAAAGCTGTTTGGTTCATGGCGGTGGGATAAGTGAGGGGAAAAAAATTACAAAAGGGGAGCCTTAGAGGCCCCCCCCCCCCCCCCCCCCCCTCTTTTTTTTTTTCTTTTTTTTTAAACATTATTATTATTATTGTTGTTATTATTATTATTATTATTATTATTGTTATTATATTTATGTATGTATATACATATATATATATATATATATATATATATATATATATATTCTTGGTCATTTTACATATCAACCGCTAATCTAAACAGCTAATTTTACTAAACATCTTTTTACAAACCGCTAATACAATTCACTGGTCAAACCCGCTAATACAATCCGCTATTTGATAACCGCTAACATAATCCGCTACCGCTAAATTCCAACCGCTGATAACCAAACAAGCCCTAATTGAAAAGGTTGCTTTGAGTAGTCTTTTGAAATTTAGTATTTTGGAGTTACAAAAGGCTTATTAATTAAACACTTATATTTATTTTTTAACCAAGTCAAACAACTAATAATGGTCAAATAGCCCAAAATTGACTGATAGGCTAATTATTTACCAAACAGGGCCAGAGTAACAATGTAACATTAGACTAAGTTAATCCGTCGTCATTTTTAATGAAATAATAATAAAAATAAGAGAAAAAACTTGTAGCCGCTATCCGAAAGTGTGCACGGAGTAAATTAAACTTTGTTCATGTGTAATAGTCCATAAATCACACATAAGAAATAAATATCACTAGGAAGACCATGTGCGATGATGAGCTCGACCGAAAGGAAATTAAATTAACAAGAATTGGATTCAAGATTTTCTAATAATGTTTCATCTACTTGGTCACCTTTCGAGCACACCTAATGCCTTTAAAAAAAAAAAAAAAAAAAACAAACAAAAACCACACACAAACAAAGTCATGGAATTTTGCAATTTGTAAAGTTCGATGCAATCAATTAATTTCATAATATTGTACACACCGATAACTCAACTTTTTTTTTTTGGCCGGGACTCCTGGAGCCTAGGCACGTTACAAGAAGATGAGACGAAGAACTTTATTATATTGTTGAGATGACTTAAGTGCAATGCTTACAAAACGTTAAAAACTCATAACTTAGAACAAATGTAAAGTATTGATATTTAATTACTCAACCTTTAAACAACTAATTAATTAATGAAAATACTAGTGTATTGTTATCGCACCGGGTAAACTAAACTTGTGCAATATACTCGATCAAGAAAGTGTTGGCAAGAATCAAACTCGTAGTCTTCTAAATATAAAAATCATGCTCCACTCAGTCACACATCCCATCCAAAGTAAAAATGAATCGCTTTGGATGATACAACATGATGGACAACTACATACATCAAGTTGGTTGGACAGTTGACTTAGTATGTAACACTATAAGATTCCAAATTTAACTCTTCGTTGGAGATGTCTATTGTCATTCTTGATTTGAGCTGGTCAATTATGGGCAACATAGACATGTTTACCTCTTTATGGTCCTTTGCCGGCTAAGATTATAAGGCGGACTTAAAGCGCTTTCAGATAGCAGTGCAGACTTTCTCGTAAATCAAATATGATTTAACCGATCGAAAGAATTAATTTTGGAGGGAGGTTATTACTCTAATTCTCTTTACATATTTATTCCTACAATTAATATTCTCATAAATAATGAGACTTTCCTAACAATAATAAACTCAATTTAATGACAGGATTAGATTATAACAGATAACACTTAGACCAACCACAATGATACATATATTATTTGGAGTATTATGCAATGTCTTATTGCCAAATTCTATGCATAAAAAAACATACCATTGTGTATAACAAATGCCACATAACGAATATTCCTAAGGTTAGTCTCCCATTGTCACCTTTAAATGCAGACAAACACAACTTGTTAACTTCTTAATTAATTATAAATCGCTTCAACTAGATAATACTAAATCAATTAAAATTGTGTAAATCCAATTGTAAAAAATAAAAAGTGATACATGTTAAGGCAGCCGAGTTGTAGGCTATTTATCATGGACACGTTATATATTGGGATAATAAGTCTTAAATGCTTGAAGTCGAGAGTAATTTTCTACTTGTCATCATATCGCAAAAATATAAATAAAACGACAATAGATCAAAGCAGTGGAGCTAATTGCCACTTGCTTGATGCGATTTGAAAGATTTTTCGTCAATATTAGATTTGTAGCATTTAATCTAACCACAGAGAAGTCGATGCTTGTGCCGATTGGATACTACCATGACCATCTATTGTACAATGTTCATCTTTTTGAAGCCCCTTGAGGAGCATCAAGAACAAATTCTTTGCAAATATGATTGGAGTGAACTTTTCTAAATTCACATGATAATAGACATATATCATTAGGCCCTTAATAATTAAAGTTCCATTGCGATCACTAAGGGCAACATCGAAATATATATGGGGCATGAAATTATCAAAATGTCACTGCGTGTTTACTATTAATTAGTGCACCACACAGACTAACATTTTGTGGTACAGTACAGTTCACTCAAAAGTGGACCATAGAGTACTCATAAGTGAACCACATCCCAAAACTTAGTGCACCAGCAAAATATACACGATAAAGAAATTACAAAGATGACACCGCATTTTTTCTATTAGTGCACCACAGACCAACACTTTGTGGTACACCACAATTAACTCAAAAGTGCACCACAGAGCACTTACAAATGCACCACATTTTATCCAATCTTCATTAATTTTCAACTATTGATCTGAGCGAATCTAATGGTCAAGATGAATCCGCAAGGGAGAGCAGTGCCGCATTTGAATATATATATATATATATATATATATATATATATATATATATATATATATATATATATATATATATATATATATATATATATATATATCATTATTGCATGGACCATGATCCACACAGCTGTGTGGACCATAAATAAAAGGTACATTATTTTTGTACTGAAGGTACATTATTTTGGGGTACATTATTTTGTACTGATAGTACATTATTTGATATATACTATCAAATAATGTACCTTCAGTACAAAAATAATGTACCTTTTATTTTTTGTCCACACAGCTGTGTGGACCATGGTCCATGCAATAATTTATATATGGCAAAAACTTGTGTGAGACCGTCTCACCATGAGACGGGTCGGGTCACGATGCAAATGTAACACTAATATGCACAAATATCATACTTATATGCTCAAATGTAACACTAATCAGGAATAAAATTTGTGTTACTTATTAGGGTAAATGTAATATTTTTAAGGGAAAATACAACACTTTTACATTTCGATTTAAAGTATTACATTTTTCCTCAAAAGTATTATATTTGCCCTTATAAGTGAGAGGCACTTGTCAACATTACTTATTATGAAAAATGCATTACTTTTTCTCTTATAAGTAACAAAAATTGTATTTTTGATTAGTGTTATATTTGAGCATATAAGTATGAGATTTGCACATATAAGTATGACATTTGCATGGTGTTTTGACCCGACCCGACCCGTCTCACGAATAAGGATCCGTGAGACGGTCTCACACAAGTGTGACCCTTTATACATATATATATATATAGGCAAAAATTTGTGTGAGACCGTCTCACCATGAGACTGGTCGGGTCGGGTCGGGCCGGGTCAATATGCACATGTAACACTTATATGCACAAATGTCATACTTATATGCTCAAATATAATACTAATCAGGAATAAAATTTTTGTTACTTATAAGGGTAAATGTAATACTTTTAAGGGAGAATACAATACTTTTACATCTCGATTTAAAAGTATTATATTTTTCCACAAAAGTATTATATTTGCCCTTATAAATAAAGGCACTTGTCGACATTACTTATTATGAAAAATGTATTACTTTTTCTCTAATAAGTAACAAAACTGTATTCTTGATTAGTGTTATATTTGAGCATATAAGTATGACATTTGCACATATAAGTATGACATTTGCATGGTGCTTTGACCCGACTCGACCCGTCTCACGAATAAGGATCCGTGAGACGGTCTTACACAAGTGTGACCCATATATATATATATATATATATATATTCGGGGTCTATATATATGGATAAAACTCCACTACAGTCGCTGTCTCGAGAAAGAGCATGAGATTCCTTTCGCAAGATAGAAAGAGCATGAGATTCCTTTTGCAACGTATACGCTACACAACATGCCTCATCCTTATATACCTTTTGACTTTTTCTTGTGCTGGGCCACAAAGACAACTTTATCAATTAGAATTTTTATATAAATAATTTCAGATCTTTAAAAAGTGAAATAATGTGCTCACTGGAAAATGCTAATTGAAATAAACAAAATAAAGATATATATTTACAAAATGTAACCTTACAATTCAACTTATACAGTTCTTTTTTATTTTTTTTAAATTCGATGCTTCCTACTAAAAAATGGAAATGACGTGATTGAAAACAGGTAATTTCTTTTAAAATTGCTCTTGTTTTCTTTCATGATATGGGCATATGGCGACACCAGAATAGAAAATATATATCTCTAAAAGTGTGTTTGGTTCATGAGTTTACGCACATAAATGGTAATCACAATCATAGTTAGTGTTTAGTTTGTAACTTTTTAAAACACAACTAGGTGATTTGATTACCCCTTTAATTAAAAACTCTATTCCCTAATTAAAAACAATATCATTCCATCTTATTGGTAATCTGATTTTTAATTGTTGATTAATACTTTTAGATTTTTGTTTTGATTCTTTTTTTCATATGGGTGCTTTGGATGTCATTATACTTTTTTTTTTGAGTATTACTGACTCTGTTACAATGTAGTATATGTTCATAGCTACTTTCTCAACCTACTGAAGCACAAAGAGTCAACAGTTGCCTCCACTGAGGCTCGAACCCACTCTCATCATCTATGCGGGGGTGTAAACCGGGACACCGGGTGCCCCTAGACCAACTTAATTTTTTTTTTTTTTTTGTGTTTTTAAAACCTTTATTCCCATTATATGATCACACATAACCAAAGATCAATATCGGTAATCATTTCAATTCCACTCTTCTACCATCTACCAAACATGCAAAATAGTTTTACCAAAATCTATTACCATTACCAAGTATTTGATTCTCATTCCGATTCCCGTTTCCTTGTGCAGTGCGAACCAAACACACCCTAAAAGTATTCTTTGAGTTAGGATCACACACTTTCTACGACACTAACATCAAAAACTTTTATTCTCTTATATTTGTGTACGTAGTAGTTTATGCCACATTTTGAACTAAATCAAATCGTTTATCATTACACCAAAATTTATAACTAATAGTAAAGACATAATTTTATTTTCTTATACTTGTATAAGAGTAGGGATGCTTTTTGATGACAAGTTATTGAACTTATCTTCGGAGCTTCTGCCCAATACCCTGTGTATATAGACCCACAAATACATACCAGTGGCATTTATATTGTACTGTTTAATTTTATAGGAATATCCGGAATAGTACTTAGCAAGGCATGGGCATCTCCAATCCTAGTGCATCCAAATTAAGACTAGCAACCTCTAGAGAATTAAAACATTAATTAAAATATTATGAGTTTTTTTTTTCTTTTTAAATTTCTTTAGCTTTGGGTTGACTGACATCACTAGGAGATTTTCAGGCATCAATAATGCCAACTAAAAATGTCAAAAGACATTTGTTTTATGCTAATGCCAGTCATACATTGCCTGCTACCAAAGTATGTAATGCCACTATATACTCATACAGATATGATATATGTTACTCAATACTTATTATCAAATTACATCTATAATGTTATGATCAAGCGCTTACCACTATACCAAAAAAATATAATATCATAATCAAATAAACATTTAATACTACTCCAAAAATTATAGCTAGTAGTGAAGATGACACTTTATATCCTTATATTTGCTTAGCAATCAACAAAGACAACTTTATTTCATTATACATGTGTAGCAATCAACGCCAACTGCTGCCCAAAATCCCCCTCCCAGCATCTCCTCTACCATTTGTCATGATTAAGCGCTTACAGTTATGCCAAAAAGTATAGCTAGTAGCGAATGCTCAACTTTAAAATTTCTTTAAACATGCGTAACAGTTATTGTCAACTGTCGCCCAAGAATGCCCAATTACTCTCCCAACACCTGCCCAATAATCCTCTCTTAGCACCTTTCTACTAGTTGGTAGGATCAAGAGTTTACTACCATGTCAAAATCTATACTAGTAGCGAAGACACAATTTTATTTTCTTATACTTGCGTAGCAGTTTTGATGGCAGGATGCTCAATTCAGCTCACTAAGCTACCACGCACCCAACAATATCATATATGTTACCTATTATCAAAATATATATATTATAGACTGTAGTCATGTTGTTAGTTTATTAAAAAAATATATATATATTCGGTCCACATATATGTCTGCATCCATAGAGAAAATATGTAAATGCCAACCAAAAGATGCCATTTTTTGGACTAGGTAAGGTCCTTTTCTTTAAAACCCTTGTGCTAGAAGTCATAACTAAATCCAAAAAGGAAAAAACATTATCTTCTTGTGTTTAGGCACTGAAAAACACAAGAAATTTCTTTCTATTTCAGGAGAGGGAGATAAAGGGGAGAGGTAAAATGGGCACTAAGAACTATTCATTACTTCAAGTAAGTTGCAACATACACAAACCTTCAATAATAATCCCTATGAAACTTGATAATCTAAGAGCTTTGTTGTCATCATCATCTTCTTCTCAAGTCAAGGTAAATTACACTACATTCTATTCATTCTCATCTTACTTTCTGCAATTTGAAATATAATCTTCATCTGCCTCCCTGCATTTAGAAATCATTTGAATTTAAAGATATATCACGTCTCAACAAGTTTAAACTGATAGAGCGACATATTAAACAAGAGTTCAACTATCTCAACTAAGAGTTCAATAAACTGATAATGAATTGAAATTGCCCATACATTTACGGAGTATATTTTATATATTGGTCCTGTTCGGTAATATAGTTAGCTTATCAGTCAATTTTCATTTGTTTGACTTGGTTAAACAGTCAATATGAGTCTTTGATTAATTAACTTTTGTAACATGTTTAAAATTTAAAAAGCTACCAAAAGCAGCTTTTTTCCATCAATTTTTTGAGAAAATTACCCTGTATGTAATCAGCTAATAGCTATTAACAAATTTTCAGGTAATGCTATCAACTAGTCAAATCCACCAACCCAATCAGCTAACAGTTATTTACCAAACATCTCCATTATATGCTCAACAATCTGTATTTGATGGTTGCAGCCATTGTCAAAGGAGTTGGAGCGCATTACAAGCTTGGTAAAGCATGTTCCAAGTATCATTAAGAAGACTTGTGTGGGAGTGTTAGACGCTTTTGTGGACTCAACTTTTGAATTTGTAGACCAACCATTACTCCCCTCGCAGGTTGTCTCTCAACTAACTCTCCTCGTATTGGCTTTTGTGTCTCGGACACCAACATTGCCAGATTCATATTGTATTACATACATTTTAAGATTAGGAAAATTAAAGTTATAAAACTGAGGTATCATTTTTTTGTGTGTGTTTTAAACCAAAAAAAAAAAAGAGTAATTTTTCTCCGGTGGAAGAGATCGGAGAAGCTGTTGACGTGACTACTATCGAAGGGAAGATTCCAGAGGATTTCCCCATTGGAGTTTACGTAAGAAATGGTAATTATAATAAAGTCACCTTCAACCTGCTAGCTTTGTTTTTACTTTCGTTTTTTACTGTTATTTCTCACTTCTAAATGGTATATATCTGATCTCTCTCAAGAATACATATAAATGGTAAAAAAAAAAAACAAAAACAAAAAAAAAAAACAAAGAATTGATCGAGAATGGATAAAACAAAAACAAGCTAATAATTATATATAGTTATATTGGCACATTTTGTTGAGAGAATTTCATGTTAAAAATTTAAATAGGAATCGATTTATAAATTTATATTTAAAAAAAGTTAGACTTGTATCTACCTATATAGTCAACTCTAGTAGGGTCATAGGGATGAGTGGATGACAATGGGTCGGGTGGGTCGGGAAGGGCTACATCTATTACCTGGCCCACTTTATATTTTCTCCAACCATTCACACTTGATCCCAACCTGCATTGGGTTACTTTTTCAAAACCCAACCCACCCCACCGGGTCCAAATATCTACTGGTATCCACCACTTATCATATTATTATTATTTTTTAAAAAAATAATATTTAAATGACTTATATACATAATAAAATTCATTTGTTATACTAAAACATAAAATAATAAAAATATGCATGTAAATATAATAATTAAATTGTTAATTTTTAAAAATAAATTTAGTTGTTTAGATATAAAAATATTGAAAAGTTATACAAGTTATAGAAACTTTTATAAATAACTATATACTTGTACTTATTTTACTATATATATATATGCTCGCACACATGGTGAGTTGGGTGAGGTTCCAGACGGATTTTTGTGTACATAGAATACGAATTCAACCCAACTCACCGCGGGTTTACTTCGTTCTTTTAAGATTCAACCCGGACCCACCACCTATTATCACCCAAAAAATCGGGCCTACCTGTGGTGGATTCGAGTGATATCTGCCAGGCGGATTGAAATTGCTAATCCCTAAACTCTGGACTGTTTACGAGTGTGCATTAGAGCAAGTTTAAGTCTAGCTAGCCCGGTTTTCCATCCGAGGTGGCTGGATGAGATACTTCAATTCAGATTGATATACTCATTGTTTCGAATAAATACGAAAAATTATTTTTCATGAAAAGTTCAACCATGCATGTTCTGAAGTGGAACATGACAAATAATGTTTTGCAGGCCCAAACCCTCTGTTTGGAGGATTAAAGTCGACGAAATCTATGTTTGGGAAGTCAAGCCACGTTTGGATAGAAGGAGAAGGAATGCTTCATGCTTTGTACTTCGTCAAAGATAGACGCACTGCCGCCTGGAACATCTCGTACAAAAACAAACACGTCCAAACAGACACTTTCAAGCTGGAAAAAGTTAGAAACAAACCAGGATTTCTTCCAGCAATTGAAGGTGACTCTCTCGCTGTTGTGCTCGCTTACCTTTTAAATGTGGTAAGGTTTTTGCAAATGAAACACTATTGTTTTAAGTTCGAGGTGACGCCCTAACTGCACAATTTTTGCCTCTAGGACTCAAATCCGTGACTCTGATATCACTTGTTATGATCAATACTTATTATTACATCAAAAGTTATAATTAGTAGCGAATGCACAACTTTATTTCTTTATAGATAGCCATAACATTTTCAAGAGGTAAGGTGCTGGATTAACCCTTCACCAGCTTCCGCCCAACAATTCTCCTAGTCACCAATAGATGGACTTGACCCTTTGCTGGCCTCCGCCCAACAAGTATAATTCAATAATGTTATGATTAAGTACTCACTGCTTACACAAAAAGCTATATCTGGTAGCAAAGACGCCATTTTATTTCCTTATAGAACGCCATCACATTTTTAAGATGCTGGGTAATGGACTTAACCCTTTACGGGCCTCTGTTCCACAATCTCCAGCTACCAACTGCTACACTTAATAGTTTACATTGACCTCCCAACTTTATAAGTTTATATCACCAGAGTCTCAAACGGACCAACTTGACAGTATTTATATTATTTAGTCTTCTATGTTGTTTCTTAATATATATGACTAAACAATGAATTTCTTAATATAACAACTTTTAAATTGTTTTGGTATTATTGCAGTTGAGATTTGGTGAAGTAAACAAGTATCTAAGCAATACCAATGTTTTTGAGCATTCAAACAAGTACTACTCAATTGCAGAGAACCACTTGCCCCAAGAGATAGACATCTTTTCTCTTGAAACACTGCGTAATTGGAACCTAAATGGATCTTGGAATCGACCTTTCACTAGCCATCCCAAGGTACTTTCCAACCCCCACTTTTTGTTTTCTTAATTAATTCCTATATCTTTGTTAATTTGACTCATATATGTTTACCGTGGTTATACCGTGGACCATGCACCATGACTGATATTGCAATTGTGTTGAACTGATACTGCAGTTGTGTTGAAAGGGAACTGCAGTTGCACGGAACATAGGCCGTTTTCATCCGTCTGAAACTGCAGTTGTGTTGAACTGATACTGCAGGTGTGTTGAAAGGGAACTGCAGTTGCACGGAACATAGGCCGTTTTCATCCGTCTGAAACTGCAGTTGTGTTGAACTGATACTACAGTTGTGTTGAACATATGAAACGACTTCTGTTCCGTGCAGCTGCAGTTCCCTTTCAACACAACTGCAGTATCAGTTGAACACAACTGCAGTATCAGTCATGACCAGAGAGACCATGGTCCACAATATAATTTGGGATATGTTTATATTATGTCATGTTTCTATAGAACACATAGATGGCATTATTGAACATTTATCATTATATCAAAAGCTCTAGTTAATAATGAAGGGACAATTATATAATAGTTTCATATTAATTAGCACTACATTTTAATGGCAGGGTATTGAATTCCATCCTTTAAACCTCCGCCCAACATATTAATCACTTAAAAAAAAAAAAAAAAAAAAAACCTCCATATATACGTGCTCTAGCTAAAGAGGAATTTGTCAATTTGGTAACAATTGAGGCTCCATATATGATATGACTTTAAGAAGATAGTTTCAACAAGAGTAATCTTGATTGAGATATTGTAGTTCCTCTATATAAATAATATTCTTTTTGTCTCATTTTACCATCCAGCACATTATCTGTGGATCTGGGTCCACCTTGCAAGGTGTACTTAGATCCAAAATACACAATTTGTGTATTGAATGGTCACGTGCGTACAATTTATATACGAAATGTTCACAACTAAATGTTTACAATTTACATACACATACATTCAATATGTAGATTGTGACGGGTACACCTTGCAAGATAAATCGAGTTCATAGTATAACTATTGCATTTTACCTATCATGTTTAGTATTCATCATTAATTGAATCAACTCTTTTTTTTCCCGCTTATTATCTTTATTATTAGTGCTATCTTATAATTTTTAAATTTGATTTTTTATTATTTAATAATACTTTTAATGTGATTTCTAAATATATAAAGTTCATCTATTAAAACTAAACTAAATAATGTTACAAAAGAAAATAAATTGTAAATAATTTAAATAAAACCACTCTAGATATCATGATATGTTTGACCACAAGTGTAGGTTGATTGACTTGTAAATTTACGCAGAAAGCCCCTGGCACTGGAGAATTAGTTCTAATGGGGATTGAGCCAAAGAAACCCTACTTTATGCTTGGAATAATTTCAGGTACATTATTTATTTCTTTTTTTTTTTTTTTGAAAAACATATATTTCGTAAAACATATGTGTTTATTGCTTAAAATTATTTATACATTTTCGTAGAAAAAGGGAAAACAGAACATGTATTTATCTGTGCATTTTTATTTTTCCAATTTTGAAAACAAAGAACTGAGAAAAACTAAAAATTTGAAGTAAATGCAATATATTTCAAAGAGTGATGTTCCATTCCCTTCTTGATTTCACCTCGTTACGTGGTAATACATGATTGGTTCTTCTTATTCTTCTCCATCTTCTTCTTCTTTTGTATTTTGATTAAAAATTATATTCGTTTTTTAACGTGGAATGCAGCCGGTCAATTCATAGTAGCCTAAGGATCCGTTTGGAAAGCAGAAAAATGACTTCTGGAAAATGAGTCATTTTTCAGAAAATATTTTTTTTCCGTGTTTGGCTGCACAGTAGAAAACTATCTTTGTGTGTTTGGTTCATTTTCTAAAAAAAAAAAGAGTAGAATTGTATAATTAAACAGTTTAAATATTTTATTTAGAATATAAAAATATTTATAATAATATTAAAATAATATTATTTATAAAAAAAACTGATTTCCACTGAAAACCTTGTGATGAGTGTGGCGGAAAATGACTTCTGCCAAATTTTGGCGGAAGTCATTTTTAGCCAAAATAACTTGATTTTTTACAGTCAACGAAAAATATTTTTCGTTGATTGAATTTTCCAATTGCATTAGAAATCATTTTTCGGATTTCCAAAAACAACCTAAATAAAAAGAGTTTCATTGCTATGTTAGGATGTGAACAATAGCAGGTAAAATCGGAGGAAAATAGTACTCCGTATTATTCTTTTTTAAAAGCTCTAACGGGATTTTTTTTTTAATATACTTATTCTCAGCTGATGGAAAGAAAATAATGCACAAAGCAGACCTCAGATTCAACAGATGTAGTCTTTGTCATGAAATAGGTGTAACACAAAGGTATCTTGTTTTTTTTTTTTTCCTAGTAATCGGACAAAGTCATTTGATGTGCAACATAATCATATAATATGAAATCCAATAAAGATTTTTCTGAGCATGTATATAATATATAAATGTAAATGTACCCTCCAACTATAAGCTTAAACTTCTATACAATTAATTTGCAGGTACAACGTGCTCATGGATTTCCCGCTAACATTGGACATAATGCGACTCATTAGAGGAGGCCCGTGAGTACTTCTATATAATATTTTTAATGCACAATATTTAACAGCACACAAACACAATAACTAAATAAAAATGAAACAAAGAAATTATTAGGAATAAAATTAACTGAGATTTGGGATGACAATTTCAATTCACCCCTTCGATATCCACTCAAATTTGCCCCGCATAGATCAGTTTTTTAGGTGATAGTGAGTGGTTGGTCGGGTTCAACACAAAACCCGCTTAGAACCCCTCCCGACCCATATATATATATATATATATATATATATATATATATATATATATATATATATATATATATATATATATATTAAAATAAATTGTAGTGTGTAGTTAATTATAAAGGTTTCTAGAACTTTTACTAACTTGTATTATTTTTAGTTGGAATAATGTTCAAATTGGCCACTGAACGTAACGTGAAAGTGCAATTAGGCCACTGAACGAAAAAAATGTGCAATTAGACCACTGAACACTCCAAATGCATGCAATTTCACCTGATAGCAGGTTACCTTCCATTTTCATCAGGTTGCCTGCTTACATGGATGGTGATGTGGCATTTTAAAATAATTTTTTAATAATAAATATAAAAAATAAAAAAATAAAAAAATTAATTTTAAATATTTTTAATATTAATTTTTTTAATTAATTTTTATTTTTAAAGTTTATTACTCCCTCTGTCCCATTTTATCTGTCTTGCTTAATATTCATTGGTCAAACAAACTATTTCTTCTTTGATTATTTTGTTTATTATTTTTTACTTGTTTTTAAATTTAATTTTTTGTGTTTAATAGTACTTTTAGTGTGTTTCTAAATATATAAATTTTGTATATTAATACTAAACTTAATATTATAAATAATTGAATTAAAAATAAGTTCAGTCAAACCTCGTTAACTGAACCAGACACATAAAATGGGATGGAAGTAGTATTTAATAAATATTCAAAATTAAAATTAAAAATTAAAAAAATATTAATATTTTAATATTTTTTAATATTTTCAATTAATTTTTAATTTGTAATTTTAAAGTTTATTATTAAAAAAATATTTTAAAATGTCAACTCACCATCCATGTAAGCAGGCAACCTGATGAAATGAAAGGTAACCTGCTATAAGGTGAAATTGCATGCATTTGGAGTGTTCAGTGGCCTAATTGCACATTTTTTCGTTCAGTGGCCTAATTGTACTTTCAGGTTACGTTTAGTAGCCAATTTGAGCCTTATTCCTTTTTAGTTCTAAACTGACAAGTTTATTTTTAAAAAAATTAACAATTTATTTATTATATTTGATTATTTCTATTATTTTGTGTTTTAATATAACTAGTGAATTTTATTATTTTATTATTTTATTATGAGTGAGTAATTTAAATATTATTATAAGTTTTTTTAAAAAATAAGATAACAAGTGTTGGGTATCCATAGTGGGTACCCGCACCCAATGGGATAGGGGTGGGTTTTGAAAATGTCCACCCGATGTGGGTTGGAGGTGGGGTGGGGTGGGTGGAGAGAAATAAAAATATAATTTGGATCGGGTGATGAATATAGCCCTTCCCGATCTATCCGACCCATTGTTATACCTAGTCTGAGATTAATTTTGTGAAATATTAATTATTAATTAATGTTGTTGTAACCAGATTAATAAAGTATGAGAAGGAGGGATATGCGAGAATAGGAGTAATGCCACGCTATGGTGATGCTGATTCAATCCGATGGTTTGAAGTGGAACCATGCTGTGTATTTCACATCATAAACTCCTTTGAACATAATGACGAGGTACAATGTTAATGTCTTTTTAGTTTAATTTGGTCTTGTTTTTCTTTAATTAATTTTGTGATAGAGACACAATACCCACATAAAGGTCGAGTTGGTTGACACTAAAATGATGAGATTTGACATTTATCCCGAATAATTTTTTTTTGTGAGGTTTTTTTAGTCCTATTGTTTATAAGTTAGTGATTTATTGAATTGTTGCATTAGTCACTTAATTTATTGTAATCATAGGAGAGTGGGAATTGAAGGGGACCATGCTTTCTAATCGTTCCAATCCCTGGTGTATTCACAGTTTTTCGACCACTAGAGAATGCCGATCACTAGAAAGTAGTTGAAATTCTAAGATTTCTAATAAGAAATAATCTTTTTGGTCATTTTGAAAATTTAAAAAACAGTGGTTGAAATTTGTAACCGGTTAGAAATAAGATTTCTTTCCAAAGTTATTGAATTTTTGTGACCACCATGGAAGACGAAAAGATAACAAAATTACCTAAATTTTGTCACTTTTTTAGGGTGGTGGGAAATAGCGAAGTTCTTGTCGGAACATTTGACTTAAAGGATAGGAGTTAATTCCAGCAATGGTCCTTCGATTATGTTGATTTTTCAAAATTAGCCCCCGACTTTTAATTTAGACAATTTAGGTCCCTTGACTTTTAAATTCTTTTCAATGTTGGTCCTACCGTCAAATTTTGGTTAAGTTGAAGTCTAATGAAGGGGTAAAATTGTCCGTTCACCTGTTTAGTGTATTATTACTTGCATTTCTTTTGTCTTATACGCTGTATATATCAATATAATCTCAGCCGAAATCTCAATCGAAGCCATACAATCTCAGTCGAAGTCTCTTCGACTGAGATTATATTCATGTATATAGCGTATAGGAAAGGAGAAATATGAGTAATAATACACTATACAGGTGAACGGTCAATTTTACCCTTCATTTGACTTCAATTTAACCAAATTTGACGAAAGGGCCAACATTGGAAAGAATTTGAAAGTCAAAGGATTTAAATTGTCCAAATTAAAAGTTGGAGACTAATTTTGGAAAATCAACTTAGTCGGAGGACCATTGATGGAACTAACTCTAAATATAATGATCATTTAAAGTGGTCATTTTGTGATATAATTTTTGGTGGGATTCACATCTGATTTTAGTTGGGTATTCGAGTTCTCCTAATTTAAATGTTTAATTTCATAGAGTATATACAAAAAATGGATAACGAGTGGATGAGAAATTGATTATCAAAGTATACTCATTTGAGTTTGAAAAAAATAGAGTTGGAAAGGAACATTTGTCCTATATTGAAAAAAGGGATATGTATTTGTACTAGTGTGTGTGTATAATTCCCTTTCTAGATTAGTTTGAATTATATAATATAGAGACTTTCTCGTGCATAAAGGTAACAAATCAATTTTACGAAAACTGTGTGTCATATGATTTGAATTTTCTTGTTTGGGTACTGAGAAAATTTCAGTTTAATGTGATAGGTGGTGGTAATAGCATTGAGAGCCTGTAAATCGGCTATACCAGGACCTGACTTTGGACTGGAGAAATTTGAATGGTTTTCCAAAGGGTTTCAGCATACAAAAGATCATATTGACGAAAACTGTGACGAATTTTCTAAAGACGACGAATCATTTCTTTGTCGCGTTTGTGAATGGAGATTGAACATGCATACCGGAGAGGTGAAGCAGAGGATTCTCACCGGAACTGATTTCTCCATGGAATTTCCGATGATTAATCACAATTTTGTGGGAGTTAGAAACAAATTTGGTTACACCCAAGTTGTTGACTCGCAAGCTAGCTCTATTTCAGGTAATTTTTTTTTTTTTTAATACTACTAACTCTATTACAATGCAGTATCTGTTCATAGGTAATTTATTACAATGCAGTATCTGTTCATAGGTAATTTTCTTAATTGTTTAGTGTTTAGTTGTTAGTAGACTTTACATTTATTAGGGGAGTTAAGGTAGCTCGAGACCCACATGTTGATCCTACCATTATTATACCATATGACTATGATCCACTTTATATTGTGGACCTTGATCTAAAAATTGTGTCTATTGTTAACATATTACGTGTCTTCAGTTAATAGATTATGTGTCTGTAAATAAATTTTAAGATATATAATTTTTTTTGGTTACAGACATATAATTTAATATGTTAACTGCGGACACATAATACGTTAACAACATGTTATGTGCCTATAGTTAACATATTATGTGTGCTTGTAGCTAATAAATTATGTGCCTTCAATTTACATATAATATATTAACTACAAACACATATCTAAATATCATTTTGGACCAAGGTCCACAATGCTAGGTAGATCATAACTCATGGCATATTTTGCTTTGATCCGACAATATTTTGTGGTGAGACGGATTAGGGTAAAAAAAAAAATTTGCAGGCCTTGCAAGTTTTTTTTTTTTTTTTGAAAACAAGCCTTGCAAGTTATTATTATTATTATTATTATTATTATTATTATTATTATTATTATTATTATTATTATTATTATTATTATTATTATTATTTTTATTTTTAAGATTAAGATGTTGTGGTCACATTCTTAACGGTTGTTGTAGGTCATATTTGTGTGAAACCGTCTCACGAATCCTTAAACGTGAAACGGGTCGGGTTGGTTCGCGTCAATATGAAAATGTAATACTTATACTGAAAAATGTAATACTAATTACGAATAAAGTGTTTCTTACTTATAAGGAAAATTGTAATACTTTTGAGGACAAATATAATACTTTTATATTTCGATGTAAAAGTATTACAATTTTCATCAAAAAGTATTATATTTTTCCTTATGAGTAATGTTGGCAAGTGTTTGTTACTTATAAGAAAAAATATAATTCTTTCAAAAAAAAAAAGAAAAAATATAATATATTTAAATAAAAATGTAAAGTATTACATTTTTCTTTAAAAGTATTACATTTTCTCATATAAATAATAAATATTTTATTCCTAATTAGTATTACATTTTCCAATATAAGTAATACATACATATTTTATTTTTAATTCGAAAAAAGGTCTAATTTTGTGGAAAATGTCTTCCTAATTTTTTTAGTTGGAACACATTTTTTGAATTCTTTATTTTTTAACTATCTTCCTTTTTTTTTCTTTTTTTTTTTAAATTAGTTTTTGGATTATTATTATTACCACAATCACCACCACTACCACAACACAACTACACCATCACCACCACCACCACAATCACAACCACCACCACACTACAACGCAAGCACACCATTACCGCCACCACGCACCACACGACAACACAATCACACCATCACCACCACTATGACACCACCACCACCACCACAACTACACCACACCACTACCACCACCATCACTACATATCGTCGTCATCTTCATCATTACAAATAATATGTTCATTTCTAAAAAAATAAACCAAATAGGAAAAATGTAATTTCTTAACTTTCAGCCAAACAGAAAAAGAAAATTTTCTGACATTCAACCAAACATTAGAACAATATAATATTTTTCGAAAAATGAATCATTTTTCAAAATTCTTTTTTTCAAAAAACATTTTCCAAGTTTCAAAACGAACCCGACCTCCCATATGAGAGAACCATTCCGTGCCACTAGACCACAAAGTCATTGGCATAATATTCATATATTCTCAAAACACCCTTTTAAATCATATCATATATTCCGTCTCATTGTATATAATAAAAATTACTACGCTTCCATATTTCAAAAAAAAATCATTACAAGTTGGAATATAATAATGGATAAAAAATCATAACCATTAAAATTTAGTATGCTTATATTAAAAATTATAATTTTATATTTATATATTAAATTAAAATATAGTATGTCATGCAATATTATCATTTTATAACATTAAAAATTAACTAGCTTATAGACTAGCCCATAAAGCCTAAAAAATTTCATCAAGTAGGATGGCTCAGCCCTCATTGACCCTTATTTATATTTTAAACAAAGCGGGCCAAAGTAACTGATTTTCTAAATTTGGTTTTTTCTTTTTCCATATTTGGTGTGTTACCCAAAAGTGTAAAATAATAGTATAACTTCACATTTTTATTTTAAATATTATATTCTCAACATTTCTGCCACCATGTTGAATTTGTTGGTAGGGATGGCAAAATATGGTGGGCTGGCCAAGCTAAATTTTGAGGATTCGAGATTTGAAACCTCCATGGTAAAACATATGTCACAAGATATACAACTTGTATATATCAGTTTTGTTGAATTTATCCGACAAGTAGACAATTAAAATTCTACATAATTAATATAATCAAGCTAACATTTGTACTTGTGACTTAGGATGGAAAAGAATCAGAAGATTTGATAAAAGTTGAGTACCATATGCTCCCAAACAACACATTCTGCAGTGGAGCTACGTTTGTTCCAAGAATCGGAGGAGTGGACGAGGATGATGGCTGGATTATCACGTTTGTACACAACGAAAATACAAATATATCTCAGGTAATTATATTATTATTAGAGTTAATTAATTCCATTTTTTGTCTTAGATTTATATGTGGTATTCCACTTTTAAGTCATTTTTTTTTATCAAAACATCCACATTTGGTCCTAGTATTATTGTGGAATGACCATTTTTGGTCCTCCGTCAACAAAATTGTTGAAATGTCGTTAAATACAATGGTTTTTCGATATTTTTATACAAAGTAAGTTGACCTCGCAATATTTTTATGTTTATTTTTTTTTTTTTGAAAAAAATCTGTAATTGAAGACCGAAATACATTTGTATTTAACGATATTTCAACAATTTTGTTGACGGAGGACCAAAAATGGTCATGCTACAATAATACTAGGACCAAATGTGGATGCTTTAATAAAAAAGGACTAAAAGTGATGCCACCTATAAATCTAGGATAAAAAAAATAGAATTAGCTCTTATTATTATTATTATTATTTTTAGTGTTTTAGTTGTTGCATGCTAGAATAAGAATATGTTTCCTTGTATTAATCAAATTACAATTATTCTTTTACTATAAGACACTAATTTAGCACATTGCACCCATATATGTCAGCGCAAATATAATAATTGTCAAAATCAAGTGGTTACTACTACGCCAAAAGTTATATCTTGTAGCGAATGCGTAACTTTATTTCTTTATTTATTGGATTTAATAATTCGGACCACCATGGGTTATTAAATCCATCAGTAACAATTAGCGTTGCATTTCAATAGTATGATGTTGGAATTGTCGCGTCCCTCAAAACCTATGCCCCAATAATAATTAAGTAGTTGTTTTCAAAAGAAAAAATTAATTAAGTAGTTGATTAAGAGTGCTAATGAAATTGTCCGCTTGTTCGTTCATGTGGGAGCGTCGGTTTGTGACCATACACCTTAATGGGCTGTTTGGTTCACGGAATAGGCAGAGAATGACATAGCATTTCCAGTAATAACATATTCCGTTGTTTGGTTCGCATTTGTATTCCCAAGAACATTGTTCCTGTGAATGAGCTATTACCCTTGCAAGGGTAATAGCTATTACCAGGGCCCCTGGTATTAACCTATTACTGACCTCTCAGGAATAGGTATTTTATTATAATTTCTTTTATACCCTTTTGTAAACCTAAAATTCTTTACGCACTGAATTCATCATTCTTCTTTTACGAATTTTTATTTTAATTATATAATAACTATTGCGACTGCAGCACCATGCCGCAGCATATATATATATATATATATATATATATATATATATATATATATATATATATATATATATATATATATATATATATATATATATACTATATTATTTATATAAAAAAATTTGTAACTAAGAGCAATTAAGGCTCCTTAAATGATGGAGCTTTTGGCTCTTTAAGGCATCATAATCATGTTGTTAATTTAAAATTGGAAGCAATGATTATCTTAGTAAATAAAAAATTATAACTAGTAGCGATAATACAACTATATTTCTTTATATTTTTGCAGCAGTTAGGTTATATTTTAGTGACTGGATACTAAATTTTTCTCTCCAGCCAAGCCTTTGTCCAACAAGTGGAACCACCTACACAAATGGTCTTCTATAAACCAATTTTTTTTTTTTTCAATAAAGACTCCATGACTTCTTTATATAGGTTCATTCTGGGTGGAATGTTTCCAATATGATAGAAATGCATTGAATCTTGTCTTATCTTTTGTGGGCTATTTATTGGTTGTTTGGTATATGAGAATTTCAATTCAATTCCTTTCTTACACATAACTCTTTAGCTTCTAAAGTTCTCTTGTTTGCTTGAAGGGAATTACAATTCCCTCATTCTAATTATCACCCTTCCCTCGAGAATTTTTTTTTTCATGCCGGACGGTAAGAAAAAGATAATGAATGGACAAATTTATCCTTGCTTTTCTTGCCAAATAACTGTGTTTGCTTTGCTTTGCTTTGCTTCACATTATTATTTTTTAGTACTATATATCGACTCTATTACAATCTAGTACATGTTCAATATACTTTGCTTCACATTATTATTATTTAGTGGCTTTGCTCATCACCATCATCATCACCACAACACAAAGACCTTTTATTCTTAAAATCACTCATTCTCTTTCAATTCACATATATACCAAACACTATAATTGAAATTCTCAGTAATTCTATTCAGGGTGACTAAACAATGAAATTTGAATTCTTATTTTATTCCACATTATTCCTTTCCAACTGAATTACAATTCTTTTCTCTCGTAATTATCTCCTTACAACCAAACAGTCTGTTAGTTCCATTGATTTCCTTTTGCAGGTATATATAGTTGATGCAAAGAAGTTTTCAAGTGAAGCAGTTGCAGTAATTAGCTTACCAAGTAGAGTGCCATATGGATTTCATGGAGCTTTCATGTCATTAGACTGTTAGCATGTTATAATAATCTGTTAATAAATGTTAATAAAATGTTTGTGTATATATGCCGTGTGGATTTCTGTAATAATTTGTTTATATATGTAAATAATTTGTCTATGATTTTCTTGTTCAATTCCTAATAGATGACAAATTAATTAAACTAGTATTGTCCCGTGCGATGCACGGTTAAGTATTGAAGATTTGTTTGTAGCATTTCAAGTAATCAAACTGAATTTATTTATTAGACGCCCATTACGTTAAAGGTAAAATATGAATAACAATTTAATATTTAACAAAAACTAATGGTCATTCTATATATTATGTAAATAATAAAATATTACACATTATTAAACACTTCATGGTAAACAACGTTAGTAGTTGACGTACTAACATTGTTCGAGTCATTACAAATTAAAATTTTCAATCCGTTTGGATTGCTCACCCTAGAAGCAGCAACGTACAATTGACCATGAACAAAAATCAGTTTCTTTAAAAGTAAGCCAACGTGTGATAGTGTTTGCCCTTGACTCTTGTTAATTGTCATTGCATATGACAACATTAAAGGAAACTGTCTTCTTTGGAATTTGAAAGGTAATCTCGGATCCGATGGTGTCATAGTCATTCGTGGGACCAACACTTTGGTTCCTGCATTGTTTCCAGACATAATTTTGCCTTCAATAACGTGATCTGCTAACTTCGTAATAACCAGCCTAGTTCCATTACATAGTCCAAGTGAATGGTCTATATTCCTCAACAACATAACAGGTGACCCGACCTTTAGAGTCAAAGAATGGGTTGGAATGCCGGATGCCCTTATACCATTTAGAAACTCAAGAGTGTGCACATCATTAAGTAAGTTGCCATTTGAGTCTGATTTACACACACTATCACAACTGTAGTACGTCCTACTATCCCCAGTATGCAGATCACTCATGTACTCGTTGATGGAGTTAACGACGTCAAGGGTTGGTGCTAATATAGCTCGACCTTCAAGAAGGCTGGAATCTGAATTCCCAAACATGAACATAGGGAACGTACTTGCAACTATGTTGATAATTGGGTCTCCATTAGATGGTAATAACATTTCGCTTGGTATCTCTACCTCAGCATGACCATCATTCTGACCACCTATAGTTCCATCACCTATACTCGAAATCCAATCTGCAAAGTCCTCTAGTTTTTTCATGCCAATCCCTGGCATGCTCCGGTTTAATCGAAGGTTTTTGTCAACCTCAAAACCTTACAACTATTCCATAGATACGATGAGTTGATTGTTGCAGAAACAATATCCTGTCTAGATCCTTTTGGTACAACTGGTAATATTTGCCGAAAATCGCCACCAAACACCACTGTCTTTCCACCAAATGTTTGGTTAGCACTGTTCGGATTTTGAAATCGAAGCAAATCTCTCATCGTCCTATCCAATGCTTCAAAACAGTGTTTGTGCATCATAGGAGCTTCGTCCCATATAATCAATTTACTCCGGACAATCAATTCGGCTAGATGGCTACCTTGTTTAATATTACATGTGGAGTCTTCATTTATTGCAATAGGGATGGAAAATCTTGAATGAGCAATTCGACCACCAGGAAGTAACAACGATGCTATGCCACTGGATGCCACATTAATAACAATATCACCGCTAGCTCGCAATGTTGATGACAACGCCCTCCATAGATAAGTTTTCCCAGTACCACCGTAACCATAAACGAAGAACAACCCACCACTGCCATTAGACAGATACTGGATGATTATGTTGTAGATTTCTTTCTGCTCATCAGTCAATCTTGATGCTAATTCTTTGCTCTCTGCTTGGAGTGTTTCACAATCATAGTTCAACTCCTCAAACAACAATATGTTATCAACCAATCTTGAATCATCCATGTTAGATGTTGGCATCGGAGGAAAGTCTTTAAGAGACTTATTGTGTACCATCAGCATTTTTTCTAGTTCAATCAAACCGAAGTTTTTTTTCTCACACTCTTTTAGTATAAAGTCTGTAAACACGAAAAAGTAATAGTATTGTAAGGTGTTAGTTATTGTATAAATGTATTCATATGTATATGTGTGTGTGTGTGTATATGTATAAACTTTATCTATTTTAATATACATAAATATAATTAAATGTATGTTTTATGCATGATTGTAAAACCTGGTTTATTTAGTCGTTTCCTATACATGAATTGAGCATCTTCTGCTAAATGATGCCACACCTCATCCCATACATGTTCAGGTCTGGATAATGAGTTTGATAGCAACAATATAACAAACAACTTCCTCATCGCATGTCCAGTTGACCAATGGCTTGCTTCCTCAATAGCATCAATATACTCTTTGTTGTCATCTAATAATCCACGCACATAACATGCATCCCTGAATGTCAGGTATTCAACCCCATTAATTGTCATAATGTCTTTAAAACTGGTTGGTCCACGAACAATATTTAGAAGACATCTAAGATAATATACTTCACCGCCACCCGGAGGTACAAAGAAGATGCGACCAACTGAGAACCCCTTCTTCCTTGGATGCCACTCTCGAATATCTTTCTTCCAAACAAATTTATTGGGCATTTCAATGTATGTTAACAAACGTGCGTCTTCATATTTCTTATTGGCTTCGAACCATCCTTTGAACATACTTTGTCCCACTGTTTCCCGACCTAAAACATTATCAATATTTTCATCATCAGCGAATACAATGGACTGACAATTTGCAAGGTGGAAGCTTAATCTCTCAACAGCTGGTGTCCGTTATTGGACTTCAAAACTGAATAGTCGCCAAGCTGCCTCGCATGCTGAAACGTATCTACAATCGTAGTACATATTAATCTCATCCACCACCCCTCACCGTTTTCATTGGTGGTACTATTGTAGAATTCTGCCGTAACCCGGTCATTACCCTTATTGACATACTTGAAGAGGTACTTGATTGATCTCGACTGGTTGCACCATTCTATGTTGATATGGGCCTTGTACCTCAAAAGTAGGTATCTATTATGCGGGACAACGTACCGACTATCTAGTTCTATACCGTTCTTCTTGACTGTTCTGCCATCGTCCCGACGCATGTAAACTGGATACCCATCCTGGTCAAACCCAGACTTTGCTACAAATCGTTTGGGGAAGTGTTTTGAACACTTTCCATTAACCATGCACGGTGAATTTCTTCTAGCGATCCCACACGGTCCGTGAACCATGAATTCCTCGACTGCATTGTAGTATTCCATGTCCACTATCTTGTCTGGTACCTCAGCCTTTATAACTGAATCCATGTACGTCGGACTCGTCATGTCAGCTTTGTTTTTGAGGAATATTAGAATATGTGCGTGCGGCAGTCCACGTTTTTGGAACTCAATGGTGTAAATAACTACAATTACATAATAATCTTCAATTAGTTTAACATGATATACGCAGACAAAAGTAAAAACATAGTGTTTAATGGAATTCAATGTATACCTGATTTCACAAGACCAAAAACCTCACCATTCTTGACTTCCTTTATTAGACAACCCAATTTCATCTTGAATATACGACATAAAATATCTGGACGGTCTTCCGCATTGAGATTTCTCTTGGTAATGTACCGCTGTATTTCAGGCTATTTTGGATTACATGTGAGCGTTACAAATAGATTGGGGTAACCAATGTGTCTACAAATGACCATTGCATCCTGGTAATTCTGGATCATGTACCTTGCTCCGCCCGTAAAACTTGATGGTAGGAGTATCCGCTTTCCTTGGGTGCTAGCTTGTACTTCACCCCGCGTCAACACATCTGTCAATCCTTTTAAAGCTTCGCACCGCAGTGATTTTTGGTGTGTCCTTATGTATATAAGCCTGGCAGATTCAACCATAGTGTATGCATCCACTATAAATTGTTGGAATAACCTCTTAGCATACAATATGCTAGAAGTCTCTTCCAACCTTTCATGTAGCCGATAAGCAAAATACTCTCGTTGAGATATACGTTGCCTTGCATTATTGTTGTTAGAGCCATTGGTTGCAAACTGTATATCCTCTCTATACCCATCTTCCCCATAGGGAAATAGAACATGATATTGCAATGGTAAGTATGATGGGTTTAATTCAGTAATTCGCTTGAGCACCACAGAATTGCTGTCAACCAAAATATCTCTGTGGCCCATGGATGGATCTAAATCACCAACAATAAGTGCAGCAACCTCTGACATTGTTGGTAAGTTATAAGTTCTTGCATCTTTAGTTCTCTTACCAATTAATCTCATTTTTATCTCTACACGTGGATTCCTCTCAATTTCTGTCTTGGCCATACGGAATGATTTAACCAACACATTATTCCCGTCTAAAACCTCCTTAATGTCTTCCACCACCTCAACATGCAAATCCTGTGTAGCTATGTTCTCTCTTTATAGAGGAATAAAGAAAATTACTCGTTATATTTATTTAAAGTAATTGTTAAATGGATTGATAAAATTAACAAATAGTGACATCATGTACTATACCTGACAGAAGCAATACGGTTTTCAATTTCATTATCAGTATCATGAATATACAACTGTGCAAACTTCGGATAGCTCCCATCTGGTGGAATTAGGCTACCAATACGATGAAAGTTCTGACCATGTATTCTGAAAATTGGAGGGATGACCCGTTGTTTATTGTCCTGTCTATCTTAGCACCCATTGATGTAAAACAGAACATGTTATTATATGATCTTATATTTTGAAGAAAATGGTTTTGCTTCTCACTCGGTGTAAAAAAAAAAGATCATATAACTTCTTTGGAGGTAGTGTGATTCTAGGCAGTTTGATTTTCCCGTTCACACAACATCCTGAGTATTTAACTGCGTTTCTTGATTTTGACTTGTAGAGTCTTTCCTCATACCAAAAAAAAACAGCTACAATGCTCACATGTATCATTCGAGTCACCAAAGTCTACAGATTCCACTGAAATTGTAGTATAGAATATTAAGAACTTGTGAGTCAACATTTACTTTATACAATTAAATTTTTATAAACTAACCATCTTGTATGTTTGATGTGTTTGTTTGATGACCAAACACTTTATCCATTTCTGCAGTTAGATTGGGATAGTTGTTTGAGTCGGAAGAACTGAATCACAATTTGACTTGAAATGCATTTGCACATCATTCAGTGTACCATTCTCACACCCTAATATAATAAACATCTTATTAGATGTTATAATAACAATAATAATTACATTTGAACATAATATATACTCCCAATGGTTTTTTATACATGATAGTTTTTTCCATATATATATATATATATATATATATATATATATATATATATATATATATATATATATATATATATATATATAACATTGTTATAACAATGATGTTATTATATGTATACTTACCGTTAGACATGTCGGCCGTAATTACTTGACACTCATCTACTTCATAGAAATCAGGATTTAAATCGCGACAATGATTAAATGATGGTTCAATATTCCTACTTGTAGATGGTCCACTGTTTGATGACACATGATATATATCGCGGATTGATGAACTAATTAATGTGCGTTCTACAAATGACGGCATAAAAAAAATTAACAACTCACGGTAATAAAAAAAAAAACATTACAAAAAAAAAAAGAAAAAAAAAAAGAAGAAGACTTTAAGGCTAACCATGATAAACTACACGCAATGGGGTAGAGAGTGATGCTTGAAATACACCGTAGACATAATTTCGTGTTGTAGTATCACTACCACCGACTGAAACCTTGCATATTTTAGTACTTGACACAATTTCATTCTCTAAGAAAACAAACAACAGATGTATTAACAAAAATAAGCATGAACATAAAAATTACATATTTAACAATATATTTAATGTTATCTACATATAAATCCAAAGGAAATTAACTACAAATGAAAATTATTAATTTCTATTTTATAATAATTTAATAATTAAATACGTAAAAATATAAAAAAGATAAGTCAAATATAGATAGATTTATTAAACTACAATTTGTCTGTAATGGAATTTGTATGACAACTTACGCATAATTAAAAATTTATTAACATTCTATAAATATTATGCTCCAATACAAACTAACTAAATAGAAAAATAAAGGTAGAAAAAAGATTGGTTTGAATACTTTTTAAATAAAGTATTACTGAGATTTATTTACTTACACATGTAATTTATAGAACAAAAGAACAAAAAAATTACCACCGATAGATGAACAAAAAATATTACCACCAACTAAAATTTATAATTTTAATTTTTATTAAAATTCTATCCTTTCTTTTTGTAATATTATAATTGACTAATATTATTTATGCAATGTAATTAAAAATGGTAATTATTGTTTTCATAAAATAAATAAAGTAAATAGTATTAAATAAAATGTGAACTAAAATCATTTTGCACTAATAATATTAATATTATTAATACTATACTGCATAATCATAATAAAAAAACAACTAAAAATAAAAAATAATCTATACTATTAATAAAAACAATATCCTCAGTTTTAACTTCCCGCCCAAAACAGACCTATAATATTTTGGTCTGCGTAATATTGTAAAATATGGTAATACAATTCCTATCCCTAATACAATTGTAAATTCTAATAGAATTCGTAATAAAATATATTCTTTCATACGTTCCTATTTGTAATACAATTCTAGACTAGAATTACTAATGGTAATAATTCAGTATATATATATTTCTCTGCAATGCAATCTATACTATTAATAAAAACAATATCCTCAGTTTTAACTTCCCGCCCAAAACAGACCTATAATATTTTGGTGTGCGTAATATTGTAAAATATGGTAATACAATTCCTATCCCTAATACAATTATAAATTGAAATAAAATTCCTAATAAAATATATTCTTTTCTACGTTCCTATTCGTAATACACTAGAATTACTAATGTTAATAATTCAGTATATATATATATATATTTCTCTGCAATGCAATCTATACTATTAATAAAAACAATATCCTCAGTTTTAACTTCCCGCCCAAAACAGACCTATAATATTTTGGTCTGCGTAATCTATACTATTAATAAAAACAATATCATCAGTTTTAACTTCCCGCCCAAAACAGACCTATAATATTTTGGTGCGCGTAATATTGTAAAATATTGTAATACAATTCATATCCCTAATACAATTGTAAATTAAAATAGAATTCCTAATAAAATATATTCTTCCCTACGTCCCTATTCGTAATACAATTCTAAACTAGAATTACTAATATTTTCTGAACATTCGTGCATGCATTGCCGGCGCACGAGTCAAGCTTTTTTTAGTTCATTTTGGGATTTCATTTGCACCCCCTGCGCACGAGAGAGAGCCTCTATGCTATACAATTCAGTATGCCTTAGAAAAACTCTTGTATAAGTAGTGGTGCAAACCACTTCTCAAACCAATGTGGGACAAAAGTTACTTGAAAGGTTTTTCTCTATATTTTTCTAACTCAAATGGGTGAACTTTGAGAACCAATTTCTCATTCACCCATTATCAGTTTAGATGAGGATATTATTTTTATATATAGTATAGATATGTGTTTAATATATATTCATAAATAATTAAATGTGATATTTTTTTTTGAAAATTAAATGTGTTATTTAAACTTTATATTTTTTTATTTTAGATTTGTAGTGTTGTTATGTTGTTGTGTTTGTATTTTTTTTATGAATTTATTATTATATATATTTTTTAATTAATTTTTTAATTATAATTATTATTTTAATTAAACATATATGCTAATAATTATTTATATCATATCAACATAATTATTAAATGTAAAATTTTTCAAATCTCATGCTATATCTTTTTTTTTTAATATTATCGACTCTGTTACGATATATTATTTGTTCATAACTATATCATGCATTTGGTATCTAATAACACAATGCTTTATAATATTCCGTATATGCTAATAGTATGAAATGATATTCAATATAACAACCAATTTAGTATTTCTAAAGAGTTAATACATTTCAGAATGAGTTTTCATGAGTAATATTTGATTTTATTATTTTAAAAACATTATCAATAATAAAATTACTTAAATTTTATGTCGTGCATCGCACGGGGGCAAATACTAGTATTAATAATACTACTAACAAATACCGCTAATAATACTACATAATATAATATAATAATAATAATAATATAATAATAATAATAATAATAATAATAATAATAATAATAAATACAATAAGCGAACAAATATCTATGAACGCTCAGACATCAGACATTGAGCTTCATTTCTCAATGTCTGCCTCTCTCTACAATACTCTTGTTCTCCATCTCCAGTTGGAGTAGAAGCTACTTCTTCAGAACTCACCTCAAAATTAGCCACTTCTTTATCTCGCAGCAAAAGCTTTGATTCTACTTAGTTTGTTCATAGCTTCTCGACAATCAGTACTCTTAAGAGGTAGTGTGATCTGAGTACTCTTAATCGAAGGCTAATTCAAGGAAGCTATGTCTCGGACTACCAACTGCCGGAAAATTTACTCTACCTTACTCAGAACCTAAAAGCTAAGTTTCATCTAACCTTCGATTACATATATTGCTTCTATTTCATCATTTCCAGATCTGTGTTTTTTATAGGTCCTTGATGTCGATATGGGTATAACTTGTATTTGATTTAAACTAATCGCATGTTTGATTTAAAATATGATTTCCACATATCTTTGTAATTGGAACATGTATGTGATATATCAACAGATCTGGGAATTTAACCATGATGTGGTCAGATTTCAAACACCAAAAGCACAAATCTAAGCTTGTATTTTAGGTTTATTCAAGATATCAAGATATATTATTATGTGTCTAGGTTTTAATAATTTCTGAATTTTAAGAAAAAATCTACTTATAATGATTTAAAAAGACATGAATGTTAAACTTACCTATGTGGTTCTCAGCAATTTTTCGCTTGGATCCTATACGAACAGAACCTGTAAGCTTCTTCATCTTCTCAGTGAATATTAATTTGAAAATTTGTTGGAACTTGGAATACTCAATGATAGCTTTGATTTATAGCAGTATATACTTGGAATACTAACAGTTAGATTATAAATGCCAATTTGATTATTAATTATGTTGCCTATTCATATTTTGCAGTGTTTAATATTTTGTAGTGTCAAATGTTGAAAATAAAATTAGTACATTATTATGGTTTTAAGTTTCTGTCATTTTGTATCTATTTTTTTATAGGTTGAAAATTATAGTTTAAATTCCAAAATATTTTTTTATGATTATTAACTGTGTTATATATTCATAGTTTTTTAATTTTTATACTTCTCTTAATGTTTAATGTTTGGAGATTCGTTGATTGAATGGACTTTTCCATATTTTTTGTTGAAGAACTTTGATTTTTGTTGTTGATTGTAATGTTTTAGTGGCTAATCTTTGGAGTTATCCGAGCCCTTGATGTTTGGAGAATGTATTTTCAGCACAAGTGTGTGATATTGGAAGAAGGGAGCACGCTGAGAAGCTGATGAAATATCAGGTTTCCCGGAATTCCATACTTGGCTTTAGAATTTCTTTGTTCTTTCTGTGTATGATTTTTTTTTTAATGTAAATGTGATTGTGGTTTTGATGAAGAACAGAACACCCGAGGAGGAAGGGTGAAGCTGCACTCTATTCTGATGCCTCCTCCTGAGTTTGACAACAACGAAAAAAGTGATGCGTTGCATGGTAAGTTCCAAGTTCCATTTTTTTCTCTTGATGGGTTTATAAAAAGTTATTCACCAATTAAAAAGTAAAATAACTCTTATTAGCAAACTACTGCCTAACACAGTAAACACTTTCTTACCGGTATTTCGCATTTGTCCTTAACAGAGAAATGAGAAGGACTTTCATGGGTAGTATCTCTCTTAGGTCTCACATGCCTTTCTACATGCTCATTCATGCAGGAACTTACTACTGAAACACCAGTTTTTAATTGTTCAAGTGTCTCCATGGTTTTCATGATGTCATTCACTTCAAGCGTTTCAAGTTTTTGGTGCATAAAACTAACCTTAGTCCATTGCATGTTTCTTCTACATGGAACCATTACTAAAAAATAATATTATGCTCAACTTCTTTTTCAGTGATTGAAAACTGATTACAAAAAATATTATGCCTTTGCATATTTGCTTCTAGATATTCCTCAAGCTTCACCTCTTGTTGTTTAGTCAGTATATTCTTTTATAAACCATTCTCTTTTTTTATTTTGCAGGAAATGAATGAAATCATCCAGAAGCAACTGGATGGATTTCTGTACCCAAAAAGACAGAAAATTGACTAGGGTTATTGACAAATCAAAATCAGATCCTGCATCTATTATGGACTCACAAAATTCTCCAGGTATCAATTATGATGATTGGACTATTAACTTGTTTGGGATACTGAATATCTTATTTTGCACAAATATGAATTTTTTTTCCAGAAACCATACTAATTTATTAGAAATATCAAAAGTAGAGTTTGATTACAATGCAACCACCTACTTGGAAGAATAAGTAATTGGAAACCTAATAATCAAACTTAGTCATAAACATTTTAAAACAGTAAATTTCAAAGAGTTGTAAATAAGGCACAATTTATTAAAAGATCCATGCACCATTTTTGTCCTTGAGCCACGCAACCTTATGTGCCATAAGGCACATTTATATTCAATCACTTTCCTCCTTCAAGCTTAACATTGAGAATGCCCTTGTTCTTTGATGTTTGCGTTGTTGAGAACTCATCTCTATCACCCACAGCATCTTGATTGCTAGCAACACCAACCCCAAGAGAACTTTCCTCTTCATCACTTCGGAAAATTCCTCAAGATCATCATCATCCACCATTTGGTGTTCAACTTTAGAGCTAAAATCTTTGTCATGAATGCCCAAAAGCGCTGGTGCATGCACTTGAATCAATCTCTGGTCAGTGTCTATCCTCATGACAGAAAATGCATTGTGGAGATTCTCAAATTGTTGTTTCCTAATAGCCACCCTAAATATCATGCACTGTCCAACCAAGGATTCTAATTCTGGTGGGATCAGTTGAGTTGCCTAACGGTAAAAAAATAAATATCCAGTTAGAATAATAAACACTTACTATAAAATACACTTCTAAATATTTCCATTAAAATGTTGTAAAAATATACATTTGGACGCCTTGACTTCAACTCTGCAGCAGAAATTCCCAATAGCTGATTGCACTCTCTGTCCCAAAGGAGAAAGGGTGCATTTCCTTCTAGATCTGCAACTCTAATCTTCAACTTGTATCTCAATTTACCTTCTTCGCAGTTGCTTTCACACTTTCCACAGTAATATATCCTACCCTTTGACTCAAGTTTCTTGTTACAACCAAGAGCTTTACATGAATTGTAAAACCAATCGTCATCGACAGAGCCCTCTATACCAACTATCCTAGCTGCAACCCAGCAGTCCCCATACTGTAGCATAGAAAGTTGTAAAATGCAATACAATAGATTTATATAGTAAATAACAACACAAATCACACAAACCAAGTACCTCTCTGGTTTGGTAAATTTCATCGATAGTTTTCATATCTTGAGCAGGACTTTCGGTTTGCTCCATCATTCTGTCATAATTCAAGCTTGGAAAGGATGCAATGCTCCTCATGGGTGTTTGCATACCACGAAGACTTAAACTAAAAATATTAAGGTCATAAGAAACAAATACTCCATATTTTAAAAATATTACAATACTTAAAATAAATGACTATTACCTCTCTCTAAACTCCAAAAACTCTTGAGATTGCTGGTTAATAAAGACTTGTGTCACATCATATGAACTGCAAAGCCTCACCTCACCATCTAGACATATTAGAGTATGTATAATCAATTACACACATTTTACATAGAACAATATATAGTTAATTATGTATATACTTACTGGTCACATCAGTCCTAATTCGACAGAATTGCAAGATCACCACCATTAGATCATGACTACTTGCATTGAAAAAGGGCTCAATCTTACCGACATGATCATCCCATAGAGTACACCTAATCTGATTTCCACTATAAAAGTTAAGGGGAATTAGATTTCTCAAACTCTTAATACCAAAAAATAAATAAGTACTCGACTTTATATATTACTGATTTAAATTATTTACATCTATATTATAAATTATAAATATAGATATATATGGAATAATGTTATTGACAATTTTCTGTTCTGTGTTTTCTTGCAGATGGCAGACTATCCTGGAAATGTTTTGTCCCTTCATATGTCAAAGCCACAGGGTTCACATATAGAAGACTCCCTTTGAATGGTAATTGAAAAAGAACAGAAGCAAAATTTTACTGACTTTTATACACACACACAACCATTTTGCTACATTTAATTTTACTGACTTTTATACACACACACAACCATTTTGCTATATTAAAGCATACATATATTCAAACTAAACTTTCAACTTTTTTTATTGTAACTATTAACCATAGTATATTTTAAAACCTACTCATTTATATATTAGGAAATGAATATTTAACTCCTTTAAAATGACATTCTGTGTCAGAATCTCTACTATACTAAGAAAATCACCATATCAAGTATACTAACAGTGGATAGTAATTATCATCTAAATGGGAAAAAAATCAAAATTAAAGCAGGCACAATTATGTTCCTTTTATTATTTTTAAAAATTACCAATTATTGACTCATAGTATTTTCCCTGTTTTTGATTAAACAAACATCTTAATATATGTTGATTGCTAAGAATACTGATTTAAATTATATATAGATATATATAGAATGATGCTATTAACAATTTCATGTGTTTACTTGAAGGTGGGAATCTACTCTGGAAATGTTTTGTCTCTTCATATGTAAAAGCCATAGGGGTTCACGGAGGTTCACATTAGAACCCTTCGTGAACGGACCAGACAACTCAAAGCCATTTTTTCTGAGGTAAATTTTGTACCCAAACAAAATTGTAACCACAATCATATATTTGTTAAATAATTACCTTGAATTCTCAATGGTAAAGTCTATAAGTCGAGTTGTTTTTTCGGAAATCATTTTTTCTTGGGGCGAGTATATTTCAGCCACTCTCCCAATTACATCTGTAATATAATGAAATTTGAAAACAAAATTGAACACACTTGAAAAACATAAACAAAAAAAAAAAGTAATTTCAGTGTATATATATGTACCAACCAATAGCTTATCATCAACACCTTCAACTTTTAGAGCCTGAAATGGTGTAAGACGGAACATCTGAGTTGGAAAGTCAATTTTTTTGAATTGCTTAACTGTAGTCTGGTAATTGAACTTGATCATATACTTGTGAGGGGTTGTCCTGTATGTGTAGAAATTGGTGATGACCAGGAAATTCTTAACAACCCAAACTGAACCTTCCTTAAAATCGTTAATGAATTTTGGAACCAATTGTTTTGGGATGTGGGCATGTACCAATGTTCCCTGCATATATAAATATACGAAGCAGAAAGAAGAAGTGAAAATATTATCCTTTAAGTTTACTGTGTTTAATACAGTTTTGTGAACTACAATTATATTAATTTTTTTATTTAGCAAAACACTAATTGAGTACATACTTTATGTATGTTCTGTGCAGTATGTTTTGTGCAGTATTCGAAGAAGGCATCATAGTTGTTTGTTTGTAAGTAATAAAAAACTTTGCATTTTTCTTTCTTTTTGATATTCATGTAAATGAATTTCAATAGTAATCACCTCTTTATTGTGAAATACAACCTCCTTGCTTCTAATTGCATTGCTTCCTCTCCTTTCCGGTACATTGTATGCACGAACAACACGAACCTTCATGGCACTCCTAACATTGAAGGGTGAGATATCACTTCCAAAAATAAACATGGGATACATAATGCCGTATAAGAGATAAACTTGCAAGGGATTTGTTATTCAGCAATGTGTGGTTGAATGGTTCAAGCTGGGCATTATTTATACAAACAATTGTTGAGGAATGAATTAGTTGGATATTTAATTTTGTATTGATTTGTTTGCACCGATTTGTATTACATTGGTTATCAAAGGTTATCTGCAATCGAAAAGCCATTTGATATCTGCAATTGAAAAGTCTATTTGAAACGGTGAATTTATTATATTTTATTAAACCAATAGTATTAGTATATTATTATATCTGTATAACTGAAGAATTAGTATATTATTAGTATTAATATACCTCTATATCATCATTTATCATTTATGTTGTTTAATGTCACCAAAACTGTTGCTTTTTTTTTATTTGGCGGGAATCTTTTCCTTATTCTTATTTTCCAAAGGATTATAGTAGAAGATTATAGTAGAAGATATATATATAATTTTGGATAGGTACATGAAATTTTTCTTGGGTCGCAGGTTGGCGACATAATTGGTTAAGAAAAGCTCAACCAACTGCTCGAAACTGTTCACTGAATACTCGAGCAACTTCATGCACCACCTTTGTGCTGCACCGACTATAGTAGTTAAGAATGCCTTACACATCAAAGGACTTTCAGCTCCATGGATTTGCATCCGAGCTTGGAAACTAATCAAATGCTCCTTGGCATCGCCCGTCCCATCATATGTCAAATTCTCAGGTAACTTGAACTTTGTCGGGGTCCTATAAGCCATGATCTCTTGAGATAATGGACAGACTCTTAGGAAAGACCGAGCATTGTCCGTCCTTCCATTCGCTTGATCCTACAGATCCTGAACCTGCCTAGCTAGCACAATGACCTCATCCGGCCTTTGCCCACGCCCAATCGGGGATTCTCCGCTACTCTCATGAACTGAGTGTTCCTCGACCTGTCTTTGAACATCTTCGTACCTCCGGTCGCGTCTATTTCTAAGAGCGGCCTCCCTTGGCACCTCATGTGCATTTAGATTTCCATTGTCTGGCACATCCCGACTTCCCAACCTATCTAAGGCGGATTGACACGGGCCTCTCGACCTAGCTCGAATTGGAGATCGGTGCAAAGCGGTCGACCTTTCTTGCTACACCTGCCAAGAAGACCGGGTCTGTTGCTACTGCAGTGTCCTCTGGGGCGCACCCTTCTCACGAATAAGCAACTCTCGCTCGTACAAATCTGTCATTTGGGTGAGCGCTTCAAGAATTCCAAGTCTTTCTGGCGTGGGTGGCAGAGGTGGAGGCACCTCCTCAGCACGGTCTCCCTCAGCGACAAGGTCCTCCACTTGCATTTGTTCACTCTAAGCACGAGAATTCTGGCAACTAAGCTTCTCTCGCAAGTCACCAGCACGGGGTCGGGATAGCTGCTCTCGCAGGTCCCTTCCCTGAGAAACAGTTTGCCCCATAGTACCATTCACTTGTACCTGAGGTAGCGTTCTACCTTGACCTAGACGACTCCTAGTGGTCACAATTGTTTCATACTTCCAACTTTCTTAGTCTGTTAGATCCACACGACCTTTTGTATCGATCCCCATGGATGGCGCCAATGTTGGTTTATCAACCATGGATGGTCGAACGGCAAGCTAACACTACTAGAAAATCGACTAAGTGCTCGGTATGAAATTAGAGTAACTTCTCAGTCCTCTTTTCTTTGTATTATGAATTGCCTATTGAGTGTGGAAAATTGCTTGTCTCTCTCAAGATCTTACACCCCTATTTATACAAGTTAGGAGGGATTTCTCCCTTAGGTAACCCTAAACTATCATATTCAAGTCAGGAATTCTTTCCTTATTACATTTGGACACTTTCCTAATCTACTTTGATCTTCCTTCCGTATCTTCCTCGCCCCACCACCCGACTCTTTAATAAACCTTCCTAAAACGCCTTTAGGAAACCCTCATAACTGCCTTTCTCACGGCGCCTTCTAACTTCAGCCATGGCTCCTAAGTCGGCCGGACCAACTCCTCTTCTTCAGCTCCTGTAATCCGTCTTTTCCTCTATGATAATTAATCGTTCTAATAGCACTGCTCAATCACTCTGAGTCTAAGATCTTCAACTGCCTTGTCACCTCATGAAACCAATCCCCGGCCAACCGACCCATCATCGGCTGACCTTCGTCGTGCCGTTGCACCTTCCTCCGAGTTTTTCAAGCTCTCCCTTTTCCCCCTGCATCTCTCTCCTTCTAATCGGTCGTCCTTTCATTTATTCCGAGCTTCAAGTAGCGAGTCTTAGCCCATCCCCCATCACCAAGAGTTAGTTATAAATCCATCAGGGCTATTCCCAAATAAACATTCGTGTCTAATAACCCATAATTAATGCAAGACGTTCATCAGTTGCATATCTAAATTTATTATTCTGCCAATGATATTATGTAGCGAAACTTAATACTATCTACCGTGGGATAGTATATTTGATCAAAATCAATCAATTAAGGGTCTCTACGTGAACCCGGGGCTACAAAGCTTGCTTTAGATCACACCACCTCATTATTCTTGTTTCTCTTTCGTACAAACACTCATTAGTAACCTACAGGGTTAACACTAAATGGTGTACGTGTTATAAAGAGAATACATTCATTCAACGAGCTGAGGTATGTCTTAATTGCTATTTTATATATTGAATAGTTATGGCACTTCTGGTGCTATCAGATTATCATATAACAGTGTAATTTGTAAAGGCAATTGTGTTGTCGATAACTATAATATTTTTTATATAAATTTCTCCCATATTTATAAAAGTTAATTAATGGCAATATCTAAATGAACTAGATTCTAGCCATTTCCCAAAGATATTCAGATCAGGTTGTTTCAGATTATTTGGTATATCTATAAGTTTATTGCGGTTTTTCGCCTTCTGGACGAACGTCTTCCTAACATAATACTTCAAGAGATTTCAAGAATGACAAAAATCTTAACTAGATTTAGTTTTCCGCAGATTTTTATCTTCTACACCAATAGGTCTCCTACTCTTCTGGCGTAAAGGAGCATCGATCAAATATATATGGCAGATTATTTGCTAAAATTGCAAATTGAATATCTATTGAACTTTTAGTTCAATTTAACTAGTACGTGTATTTAAATAATGAAGACTTTTTCATTACATTAAATTTATTGGCATTCCATTAAAATTTGGACTCTTATCTCCCTATAATGCCGAGAAACAATCTTCATTAAGCATGATGTCAACGCACCTAATTATATATTGATCTGTTATCATGGGCTCTAGGTATTTAAATAACAGATGGAGGTTTATAACCAACATATATACCTAGTTTCTTTGATAGCCCTTAGAGGTACGCTATGGTGGTGACAAATGAAAATAGATTGCACGCTAAAAGTAACGCGTATAGGAAAATGTTTATTTTGAAACCACGTACTAGGTGTAAGGGGTATAATTGTGATATGCAAGTGAGTCAATTTTGGATAAAAACATTATTAGTATCTAAAATTATGTTTTTCACAACAAGAAAACAAGTAATTTAGGAGTTCCCCTCCACAATTTATTTGCTTCTAGCCAACTAACATGATATGACTAACTTTATAGTATCATCTAATCACATCATGCCATGATCTATCATAAGCTGTTTTGGTTGAATAACATAGCACTAAAGATAGAAATTTAAGACTTCTTTCATTAGGCATTAGCCACCCAAAAATTAATCCCCAGGCCATATGAGGTCTTTCAGACCTTTATTAGAAAAACAATATAATCCAACTACTAGACATATTCTCAAGTAAGGAAGGCTTAGAACTCACAGAGTATATTCTCACAAAAATTAAGTCTTTGATGTATATATCTTTTGAAACTCAATAACACTTAAAATACTTAGTATAGTCTCGTTATGTACTGCTACTGGAGTATAGGGTGACTAGTAGGCTAACAGAGTATGTTTATTAATTCTCTTTGTAATGTTCTACTTACAAAGCTCCATCCAATTATATATGAAATAGTCTAGTACGGTGTTGCACTCGTCATAACAATCCTTCTAGGATTGACAAAGGATTTGGGGATCATTTTCGAACAAATATTCATTATCAAGGTTCGGTAGTCTAAGGGCTGATATAGAAAATTAGAGCTCTTAGTTTACCTTCTACGTAAATATATATTCAAAATTGAGAGCTTAAAATTTTAAATTCCAATATTTGAGATAAATTTCAATATTCAAGACTCATGCCAAATAATTTCTATAGCAAAAACTAACACTATAAACAGGTTTGACTTTGGACAAATAACCACTGACCTTTTGAATCAGGAATCAGGATCAAGTCAATTTTGTACTAGAGTCATATAAATTGTCCTAGTGTTGTTATTCTATAATTAGTACTATGAATTTGTCTTTTGGACCAAAACTATATCTAGACTTCAGCATATAGCATCATTGATCCATAAACTGTGTAAGACTATGATCCTTGTAAGAATTAATCTCTTTTAGAGAATTTTTATGTGCTCACTCTTGATAGTAGAAAGCATTTGACAATTGATATGATTTATGAGTATCGAGTACGATACATGATAGCATACAAATATGATATAACTAGCCTTGCAAGCATGATTCTTGAGTCACAATTAGCTAGCATTCAAGCAATTATTCAATAAAATATTCAGGTTCACATGCAGTATATAGCAATAAATTGCATTATGAGATGAGAAAACCTGGTGAGATTTGTATTAGTAAATGTTAGAGCATCCCTATCAATGGAGTTTTTTCACGGTTATTAAGGAGTTTTTGTAAGTGTGATTAGGAAAGAGAAAGTGAGAGGGGAAGAAAAAAAATAACAAATCTAATTAGAAAACAAAATAAAAAAATAAAAAATATAAGGCTGTCAGGGCGGGCGCTGCACAGCAGGCCTCTTGTATTATTTTCCGAAGTAGCGAAATCACTGTTCCATGAACTCCATTTTACAGATGTTTCATCCTCTTCTCTCTCCTGGTCTCTCTTCCAAGTCGGATTATACTGTTTCAATATCCCGATATAATGCATTGATAAGGATGCTCTTAGCCCACGAAACCAGCGGTAAGGATTTGACAGAGTGGTTTTGCACTATCATGACACCATATAGGTATGATAAGACCGCAATATCTTCATTTTTAATCAGCTGCGTTGCTACTTCAATTTTCCGCCTGAAATATTTCATCGTCAATATTTTCATCCGCCTGCTTCTAATGGCAACAGGAAAAATACAAATGAAAATTCATTTGATAATAAATACTATAGCACTTATGTTAATCCCACTTGGGATAATGGGTTAGTATTATGCATATGTTACTCTCAAGGGCAGAACTAAAGTATTGAACATCATAAAAGATCATAATTAAACATCAAGTACTTATCTTTAATTTTAATGTGTAGCAAAGGTCTAGCAGGATGCATGTGAATTATGTTATATTATGTAACGTTTATTATTATTATTGTTTACTATTATATGCTTATAGTTTTCTATGGCTGTAACTTAGTCTTATTGGTTAGCCTATAGAGTAGGAGAGTTAGTAGTTACCTGTACTATATGGACTCCTTCTCTTCTGTATTTGTTTGATGAAATTCAAAATCATTTCCTAAGCTGGTATCAGTTGCGTAAGGTAACCGATATTTTTTTTTCCATCTAAATCGATCCTACCATTATCGGCTCTCCGATCATCTCCTTTCTTTTCGTTCCTTACTTTCTCGACCATGGCTGCCCCTTCCGATACCACGCTAGCCATTGCCACCAACTCGCCGCCGGTGCCACCACCCTCACTAACCGCCGCAGATCATTATGTGTCGGTTAAGCTTACCACCCGGAACTATCTGCACTGGCGAACCCAGCTGGTTCCGTTCCTCCGGGGTCAAGGATTACTCGGCTTTCTCGACGGATCGAATCCTTGCCCACCGGCGACAATCCCGAATGCTACACAGTCGGCGACCATCACCGCTGCTACGCAGCCGGCGCCGCCAGCAACTCCAAACCCGGCGTACGCAGTCTGGGTTCAACAGGACCAATCCATACTGTCCTTATTGATCTCCTCCCTCACCGACGAGGTTATGTACCTCGCCGTCGGCCGGGACACCGCCCGGGAGGTATGGGATGCGATCACCGCCGCCCTCGCATCCTCGTCACGCTCGCGTTGCCTGAGTCTTCTCGGCCAATTCCAAACTCTGCGTCAAGGTCATCTCTCGCCGGCGGAATACCTTGGAAAAGCCCAAATGATCGTCGAGGCTTTGTCGCTGGCCGGACGTCCACTCTCTCCCGACGAACAGATTCTCTACGCGTTGCGAGGTCTCCGCCCGGAATATCGCTCCATGGCGAGCGCCTTGACGGTTTTGACCGCTACGGTGACGTTGGCACAGCTCGCCGACCACCTTCAGAATCAGGAATTCATAAATTCCGATGACTTCGCGCTCTCAGATGCATCCGGATCTACTCCGAGTTCAGTCGCGTTCTTCGCTGGCCGCGGCAGATCCAACAACGACTCCGGCGGTAGGCATTCTGGCAATCGCGGCGGTGGTGGCAGACAATGGAGAGGCAGAGGTAACGGCGGACGTGGTCGTGGTAACGGCAATACACCTCGCTGCCAAATATGTCGATCCCATGGCCATTCGGCCGTCACTTGTTTTAAGCGGTACGACGACCGATTATAGTTTTCTATGGCTGTAACTTAGTCTTATTGGTTAGCCTATAGAGTAGGAGAGTTAGTAGTTACCTGTACTATATGGACTCCTTCTCTTCTGTATTTGTTTGATGAAATTCAAAATCATTTCCTAATCATGCATACCAGTTGTTATGTCATGGACTCCGGGTCCACCTTGCAAGGTGGACCTAGGTTTATGTTCACAATTTTAGAACTTCATGCTCACAATTTTATAACTTTATGTTCACAGTTTTTGAACTCTATAATCACAATTTCATAATTTTTTTTTGTGAGAACAATTTCATAATTCTATATTCACAATTTCAGAACTCTATGTTCATAATTTCAGAAACCTGTGTTCACAATTTCATAACTCTATATTCAATAGTATAACACAATTTTTGAATCTATATAACAAAATTGTGAATAGAGTTAAAAAATTGTGAATATTGAGTAATGTAATTTTGTATATTAAGTTTTAAAATTGTGAACATAGAGTTCTAAAATTGTGAACATAGAGTTTTTTTAAATTGTGAATATGGATCTAGGTCCACCTTGCAAGGTGGACCCGGGTCCATAGCATAATTTGTCGATGCATACTCATACAACTGGGCCTCCGGTATTCTGCATCAAACAACTTACCAGCAACTCCAACAATTGTAAAAGAGTCAATAATACTTTTAAAAAAAAAACATTTATATATAACGTCAACAACCACAGCTAGGGCATCTAGTCGTTATACCGTGGACCGCGGTCAATGATACTACAGTTCATCTCAAAAGATACTGCCTTACATTTGTTTTTATATTATCGAATGAAACTGTAGTTATATCGAAATGTAACTGTAGTTGTGTTGAAATGTAACTGCAGTGTATATGAACTGATACTGAATAACAGTTTCACATTTGTGTTTTATATTATCGAATGAAACTGTAGTTGTGTTGAAATGTAACTGCAGTGTATATGAACTGATACTGAATAACAGTTTCACATAATGTTTTTATATTATCGAATAAAACTGTAGTTGTGTTGAAATGTAACTGTAGTTGTGTTGAAATGTAACTGCTTTCATTAATCAATACATATAATTTGCGTAGGGCATCACGCCAGCTCACAGGTCTTAATTAAATCGTACATCTGTCCCTCCAATCATGGGGTCATTTAACCTTTGTCTCTTCAAACCGTCATAAAAGAAACGTGTTTTAATTTATTTGATTTCCAATCCTCATTGATGTCCTCATTCAAACGTGGCACAATGCGCATAACCTCGGGACCCCTACTGTGTGCATTAGTCTACGCATGTTTTATATCCATCAGTAGCAATATAACACTAGACACCACATATTATTCACTACATGATGTGTCATTATATTAGATAACATTTTTATATTTGTCTATTAATAAATTTCCTATTAACTTATGATAAGGTCAAATAATTCATGAGTAGTCTTTTTTTTTTTTTGGAAATATTCATGATTCTTTATAATGTACTATTTATTCTATATTTTTTCAAGCATTTTCAACCCAAAGAATCTAAGCCCTAGCTCAAAGAAACTAAGTCTCACAACCGGGTTCAAACCAATGACAACCAATTTAGAATAGTAATAAGATGTCATCACACCAAATGGTAGGGCAGTCTATGTTTTTTTTTTAATTCATATTACAGAGATAAAAATGACCTGAAATCTTTCTTTGGCCATGATTTCATCTCAATTGCAAAGTTGATGTGCCATTTTTTTAGACATTACGTACTGTGACAACTCTGACAGGTCAAATTGCGCAAATTATATTGTGGACCATGATCATAGCTGATACTGCAGTTGTGTTGAAAGGATATGTAGAAGAATATTTGATATATCAATTATGTATATATTTAGTTATATTATTTCCAAACTATTAGAGTATATTTTAGGTGAATAGCTTGATTATATGCATTCCTACCTTTTGTATTTATTTTACCGTTAATACATTTTGTATATATACTATGTAATCCTTTGCTCACAGCAAGTCAATATACATAAGTTAATACATTATTTTCACTCCATAGCCATGTATTCATACGTATAGATCAAATCTTTCAGGATACTACAGTTGTGTTGAAAAAGATACTACAGTTGTGTTGAAAGGAAACTGCAGTTGCACAAAACAGAGACCGTTCATCCGTTCAACACAACTGCAGTATCCTTTCAACACAACTACAATATCTTTTCAACACAACTGCAGTATCCGTTCAACACAACTGCAGTTCCAGATGGATGACATGGCCTCTGTTCCGCGCAACTGTAGTTCCCTTTCAACACAACTGCAGTATCCTTTCAACACAACTGCAGTATCAATTCAACACAACTGCAGTATCAACCATGACCCATTGTCCACGGTATAACGACTGGTCAAATTGCATTCAGAATTGCAATGGTTGCAATTTGACTGTCAGATCGAATTGCAATTGCAATTTTGGCAACTTTTACATTTTTATTATTACTTTTATTATTATTTTAATTATTACTCCCTCCGTCCCATTTTATGTGTCTTACTTTCCTTTTTAGTTTGTCCCAAAATAGTGTCTTCTTTCTAAAATTGAACATAACTATCATTCTAAATTTCCCAATTTACCCTTTTGACTTTTCAACTTTTTAGACTATTAATAAGGTAAGTACAATTGTACTTTGTACAAATAACACCTACTTTTGAAGGGCAAAACTGGAAAGTTAGTATCATTTATTATGTTGTATTAAAAACCGTGCAAAAAGTAAATGAGACAAACAATTAGGGACGGAGGGAGTATTAATACTTTATTGATAAAATTAAATTTTTAAATAAGTTGATGTGGTAGTGGAGTTATTGTTTTTAAGAGGAGAGAGAATTTCCAGATGAAGAGCACTGATGAATTGAGTAATTGTAAATTTTGTGATATGACATTTTGAAAGTAAGAGAAAATTAAATGAGTGCGAATTAAATAGCCTATGAAAAGCATCGACAATGATGTCATCAAACCAAGATAAACTTGAGTTTTCTTAATTAAGAAAATCATACCAAGAGAGTTGACTACACCATTACAACATTTATTTATTCATTAATATATTATCAACTCTCCATGGACGCCACCCTTTTAAGTGCTAGAAATCACCCGGGCAGACCTACTCGGCAACGGCACCTTCTTGATGAACTCCACCGCAACATTGACGGAGTTGTTGGCGGCGAGGTCAATGAAGGTGTCGGCCTCGTTGGACTCGGCGGTGCCGCCGCCGGCCAAGTCGGAGAGCGCCCGGATAACGATGTAAGGCACCTTTTGCTGGTAGCAGACGAGGGCCACAGCGGCGCTCTCCATTTCGACGGGGCTAACGTTAAACTTGTCGTATATGAAGTCCCTGTAGGCAGCGTTGTCGAGGTATATGCTTGCGCTCGTGCCTTTCTCAACTCTCATCACCTTCGGAGTGTGGGTTAAACATTTTGTTGCATTTACGCAGCCTTCCAATTCCAAACCCTACAGAATATCAACTTATGATAAGCGTTATTTTTTGGGTAACGATGAAAAGGAATAGTCACTATTTGAGGTGTAAATTAAGTTAATTCAATCGTGTAACTAAGGACAAGATGAAGTAAATTAGCTTAGGTTACCTAGCCAAACGTTATATCATGACCACGGTTCACACTACACTGTGGACCCTGGTTTATGTGTTTGTGTTTTATGTTATGACTTCTTGTGTCTTGCATTATAAAATTCTATACCTTATTATAAGTATAAATTCTGTACCTGAAACAAATTAGCAATTGTGTCTTGTGTTATGAATTTTTATGTTTGTGTTGTGAAATTGTGTCTATGATCACAAATTATACACCTAAATTAGATTTGAAAAATAATTAAGTAAATATATAACATGTGTATATGTCTTGTGTTATGATTTTTTGTGTCTTGTGTTACAAAATTTTATACCTTATGAGTATGAATTCTGTACCTCGTCTTTTCAATCCAGCTGTTTCCATAATGCTATATATGCTATGTGTCTTGTATTATGATTTTTGTGTTCCATAATGCTATATATGTTATGTGTCGTCTTGTATTATGATTTTTGTGTTTTGTGTTATAAAATTCTGTACCTCAGCTCGTTATTTCAATCCATGGTCCATAATATATACTATGTGGACCATGGTCCATGATATAAATTGCCGTTACCTAGTTGTTTGAGTCAATTAAATTAAAAAGATCAATAGACAACTTACATTAGGAGTCTTACCAAGATAACCGTCACACCATCTTAGTTGAAATTGATCCCAATTAATCCTTATCATCTTCTTTTGAATGTCAAAATTACGTACCTCGAGTGATTGGGCAATTTGGAAGTAATTAGAGTCAACAGGAACCCAAAAGATGTGCTGCCTTTCCTCAGGAGTGGCGTCGACAGGGAAGATTTCCTCAGGTTGATACCAAACGTTGTTGAGAAGGTTGTCTTGATAGTTGCATTGATCTACGTTTGTGGCGTATTTGGCAAATTTGATGAATCCAATTTCTCTCGTGTAGTCTCCGTTCCCTTCTAAAGGCAGTTCATTTTCTGGACCATCTCCATACCTCTGCGCCCAAACATTAATTAATTCATAACTATTTTTAATTTCTTCAATTCATTCCCTACTAAATAAACACCATTTTCAACTAAATTAGTCTAATCTCACCAGAAAGGTAAATTATTGTGTGGACAATGATCTAAAACGACGTCGTTTTGATGTTAAAAATAAATATTTTTATGAGTTTAAATAATTTATAATGTACTTATGTGTTAGAATAATGAAATTTCTAAGTTAAATAATGTATTTTATGAGTTAAAATAATGTACTTTATGTGTTGAATAATGTATTTATGACTTAGAATAATGTACTTTGTGTTTTTGGACCGTGATTCATACTGTTGTGTAGATTACGGTCAAAAAACACATAAAGTACATTATTTTAACTCATAAAATACATCATCTTATACTTTAGAAATTTCATTATTCTAACACATAAAGTATATTACAGATTTTTCTAACTCATAAAATACATTATTCTAACACATAAAGTACATTATTCTAATTCATAAAATATATTATATTACCCGAAAAATTTCATTATTTTAACATATAAAGTACATTATATTATTTCAACTCATAAAGTGTATTATTCTAACTCATCATAAAGTATATTATTAGCCTAGAACATTCATTATTCTAACAAGTCTGTGAAACAAGAATTTTTCTTTTTAACATCAAAATCATGTCATTTTGAAGTGTGGTCCAAATAACTGCGTGGACTGTAATTTGTCACGGGGAATGCAGTACGCCCCAATCTTTTTTTCTTTTCTTTTTTTTTTTTTTAAATAGGGTCGTCCATTCAATAGTCAAGAGCCAACACCATTCATTATTTCTAAAATCTCTAAAATCCTCAAATCAAAATGGTTCCAGATTTTTCCCACTATATTGTAAGTCCACCCATTCCATATCAACTATCTTTTAATTATTATTTTTTATTTATTAACATTTGTAATTATGATTTTATAATCTATAATTTAATTAAACCAAACAAATATATTTAAAAAATTATTATAAATTTAATTCAAATTATTAATTTAATTAATAATTATAAAATTTTAAAAAATAAAATAAAACATTTCTCTTAGTAATGGGAAAGAACAAAGGAGTGGTCACTAGTTAGCGGCCATTCTGAGACTGTTAGTGGGTGGCATGAACCCACTGAACGTTGGACATACCTCCTCACACAAATTTTCTTATTACTTTTTTTTTTTTTTAATTTCACAAAAGTTTAATGAACCAAGATTTAAGGTTTTTGCCAGATGAACTTGCCAAACATTCAAAGGAGGTTTTTGAGTCAACCCAAAACTTGCTCAAAAACCTCCATTGGAAGCACTCATATGCCAGCCATCCTAGCCCAACCCAATGAGTTCGTCCATTCAATAGTCAAGACTCAAGAGCCAACTTATTATATTACAAGTACTTTTATTTTTATTTTTCTTTTTTAATTGTCAAATCTTGTTTTAAGTAAAGAATATTTAGTGGTGGGTATAAAATGTGCATCAAATACCATATATTTGATTTTTCTCTACTATATATAGGTCAAATTTTACCCGTTGAAATAGAAATGATCATTTTTAGAATATTATTATATGATAGGATGGATCGAAATCTTTTTTTTTTTTTTTTTTTTTGTTATTCTTCTTGTTTATGTATTTGTGTTTGTTTACCTGCCAATTCCAAAGAGCAAGGTGTGACCAGTACTGAGGGATGGCGACATCTCCAATATGGAGAGAAGGATTTGCATTTCCAGCAATTCCATAATGCACAACTCCATACACATCAAATGCACTCAACAACAGTTGTGTTGTTATGCCTGCATTTAGCTATTATAATATATATATATATATATATATATATATAATATATAATAACATATACAAAATAAAAATTAGAACTTTCAAAAATTAAATAATAAATAGTAGAGCTAACAAAAGTTACATACCATGGCAAGGCCAGTCATAACTAAAATGACAGGTTTTCCCTCGATGGTTCCAAACCGAAATCTCCTCCCTTGAAGTATGATAGCACACAAGGTCAAGGGTAAATAAGTAAATTTATATGACAGCATATATTACTTGAAAATTTATATATGTTAAGGTTTCGAGATGATCAGAAACGTATATTTAATTACCAGCATAGTCGATAACTAGAGTACTAGGTTTATAACTCGGGTGTCCGAGAAGAGGATTCATTTCGAACATGTTCGGAATTACCAACCCAAGATAAGGCCCTTGCTCGTTGGCCTTCTCAATAAGCATTCTTGTCTTTCCATCATCTAAGAAAGACCCATTTGCCCCTTCTTCTAGGGTTTGCAGAACCAAAAAGAGGACAAGAAATGCAGAGAGAATTGTAGAGGAAGCCATGGGTGAGAACTAAGAGTGATAGTGAGGAAGAGAGAGTTTGGAATGGGTGAATTGTGGTGTCATGTGGAGATGATATATATATATAAAAGAAGGATGAAATTATTGCATATGCTAGAAGTTAAGAAATTAAATGCACGTTTTTCATGCCAAAATAAATAGTTGGAATATTATGTTTCAACAAAATTAAAAAAAATAAAAATAAAATAAAATAACTAATATATGCTTATCATCTTCATCTTTTCATGATTACAAATTTTTAAGTATTATATTTTGGATACTTTCAATCAGATCAAGTACTTCAGAAGGTGTTGCTTGCTTTAATTATTGGACGTATGTAGAATTTTAGGAAATCCTTAAAATAATAAACAAAAATAAACACTCTTTATTGCTCGGTATCATTTGTAACAAGTCGTCTAAGAATGGTAATGGAGCAAGTTTGGATTTGAGTATCTTCAACAATCACCCCATCAATCATAAAGAGTGATATATTTTTTATCCCACCGACCTTGGAGCAATTGTTATACCATGGACCATGTTTCATATTGTATTCTGAAATGTACCTTCAGTTAACACATTCTGTACTCATAATTAAAAGTTACACGTAATAAACAAATAACTTGATAATTGCTGACACATAATATATATGATAGCTACAGGTACAGAAACGGTCAACTGTATGTATAGAACGTGTCAACCACATATACAAAATCTGTAGATTATTTTTAGATTAGAATCTACAATGCAAGGAAGGTCTTGACCCATGATATTATTTGCCACCCTGGAGTAGAAACCTATTGTGGATATCCACTTCAATATTAATAATATTTTTTAGAAGTAATATATTAATTATAATTACTTGCCATAGCTTAAATGTAATAAATTGTCTTACATATATATGAAAGTTGTAATTTTAGTGGTTTGATTTAGTGATGTCGTCCTCTAGGAATGACTAGGAGGGATTCGAGTAGCAAGGGATTAAACACGAGTTCATCGAGTGTTTGGAAGCTAGCCAAAATGATGTAGTTGATTGCATGAGATAATGATAAAAACAAGTAATTAAATAGAGAAATAAACAATGACAAAGAGGAGGATTTAAATCAAATAGCAATGCACAAATACTTTATAATATTCTAAGGTTCTAGGCTAAACAAAGCTAAACAACGAAGCGAGGGAATTAAGTCAATGCCAATGCCACTCTCGTGGACATTGGCTATCACCACAATTCTAATCCCATTCTCATAGCAATTAGACTAGGTGAGACATTTAATCAAACACATTGTGTGCATAATCCCTTCCAACTTCCCTTTCTCAAGAGCAAGTTAGAATTGTGAAAGTGGTCACGGTGGTCACTGTGGAGGTCACGGCGTGACCTCCACCGTGACTCCCGTGACCACTTTCTGATTAGTGGTCGTCAAATTGCTGGTCATGGTGTGACCAGCAGCTTGACACTAATCAGAATGTGTCAAAGATGTCACTCTGCTGGTCACGGTGTGACCAGCAGCTTGACACCCTCCCGGTGGTACGGTTTGACTTAAATCCTTGTTCTGTTGCTCCGCTGAACTTCGTTATGATTTTGGACATTCATTCTTGCACCATTTTTGTCTTGAATTCATCCCGATTTGCCTTCATTTTATGCTTCATCATGCCTCGGTCCCCGGTTTTCAATCATTGCGCCATAAACACCTAAAATATACTTCGTTCTTACACAAACACATAAAATTCACTTAAAAGTTAGTTCAATTAAAGCATATTTATAGGTTAATTCACGGTTTATCAATATACACACACACTATATAAAATAAAAAGAGGCGCCCAAATAAAATAGGGGTTAGATCTTAACCCTTGAACTAATCTAGATCAATGTTCCCGAATGATGAATTTAAAAAAAAATGAGGTGGAATTTTGGTAATTTTTCTAACGAGCATAGATTTATACTTCAAAGTGCAAAAGTTTTACACTACACGTGCATAACTTTATGCTATGAGTGCAAAGAGTAATATTAATTTGAAATATTTACAAAAGTATCACAGCCTTTTTTTACACTAATATTTGAAAGTGCAGAAGTATATATTATCAAGTGCACAAATTTATACTACAAAGTACATAAGTTTTATATTACAAGTGCATACGCATATGCTACAAGGTTTGAAAACAAAAGTTTCTCTTTTTAGAACTGTTGTAATCAAAGGCTCAGATCTCACCAAACTTTTTACCTAGACGCCTCTTTTTACTTGATCAAGACCCTATGTATATGTGCACGCTCACATGAAACCTATTCTCATGGAAAAACTAAGAACAAATGGACAAACCAATCTCAGCCGTTCATATAGAAAAATCTAATGGATATGATGCAGTATGAGAAAAATATGGTGGCTTTTTATAATTCTTCTTCTTTTTCTTTTTTTTTTCTTTTTTTTTTAAAAATTTAAAAGTATAATTTTAATACAATAGAGTGTAATTTTTAACCGAGTGCATTTTTGGATTAAACCTTAGAACTACTAAACCAAAAATAACTATGTCCTAAATCCTACACCAAACAAAAATGCAAAACACTAAACCAAAAGAGGAGCAAGCCGCCGGTCGAGGAGTCGCTAGAGCACGCCGCCGGTCGAGGACGACAACAAGACGGCTATTGGTGTCTGGGTTTGTTGCTGTCGCTTCTGCACGCACTCAGGACGAGGACTTAGCGGACTTGGATGCAGAGCAACCGGACGAAGCTGCTTGGGATGATGAAGACCGGCGGAGGTTTTGCGTGTAGTTTCGGGCAAAGGAGAAAGAAGAAGAAGAAATGACCGTTTTACCCTCATTTATATTTAATTTAACATGAGTTATGTTTTTCCGGCCAAAGTTGGCCGGTGATTTGGCCGGAAGGACCAAATCTGTTAAAAAAACATGGTTAAAGGACTAATTTGTTAGTTTTCAAAGTCAGATGTCGCAATTAACAGGACCCCTATAGTCATAGGACCAAAAGTGCAATTTACTCTAATAATAATAATAATAATAATAATAATAATAATAATAATAATAATAAAATAAAAATAAACTCAAAAATTTGAACTCTAAGTGAACGATTGTTATACCACGAACTAGGGTTGATATTGTATTGTGAAGCCTGATACAAAAATTCTATACCTTCAGTTAAAATATTTTTGTACCTATAGTTAGTGTAATCAAATAACTTGATAATTGTTTACACATAATATGATAACTACAGATATAGAAATTGTCAACTGCAGGTACATAATGTGTCAACTACAGATACAAAATCTGAATGTTACTTTTGGGCCAGGACCTACAATGCAAGGTAGACCCTGGTCCATGGTATAATTGCCCTAAGTGAATTGTACTTTCAAACGGGCCAAAATGCACATTAATAGTTTTGGAAAGTACATCAAATATTATTTGAAAATGTGCTTTTAAAGTTAGAGAAAATTTATCAAAATGCCATTTTACTTTTTTCCTTCTTGCTCTAATCAGATCTAACTAGATGAATAGTTAAGATTGATTTTTAATTTTCTTTTTTGCAGTTGATATGAAATCAATACTACTTTATTAACCATATTAATGTTACCTCTATTATGTGTATTAAGTTATTATTATTCTGTTATATTCCTAGTCAATAATGTACCTAGTCAATAGTCATTTAGCTAGGGAATAGGAGAGGTTTAATCTATTAGGACTCTTCCTCTCTCTCTGTAACAGTGTGCAGAATTCTAATCGTTCATCTGGTATCAGTAGTGTTAGGCTTTCTCCTCCTTCCGTTTGAAAAATCCAATGGCGCAACAACAGTCGACCAACACCGACCGTGCGGTAATCACAGCCCCACCGCCGGCGGTTTCACCACCCAACCCCGTCATTACAACCGCCCATCACCATATCTCAATCAAACTCAATTCCAGGAACTATCTATACTGGAGAACTCAAATCATCCCATTCCTAAAAGGCCAAAATTTGCTAGGATACTTGGACGGCAGCCTGCCGTGTCCGCCTGCGACTCTCGGATCTCCGTCGCCGGCCGGATCTTCCACCTCGACGCCGCCCGTCCCGAACCCTGCGTACAATGTCTGGGTTCAACAGGATGCTTCGATTTTGTCGTTAATAATTTCATCGTTAACCGATGAAGTTATGTATCTAGCTGTCGGCCGTGAAACGGCGCAAGCACTGTGGACCTCCATCACGACAATTTTCGCGTTCTATCAAAGCCATTCAGTCGGATCTAGGCGGTGAGTATCGCCGACTTCATACGGTCTTTGAGTCCCTAGGCATAGTTCATCGTCAATCCTGTGCCTATACCCACGAACAAAACGGCCGGGTTGAGCGTCGGAATAGACATGTTGTCGAAACCGGCCTCGCTCTATTAGCTGAAAGTTCAACTCCTTTTGAGTATTGGGACTATGCCTTTGAAACAGCCACCTACCTCATTAACTGTTTACCGACATCTGCCTTAAATTTTGAAACACCTTACTACCGCATACATCAAAGTCACCCACCATACACCTTTTTCCGGGTTTTCGGCTGTCGCTGTTTTCCCTATCTCCGTCCCTATAATCGTCACAAAGTCGAATACAGGTCAACACCCTGTGTTTTCTTAGGTTACCCGGTTTCGTTTAGGGGATACCGATGCTTGGATCTAAACACGGGTACAGTCTTTATTTGCCGGCATGTGCGGTTTGACGAAAATGTTTTCCCGTTTTCTTTGCAGTCTTTACAGGGAAATACCACCGCGACTAATGATGATTCACCATATGGCGTGGGCCCGGTTCTTGTGCAACCACAACCTTTACCTGTGGCATCACAACCTGAACAGGAATCTCGCCCACCTCCTATTCTACCAACTTCAACTAGTGTTGCTACCACTCAAACCACCTCTTCTGAGTCACAACTCAACACGGGTTCAGTTCAACAAGGTGGTCATGCTATGAGAACACGTCGCAAGACAAAAGGTACAGGCGAGTAGTTTTTCGCTCTTACAGCCTCAACCGATCCAACATGCTATTCTCAAGCAGTGGGTCACTCACAATGGCGTGATGCCATGGATCAAGAGTTTAATGCGTTACTGCATAACCATACTTGGAATCTTGTGCCACCGACACCTACCATGAATATCATAGGCTGCAAATGGGTATACCGGACCAAACGCAAAGCCGATGGTTCAATCGAGCGTTACAAAGCTCGTTTGGTTGCGAAAGGGTTCAATCAAGTTGCCGGCGAAGACTTCTTCGACACCTTTAGCCCGGTGGTCAAACCAACAACCGTCAGGTTATTGTTTTCTCTGGCTGTTTCGAACTCCTGGTCTCTACGTCAGCTTGATGTACACAACGCGTTTCTAAATGGAAATCTAGCTGAAACGGTTTATATGAAACAACCACCAGGGTACGAAGATCCGCAGCATCCTGGTCATGTGTGTCACTTACAACGCTCTTTGTATGGCTTGAAACAAGCACCCCGGGCGTGGTTCAAGCGACTTCACGACTTTCTACTATCTACTGGTTTTTTACCATCCAAGACAGATGTTTCGCTATTTTACTACTCCTCTCAAGCCTCACGGGTGTTCCTGCTTGTTTATGTCGACGACATTATTATGTTGGGCAATGACGCCACTCTGATTGACAACCTGTTACAACGGTTATCTTCTGTTTTCAAGATCCGAGATCTCGGGGCTCCGACTTTTTTCTTGGGTATAGAAACTATTTCTGATGACAAGGGGTATTTACTGTCTTAGAAACGGTATATGGCGGATATTTTAACCCGTGCAGGCATGTCAGATTGTAAGCCACTAGCCACACCGGCCTCTGTAACTCAGCCCGCGTCACCAGAACAGGATCTCTTTGACAATCCAACTCAGTATCGTCGGATAGTTGGGGCCTTACAGTATCTAACGATCACAAGGCCAGATCTCTCATACGCAGTCAATAGACTCTGTCAGTTTATGCACTCACCCACAGTCACTCATTGGTCTATGTTAAAAAGGGTTCTGCGGTATGTCAAGGGTACACAGGATTTGGGTCTCCGTATTGTGTCATCACCTACTACAGAAATTCATGCTTACTCAGACTCAGACTGGGCTGGTTGTCCTATAGACCGAAAATCCACCAGTGGCTATGCCGTCTTCATTGGAAAGAATCTCGTTTCCTGGGTTTCTCGCAAACAACGCACCGTCGCTCGTTCATCCACAGAGGCAGAGTACAAAGGTCTAGCGGATGTCTCAGCTGAAGTTACGTGGCTAGTATCTCTGCTACGTGAGTTGGGTCTCCACTCGAACACTCCGGCGACCTTATGGTGTGACAATCTTGGCGCTACGTACCTGGCAGCTAATCCGGTCTTTCACGCTCGCACGAAACATGTTGAGATTGATTACCACTTTGTTCGTGACAAAGTAGCGTCCGGTGACTTACTTGTTAATTTTGTATCAACACGCGAGCAGATTGCAGACATCTTCACCAAATCGCTGCCAGCTCATCGATTTCAGGCTCTCCGAGACAAGCTCAACGTTGGGTCCACGCAACCTTGCGTTTGAGGGGGAGTATTAACCATATTAATGTTACCTCTATTATGTGTATTAAGTTATTATTATTCTGTTATATTCCTAGTCAATAATGTACCTAGTCAATAGTCATTTAGCTAGGGAATAGGAGATGTTTAATCTATTAGGACTCTTCCTCTCTCTCTGTAACAGTGTGCAGAATTCTAATCGTTCATCTACTTAACATCATTTTAAAATTTTCAATACTTTTATACGGCAAACCAATAGTCCAAGCATTAAAGTTAAACATATGAAAGCAATACTCCGTAACATCATTTTCAATTTTTCACAATTTCATGCAATAGTTTTACACTTTTATTCTGCAAACCAATAGTCCAAGCATTAAAGTTAACATTCTATCACTACTTCAAATATTTCATATATGGGGAACTTTATATCTTATTTGGAATTATTATATTATTGTAGGTGTTGAAAGGCCGGCTGTATAATTATAATGCATTATATTGCATGTGCGTGTTTCCATTATGGAAAAGGGGAGCACTAGTGGCGCTACGGATCGGTGATGATGATGATGATGATGGCGTCATTGAATTGTTGAGTTTGAGGATTCTGAGCAACCGGTTAAGGGTAACAACGGATAAATCCATGAGTTTTTCGATATGTGATAGCCTCAGCCTGGCGTCCTCTGAAGGGATCGGAGTGCATGTGTGGGAACTTGGCAATAGTAGATTCTTATTTGCTTCTTTTTTTTTTTTTCCATGAGAGGGATATTAGCAGGAGGGACTTTGGACTTTTGAGTAGAATCTTGTTATTTTGAGGAGGTTGGGAACTAATGATGATCGATCACCGTAAATTTAGATGATGCATACTTTATTTTATAGTGTTTAATTTAATAATTGGTATTATCTAGTAATGTTTTTCTACTTAATCTAATTAAAGTGTTACACTTTTTATTTGCGAAATAATATTTATAAATAGTAGTAATAATGCTTAATAATAATAATAATAATAATAATAATAATAATAATCTATATCTATTCTATATATAAAAGAATTATCCTCCTCCCAAATTTTCCCGCCCAAATTTAGGGGCAGTTTAGTCAAAATAGTGTGAATAAGTTATGTTATATGGCTCTTGAGAAAGCTTGGGACCGCGTTGAGAAGTCGTTTGGTTCGTGGATGAGGTTAGGTGGTCGGCGGTAACGTAACGACGAATAAGTGGCTCGTTTCCATCACAAGTGGGGGTGAAGGGAGAGTGTTCCGGCGAGGAAGATGTAAAGGCTCGTAATGATGGATGTTTAATGTAGTCTATTATGAGGCCTAAACCGTTGGGGGAAGGGATAAATTTCAATGATGGGGGTTTAAATGCTAAGGCCGTAAAGAAAATGAAGGAGTGTTAGTTAGTTGTGGACCAAAAAAAGAGGGTTGATCTAGAGGGGGAGAGAGATAAGTGGGTGACATCCATAATTGTTGAAGGTCATATTAGTGAACAGTCTAATGAGGTGGGGTCTGGGATCCAAGTCCACCCGAGTTGCCTAAGTTGGAACTATCCCACTGGCAGTTCAGGTCTTGTTGGACTTTGTTTCTCAAATGAAGCCTGACATTTTATTTTTGATTGAGACTCTTAGTGACGCTAAAACAATGGAACGGATAAGAGTTGGGTTAAAGTACAATAGTTGTTTTACGGATATTGGGGATCGACTTGTAAGGTGTGGTCGAACAATGTAGGCCGGAATGGGGGGAAAAGGGAGTCAGGTAGAGAGGGGAGGGAGTTGAAGCAATGTGTACATCATATGCGTTGTCTCCAGGGTGCTCAGGATGAATGGAGGGTGAGGGAGTTTGGGAAAGTGCAACGCTGACAATTTTCTTCTTAAAGAACCAGTGTGGGCCAAAGAATTATGGTATAAGGATGGGGATTGTAACAGCAAGTATTTTCATAATTTTATGAATGCTCGAAAGCAACGAAATCGGATTCAGGGGCTACAGAGGGTGATATGAGGCCAGTGGTGGAGTGCGTAGACAAAGGAACAAAATACAGCCTTGTTAGCGCCGATTTCGCAGGATGAGGTGCGCACGACTATATTTACGATGCACCCGGACCAAATCCTCAGGACCTGATGGCTTATCTCCTGCCTTTTTCCAAATGCATTGGGACATCTTAGAGACTAAGGTAGTGAATTTTTGCCAATCTTTCATTAACTCTGCTCAGTTACCCCCATCTATAAATAATACCCGTATCTTCTTCTATCTTCTACTATAATAAAGCAGAAACTTTTTGGTAATTAAAAATAAAAAAAATTCCCTCAAAGATTAATAGGCATTATAGAGAAGGAAACGTTGCCCTTTTGTATAGCGCAGCTAAAATAATTAATGTATATATGGTAATGGTTCATATCCCTAAAGTTATTCATTATAGCTTATTAATTATGGAAATGGTTAATTATTTCCTTTGCCTTAGCTTGCCATTTCCCATAAAATCAATTGGCAGTTTCAATATGCATATTAATGAATCGTCAGAAACCTATAGAATGAAGAGGTTCACCTACTTATAAATAGATCTCTTGGTTTCAAAGACAAGCAAGCACCTAGCGTATTGGTTTACATAACAGATCGAGAAGAAAATACAGTATTAAGAAGGCATTGGAATGTCTCCTCTCTATTATGTTGGTCGTGACATTTCACCGGCCTTTAAATACCAGAGCCGCAATCAAGTTGCCTGTTGTGCGTTCATAGAAGGTCCCAGGTCCCAGAAAGAAGAGGCAGCGAAGGTGTCAAATATAATTATATAAATAAGTGATGTTCCATGATTCATAGTTTTTTTTTTCAACGTTCATGTATACATGGATTTTCGAATACAAACAACACAGCATCAACATTCATGATTTTTCATGTGCGTATATATATTCTATTTTTTTCTTCTTTTTTTTTTTTGTTTTTTTTTTTTTTAATTTGCAGGGAGAGGATCTAGACTTCAGGTACATAGAACTACTTTTGTAATATTGACTAATGGAGGTAAGGCATTATAAGATACAGGGTAAAATTTGGTGTGGTTGATGCGAATGGGGATGCATTTATCTTTTTACTGTGGGACAGGGAATGTGTTGAGTTATGTGGGATGTCAGTTGCTTATCTTAAGGCAATTCAGCCAAAGGTTAGTGCCATTAACGAAATAATTTATATTTCTTACTGTACTGTGATGTATATGCTTTAAGTTTTATTTTATTAAGTAATTGACAGTTGCCGAATTATTGTTTTAAGTTTTATTTTATTCTTACTGCTATATATATGCCAATTCAGCCATAGGTTAGTGCCATTGACGAAATAATTTAAATTTCTTACTGCGATGTATAAGCTTTAAATTTTATTTTATTAAGTACTCCGTAATTGACAGTTGCCAAATTATTGTTTTAAGTTTTATTTTATTCTTACTGCTATGTATATGCTTACTGCAATAAGCATTATATTATATGTTCTACTCTTCTTTATTATTTGCTGTTTAAGATACCCGAGTACTATTTAAAAAGTATATGTTCAATTACTAACTGATTTACTGCACTCTTTTCATTTTAAATAATATGAATTTGTTAATCGCTGCTTTGAATTTTATAGGGAATTATTTGTTTTTAATACTATAGTAGATTTTGTGTACTATCTCTATATATACTCAAACACCATCCGTTCAATACTGCATTCACCATCTTTATCCAATCTCACATCCACTCTATATTCTTGCTCAGGAGATTTCACCTTACAATGTTAGGACTGAGTGCCATAATCGTGGTCGCTGAACTCAAGGACAACGTAAGGGAGCCAAAAATCTGATAAAATGCTTAGCTTTGGTGAGCCCGTCCGAGTTTACACACAGTTTAGATGTGCAAACGTGATCTTTTGCCTCGCGAAGAGAACAAAGACGTTCTTAGAGATAAGAACAAGGGAGTAGGTGGGCACCGGGAGATAGGAGCTGCCCCAGGAGACAAGGATCGGAGGTTGTTGATGCCGATGCGCATGAGGCCGATGTAGACGAAGAGGAAGAAGATCTGGAGGTTGAATCTGGCAAATATTATATTATTAATTGTGCATGATATGTTTCTTAATTAGATTTTCTAAGCAAATACTGTATTTATGAACATGCCTTTTTGTATCTGTAGATAAAAAAAATAATGATAAAGTTGCTTGGCCTGTTCTTATTTCTAGGCATATGATTGACAGTGTTTACTATAAAAGTTAATGATTAGATGTTTGTTTATGGTGTGGTTTGAGTCCACCCTACATTATATTGTTTGAATACTCTTTCTATTGAAGTAGATAGTTATATGCAATGTATAGTGAGGGCTTAGAGCCATCCTATCTCACTCGCATGCTCAATTGCAGATGGTGGTGCTAAACATGGTGACAGTACGTAAATTGGGGCATAGCTTACTTGGATGATGGTGAATTGTAGGAAGTGAAAAATCAGGAATAAAACAGGCAGGTGGCCGGACAGAAATGAATCCTAAAAAACAGGTTTTGCCGAACCGTTGAGGGATGAATTTTTGGAGAAAGAACAATATAATGGTGCTATTCAATTCGATCAGTACGTCAATCTTGGAGGAGTCCCTGATTAAGCACTCTAAGGATAACTCTTCTTTTTTGCAGGATCTGAGTTTGTTGCAAGCTAAGAGACTCCAATTCGCATGGAAAGAGACCTAGAGGTAAACATATGGTAACTCATACAATCCAAGGGAATGAAAGAATAGGTTGGTAAAGCGTGGTGTGAGGTTCATGTTTTTGGCCAATTTGTGGATGGTTGGTTGAAACTCTAATAGTCTGTAAACTTTTAAAACAAAGAAATATTTAGTTAAAGTAATCTTCAAAGAGTGAAATTTAATATCACTTACTTCAACTTATTTTTTATGAGAGCACTGAGAGTTGAAAGAAATTTGTAATTAAGGATGAGGATATTGGGATGAAAAAAGTATTCATAATCCACAGTGGTCAGCCATAAAAACATAGAGCACCCGTGCCAACTATAACGACTACTAACTATGGAGGATTATAGAGTTATAAGTTCATCAAAAAAAGTTTGGTTAATTTGTTTCATTAACTGCACATGTACAAGTAAAGAAATATATATTTCATTGCTTTTACCGGTATGAACAAATTAAAAACATTTCTTAGTGTTTTCACCACATTTTTTGAGAAGAAATAAAATGGCCTTTTGTACAAAATTTGTTATCCATTAGAAACTATAAGAATTCCAAGATGCCATGAGAAAACTAACTACACTTAACAAGTTTTCCACATACTCATATGACAACATGAAGAAACTAACTACACAATGGATAAAGACTACTCTCAAAATAATGATAATAATAATAATAATAATAATAATAATCTACTATATTAAAGCTAAACATTTTTGGTAAAAAAATAGTTTCATGTTCCCGTCCGGCCAAAACGCTAGCGTTTTAATTTTGTATTTTAATTAAAATTCATTAATTACATTGAGATTTAAATGTCTTAAAATTCGAAAAGTTATTTACGTACAATGGACTTATTTGATTATTTGCATCTAAAAGTATAACAAATAATACGTTGTAGAGAAGTGTGCTTTTCAAAATTAAAGCATAAATGAAAACGAAAATACAAAATGATATAAATCTTAAAAATAAGTAGAACAAGCGCCTTGCCAATCTTGCGCACGATATCAAACAAAGTCTACATCAGCACAATACAGAAAATAGAAAATAAAGATTATAATTGAACCATACTTCAATTATAATTGGACTTCACATATATAAAAAAGGAGAAATTGGATATAAAATCAATGTTTCTAAATAAATAAACTTTTTTAAATGAATAAGTTTTACATAACATATTTATATTTAAAATTTAATAAATAATAATTTTTAATATCATAACATAACAACAATACTTATAATTTTTAGTCCGTGCACCGCACGGGGCAAATACTAGTTGTTTTAATACCCAAATGCATTGGGACATCTTAGGGAAAGGGCTTCACATGGGGTAACTCTTGCGCATCATGCGCCATCTATTACTCACCTTTTTTCGCAGATGATTGTTTGTTCTTTTTTCGGGCAAATAATCTTGAGGTGAGAGTTGTGAATGAGGTGTTATTTGAATATGGGAGGGCAAGTGGGCAACATGTCAATTTGGAGAAGACTTCGATTGTGTTTGGCTGAAATGTTGATAGGGATGATAGGGATGTCAATTGTGAGATTTTGGGTATTCATGAATAGGAGGGAAGGGGAAAGTACTTAGGTCTTCCAAGATTTGTGGATCGTAGGAAGAAGGAGATCTTAGGTTTTATTCGGGATATGGTGCGAGTGAAGATTCTTTATTGGGGTAATCGGTTTTTGTCTAGAGCTGAGAGGGAGGTGTTGTTAAAGACTGTTCTTCAAAGCATCCCAAATTATATAATGATATTTTTATGCTTCCTAAAGGTCTTTGTGATGAGATTGAGAGGATTACGAACTCTTTTTGGTGGGGGTGTGATAGGAGAAGGGGTAAAGGCATTCAGTTGGGGACTTGGGGCGAGCTTTGCAAACCAAAACAGAATGGGGGATGGGTTTTAAAAAGGTGAGGGAGATGAATATGGCCATGTTAAGAAAGCAAGGGTGAAAGTTTTTGACAAATCTTGATGCTTTGGTAACTAGGATCTTTAAGGCTAGATATTTCCCGAATTGTTCGTTCTTGGAGGCGGGAGGGGGTTCAAATCCATCTTTTGTGTGGCCTAGTATTCGGGAAGCTTAGGGTTGGGGATCCATGGCTTCCTAATATGAAGTATCCCTACATTACTACATCGGAACCTGGGTATTTGGGTGAACCGTTGGTTGCCTCTCTTCTTTGTACTGGTACGAAAAATTGGGATAGTGAGCTGGTGCGCGATCTTTTTAATTAAAGGGATTACGATCAGATTATGAGCCTACCTCTACCTTCGAGGCATAGTACTGACTCACTTTATTGGAGGAGACAGGAGAACGGTATGTACTTTGTAAAGAGTGCTTATAGAGTGGTTATTGGTGAGTGGGATAGTCAAATAAAGAGTTATCTCTTGGGTGGGTGTGTGGAGATTGAACATCCCCCAAAGATAAAATATTTTTTTTGGACACTAAGTACTTTGTGTCTCCCTACGAAAGATGTGTTGGCTATGAAACAGGTAAATTGGGATCTTGTTTGCCCATTATGTGGTGTGGAACCTGAATTTGTGGTGCATCTATTTGCGAACTGCTGTTTTGCTTAGTCTTGTTAGTGTAAAATAAATAATGATTGGAGGATGGAAAACCTAGGTGTATGAAATGTGGATTGTTTTACCTATGGACATGGTGGAGGATATTGTTGTGATATGCTGGGCAATTTGGGAGAACTAGAATAATATGGTGTGGAAAAACCAATGCTTGGATCTACAAACTGTCGTAAGTATGGCGAAACAATATGTTCAAAATTGAAAGAAGTTTCAGCGTGCTGTTTGGTCTTTGAGGCAACAGATTAATGTCTCTTCCTAGCAGAATGCAAATGCTGTGTAGAGCCCTCCTTCTATGGGCTTTTATAAGTTAAATATTGATGTGGCAATGGACTTCAATTCAAAGAGGATGGGGTTTGGTTGGGTTTTAAGAGACACGATTGGCTTGGTGAGAGGGGTGGTGATATTGTCTAGGGATGGGCTCTATTCAGTGAAGGAGGTTGAGGCAATGGGGGCTCAAGAGACTTTGAGTTGCATAGTAAAGTTGATAATAATTACGAAAATATCACCGTATTTTTTAAATATGATCACATCAGTCGAATTGTTACAAATGTAAGGCTGAGATTGATTCTTATTTCTTTCCTATGATACTGCTCTTAAACGATCTTAGCAAATATATATATATATATATATATATATATATATATATATATATAGGGGTCAGGTTCAGGTGCGGTCGTGCTCTCCCGTGCGGTTCACACCACTCAATGTTACGAAATACACCACTCAATGTTAAGAAACACACCACACAAATATGCACTGTGGTGTGTTTCTTAACATTGTGGTGTGTTTCTTAACATTGACTGGTGTATTTCGTAACATTGAATGGTGTGTGACCACACGGCCACACGGGAGAGCACGGCCGCACCTGATCTCGCCTATATATATATATATATATATATATATATATATATATATATATATATATATATATATATATATATATATATACTCTCTGTTGTGTATATGACTGGGATTTTAGTTTTACCATTAGTTACTAACAGAGTCCTGTTCATACGTTCGGCAACACCATTTTGCTGGAATTTTCCAGGCAAGGTCTTGTGCCTGGCAATTCCTTGTGCTGCACAGAACTCAGTGAAATCTGACTCACAGAACTCCAAGCCATTGTCTGTCCTGAGCTTCTTGACCTTTTTCCCTGTCTGAGTCTTAACAAGAATTTTCCACTTTTTGAAAATAGAAAATGCCTGATTTTTATGTTTCAGGAAATAGACTCAGACTTTACGAGAAAAGTCATCAATAATAGACATAAAATATCTACAGCCTCCCATAGATTGGAATTTCGTTGGTTCCCATAAATCAGAATGTATATATTTCAATACATCTTTAGTACGGTGTGTAGCAGTAGAGAAACTAACCCTCTTTTGTTTTCCAAAAACACAATGCTCACAAAATTGTAATTTACCCGTACCTGAACCGAGGAGGCCTTTCTTGCTCAGGATATGCATGCCTTTCTCACTCATATGCCCCAGACGCATATGCCATAGTTGAGTGATCAGCATCAGACACCGATGAGGATACCGCAACTGAACCTGTCACAGTATTGCCATGCAACACGTACAAGCTTCCAAAACGAGAAGCTTTCATGAGAACAAGAGAGCCTTTTATAACCTTCAGAATTCCACCTTCAGCTATGTACTTGCACCCAGAGATTCCAAGGTGCCCAATGAAATCAGATTGCATTTCAAATCAGGAATATACCGAACATTGGTAAGAGTCCTGACAACGTTATCATGAGTTTTAATCTGCACACTTCCAATTCCACTAACCTTGCATTGGGTGTCATTACCCATCAAGACAGCTCCACCATCAACTGTTTCCAAAGAGATGAACCAATCTTTGTGTGGACACATGTGGAATGTACAACCAGAGTCTAGAATCCACTCAGTGTCGCTCCGTTTGTCACCGGAGCTAACAGATAACATAACATCGCCTTCTGAATCACTCTCAACAACACTAGCCTCAGCAGACTTCTTCTCTCTCTCTTGCTTGTTCTTCAACTTGAAGCATTCAGTCACATCATGACCATGCTTCTTGTAGTACTTACAGGATTTGTTGGACTTACGTCCTTTGGACTTGGATCTAGATTTTTTATTCCTACTCCCCGTTTCAACTTAACGACCCCTAACAGTCAAGCCTTCACCTTTGTCCTCAGACTTAGTTTCTATGTCAATTTTTTCTTTGGACAATAGATTCGACATAACATTGTCGAAAGTTAGGATTCCAAGAGAATTACCATACAACATAATTTCTTTGAAATGCTTGTATGATTTAGGGAGAGAAACAAGCAATAAAACAGCACGATCCTCATCTTCTATTATAACATCAATATTTTCCAAGTCCAATAAAATAGAATTGAATTCATCCAAATGAAACTGAATTGAAGTACCTTCCATCATACGGATTGTGTACAGCAGCTCCTTCAGGCGCAGCGTGTTCGCCAGAGATTTGTCCATGTAGAGCGAATCAAGCTCGGACCATAAACCTGACGCAGTCGTCTCACCTACCATCTCACGTAGAACCAATTTTGACAGTCACAATTGAATGGTTGAACGTGCATTGTCATCCAAATCTTCCCAATCTTCATCTGTCATTGTAGCCGGTTTCTTCTTCTTCCCAGCTAGCGCTTTCTTCAAACCGTTCTGGGTTAGAACGGCTTCCATCTAAACCTTCCAGATAGAAAAGCTAATTTTCCCGTCGAACTTCTTGATATCGAACTTGGTAACAATCGACATCTTTGAAAATAATTCTCAATTAAACCTGGCTCTGATACCACTTGTTAAGAATATAGCGGAATAATGCGGAAGCGAATAATAAAAAATTGAGAATTATAGAAGTTAAATAATAGGGATAAATACCGAAAGACTAAAGAAATAGGAATAAATAAATATATAATATATTATCACTCAAAGGAATGAAATAAATGAATATACTATATATATATATATATATATATATATATATATCTACGTGAAAAGAAGGAAATGGATTAGCATGAATGCATAGAAATTGATGTGTGAGGCAATTTACAATGCAAAAGAACAAAGCTATATATACACTCTAAAATTGAGAGTTTTGCGGCACGGACAAGTTGGAGAGTAAAGTGCGGCCACTGCAAGGAGCTCCATGAAGCACGGTCATTGTGCAAGAAAGAAGACCAGCAACGTGTAAGATGGAAATGGATGAAGACTGCATGGATTTGAATAAATTTGAGCCACACAAATTATCATATTCTAACAATTAAAAGAATTTGAAGAAATCCCTCTTCATTAAGAAAATTATTATTTTTATTATGATATATATTTAACACACCTAAAAACTGTATAAAAAAAAACTTTAGGATTTATTACAGAAATTTTGGAATGAATTTTATTAAATATGAATCATTCTAATGAAATGATTTCAAAACAAATTGATTATTCAAAAACTATGTTGGAACAACAAGAAAAGAAAATTTCAAATTTATTAAAATTAATTGAAAATTTTAACACAAAAATTGACTTAGTATTAAGAGAAAAACAAATAATTGAAAATCCAAAATTAATTGAGATAAACAATTCCATAGATTTGTTATCCAAAAAATTTTCACATATTCAAATCTCTATCTTCACAAATTAAATCCAAAACAAAGAATATTTTGACATATAATTTAGAAGAAGTCAAGAAAAAATTTGAAAAAATAATGAATCCTTTTTCAAGAAAGGTCAAGAACATTAACCTCAGAAGAACCTAGTTCTTCTAGAATTAATACACTAAACCAAACTAATAGTTCTTCTGATCTAAATAGACTTTTAAGAATAAATTCAAACAGAAATTCTTACCAACTAGAACAAATTGTTGATGTAGAAAGAGATCTAGAAATTATGTCAAATGATTATATTAAATTAATACATTAAGGCCAAATATTTTATACAAATAAGAAATTTTAGAAAATAATTCTAATTTAATTAGGACACATAGATCCGAAATGTTAGCACTACCAGAAGGTAGAACTGAAACATTTGGATTATTAACAAATGAAAGTATAAACCAAATTTCTTCCAAAAATTTAACTTATATACATTTATGACTAATTACAATTGGAGTTAGAGGACTAGTAATGAAACAAAGCGGGACAAAAGTCCTAGTTGTTGTTTTAGATACTAGAAATCAATCCTCATTAAACAAACAAGTTATTGGGGTAATAGAAGTGGACATGAATAATAATATGGGAATTCATTATTCATGTCCAACTTATACAATTGCCTTAAAAGATATTAAGTACATAAAACTCAAGTCCAAACAGAAGGATTTAGAAATTTTAAAGGATCAAATATTGTGTTGGATGTAATCTTGATGGGAAGATTATCCACACAAGTTTGTCCAATATTTAAAATAAAAATTGATAACATAATTAAGACAATTGCGTCCAAAGGAATTAAATTTTTTGGACCAGAACCAGTTTTTTCTTCTGTTCTGGTAGGAGAAGAATGAAAAATTGAAAATTTAACTACTGAAATTGAGACTTTAAAGCTAACTGAAGTAATAACTTACACTAATGAAAATGGATCGTTATTATTAAGATTCAAAAATTATGAAAATTCTAACCAACAAGATTTAGAAGAACAATAAATTTTGAATTCTAATATTCCAGGAATACTCACATTAGAAGAATTTAGAAAAATGAGCAAATACCAATTTTGGTCCCACGACTATTAGCAAAATGATAATTTTGGTCCACATGTTTCATTTCTACTAATTTTGGTCCCACGACTATTGTTTAGTACCAATTTTGGTCACACGACTACTGTTTTAGTGCAAAAATTCATCCCGCCGGTCACCCATCCGTTTAAAACGTGCCGAAATCTAAAATTTTGAAGGCGTCCTTTTCAACTCAATATCCCAATTTGAGTATGAAATAAAGAGATTTAAGCCCTAAGATCGATCACAATTCACAATTCTCCTCCTCAAATTAAGGTAAAATGAGGAGGAAAACTGCGAATTTTGATCGATTTTAGGACTTAAATCCATTTATTCATACTCAAATTAAAATATTGAGTTGAAAATGATGAAAATACGCTTAACAATTTTAGATTTTTGCACGTTTTAAACGGATAGGTGACCGGCGCGATAAATTTTGACACTAAAACAATAGTCGTGGATGAAAATTGGTACTAAAACAATAATCGTGGGACCAAAATTGGTAGAAATGAAACATGTGGACCAAAATTGTCATTTTGCTAATAGTCGTGGGACCAAAATTGGTATTTGCTCTTAGAAAAATAAAAAATGATGCGTTAATTATAGAAAAATTGAACCAATAATTGGAAATGAGAAATTCAAAAAAATACCAATTATTGGAAAAATATCTAGAAGATATAAATAAATTAAAACAAAATTTTGAAATAATTGAAGAAGAAACATGAGTCTAGAAGAAAATTCAATAAAAAATGTCATGAATATAGCAGAAACTAGCACAAACCAAAATACTGTCACATCCTCATATTATCCATCTGCTATTCCATAATAGATGGCTTACCCAGTAGAACATCCTCCTAAACTACCTATTACAATTTACAACCAAAATAATTCTAATTAGGAGAACATTAGGAAAAAGAACTCCTCCTGAAATTCAATTAATGGGAAAGACCCAATAGTTCTAAACATTGCTAATATTCATCCACAATTATTGGATAATTATTTAGAATAATGTACTGCCATGATGATTAGAGATTTTAAAAGCAGACATTTCAATATCACAGAAGGTGATGAAATTATCAAAATTGCTGAAAATTACCTAAGAGGTATTGTTAAGGCTGCATGGGAAGCCTTTAAAACAAATTTTCCAGACAAATTAGCAGAATTAATTGCTCAAATAGGGAGCAATATACATAATTTTTCTTATTTAATACACAGAATTATCACAGGTAAAGATGTCAACACTGGATTAACAATTAGACAAGCAGAAGCTATGAGAAACTTGGAACAAATTCAATTATTTGATTGGAATCATGTAATATAATTTCTCCAAGACTTTTATGCTTTAGCAAGTATTTCAGGAAATTAGAAAGACTTTTTACCAAGTTACCCGGACCTTTGGGTAAAGAAATCCATGAATCATGGAAATTGGTACAAGCTAATGACATTTTTGACAATATAGGAATAAGAATTCAACACATTATTAGTGTATTAAAGAAAAAATGTACTTACATTCAAATTCAAAAGGAATTGAAACAAAAGAATGTAGGTTTTTGCAAACAAATTTACACTCCTCAACAGTACGAAAAACATCCTGATGATGGGTGCCCAAGAAAACAAATTAAACAAAAAGAAAAATTATGTCAAGAAACATTATTTAAGAAAATCAAATGCAAGAAAACCTTACCTAAATAAGGCAAGGCATGTTAGGAAATACAATCCTAACAAAACATACAAGAAAACAATTATTTGTTTTGCTTGTAATAAGCCTGGGCATCTATCTTCTGTTTGTCCAAACAAACAGAATTTATTTACCAAGGAATCAAATTTAGTTTCAACAATAAATGAAGATTTGGTAGAAATAACATATGATATTTCTAGTGAATCAGAAATTTGGAGTATTTGTTCATTAGAAAGAACGGAAATTGAAGAATTTGTTCCTCAATAAATTTCAGACTCTAAAATTGGCGATGCATCTTTTTCTCAGAAGAAAGAAAAATTAAAGACTCCTGCTAAGACAGGGAAATTTTTACCATTTTCTACACCTACTTTTGCAGACACCCTTAGAGAACAAGTACAATTAACTTCTCCTTCAAAAGGAAAAAATGTACTTATTCTTGAAAAAACCCAAAATTCAACCAATCTCTCCACCAAAACATCCAATTGTTTCTTCTAAAGAAATAAATTCAAAGACATTTGTTCTTCTTCAATACTATTTAGCCCAAATACAAATAGCTCAAATTTTGCCCAAAGGAATTTCCACTACTTGGGAATTATCTTATAATTTTTTTAAAATTTGCCAGAGCCAATATCCCGATTATCCAGAAAACCAAGAGGGAGAATGCTTCCGTAAATTGGATTCTGTCATTAGAAAAGCAAATTTGGCAATTCCAAATTTTAAACCATTTAAATTCAAATATTACTCAGTCACCATTCCATCCACTACAAAAAAAAAAAAAAAAAAAAAAAAAAAAAAAAGTGCAAATAACAACGGATTTTGCGACGGATTCATTCTGTTGCTAATTTAACGACAGAATAGCGACAAATTTGTTTATTTTCAAAAAATTAAAAGGTAGCGACGGTATTTTACGACAGAAAAATTTTGTCGTTAAATCCGTAGCTAATTATAGCGGTAAATTGCCGTGCATAAAATTGAGAAGGATTTTTTGCGAGCTGATTAAATAATTTTATTTGCTACGGATTAGCGACAGAAACAATATTCGTTGCTGAGGTAATGCGGAACATACATTTTTAATAACATATAGCGGCCAAGCACCTTGTGCTCAATTGGCATGTAGTGGCTACCCTCAGATAGGAGGTCATGAGTTCGAGTCTCAGTTGTATTCAAAAAAAAAAAAAACATATAGCGACGGATATTTGAATCCGTCGCTAAAACATCATTGCCAGATTTTTTAAAATAGATTAGCGACAGATTGTCGCTAGAGTAATATGGCCGATTTTTTTGGTAGAATATAGCGACAGATTGAAATATCTGTTGCCAGATTAATATGAACAAATTTTTTTGATAGGATTTAGCGACGGATTTGAAATCCATTGGTATATCTAGCGACGTATTCTATTTCCATCGTTGCATTAATATTGTTGAATTTTTTTCTGTGAGAATATAGCGATGGAAGTTTAATCTGTCGCTATATCTAGCGACAAATTTAATTTCCATCGCTAGATTAATATTGCCCAATTGTTTTTGCGAGAATATAGCGACGGAAGTTTAGTCCGTCACTAGATCTAGCGACGGATTCAATTTCCGTCTCTAGATTAATATTGTCCAATTTTTTTGTGAGAATATAGCGACGGAAGTTTAATTTGTTCCTAGATTTAGCGACGAATTAAATTCCGTCGCTAACGAAATATAGGATCAAGCCCAGTTACGCGTTTTCCTTCCCACGCCCGAACATTCTAAACTCAATCATTAATACATTATTTTAGAGTACATTATTTAAGTACTGAAATAATGTATCTTCTGTACAAAAATAATGTAATTTTAGTATAATAAAAATGTATTTTTTATTTTTGGTTCACACAGTTGTGTGTGGACCATGATCCATGCAATAATTTGTCTTGACGGATTAAATTGTCGCTAAACGGAATATAGGATCAGATCGAACGCGTTTTCCTTCCAACGCCCAAACAAAATGCCGCCGACGCGACTTCCTTCCATCGCCTAACCGCCCAACGATGACAGCACAGCCGACCGCCGACTGCCAGCTGCTCGCATCGCCGACCAACTGCTCCGCCGTGCCTGTCCGCTTCCGTGCATCGACCATTGTCCGCTGCTTGCGTCGAGCAACCTTCTCTGCCGTGACCATCGACCGTGCCTGTCCGCTGCTCCGCTGCGCTGCTCTTCCATGCTGCCGCTCCGCCGAACGCCTACAGCCGCCGCTGCTGCCGCTGCCTGGTATGACTCCGAACGCTTGTTCTTTAATTTTGTAATTTCAGCTTCCTTTTAAATTGTTAGACTGTGAATTTCTGAAAAACTTAAAAGCTCCATGTTTAAAAGTTGAAAACTATAATTGTTGAACCAAAATCTAGACAGACAGTTATATGAAATACAAAGCTCCATTACTCCATTAAATGGTAGAGCTGAAGTATGTTGGGGGATAAAAATCTAGCTTAGTTAATGTTACTCTTCAGTGGTTGAATTAGTATTGTAGCATATTTATATTTGCACTAAGATTAATAGCAACCTGAAAAGGGGCTGCCACTAGGCTTCATATTACATGGTGATACCATTGTGTGAAAGCTAAGGTTCCCCTTCAAGATTAATGGCAAACTTCTTCTCTGAAATAAGTTTATTTGTTTAACATTTGTGCAGCGAGGGTGCACTCTATACTGTGTTTGGACTTTCGCTCATAAGCTTTATAATTGTTTTGAAGGTTTGACCTATTAATTTTGTGAAATGCACCTATGATCTAAGTGGTTGATTTCAATCTAGAAAACCCAAAGCTGATTGTGTCATATATTACATTTATTATATGCCGATTCTTTATTTTTTATGTTTAATCTATTATTCTGTAGGATATTTCTTTACACACACGCACTCCCATTAGACAACTGTGATGAGACTGATTTGGTTATCACTCAGTATGTAACATCTTTCTTTTCTGCACTTCAGTCTGCTTTATCAGTATGAAATTTCCTGTGACTATCTAACAGGAAAGAGTTGTTTGTAGTTTTAGTCCCAACACTATAGTGACACTATTAGAATTGATCCACGACTTTCAAACTTTGCAATTTCGGTCTACGATTATTGTTTTTTTTTTTTTTTTTTTGCAAAAATGCCTTCCGGCAGCTTTTTGTCGGAAAAATTTCCCGGTCAATTTTTCGCCGGAAAAAAAAAAAATTATGCATATTTTTTGTCATTTTTTCGCCAAAATTTTTTCCCCCTTTCAAGCATGGTTAAAATTGACATTTACATGGTTAACAAAAATTTCCCTTTCAAGCAAGAAAACATCGATTGTCAACTTCGACACGTCATCTATTGCCAAAAAAAAAAAACTAATTCATTTCTAAAAAGTATGCGATCATGTCAGCCTAGACTCCAAAATTATTTTGATTTTGGTAAACTAATTAAAGTTAGAACTAATTAATTTCTAAAAAGATATGTAGCGAATTTAATCATTTAGAAATCATTTAGCGATGTTTTCTTGTTTGAAAGGAGAATTTTTTTTAACAATGTAAATGTCCATTTTAATCATGCTTGAAAGAGAAAAAAAAAAAAAAAATCGGCGAAAAAATGACAAAAAATCAGCTCAATTTTTCCGGCGAAAAATTGACGGAAATTTTCTCGGCAAGAAAAAGTTGCCGGAAGGACCATTTTTGCAAAAAAACAATAGTCATGGACCAAAATTGCAAAGTTTGAAAGTCGTGAATCAATTCTAATAGTGTCACTATAGTCGTGGGACTAAAAATGCAAAAAAACTCTAACAGGAAATATGCATGCTATTGGATGATTACTGGTAGCGTATGAATCTTAAAGTTCCTATTTATTTTTCAGCAGGTTTATTTCCTCTCTACCACCTTCGCTTCAATTCTTTTTTCTTTAACTTATTTGTAGCACTATGATTTTCCTTGTGTCGCATATACTTATTACATGTGTCTTGGGTAAGATGACATAGGGGACACTCTAATACTGTCCTAGCTAGTATCTGGCGATTGGCACTTGCATATGGAGTATAATTAATGCATTCATGTGTTAATCTGCTGCACAAGTTTTGTCCTCATTCCAAATGTTAATTGGACAAAACATGCTGCTTTTCAAGGAGGCCTCTTTTACCTTTAGAAAAGATTAATGTAGATGGGGGCTTTTAAGAATGAAGGTAAACTATTTTAAGAATGAAGGGAAACTATCAAACTGAATCACATTTAATTTGAGATTAGCTCTGATCTATTATTACTTGGATTTAGTCTAATACCTAGTCAAGCTGAACTCAAACAATTTTATAATGAACTGTAATGAACCTATATATCATGAGCCATGTTAGGGTAGCTTAATTCTTTATATATATATATATATATATATATATATATATATATATATATATCTTTCATTTTCCAGACTATTGTGCCAAGCTCAAGTTTAGCTCGGTAAGCTTAACATCAGATTTTCGGCTCCCATATAAGTTCCAAAGGAGACAATTTCATCTAATGTTGTTGTCTTATGCAATGACAATAAATAAGAGCAAAGGTCAAAGACTTTCTAATGTTGGATTATTTAGAAGAAACCTATTTTTGTACGCCATAAACAAATGTAAGGGTCTTAAAGTTGTTATTTAGACCAAAATGGAAAGTACTCTTCAACGACAAATGTTGTCTACAAGGAAGTTTTTAATAATTTGTAAAATTTTAGTATTAATACTTAGCTTTTTTGTAAAATTAATATTAAGTATATTTAAATTATTTTGTAATATATGAATTGCATCTATGTTTATGTTAAGTTGCGTATTTTTGAATAAATAGTATTATTATAATATTGTCTAATATTCATCCCGTGCATTACATATATGACACATCATAGGAAAAAAAACGGTGAAATTGAATTTTGTTTTATCTTAGTGTTATATTCATTTTTTTTCATTAATTTTTGTAAAGTGTTCTATAATGCATGCATTAAGCTAGAATTTTCTCAGATCACTAATGGTCTAATGTGTCATGTAGTGATGTTTAAAGCATAATTTAATTTGTAGATTAGGAGCGGGTGCACAAAAATTAGGTCATGTACAAGTGAACAAGTTCACATGACATCTCATGACTGTCTTACCTAGAAAAGGTATTAGTAGGATTGGAATTGCTTGAAATGAGAGGCAAAATGTAACCCAGATCGTAAAAGGAGTTGCATGATCTTTTCACCACTGTCCAGTGACAGGCTTTCTCTTACTTTTCTTTGGGTGAAGAATAAAGCCCGCAATCACTATACGAGGGTATGAACTAGATAAATTCTTTCTTGTAATCTTAAATGATAAAAGATTACAAGAAGATAAATTAATCTAAGTTGTCCATAGATAATCGATTTAAACTAAGAAGGTTAGGATTCGAATTGGTGACCTCGTAACCATTGGCGGAGCTACAATGGGTGCAGTGGGGGCAGCTGTCCCCACTCACCCCTCCCCCACCCCATATATAACCCTTGTATGTATATATATATATATATATATATATATATATATATATATATATATAGTACATGTTTTGTTAAGTTAGCTGAGTTGGTATGGTGCGCGTTCTATGGACCCTAAAACAGTTTATTTAATAGCTTTTTGATATATAAATAACTTCTTAAAAAATTAATAATGAGATGAGTAATAGCTTTTTGATATATAAATAACTTTTTAAAAAATTAATAATGAGATGTGTAATTTATAATGAGTTTTTTATTTGAATTATTTTATCAAATTAATTATATTTCATATTTTATTATGAATATTTTTTTTATAAAGTTTGATATGTTTTATTTTTCGCATATATCCAGTAATATTTATTGCTATATTTGAGATATATAATTTATAATATGTTTTCTATTTGAATTATTTTATCAAATTAATTATGTTTCATTTTTTTTATGAATATATTTTTTATAAAGTTTTGATGTGTTTTAGTTTTTGCATATATCCAACAATATTTATGACTATGTTTCTTACGTGTTTCTTTTTTTAAACAACTTCTTCAAAGCTTTTATATATATATATATATTTTAAATTAATAATGAGATATGTAATTTATAATGTGTTTTATATTTGAATTATTTTATCAAATTAATTATGTTTCATATTTTGATATGAATATTTTTATAAAGTTTGATGTGCTTTATTTTTTTTTGTCTATATCGAATAATATTTGTGACTATATTTTGCCCCCACTGAACAATATTTCCGACTCCACCATTACTCGTAACTGCAAATCTATACCCTTAATCACCTTAACTGAGTTAACCTTGCTTTCTCGTACTTTGCTTCTCGCAGTGGTTGTTAAACACTGTGCCCATGGTGGCATAGTAAAGCCATTTTTGGTACTTTATTTTCGACATATACCTTACTTTATCCCCACGTTTTTTTAAATTTCCCGGTGAATGCTTCCAAGTTTCAACATGGAATTGTTCATAACCATTAAAATCTCACCTTTTGATGATGTGGCAACTTTCTTCTGGTCTGCTTGTTGTATATGTATAATGAAAAATGTATAATGGAAAATTGTAATTTATGTTTCTTATAAATATACCAATTATCAATGTCATTTCTGAATTATTAATGTTCATTTTTCTTTCTTTGTTTGTTCTCCTTCCGCCGACAATAATGTTTCTTGGAAGGAGGAAGGGGGCAACATAAGTCATGTTTTAAAAATTGAAAGACAACATTTACACTACTAATAATTCAGGAGTGACATTGATAATTAGCATATCTGTAAGGAGTATAAATTACAATTTTCCTATAGGTATAATGGAAAATGATAAGTTTCAAGAATGAATTGTTTATTAACATGTGCGTCATGTTAATAGGGAGAAGAATTAAAGGAAATTAAAAGTAAATGTAGCATTACTTCACATATAATACAAAAAGGGAGAAGAATTAAAGGAAATTAAAAGTAAATGTAGCATTACTTCATATATAATACAAAAACTTATCAGGACATTTTAAATGGATGTTTTTTCTTTTTTTTTTTTTTTTGAATACTACTAACTCTATTAGAATGCAATATCTGTTCATAACTACTTTCTCAACCTCAGTATTGCCCCACTGAGGGAAGGGTTTGATGCCACTGGACCACAAGGTACTTGGCATCTTCTAACCAATTTAGATTATGCATAATTGACCGATTTAAATTAAAAAAAAAGGCTAATAAGCTAATCCCACTAGGAATCGATCTTGTAACTTATAGCATATTGGCATATATGTATGAATTTTTATTTTACCAATAAACATAATATAAACATTCATCCTTAATCAAAGGTCAAAGGTTATTTTCAAAAAAAAAAAAAAAAAAAAGTCAAAGGTTCGACCCTTTGCTTTGAGTATGTAGCAGTCTTAAATCTTCAAGTCAGCTGTCATTGTGTTCGACGATGGAAACCCTGAGTTACACAAAAAAAAAAAAAACATAATATAAAATAATGAGTATTATAGATCATTAATAACAGTTTAAAGTTTTAATTAATGTGAATAACATATTTCAATATGTTTATAAATGATTTAAAATCCACATGTTATCTATCACAAAAAAAAAGTGTTTAAAATATAAAAATACTTTAATAGATGGTTTAAACCAAGAAAGCTATCAAATAGACAATTTTCATGGGGATTAATTTGAAACCTTATTGATAGTATATATACTCCTGTACCGGTCGGGGTCCGTAGGATTGGGAGGTCGACGTCTCGGCCCGATCGATTTGCGGTCAAGCCGTCATGGACCGATCAGTGCCTTCGCTCGACTAACAAGGGTCATGTCAAGGCCCGCCATGTGCTCCATCCCGCTTGGGTCAGGAGTGAGGCGGACGCATGCACGCCACGTTCTCGCCATGCCGGAGCCCCGGCGACCGTGCCTTTCCCCTCTTATAAATACGGCATTTATGAGGAGAGATAGGATCTTTTGGGAGATTCTAGACTAAGCCTTGAAGTGTGCTCGGACAATAGGAAAGTCCACTGCTGACCCGCCGAGCCCTTCAAGCCCTTCCTTTGTATCTTGAACCGGGTTTGGATCTTTCGAGTAATAATAGATCGTATTTCTCGTTTAGCTTCGCGTTACCGTATTTAACATTATCACTTATAGTTACCAAATCAATTGTTCAACTAATTTGATCAAGAATTGCACCACAAGTAAATGATACTATGGAATATGAAACTTCACTTAGACCATCCCAATAAAAAATTTTCAATGATTTTTGCAGGTTTGGGTGTACATGTAGAGGAGAGAGAAAATTTGAAACTTTAGAGCAACCACATCTGTAACTTTTTTTTTTTTTTTTTTTTGAAGTTTTTTTCAGATAAAGAAAAACAAATCTTAAGGTTGAAAATTGATGGGAGAGGAGGTCTTTTGATGATTTTTATTCGAGCAAATACCAATTTTGGTCCCACGACTATTAGCAAAATGACAATTTTGGTCCACATGTTTCATTTCTACCAATTTTGGTCCCACGACTATTGTTTTAGTACCAATTTTCATCCACGACTATTATTTTAGTGCCAAAATTTATCGCACCGGTCACCCATCCGCTCCGTTTAAAACGTGCAAAAATCTAAAATTGTTAAGCGTATTTTCATCATTTTCAACTTAATATCTTAATTTGAGTATAAATAATAAATGGATTTAAGTCCTAAAATCGATCAAAATTCACAGTTTTCCTCATCATTTTACCTTAATTTGAGGAGGAGAATTGTTAATTATGATCGATCTTAGGGCTTAAATATTTTTATTCATGCTCAAATTGGGATATTGAGTTGAAAAGGACGAAAATACCTTCAGAAATTTTAGATTTCGGCACGTTTTAAACGGACGGGTGACCGGCGCGATGAATTTTGGCACTAAAACAGTAGTCGTGAGACCAAAATTGGTAGTAAACAATAGTCGTGGGACCAAAATTGGTAGAAATGAATCATGTGGACCAAAATTGTCATTTTGTTAATAGTCGTGGGACCAAAATTGGTATTTGCTCATTTTTATTCCATTAAGACAATGTTTATTGTAGGGGCTCATTTAAATTTAATTAAAGTTTCTGCAGCATCACATTGATGCGCCCAGCTGATGCGTGCAATGCACACGCCAGCTAGGTGCGTGGGAATTTTTTTTTCTTTTAAATTTCTCTGCCTGTCAAGTGTCAGTCATTTTTTTTTTTTCGTTTTCTCTTATCTCTTGCCCACCTCTCTCTCTTAAATGGCACATAAAAAATTGTGGAAAAATATGAATTGATGATTTGGATACTCTTACTACAAACACTTGGTTTTTGGCAATGAAGCACTGGCGGAGCTACAATGGGGGCAGTGGGGGCAGCTGCCCCCACTCCCCCATCCCATATAATGTGTATATATATTATTTATACCAACACTTAATCAAAGGTTTAGTTAGCTTAAATGGTAAGGCCCTAGAGTTCCATGACATGAGCAATGTTTTTAATTTTTATTTTTTAATATTAATAGTGAGGTGAATAATGATTTATAATGTGTTTTTCATTCAAACTATTTTATTATATTTTGTTTTAGATATTTTTTTATCTTGATGTATTTTGATTTTCATCACTAGTCAACAATATTTATGATTCGGTATCTAAGTTTTTGATTTTTTTTTTAAATATCTCGTTAATTTTAATGTTTCGCCCCACTGAAGAAGATTTCTGGCTCCGCCACTGCAATGAAGTGAGCCCCACCATAGTGAAACAACAATGTCATTTGTGGCGTGAAGCGCAACACAACGTCCAAGGCGCATTTTTTTTTTTTTTCAATTTTCAGATTTGCTTTGCTTTTTTTTTTTTTTTTTTTTTTCTTTTTTTCTCATTTCTTCTCTTTTTATAGTTACACTTGAAAAAACTCCTCAAAAAACCATTAGGGTGATATAAAGTTCTTTTCTTCACTTTTTTGAGATTAATAAAATGCATAATTAACTGTTACATGCATTATATTGCCAAATTGATTATGCACCGTACAATATACTTTATATATTTAAATTAAAAATTCTTTTAAGAGTTAGCAGATTAGAATTCAAAAATTGCAATTTTTTAAACATGGAGTACAGTGATTGATATGTTATTGACGGTCCAAAAAATTCTCATTATCATTTGAATAATATATGTTGAAAAGAACGAATACTGATTGCTGAATCTGATGGTACATTTTGATTTTGCAGACTGCAAACGATTAGTCAATAGCGACATGTTTATTTTAATTTTTTAATTTTTGGAAAGGCATGTTCATTTGTATATTTCTAGTTTTTTTTTTTTTTTTTTTGAAAACAAGTATATTTCTAGTTATTGTATATAGTTTTCTCCTTGTATATTTATGGCTTGTTTGGTTGGATGTAGTTTGGAGGGAATTGCAATTCCCTCCAAATGTTGAATTACTCCCATGAATTGCAATTCCGTGGAGAGGAGGTGCAATTTGTTGGTCTAAAGACAATTTTGTCCCTCTTCCCATACCCTTTGTCTTTTTTTTTTCTTTTTTTTTTTTTAATTTGAAAGAATTATTATTATTATTATTATTATTATTATTATTATTATTATTATTCTTTTTTTAAAGAATTATTATTATTATTATTTTAAAAGAATTATTATTATTATTATTATTATTATTATTATTATTATTATTATTATTATTATTATTATTATTATTATTATTATTATTATTATTATTATTATTATTATTACTACTACTACTACTACTACTACAACATCTACCACAACATAAGGGCATTTTATTCATTTGTCGCTTCTTACCTTTCAATTCTCTATAGTCCTATTTCTGCATACCAAACACGGTAATTTCAATTCCTATTTTATTCATTGAATTGTAATTCCACCGAATTACAATTCTTTTCCCTCCTAATTCCCTCCTCCCAACCAAACGCCTATAAGAGTTCTCTATAAGCTCAGGTTTCTAGATGGCTCAGGATGTTCACGATAGCTATGACTCTGGGCATAGTTCTCAGCATCCCATGTATACTCTTGGCATCTTGAAATCTTCAATAGTTAAAGTTTTATTCTTAAGGTTTTATGGCCCCAACATCATTCTCATCATCCACTATCTAATTAACTCAATCTCAAAAACCTTCTCTCCATTAGTTTTATGTTTTTTTTTTTCAATTTTTTTGGAACTACCATTTTACTCCACTATATTAAGATTATTTCTTTATTTATTATCATTATAAAAATTATAATTACAATGAAATTAGATTTCTTTTGACTCAAAATTTTCTGAGTGGGTGTATCCAATCAATATTTTTATGAACTTTTAAATACTTTTTATGACTTTAAAAGTTGGTGTTATTCGATCTCAACTTTTAAAGACACTTTAAAAGTCAATCGGTATTTAATTCAGACTTTTAAAAAGTTTTTAAAATCACTTTTATAGTCTTTAAAAGTCCAATAGTATTGAAAAACGTATTAACTTTACTCCACCAGATTAGGATTCCTATAGACTTTTCCTTTCACAAATATAAATACTTTTCAACATCCTCTATATATACATTTTTCCCTATTTGAACTTGACAAACTTTCATCAATACTTGTCAAATATTACGGTACGTTTCATTACTTTCATACATATTCATATGCTTTTTATTTTACACATATTTATACAAAAAAAATTATATTTAAAACTTTTGTTCTGAACATCAATAAAATTTTGTTGCGGTTCACAACAAATTTTTTGAACTGTAACAAAACCTAGTTTTTGTTCGCAACAATAATAAAATTTTAAATATAATTGAGGTTTTTTTTTCATTTTATTTTATGTAATCATTTAGTGAAATTGATTGCGGTTGTTTTTATGCATAATACACTATATTTTTGTGACAATCAATAATTTTTATTTTTATTTTTTGTAATACATTAATTTATTTATTTATGATTTATAAAAATATATTATATGTTATAAAAGGTTTATAAGAAAATTATAAATAATCTATTAATAGAAGTTATGTAATGTTTATAAGAGTGTATTTAATTTAGAGTTTTAATAACTTTTGTAGATTTTTAATATGAAAAAATTGTTAAATATTTATAACGCTTTGTTATCCATACTTTTATTGAATCGTACAAAATTTATGAAAATTTAAAAGAATTAATGAAAAATTTGGAAAGAGTTTATGAAAATTATTTAAAATCCATAAAAAAAAAAACTTGAAAAGGGAAAAAGAAATCTTGGCACCGGAAATATCGTGTACATAGATCCAAATGGAAAAATAAAAGGAAAAAAAATATCATGACAATAAAGGGTGGACGCGAGCTACTTAACCCATTTTTGTATTTTATTCCGTAAATAGAAAAAAAAAAAAGAAAGAAAAAGAAAAACAGAAAAAAAAAAAAATCAGAAATAGCCAAATGATAGAGTCAGATATTCATCCGATCTTTATCACTTTTATGGCTTCCCATCCCAAAATATCTCTCCTCACGGACCCTACCGCCACGCACCTTGTCACCTTCTTCATGTGAATGTTTATTTATTTTTTATTTTGTTTAATACGCAATTTACTTCTCATAGTATACTAATTTTACTCAAGTTAGTCTTCAGGAGATGTATTCAATCAAGACTTTTATAAATTTTTAAATATTTTAAACGACTTTAAAATTTAATTGTATCCAATCTAAAGATTTAAACTCTTTAAAAGTTTACAGGTATTTGATTCATATTTTTAAAAGAGTTTTAAAAGTATACTAGTATTTAATTTAGACTTTTATAAAAAATTTTAAAAGTCTACTAGCATTTAAGAACTTATTAATTTTTTTTTGAGTACTAAAACACTTATTAATTTGATTCTATTAGAATTGAATTTCTGTAGACTTTTAAAAACTCTATAAAAGTTTGAATTGAATTTCGATAGATTCAAAAATCTATTAACTTGACTTTATCATAATTGAATTTCTGCAGATTTTTCTTTCACAAATATAAAACGTCATTTAAGATTAAATTAAAAAAATCATTGTAATCAATAACTACATTCGCTAGTAACTTTTTTTGGGTCATATGGTGGGTATGCCATTCTAGAAATTTTCAATAATTTATCTTCAAAAAAAAGTATTTTTCAATAATTTTACTAAGCATTTAATATCTTGATGTACTGTGTACCATATTTGTGAAGTTAGCTCCGAGCTTGCCACGTGTCTCTTCTCGCGATACTAAACCCGATCCCCTCGCACTTACGTTTTCGCCATTGTACGTTCCAGACTCCAAAGCTCTGGTCTCCTTCACTCAAGCTCTTTGGTCTCTGTTTCCTCAAAAAAAAAAAAAAAGAAGCTCTTTGGTCTCTGTGCTTCACGTTTCACTCTCTTCACTTTTCCAGGTAAAGTATCTTCTAATGGACGAAATTTTACGAGGAATCGGATCTCAATTTCCATGCGTTTCTTCTTTACTCCGTGATTCATGAATTGGAGCTTTTCTGTTCAAGTTTTGCGTACTTTTTATAAAGTTTATTCAGCCTCATGCTGGGCGCATAGATTCACAGGATTCATACATTTATAGGAGAAGCATTTTCTATTACATTGATGAATTACGTAAACAAATTTGCTTGTATATATGGATATGGATTGTGTCCCCATACGGTGTAATGTATATGTGGTCTACGTCTGTTTGCTTATATATAAATCGGTAAATTTCTGTTTAGCAATTCTTACTTGTGATCAAGTTTTTTTTTTTTTTTTTTTTTTTTTTTTTTTTTTTTTTTTTTTTATATTTTATTATTATTTTATTATTATTATTTTTTTTTTAAAAATGCATTCTTACTTTTAGTACGTGTTTGATTGCAAATGTTTGCAGTTTAATAGTATATATATGCGGTGTGTACTGATGCAGATATAATTGTGGATTTATGCTTGCTTGTTAATTGATATTTGTACTTGAGACAGTGATATCTGAGCGATTGGAATATGAGCAATTCAATAGGGAATAATTTGCTGAATCAGAGATTCCTTCATCCAGTGGTGTTGGAATATAAAAGTAGAATCGGCTCCACTTCTGTTGGGGGTGGTTCCTTGTTTCAGTCTCATGCAATTTCACACATACGGAAATCACCTTTGTCAACTGAGTTTCATGGCGAAAGATTAACAGTGAAGAAAAAGAAGTTACTGATGCAACAGCAGCGTGCTTTTTCTGTTTCTAGAGATGTCTTAGCCACCGTTCTCTCTTCTGAGGTGAAATTGGAATTAAGTATTCCCTTCATGTAGTATTGGTTTTATTGGCTAATCAGGTTATCAGATGGATGATTTGTTGATTCATTATTTTTGTTAGAGAATGGCTTTTATCATTCTGGGCATGACATTTGCATCCCCTTTATTTTATAATCTTTTTGAGCTATAAAGAATCTCCTAATCCTGCAAAAATCATATTGATAATGACATAGCGGTTAACCCTTTATTTTTGAATTATATTCAATTTTAGTTGATAATCTGCATCAAAGTTTGCGGGGATGTCTATTATGTTGTTACTCATTTGTTTGCTTCTTTGGTTTTGTTTGTTTCTTGATTTCTTGCAGATTGCTGAGAAATTCAACCTTGACGGAGATATTGAACTGCAGGTATCTAAAAAAGTTTTCAAGTTATTTGTTGTGGTCAGTGATCCTATGTAATGGGGATCAGCAATACTGGAGTTATTAATAAATGTTATAAGGTTTGCCTTTGCCATGAACAGGTTGATGTTAAGCCCCCCACTTCAGGTCATGTCACAGTGGTGGATTTTAAGGTTACAAGAGACATCGATGGCTTGTTTCTACACTGGGGTGCTGTGAAGTCTGGAAAGGAGTAAGTCCTATTACATTTATCAAGTTGGACATAAATAAGCTTCGTCATATGACATTTTACCCTTTTTTCTATGGTTCTATTAGCAAGTGGATACTTCCTCATCGACGTCCAGATGGAACCAAAGATTATAAGAATAAGGCACTTAGAACCCCCTTTGTGAAAGTAAGTTTGCAGCTGGCATAAAACTCAGTTGTTGGATTATTTTGGGTAATGAATACCTGCTTATTTGCTTTAGAAGCATTACTTGAAGTGGATGTTTACCTGACTTCAAAATACTTCCCTTTAGTCTGGTTCCAATGCTATGGTGAGATTGGAGATAGATGATCCTGCAATTCAGGCCATAGAGTTCCTAATATTTAATGAAGTCCAAAACAAATGGTATGGCAACACATTATTTTTTCAAATTATAGTGATTGTAAAAGTGAAAGTAGAAATGCAGGAGTAATTTTGCCCTCTCTCTCTCTCCCCCTTTTTCTATATCAGGATAAAGAACAATAGCGACAACTTCCATGTTAAATTGTCACCAAGAGCAATACAGATGACTAATGCCTCAGTTCCTGAAGATCTTGTACAGATTCAGGCATATTTGAGGTGGGAAAGGAAGGGAAAACAAATGTATTCGCCTGAGCAAGAGAAAGTAAGTACTTTATGTTATTTGATTCTGGTAGCCTAAAGGTGCAACTGCATTGCAAGTATTGCTGACTCTAGAAAGTCACCTAATTTCCATTAAGTAATACCAGCCAAACTCATTCTGTCTTTTAATCCTTTGACTTTAATTGAACATGCTCATGTTTATCATAATTTATAAATCTGAATGCATTTGAAATGCTTAAGTTATAACACAGGGAAGTAACCAATTTGGACATTTTCCACTGTTGCAGTCATGCGTGGTTCAGGTTAATTTATTGTGGATCATATGTGGTCAATATAGAGGTTTTCTTGTTGTAGCTATTTGAAAGTTCCAATCATGATTACGCTGTTTTGCTGGGCTCCCTAGAACTTTATGTTATTCAAAGGTGCTTTTTCAGCATCAATCTAATCTCTCAATTTTTAAGATTGCAAACTTGATACTTGCTAGTTTCAAAGTTCTTGAGAATTACGGTTCAACATTTTGCCCAGCCTTACAATGCTATAAATCCTTGCTCTGACATAATAATTTTATTGCAACTATACATACATGCACATGTTTATTATTAACAAATGCTGTAACATTTAAAGGTGGAATATGAGGCAGCACGAGCAGAACTTCTAGAGGAAATAACAAGGGGCGCTTCCGTAGAGGAAATTCGAGCAAGGTTAACAAAGAAGAATGATACAACTGAACACAAGGAGCAGCGTCATCCTGAAACAAAGAGTGATATACCTGATGACCTTGTGCAGATACAATCTTATATACGATGGGAGAAAGCTGGAAAGCCAAGCTATCCTTCAGAGAAGCAACTTGTAAATCCTGAACTTTGTTATGTGTTTGTATATAGTAAAGCCATGCTATAATCCACAGAAGTCACTTTTGAATCCTTAATTATTGTCTGATTAACAGAAAGAATTTGAAGAAGCAAGACAAGAGCTGCAACTTGAACTTGAAAAAGGTGTAACCCTTGAAGAGTTGAGGAAGAGGATTGTAAAAGGAGAAATAAAAACTAAGGTTGCCAAACAACTGGCAAAAAAGAGTTATTTCACCATTGAAAAAATTCAGAGGAAGCAGAGAGATTTAGCTCAAATTATCAATAGGACTGTTCCTTGGTCTGGATCTGAGTCTGGTTCTGGGGTGGAGCAGATCTTGTCGGAACCTCAATCATTATCCACGATTGAGCTTTTTGCCAAAGCAAAGGAAGAACAGGTTGATGGTCCTATCCTAAACAAGAAAATATATAAGGTTGCTAACAGCGAACTCATGGTGAGTACTTAATATCGTTGACTTCTACCAACAATAGTTTTGGATGTATGGTTCTAAAAAAATTGTTCCCATGTACTTCTCTAGGTACTTGTCACAAAACCCTCTGGTAAGGTGAAAGTTTATCTGGCTACAGATCTCAATGAGCCTGCTATTCTTCATTGGGCGGTATCAAAAAATGCTGGAGAGTGGTTGGTAAGATGGTGGAAATGATTTCATAGGCCATTTTTGTTTTGAACTCCAAATAAAAAAAAAATGTGAACTTATATTAGCTTTATGTAAATCACCTATGGTGGCTATTCCGCTATTTTGCAGGCACCACCTGAAAATGATTTGCCGCCTGGATCAACTAGTTCAGATAAATATGCTGAAACACTATTCTCAACCAGTTCTGATAATCTGTCTTATAAGGTATGGCAGTTGATTATATTATTGTTTTCTTTTATTTTCAACAATGCTGAACCATGATTCAAAGTGCCAATAGAATTTATTTGTTGTTGAGATTCATGGAAGATAAATCATTTCTATTTCCAATTTTTGCAGGTCCAATCATTAGAAATTGCAATTGAGGATGAAGATTTTGTTGGTATGCCGTTTGTTCTTTTGTGTGGTGAAAAATGGATAAAAAACAATGGATCAGACTTTTATGTTGACTTTCGTACTCAACCTCGGCGGGTAAAAGAGAAGGATCCCATTCCCTATAATTATCTTGTCAACCTCCTATGATTTACCTTGGTGAAAAACTGTTCTTTATTTCTTTGGCTAGGATGTTGGGGATGGCATGGGGACCGCTAAGGCCTTGTTGGATAAAATAGCGGATATGGAAAGTGAGGCTCAGAAGTCTTTCATGCATCGGTGAGTATATTCTACTCTTTTTCTTTTTTCGTTTGTTATATTCATGAAAGTTGATTAGTTAGCTTTACATGTCATTAATTCATGTTACTCATCTGTGTCATATTTGGACTGTTTAAGGGATTTAAGATGTAAATGGCATTTTTTGAGATTTTCTTCAAAAGACTTTTGTTCTTTTGAATTTCTCATGTTTTCTTCTTATTATTAGCGATGACAGTTTAGAGGAACAATATCATGTTTTAAGGTGGATTTTGGATAATGGTATTGAACGATTCAACCTTAATGCTTGGTTTTGCTTCAATGCATAATTAATGTAATACGTAATATAAGTGTATTTTATTTATGCATATATCTTCTTACAAGTTATCCATCTGATAAGCACATGGTTTGTTAATTAGCATGTTAATTTATTCTGATAGATTTCAAAAGAGTGATCTTCTAGATATTGTCATTTCTCCTCTTAGGTTTAATATTGCAGCTGACTTGACAGAAGAAGCCACAAATGCTGGTGAGCTGGGTTTTGCAGGAATTCTTGTTTGGATGCGTTTCATGGCTACACGACAGCTTATCTGGAATAAAAACTACAACGTAAAGCCACGGTATAACTCTTATGAATATATTTAAATATTTTTAAATTTATTTGTGGATTTATATTTGTGAAGATCCACTGCACTATTGTTTTCTGCTGATCTACATGTATGAAGTAGCAGGTTTTTCCTTATGTGATGTTCCTAATATGGTGCAGTGAGATTAGTAAAGCCCAAGACAGGCTGACAGATTTGCTGCAGAATGTTTATTTAAGTCGTCCACAGTACCGTGAATTATTGCGCATGATCCTGTCAACTGTGGGGCGTGGAGGTGAAGGGGATGTAGGACAGCGAATACGGGATGAAATACTGGTTATCCAGGTACATTCAATTCTCTTCATCTTTCTAGTCTTATATCCTGGTTTCCATTCAATGTAAATGATGTTCACAACTTCTTTCTAATGCAGCGAAAAAATGACTGCAAAGGTGGAATGATGGAGGAATGGCACCAGAAACTGCATAACAACACTAGTCCTGATGATGTCGTTATCTGCCAGGTATCAAGATGCTACAATGTTATATGGTTGCCCTTTGAAATCCATTCTGATGATTTACTTCTTGCAGGCACTGATAGACTATATCAAGAGTGATTTTGATATCAGTGTTTATTGGCAAACATTGAATTCAAATGGAATCACTAAAGAGAGGCTTTTAAGTTATGACCGTGCTATCCACTCTGAACCAAACTTTAGAAGTGATCAAAGGGAAGGCCTTTTGCGTGATCTAGGGAACTATATGAGAACACTGAAGGTGGGTTCTCTCTATACAATACATTGCTTCAAATTTTTCTCTGCTCTGAGCTTTCTCTTGAATGCATGTGTTCATTTCTAGTATAACATACGGAGTATTCTTTAAATTATTCTTAAGAAAACAAAAAGACTTATTTAGTTCATTCATATTCTCCTGCTTAAGCTGAATGTTTAGCTTTAATCATGGATAGAAAAATACATCATCATCATACAATTCTGAGCCAGTATTGTGGTAAACCTCACTGTCACATGATGTAAAATAAATGTTCCTCAGATACAAATACTCTCTGTTTGGCTGTTCCTTTTGGATATGCTAAGGCAGGGAACTCTGTTCTTAATGTTCTACTTATTGTGTACCAAATTGTTTTGCCAGTAATCATTTTCTAATATGAAAGCTATGAAAACTGGCCTAACCTTAAGTTTTGCACAGGCTGTCCATTCAGGTGCTGATCTTGAGTCTGCCATTGCAAATTGTATGGGATATAAAACAGAGGTAAAGGTCTTATTAGGAAAGCTGCTTAAAAATCTGATATATTCCCTGTGTCTGTTTGTCCGACTTAGCTTCTAATTCTTCTCAGGGTGAAGGCTTCATGGTTGGTGTGCAGATAAATCCTGTATCAGGCTTGCCTTCAGGATTTCCGGTATTACCTTACTGGCTACCAGTCTACCACTGCCATATGGTTTATGCTTGAGAATTCTGTCAGTTGACAACTAATGAGTTCCTAATAATAATAATAATTGTTATTTTTATTTTAAATAGGAGTTGCTTCAATTTGTCTTAGAGCATGTCGAAGATAAAAATGTGGAAGCTCTTCTTGAGGTCTGTCATCTATTTTCCCTGTATCCTTAATCTCCAGTGTCATTCAGAAGTTGTGGGCTTGTTCCTTTAAGTAAACCTCTTACAACCAGGGTTTGCTAGAGGCTCGTGAGGAACTCAGACCATTACTTTCCCAATCAAACAACCGTCTGAAGGATCTTTTGTTTCTGGATATTGCCCTGGATTCTACTGTTAGGACAGCTGTAGAGAGGGGGTATGAGGAACTGAATAATGCTAGTCCTGAGGTATATTTGGTTTTCTTATACATAAAGCATTTAGATTATTAAGGCAGTATATACAATCTTTAAAATATCATCATGATCATGTTCATTTATTACAGAAAATTATGTACTTCATCTCCCTTGTTCTGGAGAATCTTGCACTGTCTGTGGATGATAATGAAGATCTTGTCTATTGCTTAAAGGTAAATGCTGATTAATCTTCTAATACTTTGTTTTTACATTCTTTTACAAGTTCTTTAGATTACATTCTTTTTCAAGTTACAATGGTTTTAGTGGTGCACTTTTTTTTTCTTTCACTGTAATAATTTTGTATATATTGAAGTTGCTATAGGATCCATCCACAGAAAATGCATATAGTTATAAATTTAGCTTTAATATTCATAAGCTTTTTCTTCCTTCCTGGCAAAAAGCTTTAAATAATATGACGTATTTCTACTACCTATATGCCTGTATGATACAAAAAATTCTGTAAATAACTCTACTATTGGCTGGAAATCCATCTCGTAAGCAGTTAATGAAGGGCTTCGAGTACTGTGCATATACTAGTCTTCATAGTGCATGCATGATAAGCTTTTCCAGTTCTTTCCAGTAATCAAATTAAGGATTTACATGTTCAGATAAGCACCAAAATACTACTTCAAAAATCAAGTATTCTCTTTTGGCAAGTAGATCTACACTAATCTAGGGTACCATTGTTGATATGAAGGGCTGGAACCAAGCACTGAAAATGTCCAAGAGTGGAGACAATAACTGGGCTTTATTTGCAAAATCAGTCCTTGACCGGACAAGGCTTTCTCTTGCAAACAAAGCAGAGTCGTATCATCATCTATTGCAGCCATCAGCAGAGTACCTTGGATCAAAACTTGGGGTGGATGAGTGGGCTGTATGTCATTAATACTAAAAGAATGTAATACTTTGGCTTGTTATACAAAGAGTTACCAAATAATTACCTATATGCTTCTTTAATGCAGCTGAACATATTCACTGAAGAAATTATACGTGCTGGATCAGCTGCTTCCTTATCATCACTTCTTAATCGACTAGACCCTATTCTTAGGCAAACTGCTCATCTGGGAAGGTTGAATGGCTTGCTAACATCTCTTATTTAATTTTTTTAACAATGTTTTGAGTTCGTGAACATTTGATATATCCTCAGATTACCTATAATTGGCACTGATGAACCTTTTTTTTAAAGTATATATATTTAGTGCATTGCTACTTGAAATATATTTCTTGGGATTTCCAGTGCAGGGAATACTTAGCTAGTATGTACTCCTAAAGTATCTAATGGTCAATCTCTGCATCAGCACCTACTAATCTCTTTTTTTAAAAAAATATATAGCTGGTCATTGTATGATGGCATAAACTAAGACTTAACTCTGAACTTTTAAGACAGCTGTTGAAAGAAACAGAAGGGAAGGTTTTGGAGTCAGAGTCCTTTTTCTGAGCAAGATGAAAACTTCTTCAATGCAATAACTTTGTGCTTATTCAGTTGGCAGATTATCAGCCCAGTTGAGGCTGTTGGCTACATTGTTGTTGTGGATGAACTGCTCTCTGTTCAGAACAAAACTTATGACAAGCCAACAATTTTGGTGGCAAATTCTGTCAAAGGTGAGGAGGAAATTCCTGATGGTACTGTTGCTGTGCTGACACCAGACATGCCAGATGTCCTTTCTCATGTTGCTGTTCGAGCGAGGAACTCTAAGGTAGTATTTTTATTACAGCTCTTATGTCTAAATGTATCAGAATATCAATCGTTGCCATGTATGATTCAATAGGAATTTCTCCTTTGGCAGGTATGCTTTGCTACTTGCTATGATCCCAGTGTTCTAGCTGAACTTCAAGCAAAAGAAGGACAATTTTTGCGCTTAAAGCCTACATCTGCTGATATAATATATAGGTGCACTCCTGTAACTCCAAAAGTCTGCTGAATTTGTATTTTCATATTCAATTCAAATCTCTACTGAGTTAGTAGATGTGGGAATTAAGGCTTTTCTGTTCTTCCATGTAAATACAGTGAGGAGAAAGAGGTTGAGGTCCAGAGTTCAGCTAACTTGATGGAGGTTGGCCCTTCACAATCTTTAACATTGGTGAAAAAACACTTCGCTGGTAGATATGCAATAACATCTGAGGAATTCACGAGTGAATTGGTGAGGCTTGCATTTGTTCTATAATCAGGGAATTTGAGTGGAGGTTCTTCTCTGTGGCGTCATGTTATTTGTAAACATTTTTGCATTTATATACAATATATTTTGCATATATATGCTATTTTTTTGTTTCTATTAATGATGAACAAAATTCTTTATGCTTTAATATGCTTAGGTTGGTGCAAAATCTCGTAACATTGCAAATCTGAAAGGAAAAGTCCCATCTTGGATTGGGATCCCTACTTCAGTTGCCCTACCATTCGGAGTTTTCGAGAAAGTTCTTTCAGATGATATTAATCAGGTTCAGTTCTATTCTATTTTAGTAACATGTTTATTCATATTTCTGGTTACTTATAGCTGCTGTCAATTGGTGTACCTTTAAGCACAGTGGAAACAAGATTTTCCTTAAGAGTGACAAGAGCTTAACTGCGATGACTTAGTCTTCTTGTTTATTGAATGTAGCAACTGTTTTTGTGAAACAACCAATGACCTTGTATAATTACTCTAAAATAAAGGATGAATTATATTCTTCACAATTCCTAAAATTCCTACTTTGAGCTACTTCTTTTCAGTGGGACATTTGATGCTTTACTTTTATAGTCTTCATACAAATATTTTCCTCAAATTGTGCCATTTTCTTCAGGGAGTGGATGCAAAATTGCAAGTTCTGAAGAAAAAGTTATCTGAAGGGGATTTCAGTGTCCTTGGTGAAATCCGAAACACAGTTCTGGAACTTTCAGCACCACCTCAGCTGGTATTGTTTTATTCATTTATCTAACATGGTTCAGTCAATGACTTTTCCTTTGAAGACCTCATGACACATTCTTCTAGGCATTCCATGTCAATGCTATGATGATTTCTAGCTGGATAAATTTTGCCTCTCGAATATAGTTTAGGGAAAATGGTCAAATAGGCTCTTGAGCTTTATACGAAAAAGCAATTAGGCCTCTAACCTTTAAAACCTTGCAATTAAACAACTCGTCGGTTTTGATAACTTGCCAAATTGTCCAGCAAACCTAAGGTGGTAAAGCTGGTAAAAATATGATGATTTGTCAATTTTTAATTAAAAAAATTTTAAAAATATTTTTTTAAATAAAATGATCAAATTTTTTTTTTTTAAATAAAATGGTCACCATCGGTAAACCTTCTCCAGTGATTCTCTGGTGCCTATTCATCTTCTTTGCTGATTTTTGCCTTCTCTCTTTTTTTTTTTCTTTTAAATTTTTAAATTAATTTATTTGAATAAATATTGCCACATCAACATTTTTATTGGTTACCTTTGGATAACCGGCTAATTGGTTTAATTGCATTAAATTGAAAAGTTGATGTGTAATTACAAATTTTTGAAGTTTTAGGGGTCTAATTGTTTTTTCGCATAAAGTTCAGGCCTATTTGATCATTTTCCCTATAATTTATTGTTAAATATCAAGTAATAATGCATACTCCATAATATATTATACTCCATACTTGATATGAACCAGTTCAATGACCATACTTGAATGTTCACATGTGCACATTAGATTCTGCTTTTGTTCTATTTAGGTTATTAAGACCCAGATACGTTCATGTCTACTATAGAAAATAATTCATTCATGTTCAGGGTAAACTTTAAACTTGATGTGGGCCAAATTTTTATTTCAGATCAATGAGCTCAAAGACAAGATGCAAAGTTCTGGTATGCCTTGGCCTGGTGATGAAGGTCCAGAACGATGGGAACAGGCATGGATGGCAATCAAAAAAGTAAACTGCATTCTTTTTCTCAGCTATGATTTAACCAAAGTATTATTGCTCCAAAGCTCTGTTATGGGAGGGCAATCAGTGATGAAAAGTTCTATAGATATCTAGTGATGACGTTTTCACTTTCTTGCCATGTTAGGTTTTATACAAGGTTTACATGAATATTCTGGCTACTTATAGAATACTTGTTAATGCATATCCGCTATCGTTTTCTCCCATGTGCTAGGTGTGGGCTTCAAAATGGAATGAAAGAGCATATTTCAGCACAAGGAAAGTCAAACTAGATCATGACTATCTTTGCATGGCCGTACTTGTTCAAGAAATAATAAATGCTGATTATGCATTTGTTATTCATACCACTAATCCATCCTCTGGAGATTTGTCTGAGATATATGCTGAGGTGATGCTATATCAACTTGTGTTTCATGCTTCTTCTATATTAGTGCAATTTTCTGTATTCTGCTAGATTTAGTCAAGAAATTAAAATATGAAATATCCCCACCAATTAACTTTCAAATTTCAAGGCCTTTTAATTTGAGTATCAGGTTTAGAATCATTTTACAATGATTTGCAATGAGGAATTTAAATCCTTCTCATAACCTAATTGCTACCTAAACCTATGAGCTTCAAATCCCTGTTAGGAACCAAAAATCAACCTGAGTTAAATTTTTGTCCATACAGTACATGTAAATAAGCAAACTTACAAAATGAGAAGCTCTTACTTTCAACCCAAGAATCAATATATTTCGGAAATAATGAAAAGTAACTACTTGAAGATGGATGCTTATATCATGTATTCATTTTGGAACAGGTTGTAAGGGGCCTTGGGGAAACACTGGTTGGCGCTTATCCAGGTCGTGCTCTAAGTTTTGTCTGCAAAAAGAATGATCTAAACTCTCCTCAGGTGAGTAGAGAGCTTTTGATCTTCTATAAATAGTATGTAATCTGATATCCACATACATATCTAGTGTAATAATTGACATTCCACTTAGTTTTTTATGTTTTTATTGTTTAATCCAGCACACGAACACCCATCTCCTTATCAGTAATATCTGTATTGTTATAAAAGATTGGATAAGGGTAGACAATTGGGTGAACACAAAGTGAACCGAAATACCATATTATAATCTAAGATTGAATCAAAGTCATTAACTAGGCTACAATGCACATGGGCCAAACCACACTAAAAGATTGAATCTAATCAATTAGTTAGTCTAACCTATGGCCTCTTATACACCCATATGTTTTTCTCTTATATTTTCAAGGTGGGATTAACACTTATCTTATGAATTTAACACTTTCAGGTGCTTGGTTACCCAAGCAAACCCATAGGCCTTTTCATAAGGCGATCTATAATCTTCCGCTCTGACTCCAATGGTGAAGATCTAGAAGGCTATGCTGGTGCTGGTCTATATGATAGGTGAAGCTCATAGATTTTCGGTTTATTCAACATATTCTTGTTTTCTTTCCTTTATGTGCTGATCTTGAGCATGCAAACTTGCTTGTAGTGTGCCAATGGATGAAGAGGAGAAAGTTGTGATCGATTACTCAGCTGATCCATTAATAACCAGTAATGATTTCCGTCATTCAATCCTCTCTAACATTGCCCGTGCTGGAAGCATAATTGAGGAGCTATACGGATCACCTCAAGACATCGAAGGTGTAGTGAGGGATGGGAAGATTTTTGTTGTCCAGACGCGACCACAAATGTGATCGACTGTGTGGAAATCTGAGCTATGTTTGAACTTGGCCTTACCTCGGTTCTAGATTCAAGATTTGGAAGAGAATTACAGGATGAAAGAAATGCACAGATAGAATGCAAAAACCAACAGCTATAACCGCATGGAATAAATTGTTTTTGTATTAAAAGGTTCTGTTATTGATTTTCATATCAACATATAGTATTGCCAATAAAAATATTGTATCTATATATACAACCGTGTCTCTGTACACTTTGCAGTGTTACGCATACAAAAGCTACGTACTACACATGCAAAGATCATAAGAATAATATCAGCGCCACACAAGCTTCGTGACTTCTATTGCAGCTGAAGACTACTACTCCCTCTGTCTCATTTTACGTTTACTATTAATTGGTCAAACCGGCTCTTTCTTCATTGCTTATTTTCTTTAATAATTTTTAATTATTTTTAAATTTGATTTTGTGTTTAATAGTACTTTTAATGTAGTTTCTAAATATATAAATTTTATATACTAATACTAAACTTAATATTATGAAAAATTGAATTAAAAATAACTTTAATTAAGCCTCGTTAATCGAACCAGACAAACAAAATGGGACGGAGGTAGTATAATTTAGGCTATATGCATTTTACTTTCTACTGCATTTTACTATTGACTAGTTCATTATTTAATTAGAGATTTTATTGTTAGTCTACTACTTGTGCAGGTAGAGAGGTCAATTGAGTTAACTCGTTCAGTTTTGAGTTAGCTTTGTCGGATGGCTAAATGATTTTTTACCCCTTTTTTTGTTTAATATTTTATTTTGGTTGGGTTTGTCTTAACTCTAAATCTCGAATTGTTGGACTTATTGGGCGAGTTGAATTACTGAACTTTCAATTTTAGGGTCCGTTTTGAATCTTGGAAAACTTTTTTAAAAAATAATCATTTTTCAAAAAATATTTTAATTTTCTAATGTTTGGCAAGGTCACCTTTTTTTGTTTAATATTTTATTTTGGTTGGGTGTAACCCCTCGGTTTTTCCGACAAAGTTAAGGTTCGAGAATATAGATATAATTTTTTTTTAAGCTATGAAATTTAAGAGAAGACTATTCGATGCTCGAAATAATTTTTCGTTTAAGGATTTATTATCGATAAGATGCGGACTACGTATCGGTTGCGAACCAAAGAAATTCTAAGGGCGTAGATTTAATTCGAATTTTCCAGAATTGGGATTATTAAGTATCATACGATTAGGCCGGAATTTTTAATTAGTTCAAGAGAAATTCTAAATGGACTGTAAGGGATAAATTGTTACGGACTCTGTACCTAAATTTAGCGGATTATCGGAAAATTCCCAAAATTGGTGATTTGTGACGGGAATATTTTTACGATAATTTTGGTATTAGAATTTTCCCGAATTAAGTTATAATCCTCCGAACATTCATCTGATTTAAGCACAAACTGGCCAATTAAATTAATATCTTCATAAGGGATCCATGTGGTGATGACATGTGGCAACCAAATCTAGCCTAAGATTGATCATTTAATGTAGCATTAATGAGGTATGGTGGCAATTGCACTTGATTTTTTCTTCAAGCTAGAGCTCAATCATCATCTCTCTCATCCTACTCCATCCCATTTTCGTAGATCACCCAAGGAAGAAGAAGAAAAAATAAAATTTGCTTAGTCTTCCTTTGTGATCCAAGAACTCTTTAGGCATTTGTTCAACTCCAAGAACTCTACTATAGGTAAGAACTTCGGTTTTGTTCGGTTCAATCCCTCCTAAGATTTAAGCTTGAACTTAAGATTTATGAAAATATTGTTTATTGGTAATTTTGTTTAGGACCTTCGGTGAAAGGTTTGAAGGAAGAGATCATCATCTTTTACGGTTTAAAAGTCTTCTACAAAGGTAAGGAATCCCTTTATTTGGTTGAGGTTATTTGAAACTAGGTAATTGATAGCTAGGTTATGCATATATATGTTGTATGAAGTCCATAAATGCTTATACTTGTGAAAATAGTGAAAGAAAATAAAGGTAGTCTCTGGCAGTAACTTCCGAGATTTATTGGGAAAAATTGGTAAGGTATTTTGACCCTAAATTTTTGGACATGTAGATCTATAAGTGTAGAACCTACATATAAAATTTTCATAATGATCGGAGTAGTATAAGTATGGTTTTCGCATGTTTTTCCAAAACTGGTCCAGAGAGAAAAACCACACACTGCCAAGGGCAAAAATGTAATTTTCTGTGCAAATCCGTGAACCTAGGTGACCAAAACTTTTTATGGACATGAAGTACTATAAGTTGGGGTTCTACCATAAAAATTTCAAGTGAAAAAGAGTTCGGGAACTATTTTTACCGGCTCAATCTTTCGGACTGCGCCAGAAATTTTCTGGCAGATTTGGGGTGGACGCGGCCTTGGACGCGCGTCCAACGCGCGTCCATCGACGCCAGAGTTACGGCGTCACGGCCGAAAGGCCGGACGCGGGCACGGACGCGCGTCCGCTGCGCGTCCGTGGGCGCCCAATCTCGGCGCCATTTGCCGAACGTGCGGACGCGGCTCGGACGCACGCGTCCGCTGTGCGTCCGCAGCTGCGGCCATTCGCGAGTCCGTGCGACGCGGACTCGTTTTCGACTTGTTTTTGACCAAACTTTTCCCCGATGTTTTTAATCCCGAGTATTATGATGTTTTGAAAGCCTACGGGCAACCGGGTAAATTTTTGAAGACTCAAATATTATCTTTGTACATTATAATTCTTAACTTGGGAAATGTATACGTTATATGTAGGTGTCAAATATGAGACTTATGTGATAAATGTGTAGTGTGATGATGGAAAATGTTTTGAGCAAAATGTTTTGAGAGACAAGACTTTTGAACTAAGTTAAGAATGGTGATTGATTTCAAACGAGGACTTGATTTTGTGGAAAATGTCCAAAAAGTGATTTTGACTCAAGAAAAGGGAAAAGGAAGGAAAATGTTTTCAAACCTTAGTTCTAGTAAAGTTGTGAAGGATCTTGTTAACCACGGAATAAAGATGAGCTTAAAGTGCCTATTCCGCATGGTAATTATGTGTATGATCAATCATACTGTAGGCGAAGTCTATTCGCCGAGTACTATATCACCCGGAAGGAAAAGGACTCCTACGGGGGTGTGCACACTTAAGTATAGTCACTCTATGTTCGGGTAGGTGTCGTTCTTATGAACCTAGTGAGGCTAGCTAGGAATCATTCCAACGCTCCTATAAGTCCAGGGGATCAGTATTAGACGGGCGATGACCACCGAACCCGAGTTCAACGATCCAAGTGGTCAAAAGTGGAGAAAGGACTCCAAAGGCTTCACACTTTCTATCTAGAACTAAGTAGAATTTTGGAAAAATGGATGTAGTTACGCGGTAGCTACGGGAAAGAAAGATGTGACAAGTTTTTAAGTACCCAAAGGTTGTGGGTGATCTCTCTTTGAAAAGTGAAAAGTGATGAGAATTTCATTATGAGGGAAAGGTTTTTCTACTATTATGATTACAAGCAAGATGTGTGATTTATGTTTTCTACTACTTACTAGCATGCTTAATTGTTTATTAACATATTATTGGGTGTGTAAATGTTTACCAAATGACCTTGTCAAGAAGGAAAATGACATGAGACGTTATTGAATTGTGCTCATAATGTATGCAAGTTGCTCTTATAACTGTTGCAGGTAGAATATTTGCCGATGAGTAAGGTATAGGGTTTTCTATGTAACAATTTTTACAAAACCTTTATTTAGTTTTGAATAACCCATGGATGTCCTTACTTAGCCGTCGCGCTAACTACACTTCACCGTGTATCTTATCAGATGTTGTCTAGCGTGGGCTCTTGTAGCCCGATGAGCGCTGAGAGCTCATCTAAGTTGCGTTTCCAGTGTTGGACTATGATGACTATGTGCAGATCCTGCTTGATGATGACTACTGCTCCTCCTGCTCCGCTCATTCCGCAGTACACTGTTTAGAATAACTCCTTCCTTTTTGTTGTGTGAATATCTTTTGTAGCCTAGTATGGCTAACAAGTTGTGGACAACTTAAACTTTCATGTCTTTGGACCCGATGGGCCGATCCTTGTGTATATAGTAGTAGCTAACTTAGCTACCTTCCTTTCTTCCGCTGCAATATCTACGTAAAGCTTTTGTCAAGTAGAAAGTGTGTGAAACAATTTTCCTTCTTTAGCCTGTGCATCTAGAGTGGACTCTTTCTGGATTTGATTGGGTTCAGTCTAGGTGTGGCGGTAACTACTCCGGAGATACGGCATAGCCGAACCGGGGTGTTACATTGGGTTTGTCTTAACTCTAAATCTTGAATTGTTGGGCTTATTGGGCGAGTTGAATTACTGAACTTTCAATTTTAGGGTCCGTTTTGAATCTTGGAAAACTTTTTTAAAAAATGAATCATTTTTCAAATAATATTTTAATTTTCTAATGTTTGGCAAGGTCAGAAAACCTTTTTTTTTTTTTTTTTTTTTTTTTAATTTGATTGAAAGTTACAAAATTACATTTTTTTTTTCTGTTTCGTTCATTTTCTTGAAAATGAATATATTATTTATAATAATAATAATAATAATAATAATAATAATAATAATAATAATAATAATAATAATAATAATAATAATAATAATAATAATAATAATAATAATAATAATAAGAAGAAGAGTGGTGGTGGTGATTATAATAATTTAGAAACAGGAATAAAGAGAAAATGATTTTCTTTGACTGTATTTTTTTTTTTGAATATTCAAACACAAGAAATCTAAAAAAAGTACTTTCAAAATCATTTTCTAGATTTCCAAACAAATCCTTAATAAACTAGCACATTTACACTAGGGGTGTGTTTGAAAGTTAGGAAAATGATTTTTGAAAAATGAACTATTTTCTAAACTAGCACATTTATGGTCGATTATGATTTGTGTTGATGATACTATATTAAATTAAATTAAATTTTTTCAGTAATTGTTTCACATCTTTGTGCCTCCAGTACGCACTTTTTTTTCTTTCTAGTGCATATTTTTCCTTCTTCCAGTGTACATTATTGAAGTTTGTAAGTGACGAATTTTTTTTTATCTACGGTCGAGATTCTATCTCACTTCTCACATGGGGCTTCTATCTCACCTGAACCCCTTCATATATATATATATATATATATATATATATATATATATATATATATTCACTCCGTCCATTAATATACAAAATTTATATATTTAGAAACTACACTAAAAGTACTATTAAACACAAAAAATCAAATTTAAAAATAAGTAAAAATAATAAAGAAAATAAACAAACAAGAAAGAGTTGATTTGACCAATGAATAGTAAGTATGACAGATAAAATGAGACAAAGAAATATATATATATATATATGTATATATATATATGTATATATATATATGTATATATATATATATATATATATAAGTGCGGGTGTGAGTGTGGTGCGGGGATACCTCCCCGCCCCCTCCCCATACCCACGCGAGTATACAAAATTCCCTCATCCTTGCACCCATTACCTAAATCGTGCGGGTATTTTAAAACCCATTGGGACAGGGATGTAGGGAACCCATAGAGTGCGGGTAGAATTACCACCCCTAATGGGAATAGCTAATACTAGGGCCTCTAGGAATGACTACTCCCCTGCAATGGAAATAACTCATTCTTAGGAATGCTATTCCACGAAAAAAAAATGGTCAAAACAAACAATAGAATAAGTATATTTTCAAGAATGTTACTCTATTCATGACCTATTCAATAAACCAAACATGTTAATAATAATATATTAACTGCACATCTACAAACTTGAACCAATAAAGTTAGGCCCCTAATTGGAACTAAAAAATGTTAGTGTCATTGTTTGTTGAAATGAATGACTCATATTATTTTGATTTTAGTGTTTTTTTAAAAAATTATTTTTCATACTTTACCCTCTACTATATCATTTACCTTTCTTAAATACCATGCATTCCTGTCAGTACACATTTTAGTAATAGAATATTTCGTTAACTATTTATTATTCTTAACTTACTTATTGAGTTTCATAAGGAATGTCTTAGGTTCGCCTCATCCCAATCAAAATTGATATAATTGTTAAACATATATATACTATGGATATGTTAGAGTGTATTAAAAAATAAAATATGAAATTTAACATGAATTTTTGTCAATTAATTAGAATCACGGATTGGACATTGCTGAAACGGTACACCTAATTTAAAGTATATATTCAATACATATGAGAAACTATGTATATTATCTATCATTGTCTTTTTGGAGAAGGATGATTTGGTAATATTTTTGAAGGTGCACTACACCAAGGCACTAAAATTGCAGTGAAGCATACTAATGGACTAGATTAAATCAAGAATTTATTTGTGGCGGAAGCTGCAACAAGAGGAAGCATATATGGATCACGTCAATTAATAGGATTTTGTGTGTTGCGAAAATTATGCTTGAGGGTGTTCTTTCTAAAACTGTTATTGCACCAGCTAATTTTATGCAAAATTATGTCACAGGTCATAGTTATGCATTCTTGAAATATTTACTTTTATAAAAAATTTGATAATCTTGCATTAATATACGTCAGAATATCGAATTATATTTTGATAAATTTTGAAACATTAATTTAAAAATTCATATTTGGCATTAACTATTCGCGCAATACGGGTATAATAACTAGTATATAATATAAATATTGATTTGAATCAAAGTCGACAATACAATGTGAATCCTGGTCAATGATACCATAAATCAGAGTTGAGTTGCATAGTGATTTGATCTCGGTAGAACTGAAAGCCCGCATGTGCATGCAATCAGCCAAAAGCTTCATATAAAATGATAAAGAAAAGTGGATATGTATGTGGCATGAGGGAACATCATAATGCCCATCATAATGATGCAACACAAAACACCGGCCCCATAATCATGATTCTGCAAGCTTGCATACATACCCCACTTAAATCACTTTGCTGAGTGTATATATAAAATAATTGAGATATTAGTGAGGGTGATAATTTTGTTTACCGTAAAGCGTTGTGATTGATTAATGATTATTATTATTAAGGTTGATTATATGAACAAATACTACAGGTCTTATTTATTAGTTAAATAAGAGTATTACAAGAAGATTATTGTATAATAATTTAGAGATGATGCTGTAACAGTACGTACAATATCAATTTATACAAAATAATTCTAACTATAACTTGCTAATTTCATTATAAGACTAAGTCAAGGCTCATGCATGCAGTGAGTCGCAAGACTAAGTCAATACTCATCATTTTGGGCTCGAAGACAGGCTCTGGACTCTCCTTGGGCCGCTCGAGTCATCTTCTTACACCTGAGCGCTGGACTCCTAGATCCCGAATTTTTATTATTGGGTCATTTCAAATATATCAATCAGTCTTTTATGTAATTATTATTAATATAAAAGCTAAGAAAAATTATATAATATTTATTAGACTTCGTCAATTAAATCCAATACATGTATTAATGAATTAGATATAATAAAATATAATTCGTGTATGAATGGATATATTGAATGATTAAATTTTACTTTTTAAAAATTAGGCCTTAATATTGTAAGGGTAATTATATCTATATTGAAATTCTTATTTTAATGCTGATTTTTTCTTTTTAAACAATAAGGCCCCTTCATGAAATATAATATTTTTCCTTCTCTCAAAAGGTTGAATCCCCCAGCCCCGAGGACCCCACATAGGGTCTGACACAGCATGTGAGAGGATGTAAATCAGGGTAACTCAATGACAAATTAAAATAGACATGACCAAATGATGGTACACACAAGGGATTTGTCCACTTTGAACATAATCTCCACATTGTCCCTTCCTGAAAATATGATATATTTTTTAAAAGTTAGTTGATCCCAATATCGCCGGATTAATCCTAAGCCCATAGGACCCCATCGTCCCTAGAGCCACTGCGGAGGTAAATCGCAAGTCACGCAATCAGCCCACTGGTAAGATCCTAGTCTTTATATATGTGCGCACAAAGGATCCAATAATCCAAACCTTTCAACATTCTTGAGCCTTTTTTCCATACATGTTTCCAGTGGAATTTGAACCCCATACTATTGTCTCCAACCATGACGTTTAAATCAGGCAATGAACCAAGTACTATAAGCCCGGGAGGTAAATATAATTTTTTTTGTTAGAGTAGATGAGGGTTTCTTTCATCTACTTCTTCAATTCACTAGGTCAATGGAGCTCAAAACCTAGGAAAAATCGTGATGATTTCCTTCAATTCATTGAATAGGAATTTGTCCCTTGCCAAAGGACTTTTTTCCTTCTCCTGCCTAATTCCAACATACTTGGCCAAACATACTCTGATTTCCATCATTTTAAGATAGTTATAAAGGTACTGTTTAATTAAAGCGCATAAAAGCTTAAATTTGGTCTTATGTGGGCAATTCTTCCAGGAAAACTGGTCAAAACTCATTATGTGGTTTGGTGAAAAATATTTTATTTGTGGGTCAAAATTCAAAATCCTCTAAATAAAACTGGTCCATTCATAAATTAGAAAACATTGACCATGAGTACGTTTTAACCTTTAACCACAGTTAAATTTGGTACATGTTTGTGATTTAGTTTACTTGAATCAAATGATTCTTAACCTATTGATTAAGGTGCATGCAGTGATAATCCTACAAGAATCGTTGCATTTTAATTACAATTCGAGTACAGCATTATTAACTGGACTTTTGATTACATTTTACCATTAACTTTTAAAACAATTTTTAAAAATTTAATCTTTTATTACTAATTAATTTCATTTAAGTTTTGTAAAAAATTGAGATCTTAGAAGTATATTGATTAGTATCCCCAATACATTTACCCCATTACCAATTCCTTCTTTTGACTCAATTGAAGTTTTACCATTAACTTTTAAAACAATTTTAAAAAAAAATTATTCTTTTATTACTAATTAATTTCGTTTAAGTTTTGTAAAAATTGAGATCTTAGAAGTATATTAGTATCCCCAATACATTTACCCCATTACCAATTCCTACCTTTGACTCAATTGAAGTTTCTTTGAAAATACTTAGACAATTTAGTAAAATTTTGAAACAGCTCTAGTCAGATAAAAGTGAGCTCAGGTGGGATAAAACTCATAAAAGTGAGAACTGATCAGAGACATCCATTTGGATAGATTAACAGTTGATGGTTGTTGAAAAATAATGAGAAAAAAATGGGCGGAGGCAGTTTTGTAAATACTGCAAACTTAAACATTTGTAATAATAATATAATATAATTCATCCTGTATTTTTTTTTTATTATTAAAATCGAGTAAAATCTTCAACCATTGATAAACTCTGATGGATGGTTGTGATTAGCGCTCAAGTTTTACCAAAGATGTTGTTCCCATATGAATCTACGTGTGTGTGTGTGTATATATATATATATATATATATATATATATATATATATCTACTATACTAATAAGAGCCAAAGAGAGTTAGGCCTAAAATGGGTAGAAAAAATAGCGGTAATCAAATGGATGGTTCAGATGAATTATTTAATCAAATAGATGGCTAAGATAATTCAGATTAATATTATTCATAGAGATTACCTAATTTAACCTTACTTTTATGATTTTCCGTTAATTTTTCCATTAAATATTCTCTTCTCTGTTAATATTCCGTTAACTTTTAAATTACCCATTAATTTCTATAAGAAAGGTCTTAGGTTCGAACCTCATCTCAATCAAATTTGACATAATTAAGTTTTTCACACCATTTTACTCTTATTAAATTAAATAAATTAGTAGCTACAACAAAAAATGATACATATGTATTTCTTTAATTTAGAATTATGTGTCTACAGTACCTTTATTTGAAAAAATTATTCATTATCAAAAAATTAAATTAAATAAGAAAAATAATTTCATTAGTTATATATATTGTCTTTATTTTCTCTCATGCAAAGATTCTTTACATTCAAATTTATCAATTGATAGTCATTACATTGTCCATTATCTTATTTTTACAATATCTTGTAATTAAATATCAAAGTTATAGTACAAACTAATGTTATATATTTATTTACCAAAAATTGTATTAATACTATGAAAAAAAATTTAAATAATTTGAAACTAATTATATTAACTACTTAGGGATTGGTAGACAAAGAGAGTACTCAAATAGCCAAACAAATTGAAGCGGAATCACTCTATTTTACTCTTATTGAATTAAATAAATTAGTAGTTACACCAAAAAATGATACATATGTATTTCTTTAATACCTACCATGAAAAAAATTAAAAAAAGAATAGTTTGAAACCAATCATATTAATTATTTGGGGGATTTGTTGACAATGAAAGTACTCAAATAACCCATTATTGAAGCGAGAAACTACCTTTTAATATCTTTGGAATACATAATATTTTAAGTTTTCAAAATTTTATTAATTTATTTAATCTTTTTTCTTAAACTAGGGATTCCTTTATCCACAATAACTCATTCAACAATAATGGTTGAACCAAATGAACCCCAAGCAGAGCACCTAAAGGAAAGTCCATAGCTCCTATATCATAATCTCATTGCATGACGTTGTCATCTATTCTACCAACAATAACCAAATTGCAAAGAACACACTACCAACAAAAAAGAAGAGAACAAATAGTAAAGATGAAGACAATGACAATGCTACTCAAAAGAGAATTAAGAACACTTTAAAAAAATTCAAATTAAAAGTAGTATTTATTTAGACTATCATTTTTAGACCAAATATTTAGACTATCGATTTTACAAGGTTGCAAACATTTATTTTAGTAATAATTATAATGAATTTTCTATATTATCTTGGATTCATATACTTTGAGTTGGATATTTAAATAAAAAAATTAGACATTCAATTATCCATGTATAAACTTCTCCTATATAATCTTGCATTGATATACTTTTAAATATTTATTTAAATATAAACATTGGGCATTAACCCATTCGCGCAATGCGCGTATAAAACTAGTATATATATAAGGGTTCCTGTGCGGTTTTGCGGTGCTCTATTTTTTTTAATTTTTTTTTCCAAATTAAACTGATGCACCTTAAGTTGGATTAACATAAATATGGCTTTGTAGAGAAAATCTTATAAAGAATATTGTTTGTGTTTTGGAACTGCACAAAAAAAAAAAAAAAAAAAAATCGCACCCTAAGAAGGAAAACAACGCACCTAAACCCTTAGGTTGACGCACCATATTAATCCTGAACGTTGGTTTTGGTAAGACTAATGGCTCTCCTCTCACCGCACAATTGTAGCTGACAAAATCACTATACTCAGAGGACCCATATGGCATTAACTATAAATAATTTAGTATAAAATACTTATATAAATATTTATGGTTTTAAAAGCCTCATTTAAGAGGAATATTTATTTATTTAAAAACTTGACCTAAAAGCCTATCTAGGACAAACTTGTGAATCTGATAGCCAAAGTTTTGATTCAAACTTGATTTCAAAATTAACCTAACTCATTTCTATATTTATTATGTTGTATTACCCGAACTTGACCAAACTTTTGACCCAAAATTATAACCCAAGGTTTAGACCCTACCTCATCCTAGCCGTTCTAGACCTAGGGCTTTGTGCCCTAGGTATAAATATGCCACTATTCCATTATTTGCCTCCCAATCCCTCCACACTCCATCATCTTCTTCATTTCTTCTCTCAAAGAAGAACACTAAGCTAGCTAAGAAGACCAAGGCATTGTAAGATCTTCCACCTTCTCTTTCATTTCTACATTCTTCCATCATCTCCCTGCCTTTCCTTATCTAAAGAGATGTGTGTATATTATGTGTATAATGTTGTTATTGGTGTTTCTTTGCCTGCTTGGATTTGGGGCTTAGGGAGTGGAGAAGGAAACCAACCTTAAGGCTTAGAGGAGGGATTCTTGTTCCTAGATCATCAAGCTTGAGGTATAATCCATGGATGTCCAAAATCTATTATTTTACCTATGATTTATGTGTTATATGTTATGTGATAATATCTATTGGTTTGAGGTTTAGAAATGTTGTTACATATGATGTTTGATGTTTATAATGAGATGGAGATGTTGCGTTGGTATTACATGTTGGAAAATTGTACTAAAAATGGCATTTTAAGTGACCATTTTGCGGTATAAATATTTGCGGGTTCACTTCCGATTTTGGGTCGGGTCAAAGTGGATTCGGGTTCTTCGTTCTTAGACGAAGAAATCAATATATTATACGCTCAAAATGGATAATGGGTGAATGAGAAATTGATTCTCAAAGTAGACCCATTTGAGATGGAATTCAAGTGTGGAAAGCTTATGTAGCTTTGTCCCACATTGGTTTGGAATGAACTTTTGCACCACTATATATACAAGGGACTTTTTATGACTAAGTAACTTGTATAGCATAGATGCTCTCTCTCGCGCGCAGGGAGGGGGGGTGCAAATCAAATTCCAAAATGAGTTCGAAAGGCTTGAACTTGTGTGCGCCTGCACCTGCGGGCACGAATGTCGTCCGGAAAAGTGGCTGGCCTTGCGGGCATAAGTTTCGAGACATCAAACGAACTGACCTCTCGAGAGGTAGTTCGATGTCTCGAACCAAGTCGCGTACGAGAGCGATATCGCGCAGCCCCGGTCGGCGCGCGCGTTCGATGTCTCGCGGACCAATTTGATGT